>CM023536.1:1791512-3025989 GCA_013350335.1 Chimonanthus salicifolius | reverse complement strand
TTTCCCTTTTTCTTTAAATGATATTTTGATCTTTCAGTGCTCACTTTTGTACATTTTATTCTGTTAATAGCTTTATATGCAAATAATAGTTATACAATGGCATATCTTTCAATAATATCATTAAGATGTAGCCAGATGGACACTGTCTGATGTTTAAAAGTTCTTCCCCTCCCAATTTTTTGCTTGACATTGGCAAATCGATCCATAACCAAGTTACAGAGATTTATGGAAGATTTGCTTAAAATATTAGTCCGGTTTGTCATATAAGTGCTTGAGAGGGCTTTCAAAGGCTTAATCAATGTAAGTATTCATTTAACTACAAGAACTGGTTGCGGATTCTCTTGTGAGTGATTACTGGTGCTTGAGAGAGTGAGTTTGCCCTCTCTTTCATCTGTTAAGTTATTATGAGTTTTCTCAACTTTCCTTACAACTATTCTTTGGCTGTCATTTTTGTTCTGACCTGTTTGGCATGGGCTATAGAACTAGTCTAGTTAATACATATTTTCTGAATGACAATGTCTCAAGAAAGAGGGTCTATCTCTATTTTCCCTATGATGGTGTGGTTTAAGTACCCAAAAGTGGCCACAATTTGCCATTTCAAGAAACAGCAGCCACAATCTTTACGACAAGCATAAGATGGGGAAAGCATCAGAAGCAACTCTTTCTGAATTCTTATGAACTACTTGCTAATGCTCTTAGCTCTTTGATATGAGCAATTAACCAGTGCTTTTATCTCTACTATTTTGATATCATCAAGAAATGGAGATCCAATTTGTACACAGGCACATAGCACAATTGCCTGTATACTGTTCAACCTAAAAGGTTGCAGGTTCAAATTACTTTACCAGTGTGAGAGGAACCAACCTGTGGTGGTTGATACAATACTACATGGCATGTACTAGATGGTTGAAGCATCAAAAGGAGTCATAGGAAATTGTGGAAGCTTCTCTTTCATATTTTTTATGGAAAGCTCTCTTCCCCTCCCCCAAGTGTGCATGTTATGAAGTGGTTAATTTTGCATAGCTGTGTACAACCTTCTCATCAGGTTGTCTATTAAAGAAAATTTAGACTAATACAACTTCCTACAAAAGGTAAACTCCATATATGCTGGAACTTGAACCTATTCAGTGGCAATCTATTGAGTTGATGCTTTACTAGGCATTTCAAATTCCGTGGCCGTTGGGAGATTGTTGAATATTCAAAATGCCTTTTGGGGTAACTCCTGTATATATTTATCATCTGAGATTCCAAATCATATGTTCCTACAAGTTGAATTTGATGCAAACTAACATTTAGTTGCCCACTGAAAACTTTAAAGATGAGTGCTTGCGGTACAAATTCTTATGCATTAGATGAATTGATGAGAGACATGAGAATCTTGCTGATGAACTACCCAGTACCTCTCACGATGTGATGTTCTTAACTCAAAATGTCACATGTGGAGATCAGTGCACCCTGTGTTTGGTGTCTGCTGCCTGCTAGATGGAGATCATCAACCTAAACTAATTAATAAATATTTAATACTTGGAAAATTTGATTCTGTCCATCATGGCCACTGGTGCCATACGTACCCACCTCCCTCAAAATCAGATCAGGTAACAAATTTGTAGGGTTATATAACAATAATTCTTGAACATGTATTAGCCAAAAATGGTCATCAACAAATTCCTGGTCAGATGAATCTAATCCATCAATCGACAGCTTGCTAGAAGAGATGCCTAATGCTGGTTGTCTGGGATCTTCCATTCAGGTCACATCGGTTTCGCACGCACGCACGCACGCACGCAGAGGGGGGAGGGATGGAGGATGCTGTCTATACTTGAGTTAAGGGTCATGTAAACCTCAAGTCTCCCTAGCATAAAATTTCATAAAAGGTATCCTAATAAATTTTTTGGAACTAGATAAATAGTCTAAGTTAAATAAAATAATGATTTTGTATAGAAGTGTTATGACACTCTTAACAAATGTCTGCCATTGCTTGTTTATTGTTTTCCGATGTGTTATTATGTATGGCGTCCTTGTTGCTTGGGCGTGGTAATTGATAGACAGCAGCATGTGGGCTTGGTGGTTAAAGATGTGGTTCATAGTTAGGGTTGGTATATCTGTGGCCCCAGAATATAGACAGGAGTATATGCTACAGCTTGGTGGTTGTAGCTTTGTCTATTTATGCAGGTCTGCTGCTTGGGGCTTCAGTTTGTACGAGGTCAGAGTCTCTGTCTCGTCAGGTGATATCTTTGATCCACTTGGCCACAAAATGGGTAGATTGTGACCCATTAATCCTCCATTGCCCAATCTTTCACTCTGTTAGATGGTGACTGCAAGATATTTAAGAACATTATTTTACATGATTGGTCAAATATTGGATGTCCATATTCTTTTCAGAGTGGAGACTCCGAGGCAATGAAGTGGATGGTTGGATCACCTCCTAATCATGGACCTTCTTATATAAACGGTCCAGGCTTGAGGAAGCTACCCACATCAATGCAGTCTTCTCATTCTTGGTTGGTGTCATCGCTTTTCTTGTAATTCTCCGTAAACTGAAACTGTATTCTCTTGGTCCCTCCCTTTTTACAGCAAAGAAAAAGCTGTTCTGATCTCTTGAGCCAGTTTTAAGTGTTTGTTATTTTTCAGTCTTTCGTAATTTTGTATAATGCATGGATTCTTAAGACGAATCCGTTGAGATAGAGATGGAGACAGATGAATGTGTTTGCTTGTTTCTAATCTAACATCAGCTTCTTTATAGGTTATTGAAATCTCTTCATCAACGCTAAGAAATATAAAAGAGAGAATTCATCTACCATGAGCAACTACAAACTAGGTGTGGAGGTTGTGAGTGCTCACAACCTCATGCCAAAAGATGGACAAGGTTCTTCCAGCTCCTTTGTTGAGCTCCATTTTGATCATCAGAGGTTCCGAACCACCACCAAAGAGAAAGATCTCAACCCTGTCTGGAATGAGAACTTCTACTTCAACATCTCTGACCCAAACTCACTCCCATACCTCCACCTTGATGCTTATGTCTATAATGACATGATAGCCACCCACTCAAAATCCTTCCTTGGGAAGGTCCGCATCACTGGAACATCATTTGTCCCATATTCTGATTCTGTTGTCCTACATTACCCTTTGGAGAAGCGTGGGATCTTCTCACGCGTGAAAGGAGAGCTTGGCCTCAAAGTCTATCTTACTGATGACCCAAACTTGAAGTCCTCCTCTAACCCACTTCCTGCTATTGATCCCTTGATATCTGAGCCACTTGCAAGCCAAATCCATGCCCATTCTCATGTCATGAATCCAACACGAACCCCTGCCCCTGTTTCTCACTCTCATGACAAAGCAGAGTCGAGGCACACCTTCCATCACCTCCCCAACCTGCCTCAACAGCAACATCATCATTCTTCAATGTCAATGTCCCAAGAACCAGGGAAGTATGTGACCGATGAGGTGAAATCTGAGCCACCACCAGCGAAGATCGTCCGTGTGCACTCAGCTGCATCACAGCAACATGTTGATTACACACTTAAAGAGACAAGTCCATTTCTTGGGGGAGGACAGGTTGTGGGTGGGCGTGTTATACGTTCCAACAGGCCCACTAGCACCTATGACCTGGTTGAGCAGATGCAGTACCTTTTTGTACGTGTCGTGAAGGCTCGTGATCTCCCCACGATGGACATTACAGGGAGTCTTGACCCATTCATCGAGGTGAGGCTTGGGAACTACAAAGGTAAAACAAGGCACTTTGAGAAGAATCAACATCCTGTCTGGAATGAGGTGTTTGCCTTCGCGAGGGACCGGATGCAAGCTTCTGTCCTCGAAGTGTTCGTCAAGGACAAAGACCTTGTCAAAGATGACTTTGTTGGTCTTGTTAGGTTCGATCTCAATGAAGTTCCTAAACGTGTTCCTCCCGATAGTCCACTAGCACCCGAGTGGCATCGACTCGAGGACAAGAATGGTGATAAAGCAAAAGGTGAGTTGATGCTGGCTGTTTGGATTGGGACACAGGCAGATGAGGCATTCCCTGAAGCATGGCATTCAGATGCTTCAGTGCTTGATGAAGGCTCCCCTTCCACAGCCACATATATGCGGTCTAAGGTCTACCATGCACCACGACTATGGTATGTGCGAGTGAACATCATAGAAGCACAAGACTTGGTTGTATCTGAAAAGAACCGTCTTCCAGAAGCCTATGTGAAAGCACAAGTTGGCCACCAGGTGTTGAGAACGAGGGCTGTTCAGTCTCAATCATTTAACCCCCTTTGGAATGAAGATTTGTTATTCGTCGCAGCTGAACCGTTTGACGAGCATCTGATTATATCAGTTGATGATCGTGTGGGACCCAACAAGGATGAGGTGATCGGAAGGGTTGCCATACCACTGAGTTCCATTGAGAAGCGAGCTGATGACCGAATGATCCCCACGCGTTGGTTCAACCTCGAGAAGCCGGTAGCTGTCGATGTTGATCAGTTGAAGAAAGATAAGTTTGCCAGCCGTCTCCATCTCCGTCTCTGCCTAGATGGGGGTTACCATGTGCTAGATGAGTCCACACACTACAGCAGTGACCTCCGTCCCACGGCAAGGCAGCTCTGGAGACCATCAATTGGTGTCTTGGAGCTTGGCATCCTAAGTGCCGAGGGGCTTCACCCAATGAAAACAAGGGATGGAAAGGGTACGACAGATACATACTGTGTAGCAAAATATGGGCATAAATGGGTACGAACACGTACGATTGTTAACAGCCTCTCTCCAAAGTTCAATGAACAGTACACATGGGAGGTGTTTGATCCCGCTACGGTCTTGACAGTGGGTGTGTTTGACAACTGCCAATTTGAGGACAAGGATTCGAGCAGCGGCAACAAAGATAAGAAGATAGGCAAGGTTCGCATACGTCTCTCAACACTTGAGACTGGCCGTGTTTACACGCACTCATATCCTTTGTTGGTCCTACACCCTAACGGTGTCAAGAAAATGGGAGAGCTGCATCTGGCAATAAGATTCTCATGCACGTCATTGATGAACATGATGCACATATACTCACGCCCACTTCTCCCAAAGATGCATTATATAAGGCCCCTGAATGTCATACAACTTGACTCGTTGCGGTACCAAGCCGTCAGCATCGTGGCAGCCCGCCTGAGTCGTTCTGAGCCACCACTGCGGAAGGAGGTGATCGAGTACATGTCTGACGTTGATTCACATCTGTGGAGTATGCGTCGGAGTAAGGCAAACTTCTTCCGTTTGATGTCAGTGTTTTCGGGGCTGTTTGCTGTTGGGAAATGGCTTGGAGATGTGTGTGCATGGAAGAACCCTCTGACAACAATACTTGTTCATATGCTCTTCATCATGCTTGCCTGCTTCCCTGAACTGATACTGCCCACAGTGTTCTTATACATGTTCTTGATAGGGATTTGGAACTACCGGTACCGAGCTCGTTATCCTCCATTCATGAACACGAAGATCTCTTATGCAGAGGCAGTTCACCCAGATGAGCTCGACGAAGAGTTTGACACATTCCCGACATCAAGAAATCCACAAGTGGTGCGTATGAGGTATGATCGCCTGCGGAGTGTGGCTGGGAGGATACAGACGGTGGTAGGTGACGTAGCAACACAAGGAGAGCGGGTCCAGTCACTTCTCAGCTGGAGGGATCCACGGGCCACTGCATTATTCATTACGCTCTGCCTTATATCAGCACTGGTGCTATATGTGACGCCATTCCAGGTCATAGCAGTTGTGGCTTGTTTTTATCTTATGCGGCACCCAAGGTTCCGACATAAGTTGCCATCGGTGCCAGTTAACTTTTTCCGGCGACTACCTGCAAGAACGGACACTATGCTGTAAATAATCATCAGCTACTCAGTTGCCAGTGGTTTCACTCCGGCCAGTGTTGAATTCCAGTTAAGTGTGTACATTTACTGTCTGTTCTCTTACTTGTGAAATTAAGTTTTGTAATGTTCTTACTTCTTTCTTAGTCAATACTCCAGAGACTGAAAATTGCTTCAAATTTTGGAGGCAGATGAAATGGTGATGTATATTGGTTTCTGGTGTTTTATATAGTGCGATTTGGGTCGTGGTTGGATGTCTCAGACAAAATAAAAATTGTCTGTGCCACCTTTTACCTATTGATAAGATTGGAAGTAGTTACTGTTTAGCAACTGTTTAGATTTTAAATTTCAAATTGTTGCTGTAAATAAACTCAAAGGGGTTAAAGTGATGACTATTTAACTAGGAACTCATCTCAGAAAGCGGGAGTTCTGAGTTAATTTTCACTCCACTTCTTGTAGAGCTATTCGTGTGGGTAATTTTCCACCAATCCCTTCTCAAAATGCCCGCTTCCTCACGCCTATTTTCTTATATTGGCAGAGCCAATTTCCTCTCCTCTTTCTCTTGCTTAGATGGTCTCACCCGTCCATCTGAAAGGTGTGGTGAGTGAGATTATACATAATTTTTTATCTTAAAGGACACTCTTGTTAATTAATATAATTATGCTCTTCTATTTTGGTGTTTGAAAATTCATTAAAGATAAAATCATGGAATTATGTGAAATGGCCACATCAAGGGGCTGTGTACCCTGAAATAAAGAAAATCAAGTAAATAAATTTTAATTATGAAAATGTATAAGTTAAGATAAATGTATATTACAACTTTAAAAGATGAATAGGAGTAATTATCTTTGCGAGATTCTTAAAGTAGCCCAAATACATAATGATGATGAAGAAACTAGAAGGAAATAAACTAATAAAGGTTGATAAAAACTAAGTGGTTGCCTCCTGCTTTAGGAAGTGGGAGGTTGCGGTTCGAGTTTCAGTGGTTTAATTTTGGTGTGCCCTAGGGGTAGTTGACTTGTTAAAATTTAAAATAAGTTTGACTAAGTTTAAGGCTGAACAAGTCTTTAGTACGGTTGTTAGATGACCTAGTCCTTATAAGAGTTGTTATTAACACTTCGTTTAGATGATCTAGTCCTTAGGAGACTTGTTAGCACTAGCTCCTACTTTGTAGTCTCTAAATTGTTGAATTAGCAACTCTATTTTGTGGATTGTTAGTTGTCTAAATACCCTATTTAAAGAGCTATATTTATTGAATAAAATGTCTTTCAAAGTTTTCTTATTCTTGTGCTTTATCTCAAGTTAACAGGGCTCACTCGTGGGGGTTTTATACTAGGTATTCTATGGTTTTCCACACGTAAATTAAAAAAAATATTAATAAAAAGGGCACAATAAATTGTCAAGTGACAGAATATTCTATACTTAAAGAAATCAAACCATGTTCTCCACTCTAAAAATGCATTTCCACTGTCCTCTCCACTTTAAGAATGCATTCTCTGCTTGATTGGTGAATCAATGGTCAAAATCTAATTCTATTAACATTTTTTTCTCTGTGATTTTCATGAGTTCAATGATCAGGATTTTCTTTGCTTCTACAAAGGTAACGACCTTATTTCCTTTGGATTAGATAATGGATTTGGTCTCATATTTTTGTTGATGGCTACCAACATTCCATTTGGAAAAAATAAGAAAAGACAGAAAACAAAGGTTTTACCTATGCAAATTTTGTTAGATACTTTGATGGGGCCATCCATGAAGAATTGGGTGAAGAAATTGTTCAATTAACCTTAATTGAGTATGAGGAATTTAATGGTGGCTAGACCTGCACAATCAAGTTTAAAAGTCCATAAAATTAGCATAAAGTCAATTCAAGTACATATTATACACATCGAATGCTTCAAATCAAGTGTTTCCATGCCCAACTGATCAATGTAGCAAGCCAAATCCATTGGTTTAGGATTGTACACGAATTTGGTTGTTCACTAGAGAAACTTGGCCTAAGTTGGCCATGTTCTAAATTGGTTTTTTGTTTTGTATAGCTAGATTTGATCATGGAAACTTCCAAACAATCAGACTCAAATATGAACTTCCAATAGCTAAATGCAGCCATAATATTTTGTCTATAGCTGCACATAATATTTTTTTTCATCCATTCTTGAATAAAAACAGAAAATTCTCTTCTAGAATGGAACTTATATTTCTTGGAATTTGATGGTGTGAAATCTCTCTTCCAAACGTGGGAAACCTAAGACTCTGTGTACTATGTATCCTCAAACATACAACAGTCGACACGTATCAAAGTTATGGACACCCACGTGTCCTATTTAACTTCACACATAGAAACTTACGAGTAAAAATTGGATTGAATTTTATTTTGACATGTACGTTTCAATCTGAAAAATTAAATGCGTTAGATTTTATATTTTTAAAATTAGAGTTGGATTGAATTGAACAAAAAATATTTAAATTAATTTTAAATTAGATGAATCAAACTTTCTTTAAAATTGAGCTAACTCAATTAGACACATTCAAAAAATTTAGCACTTAAATTGAGTTGGATCAGGACTTGAGTTGAGTTGAATTAGCAATTTAAATCAAATTGAGTTAAACAACTCGAATCAGTAATTTAAACTAGGTCAAATTGAATTCAATAAATTTTTAAATTAGTTGAATTAAATTTATTAAAAATTTAAAATGCGTTCCGACCGACTCACCCAGTTTCAGCCCTATCCTTTCTTCCATGAAGAACGGATAAAGATTGCAAATGGAATTACTGCATCCCGCGTTCATTTCCTCCGAGAATCTTATGCTCTGTCCTTCCTTCTCTCGATTCCTCAACAACAGAAATTTCTGCAGAATCTCTGCACTGTGTACTTCGTTGCTTACTTCTTCGTCTTCTCCAAATACCCTTTTCTCCTTTTCTGAAATCTCTTCCTCTCCTGTGAGATCTAGCCTCCCCTGTTTTGCTATTTCTCCTGTTTTTTCTTCTCCAAAACCTGTATTTTCTTTATCTAGATTCGATTCTACCATGGCCAGTTCAGCAAAGACAAGCGCGTCGATCTATGACTTCACTGTCAAGGTTAGCGAGTTGATTCTTTCATTCCTGAGTTTCAGGTATTGTACATGAAAAGTTAAGGATTTTGTTGGGTTTTTCAGTTTTTATGGGATTTTTGGTTCAATTATTTTGGCGTAGATGATTTTATTTTAGTTGAATTTTAATTTCCTTTTCTTAGTTAAAATTTTGGAGAGAATTGATGGGGACTCCCCTCTTTTTAGGGAAAGAGAGTGAAAGAGAGAGGACACTTTGACTTTTTTTTTTTTCATGTAAATGACAAAAGTTTTCTTCATTTTTTTTTTGGATAAAAGGGGAATCGCCAACTTACATTAGAGGTGAGACTAATTCAAGGGTACATGAGTCTAATCTTAAAAGTTTAGACCAACTCAGCTATCTGTGCGGGTCATGATTGTTCTTCATTAATTTTAGTAGAAGAGATAATTGTTATTGCAGAATATGCATTTTTCTTATTTACATCAGTGAAAAAGATGTCCCTTCAATCTCCAGTTTTGGATAGCTTTTCTGGAAACTTTGTAAAGGTTTGTTCTTGTGTTTAATTGATGAGCGGAATTAGAAGAATTTGCATTTCGTTATGTCAGTGTTTTCTTCTGTTTGGATGTATGAAAATGAAAGTACTTTCTTTGAAAATATCCATTCTTAACTCAAAACAGAAATGGGTTTCACCGTTTTTGGACAATGATATTTACCCTGAAGTACTGAGAGAATAAATGAACTGGATGGATTTCTATTCTATTTTAGATCTTTTGATGAATGAAGGATATCTAACATCAATCAATGAGGTTTCTGGCCATTCCGGATAGGGTTAGATGGTTTCTAGCCAAACTAGTACTATCATGTTGTTGTATGAATGAAATTTGGTCTCATCTTCTTACCAAATGGTATCATTTCGATATATGAAATGGATGGTTTCCATGTACTGATGGATTTAAGGGATTTCCCTCGTCTTTCTCGGTTTTGGAATTTGATTTGTTGATATTAAATGTGTTAGATTAGTTTGGTTTCATTGGACATGATTTTGATTTCACTTCATTTGCAGGATGCAAGGGGTAATGATGTGGATCTCAGCATATACAAGGGAAAGGTTCTTTTGATTGTGAATGTTGCATCTCAATGGTAAGGACCTATTTGGTAGAAATTCTAGTAAATTTTTTTAGTGCTTAATTAATTTGAGAATTATATAATCAAAATGGTTCAAGATTTAGAATTCTATTTCAAAGTACTTATATATTGTAAGAATTCAGTAATCAAAGTAGTTCAAGTTTTGGAATTCCAAATGGCATTGTCAGATGGGAATTAATAAGTTCTCTAGATTTGGGAATTTGTGGGATTTCATAATTGTCACTTTCTGTTTCATCAAATGTGGAATTTTAGGGTGGAAATTAAAAAGTCTTATTTAAGATTCTATTTCCACCCAAGAATCCCAGTCTACAAGTCAAAGTTCTTCTTGAGATGCATTCTAGTTTGCATCTTTATATTGATGTCTGTAACAATTAACATACAAAATAGTTAGATTTTGACTCATAGAAATCTCAATTGTTGTCCTACTATACATTGTTGAATGAAGTCTAGCTTCTTCATTTGGTTATTCTAATCTTAATGCGTCTCAGTTCTAAGATTAATTTGTTGTTGCAGTGGATTGACCAACTCAAATTACACTGAATTGGCTCAACTATATGACAAATATAAAGGCCAAGGTTTGGGTTCTTCTTCTGCTTCTTCTTAATCTACAAAAGTAGAATTTGTGCTTCTGTCGGCACTGCTGTTGAAATTGTGAATGTAACCATCTGCTTTGTTGTGTTTGTTACTATGTGATGACCCGTTGATGTGAGACTGTATATTGGTCCATTCCTTTTTATATACATGCACTTCAACCATGGAGTTTTAGTGTTCGATTGCTTTCGTATTAAGTTCTGAGAACTCGAAGCTTATGATTCTTTTTGTTTGTGCCACTGTAGATTTTGAGATACTAGCTTTCCCATGCAATCAGTTTGGCAACGAGGAACCTGGTGACAATGAGGAAATCTTACAGATGGCTTGCACTCGCTTTAAAGCCGAGTACCCCATATTTGGCAAGGTAATTCACACACACAAACTAAATTTCTCGTGGAAGGATAGCTGATATCTTTTTAAATTAAAAAACAGGTAATGTAAATAATCAAGCAACTATATATAGATCAAGTTCATATATTAAAATTCATTAGTGTGTTCTATTCTTTGTTTAGTATGCAATGTTCTAATATGTCAACTATTGTCCGCATCTCATTGATATATCACTCTCCTCTTACCTGTTAGGTTGATGTGAATGGAGACAGTGCTACTCCTGTGTACAAGTTCTTGAAGTCGAGCAAAGGTGGCCTCTTTGGTGACAACATCAAGTGGAATTTCTCCAAGTTCTTGGTTGACAAGGAAGGCCATGTCGTTGACCGCTATGCGCCCACAACTTCTCCTCTCAGCATTGAGGTATAAAATGCATCAAATAATTATTAACACAAACAATTAAGTATTGTCTTTCGATTAAGCTAACTTAAATCTGGACTTCACTATATGCTCGATCAACGGAAATGATGTTTGATTGTCATTCGGCCATCAAAAGCATATATGGAGCTTACCTTATGCTCCAGTCCATATCTTACAACTTTTATTATGGCCTTACAGCCAAATGAGACATTATGTGGAATGGTTAGAACGGACTACATGAACTTGTATCTGACTTAAGTTCATGTGCATCCATCTATTGTTAGTTATTCCAACTATTCTTGAAACCAAAAAGACCAATGGGTCAATGATGCATATTAATGGACTGCTGATTCGCTAACCCGAAGAAGCATTTGTGGGGTGAATTGCTTGGCATGGCCATTACACACTGCTGAGGCATCCCGCATGAAGGAGTGATATCAAAACAGTCTTGGGGTACCATTCAGTTTGGGAATGATCCCCATCTGATATGTAGTTGCAATCATCTGTAGAGCACAGGAATATATTTATTTTTCTACTGTTTTCAATAAAATAGTCTAAAATGCATTTTTGTTGGGTATATTGATCTTTGCAGAAGGACATCAAGAAATTGTTGGGAGTGAATTAAGCGACTGGGCAATGAATTATTAAGAGGATTTCTTGCCTCCTCTTCTCACTGTTGGTTTTGTAGATGCAGTAAATATGTTTGAAGGGAGATGCTCTGTTGGTTATGTTAGTCATGAATAAAGCGATGGATGAATCATTGTTAACTTAGTCTTTTGAAATACTTTTGTATTGTATTCTAGACCTACTTCCCTAGTTTTATCAGCTGGAGGGATCCACCCAAGGTTCTGACATAAGTTGCCATCGGTGCCGGTGAACTTTTTCCGGCGACTACCTGCAAGAACAGACAGTATGCTATAAATAATCATCAGCTACTTAGTTGACAGTGGTTTCACTCCGGCCAGTGTTGAATTCCAGTTAAGTGTGTACATTTACTGTTGGTTCTCTTGGGCGTGAATTAAATTTTGTAATGTTCTTACTTGTGAGTCAATACACTAGAGACTGAAACTTGCTTCAACTTTTGGAGGCTGATGAAATATTGATGTATATTGGTTTCTGGTGTTTTATGGAGTGCGATTTGGGTCGTGGTTGGATGTCTTAGACAAAATAAAAATTGTCTTGTTAATTAATGTAATTATGCTCTTATATTTTGGTGTTTGGAAATTCATTAAAGATAAAATATGGAATTATGGAAATGTATAAATTATGATAAATGTATATTACAACTTTAAAAGATGAACAGGAACAATTAAATTTTTGAGATTCTTAAAGTGACCCAAATACAGAATGATGATGATGATGAATAAACTAGAAGGAAAGAAATTAAGAATGACGAGGAGGATGATGATAAACTAGAAGGAAAGAAACTAAGAAAGGCTCTTAAAAACTAAAGTAAAGTTAATAAAAAGGGCACAATAAATTGTGTCCTCTCCACTTTAAGAATGCATCCTCTGCTTCATTGTTGAATCAATGATCAAAATCTAATTCTATTAACATTTTTCTCTTTAAGCCAAAGTGGCTGGAGTGATTGTTAAGAATCCGTCTCAGAAAGGAGAGTATTGAGTTTGATTTTCACCATACTCTAAAAGACTACTCTCTATAGAGTTATCCGGTGTGTGGATAGGGATGTCTACACAAACTCCGAGGATTAGTCAGGTTCTCTTAGAGGCATGGACATAAATTTTTTTTTTTTTTTCTCCCAGGTGATTTTTATGAATTCCAATGATCAAGATCTTTTTGCTTCTACAAAGGTAACGGCCTTATTTCCATCGGATTAGATAATGGGTATCTGATAGCGAAATCCATGTAGAATTGGATGAAAAATTGTTCAATTAACTTTAATTGAGTATGAATAATTTAATGGTGGTCAGGACCCGTATATTCAAGTTCAAAAGCCCATTACATAAGTATAAAATCAGCCCAAGAACATGTTATATGGGTCTAATACTTTAATCAAGTGTTTCCATGTCTAACTGACACATTTAAACCCAAATTCATTGGTTTAAGGTTGTTTTCCCATGCAAGAAGTGGTTCCCAAGGAGCTCATTAGCAACAAACGAAAGAGGAAAGGAATCAACAAAAGAAGTTGGCCATGTTCTAAATTGGTCTTTTGGTTTGTATGGTTTAGATTTGATCCTTGTAAGTAGGTGCCACATGGCAATCATCCATAGATGACAATTCTTGTAATTATTTTTTGGAATTTGTCTATAAATAGATGTGCATGAGTATAGGTAAAGACCATCCCAAGAAAGCTTGTATTCTTTGCCTTTGAGCAATTTGTTTTAGTTCTCAATTTTGTCTCACCTGATAATTTTGTTCTAAGTCCTTGGAATTGAATCAAGTAATTTAATTCTATTTTTTTTTTTTTGAATTTTTACTTTTTTGTTGATTATTACATGGTGTTAATCTTTGCTAAAGAAAGTTCTTGATCTAATTCTATCATTTCGGTGAGAATTTTGGAGTTTTGATTTATCTATTCGAAGTTCCGTTTGCCTGTACAACCGGGGTGAGTGATCGAGTGATATATTTTAATGGCATTTAATCCTAGGGTTTTCTTAGACTTAGAATTCTATGACTTCAAGTTTTCTTAGATTTCTATTGAATTCAAGCCGAATCTTATGTTCTGCTGTTTATTTCTACATTAAAGGCATATGTAGGTGTCAAACTCGATCCAATCTTTCATCATTACCTTAATAACATACCAAAATCTCTAGAGGTTATAAAATATAAGAAATCAAACCATTCACTCTATTCAATACTTTATTGGCCCAACTTGATATCTATATCTCATGTTGGGATCTCCTATCCATGTCGCCTAAGTTGCGTCTCACCAAACACATAGTAAGTCATCAATGAATCTTAACATATTTACTCATAAATTTATTTTCCATTCAAAATTTCATTTTTTTTTTTTTAATTCTTGAGTCCTTATTTAAAGTAGAAAAATTATAAAATTAATTTAAAAGTGATTCCATTATATACTATATAATATATGTGAAAGGCTTCTTTAAAATTAATAATAAAATAGTATATAAGATAATAGAGATATAAGAATTTCTTTTCTAAACCAAGCCTACTTAGATTTTCATAAGGAAACTAATGATCGATTCCTCTCTCAAACTAACCACCTCTATAAATTCATCCGTATTCAATTTAACACAAATTCAATTTTCTATTTATTAATTTAATCTAACAAATTTCAACAATTAAATAAAATAATGCTTTTCAAAGTCTTAAATTTTATATATATCATGTATAAATTTAAACCCTTTAAAACTCACTCTTTAGAAATTTCCATTGTTTTCATGGAAACTTCCAAACAATCAGACTCAAATATGAACATACAATAGCTAAAAGCAGCCATCATAATATTCTCACCACAACCATCTCATCCAATCCATCTGCAATTTTTTTTTTTCATCCATTCTTGAATGAAAACGGAAATTCCCTTCTAGAATGGAAATTATATTTCTTGGAATTTGATGGTGTGAAATCTCTCTGCGAAACGTGGGAAATCTAAGACTGTATGTACTATGTACCCTCAAACGTGTAGCAGTAAACACGTGTCAATGTTATGGACATACACGTGTCCTATTGACCTTCACATGTAGAAAGCTAGGGATAAAACTTGAATGGGAATTTAATTTGACCTACAGGTTTTACAGTTTTAAAATTAAAGTTGAATTAAATTAAAGAAAAATATTTAAATTAATTTAGATCAGATTAAATTGATTCAAACTATTTTAAAATTAATCTAACTCAATTTGACACATTCAAAAAATTTAATATAATAATCAGATTAAATTAGATCAGTATTTGAGTTAAGTTAGGTCAACAATTGAGTTGAACAATTTGAATCAGTAATTTAAATTTAATATTTTTAATATAAATTAAATTGAGTTTATTACAACTCCACTCCGACTCACCGTCTTCTAAAATGGAAATTATATTTCTTGGGAATAGGAAGGTGTGAAATCTAACACTGTAATGTATACTGGACACTCAAACGTGTAGCAGTCAATACGTGTCAACGTTGTGGACACCCACGTCTCCTATTCACCTTCACGTTTAGAAACCTCATTGCTGATGTCATCCTTTCTTCTATAAATAACGGATAAAGATCGCAAATGGAATTACTGCATTTCGTGTTCATTTCCTCCAGAAATCTTATGCTCTGTTCTTCCTTGGCTCGATTTCTCAACAAAGGAAATTTCAGCAGACTCTCTGCACTGTCTACTTCTTTGCATACTTCTTCGTCTTCTCCAAATACCCTTTTCTCCTTTTCTGAAATCTCTTCCCCTCCTGTGAGATCTAGCCTGCCCTGTTTTGCTACTTCCCCTGTTGTTTCGTCTCCAAAACCCGTATTTTCTTTTTCTAGATTCGATTCTACCATGGCCAGTTCAGGAAAGACAAGCGCGTCGGTCCATGACTTCACTGTCAAGGTTAGCGAGTTGATTCTACCATTTCTGAGTTTCAGGCATTGTACATGAAAATTTAAGAATTTTGATGGGTTTTTCAGTTTTTTATGGGCTTTTTGGTTCAATTATTTTGGCGTAGTGATTTAATTTTGGTTTTATTTTAATTCCCTTTTCTTGGTTAAAATTTTGGAGAGAATTGATGGGGGAACCCCTTTTTTTAGGGAAAGAGAGAGAGGACACTTTGACCTTTTTTTTTCATATAAAGGACAAAAATATTCTTGATTAATTTTTTTATAAAGACTGGAGTTGAACTCAGGATCTCTAGTCTAATCCTAAAAGTTTAGGTGCGGGTCACGATTCTTCTTGATTAATTTTAGTAGAAGAGATAATTTTTATTGCAGAATATGATTTTTTCTTATTTACATCATAAAATAAGTTCAGTGAAAAACATTGTCCCTTCAATCTCCAGTTTTCGATAGCTTTTCTGGAAATTTTGTAAAGGTTTGTTCTTGTGTTTAATTGATGACCGGAATCGGAAGAATTTGCATAGTGTCAGGGTTTTCTTCTGTTTGGATGTATGAAAATGGAAGTACTTTCTTGGAAATTATCCATTCTTAACTCAAAACAGAAATGGGTTTGACCGTTTTTGGATAATGACATTTACCTTGAAGTCAGTGAGAGAATAAATGATCTGGATCGATTTCTATTCTATTTTAGATCTTTTGATGAATGAAGGGTTTCTAACATCAATCAATGAGGTTTCTGGCCATCCCATGGTTTCTAGCCAAACTAATATAATCATGTTGTTATATGAATGAAATTTGGTCTCATCTTCTTACGAAATGGTATCATTTCGATATATGAAATTGATGGTTTCCACGTACTAATCGATTTAAGGGAATTGTCTCGTCTTTGTTGATATTAAATGTGTTAGATTAGTTTGGTTTCATTGTTACATGATTTTATTTTCACTTCATTTGCAGGATGCAAGGGGTAATGATGTGGATCTCAGCATATACAAGGGAAAGGTTCTTTTGATTGTGAATGTTGCATCTCAATGGTAAGGACCTGTTTGGTAGAAATTGTTGTAAATTTTTTTGTCCTTAGCAAATTTTGATAATTCTGAAATTTACTAGCTTGAATATGAGTAAATATATAATCAAAATGGTCCAAGATTTGGAATACAAAAAATTTATATATTATCAGAATTCAGTAATCGAAGTAGTTCAAGTTTTGGAATTCCAAAATGGCATTGTCAGATGAGAACTAATAAATTCTCTAGATTTGGAAATTTGTAGGATTTCATAATTCTCACTTTTCTATTTCACCAAATATGGAATTTTAGAGTGGAGATTAAAAAATCTTTTTTAAGATTCTATTTCCACCCAAGAATCCCAGTCTACAAGTCAAAGTTCTTCTTGCGATGCATTCTAGTTTGCATCTTTATATTGATGTCTATAACATTTAACATACAAAACTGTTAGATTTTGACTGATAGAAATCTCAGTTCTCTTGCTTTTATTGCTATTTTTTTGTTGAATGAAGTCTTGCTTCTTCATTTGGTTATTCTAACAATCTTAACTCGTCTCCAGTTCTGAGATTAATTTTCGTTGTCAAATTTGTTGTTGCAGTGGATTGACCAACTCAAATTACACCGAATTGGCTCAATTGTATGACAAATATAAGGGCCAAGGTTTGAGTTCTTCTGCTTTCTTAATCTACAAAACTATAATTAGTTCTTCTGTCAGCACTGCTGTTGAAATTGAACGAAACCATCTGGATTGTTGTGCTTGTCACTATGTCATGACCCGCTCATGTGAGACTGTATCTTGGTCCATTCCTTTTTATATGCATGCACTTCAACCATGGAGTTCTAGTGTTCAATTCCATTCGTGTTAAGTTCCGAGAGTTCAAAGCATTCAATATTGGGATTCTTTTTGTGTTTGTGCCCCTGCAGATTTTGAGATATTAGCTTTCCCATGCAATCAGTTTGGCAATCAGGAACCTGGTAACAATGAGGAAATCTTACAGACAGCTTGCACTCGCTTTAAAGCCGAGTACCCCATCTTTGACAAGGTAATTCAAACTCACAAACTACATTCTATTGTTTGTTTCGTGTGCAGTGCTCTAATTTGTCAACTATTGGTCTGCATCTCATTGATATATCACTCTCCTCTTACCTGTTAGGTTGATGTGAACGGAAACAGTGCTACTCCTGTGTACAAGTTCTTGAAGTCAAGCAAAGGTGGCCTCTTTGGTGACAGCATCAAGTGGAATTTCTCCAAGTTCTTGGTTGACAAGGAAGGCCATGTCGTCGACCGCTATGCGCCCACAACTTCTCCTCTCAGCATTGAGGTAGAAAATGCATCAAATAACTATTAACACAAACTATTGAGTATTGTCTTTCAATTAAGCTAACTTAAAATTTGCACTTATTATATATGCTCGACCAATGGAAATGACGTTTGATTGTCATTCGACCATCAAAAGTATATATGGAGCTCACCTTATGCTCCAGTCCATATCTTACAACTTACAGCCAAATGAGACATTGTATGGGATGGTTAGAATGGACTGTATAAACTTGTATCTGACTTAAGTTCATGTTCCCGAGAAATATATCTGCCGAGATATCAGCCGAGATCTGAATAACGGTTGATATCTCAGATCTCGGCTGATATCTCGGTCGATACCGAGATTTCTACCCTTTGTTCCAACCATTCTTGAAACCAAAATGGCCATTTGGTCAATGATATCCATCTGATGGGGATAGTTGCAATCATCTGTAGAGCAATGGAAATTATTTATTTCTACCATTTACAATAAGATAGTCTAAAATGCATTTTTGTTGGGTATTGATCTTTGCAGAAGGACATCAAGAAATTGTTGGGAGTGAAATAAGCGACAGCCGATGAATGATTAAGAGGATTGCTTGCCTCTTGTTCTCACTGTTGGTTATGTTCGCCATGAATAAAGCAATGGCTGAATCATTGTTAACTTAGTCTTTTGAAATACTTTCGTATTTGTACTGTTTCCTTAGTTTTATATTCTAGCATTAATATAAATATATCATTTTCATGGAATTGTTAGTGGTGACTATGGATTCCATGGACGGATGCTTTTGGAGGTAAAATTGCTGTATGGTGATATGTCAAGCTACTTTTAGATCATGATCCGGCGATATAGAGATTCTACCGCATAAATCATAAAACCCATTATAGAATAGATACTACTGGACTGGACCACCATGACCATACTCAGCACAGAGGGAGATCTGTGATCCCAAGGAACTATTTCAACAAAGATGGGCAAGAATCAGACATGGCAGCAGATGATGAGAATTGCATCTCATCTATGAAAAAAGCAAGATAGAAGCAAATTGATGAGAGACCGCAATCACTTAGCTTCATGAAAAATCCAAGTGATAAGCTCATTTGATACTGAATCTATTAACGAATACAGCAATCGAACATGAATCCAGAATCACAATCAAAATCTGCAAAAGAAACAACTTTCAAAGACAATAACCATTTTCAAATAAAAATAAATTGTTTCCCTTCTTTTAGTTTGAACTTTGAAATGATTTATCTTTCCAGGAAATTATTTTCTATTCCATACATCCAAACATCCAAATGAAGTCAAAGACTAGTTTCCATGTACAGGCACCGGAAGATTGTGGTGTTTTCTCCCCACTTTTCCTGAATGACAGAAAAGAGGTCATTTCCATTTTAGGGTAAAAATGGATACATTCTCGAAGTTCTACCGAACCTGAAATTAGCAAATGACCAGAAAAGAAATATACAATGTGGTGGCTGAGGGTGGCTTAGTGGGCGTTTTCCTCAAACATACAAAAATACAAGTTTCAAGGGCTTGCTCCCTCTACATTCCGCATCCATCGTTGTTGATTCCAGATTTATATACAATCTCGACAAGTCGGAAACAATCACCTGTGAGTCAAATCAAGACCAATGTTGGTATTTCGCAAATCAGTGGACCTCGAACTTGGCCACCCACCCATCGCCGTCGAAGGTGAAAAACTATGACCGGGAGCTCCACTGGTTGGGAGTGACCAAATTATCATCACTTGTAGGATTATCATATTCTAAACTGGTTTCAGGACCCGTTGCAGTTTTGTTCTTCAGTTTGGTACTGCCATAAGTAAAACTCCCCGCTATTACCTGCAGTAGGTTATATCCATTATATGATAACCATTATATGTACTACATGCCCGTGCTTAAAAATTAAATATAGATAAATAAAAAACTGCATTAGATGCTTGAATACTTGGATTTCTTTTCCATTATATGTCAATGCACTGTTCCAAAATTTGAAATTGTATCATAAATCACTTTGATCATCAAATTGTATCGAATTGCAAATCGTAAGATTTTTTATAATTTTCTCAAATGGGTAAAATCTTCTAAAATGGTTTTAGAAAGAAAAAAGTTGTTTATATTCTATCCATTCAAAACTTTATAGGTGAAATGATAATTAAAATGGTACTAAACTTATATATAAAACTTGATTGTCATTTCCTAAAACATTGTTCAAGATTACTAAAAATCCTGTACATGGCTTTGCTAATTCCATCTGATCGTAGATAGTTCATAAGACATGATGTCATGATTAGCAACAATAGGAAGGGGAAATGAGGAAGAATCAACAGAAGATCATGGGATCCATTCAAGAAAATACAAACATGTGGTAATTTACACTGATAACGATAAGAATCCCAATACTCCCATTAGTACTAATGGTAATCAAGCAGAAGAGGTGGCCTTTGATACGTTATTCGCAACGATCGGATTATCAAAGGATCTAGGCACGCTCAGAGACGTAAAACAATTACTTTGAAAATTTGAAAATTGACTTGGATCACAAAGGATAAATCATATTTTTGTAGAACTGACATTCAAATAACAAGAATTGTGCAATTTTTGAAAATTTGTATCGTATCATAAGAATCTAGTCATTTTTTTTAAAAATTGCATCTTATTGTAAGATTCAAATAATAAATCATAAGATATCAACAACTATGTGAGAATGCTGTATCTCTTTTCAACCATCTACATGAAGTTGAAGGCCGGGATGAAAGGGGCATCACGAAGTTTTTCTTGGGTATGGCCCATCCACTAATGGGGTACCATCAGTTCAACAGAGTAGCTCAACATCTACAAACAAAGGCCCAAAGAGAGCGAACCAAAAATAATGAGAACAAAGAGATACCTGAACAGGAGTTGCCGCAATGAGCATTCCACCAACACCACCACCAACGACACGACCATCTGGGCTGGCAAGCGAGATACTTAGCCCACCAGTTCGACTGCGGGACCCATTATTATTAGTGAGCAAGAATGAGCCTGATAAGCACAGTATTTCGAAACGACCCTGCGTAAGTACGTCACAAGCATATAAGGTTTGCTTCAGTGTTATCTTCTTGCACGTAAGAAAAATAAGGGTGACAAATCTACACTAAGCTTCAATAAATATCCAATATTTGAGGGTAACAAATGCACACCAAGCTTATTTAATAAATCTAAACTATTTAAATAGGCATTACATAGGTAGTCAGCCCATAGAAAAAGTCTCATGCCAAATCCAACCCCAAAATGATGGGATTAATGGCTTCGGCATGGTGAAACCAGAACTTTCTCAGAAAGGTCAATGAGTAAATTGTATTTTTTGTGGGGTCAAAATGAAAATTATTTAATATTTTATGGTGCTTTCTAAGAAAAATTTACAAACTATATGGGGGGACTTTAAAATTTGGGAAGGGGGTCATGGCCCCGCTAGTCCTCCATTATCTCCACCTGGGGGCTTCGATGATGATGATGACGACGATAAATGAACAGAACAAGCTTCTCTTTTATCTTCTTTTTCTTTTTATTTTTTTGGGAAGATGACTGAGAAGAATATAGCAATAATTGGGTAAAGAAGTGTAGCCTAGGCTGAAAAGCCCAGGTGTTCTGATGGGACCGTGTCAGATGGTGGGTCCCACCTAGTGATCACAAAAATTATATAGATGAATAGAATATCATGGGAACTATCATATTGTCAAAAATAAGACCCATTAAATGATGTTAATTTTTAAGATAAAAAATGAACCATTAGATAAATATTTTGGCATATCATAATTAATCAAATGAGAATTATATGAGGTCGGATCTAAATTTTAAATATGGAAATAATTTATTGTACCAAATTTAACATAAAATAGGTCCCATATGGGACCCTTGTGCCTCGATTTTTAGTAGATTCGCCCAAAATTAAATTGATAGTGTGTAACTTATGCATGCAGAAATGACACACTCATGCCACATTCAAATCATGTATTAGGTAGGCCCTGTCTCAACAAACTAGGCTTGCTCCTAAACAGGTGGGCTCCACATTTGCATTAGATGCGGACTTTAGAACCGTAGGCAATGTTATTTAAAAAATCCATTTGCTAAGTACAATAATCACTAAAAAATAATAAATTAAACATTAATCCAATACAATTTATGGCCAAAGAATATAGATGCGGGCTCATTTGTGGGAGGTCTAAGATCTTGATACATGCTTCCAGGTACAGGAGCAACTCAAGCAGGCTGGAAAAATTAATATAGGAGTTCATTTAGAAGTTTTTGCCTATATTGTAAATAAAAAATTATTCAGAAATTATATTTACCAAAAGTTTCGAGTTTTCTCTGTTCTTATTTATGCATCCAAGGATTTCCTAAAGGTTTCAGAGAGAGATGTTGCTCTATCTACTTGCACTGCTTTGTCACTTGACAACTGATAAGAATCTAGCTTATTGTTATAGTATTTAAGTATGCATAAATAACTATCAGATATATGATTCTTTTTTAAGTAGTAATCTTTCTTTTTTTGCCCAGATAGATAATATGATATTATATAAACAAATACAAAATTTAGGAACATCTTTCAAAAAATATATTATATAAATATAAGAACAATAATTTGAATGGGTTTGGGATGGTCTTGCTAGTTTATCGATTGGACCTGCACCTGCAGCCCACCAAAACTAAATTTGAATAACACTTTTTGGGCTTGGTCCTGAACCTGATGTTGAGATACCCAAGCTTGAGCATACCATCTTGTTTCATTTCCGATCATCTAAGGCTAATCCCAGCCAAAGTTGCACCCCTACTTCCAGGCAAGTAGAAATGGTAAACCAACATAATTGGACTACCAATTTAAGATCAAAGAGAAATGTAACTTGTAACTTCCCTTTTTCTATCACAAATACTTTGCAAAGACTAAAACGAAGACTAATGAAGCAAAGGAAAAAAATGTAGTTGTCAAATATGTTTTCTGCTGACCTGGACATCAATTGGGTTGTTCCATCGTTATCCTTGAAAGTGCAAAATATAACATTTCATTTCTTTCCCCTCATTGTATCCTTTGTTACTAAGGCCATTGTTATTAGTAGATTTTTTTTAAACGATGGTGATTTCATTAAGAAAGTGAAACAGAGGCCCAGCAGGCCAAAAATGCTACTTGTCATGAGTGGATTCCACTGTAGAAAGAAAAGGCAACTAGGGCCAATCGTTGAGTTAGAAAGGAAAAGATCAAAGTAACTGAATCCCCCCCCAAGTAAAGACTCACCAATCCTAGGTAAATATTATCATTGAAGCCATTTGTTTCTCTACCCAACACTGTAATATATGTTTGACAGTGAGACATAATGCAATTAACTTTTCCCTTTTTCTGGGTGAACCCAGTTACAAATTTCAGCTGAAATACAAAATTTTGGCTGAAACTTTTTGGTCTAAACTCAGGTCAAAATATGCATTTTTTTGGAAATATTGGCTAATATTTCCAAATTCCCCAGCCAAAATTAATAAGTTGTAGCCGAGGGTGAGGGAGATGATGCATTTCACTAAATGTATATCCATGGCTCAAAAAGACAATTAGGAGCCCAATTGCACAAACATAATCTCCTAACAGAAAAGAGGCCATTGGATATCCTAAATCATACTCTGAAAACCTCAATCACCTCCACCAATCAAGATAATGTCTTTTATAATTATTCCAGATTTGTCCCCATTCACAATCTAACAACAAATGAGGTCTGGATTCATCATCATCATTGTAGCCACTGATCCCATCTTTCTAGGGCTGGTTTTTCGAGTTCTACTCTTCCATTCTATCATGTCCTAGACCATATACTTTGCCACTCTACAATCTATCCAAGTTTTTAATGGCCTTGCTCTCCTATGTGTACCTCATAGTTGTAGTTTTTGGATTCTTTGGAATGAGGGCCATTCTTGATGGTTTACATTGACGTCCAAACCATCTTAAACAACTCTCATTCGTTCTCTTCTATCAGCACAATTTTTAAGGTCTCTCCAATGCAGTCATTTCTAATTCTATATCCTTCCAAGTTATTGTACACATCTACCTTAACATATGCATCTCCATAACCATACTCCATAAAGTTACATGACTTTTCTTCATCACCCAACACTCTACTCCATAAAGTATAATCCAATCCAATAACAGGTTTACAAATCTTCTTTAAACAACAATGAACATTTTATCAAATAAAACCCCACTAGCTTTCTCACATCAACTATGTTTAAATGTACCCCTCCATTTGATTCGATTATTGAGCCCAAGTACTTCCTATTTTAGAGAGCCTAAGTACCTCTCTGTTCATGCACCATGATACTTCCTGAATTCAGAAGTTAAATTATCCATTGGACTTAAGGCAGATCCTTAGTTAACTCCTACTCTTACAGGGAAAATAGTCTTCTCTCCACACATTGTCCTCATACTGGAAATCACCCTCCACATGTATTTTTATAATCTCAACATAATCACTTGGGGTATATTCCTCTTTTTATCAATGTACTGGCACTCTATCAAAGTTCTTTTCTAAAGTCAGTAAACGCCATAAATAGATCTTTTCTTTTCTTCCTTCTTGTGTTAGACATTGCTCAATAACTCTATCACAATGTTTCATAGAATCGCTCACAAGTTTAAGAGTAATGATATAGAGGGACTGGTCACTATTTTGTGAAATAGAGACCTTCCCTTTTCTTAATTATGGAGCTTACATAGATTCATGCTAATCATTAGAAAGTGGCATTCCATCATAAGGACTTTAAAAAAGTGTAACCCCATCCCATCATCATGGTAAAGCATATAGGAGTTTAAAATTTAATGGTTTTATATCACTTGGTTAAATGCAATTTTTTGTTTGAAAATTTAACTATGTATAGAGGGTGGTTGTGTGCCATTTTGGAATATATACCAATTCATGGGGGGTAGGTGAATATGAATGGTTTGGATTGATCATTGGAAGGCCCACATGGAGGTCTGTATTAGAAGTCTCAATATTTTCCCACAAGTTTCATACCTTCATAGTTTGCATGATCTTGCTTCACAAAAAGCCGACTTTAAATGTTCGTTCTTTTCAATAATTACAACTAAAAATGTTAATGAAATTGCATCATTTTAAAATATGGAGGGAGAACTTAATGAAATTGTTACCATTTCAAAAAATAACAATAATAATAATTACAAGAAACATTAAATGACCTTGACATGGATAATTATATGTGGTTGTTTCACAATATATTATACAATGCAATGCTACTTTGAAGTTTGAATACAATGTCTAAAATAGTAATTTACATATGTAAATGATTTTACGCATATAAGACAATCATTTGATGAGAGAATGGAGAGAGAAACGAGACACACTAATAGGTGCCATACAACTATCCAATCCACTATGCATTTTAAAGATATACTTGGAAACTATTTACCAGCTCCTATGCTACAAGCTAATTTGCATGGGTAGGTGTAAACAATCAGAATCTAACCACTACTATGAAGTGTTTAATTGGAAAACCCTAGTCTTAAAGATTTCTTTTAAAAATATGAGATGATAAGGTGGTTGCTTATGACATTTAAATGCGGAAGCATGTCTAGAATGAATCTATTAATCATTTTGTCAAAGCCTTTTGTACAAGGTAGGCCCATGTATCAAATGTCCAAACTCCAAATCCTCATCATGTAGGACTTCGATGATAAATTTTTTTTGTTTTTGTTTTTTTTTTTTAGGTCTGGAGTTGTCCCGGCGTCATAACCGACTAGTCCTCTGGGGATATGAAAACCCCCTATCCTGCACACACCGGATAAGTTGATGGGACCTTACTTAATACATATTCCCATGGGAAGTGACCCTTCATTGGAGCTCCCATGGTTTGAACCCAAGACCTCTCTCTAGAGATCTTGCTCCCAAACCAATTGGGATAACCCCTTGGGGTTGACTTCAGTGATATTATTGAGCATTAGCTAGCCAATTGGTGACCATGTAAATTTTTTCCAAATCCAAGCATGAACTTGAAAATCCAAACCCAGAGCTAGGATATTCTACCAAACTAAGACGATGAGAAAAATTGCTAAAGTGATGATCATGACGGGCAATAGAAAAAAAATCTTCTGAAACAGACAATTTCAATCATCACTATGGTTATTTGATGGTTCAACATTCGCAATTGGATATGGTTTCTTTATTTATCCATCTCAAGCCTAATTGTTAGATGACTACTGGTTGCACCACTGGATGATCCAAATCATTGAGGCCATACATACAGAAGGCTGTCTGTGCAAAATGTAGATATATTAGGGTTGTGCATTTTTGGCTCCTACTTTGGACACGACCCTTTTTAGTATATTGGGGCACCTCTTCTTTATTATGACAGTAATGTCCTTTCCTTTAAATTCTTCTACAACAATCTTTATGGAATTGACAATAATAGTGGAAGGGAATCATTGACATAATAAAAAAATGGTGTCCCATGTACTAAAAGGGGCGACGTCCAAATTAAGAACCATTTAAATTTGGCTTTTGTATATATGACATCTATTTATAACAGTATTACAAAATAACACTATATTTTATAAAATTTCACCTTTGAATTCTAACAAACAAAAACTTCAATGAAACACTGTGATTGAATTTTTGACCTCTTAAGAGAAAATATAAAGTATTCAAACCTCGTAAGTGACAATGCCCCCAGATGATGCAGGCTGACGAAGTGTGGCCGTAGAGACAGATCCATTAGCTGAGAGGATGCAGACTGCCCTTGGCCCCTGTTGTGAAAACGACATAATCTTTGATGCAACATCCTGTAGATAGGTAAGAAAGGTATTTAAATAATGTAATTTCATTACAAAATAGAATGACCAACAAAACATTACACCGTTTCTCATCCTGGTTTGTTTTACTCCAGCATACTAGCTCAAAAATGAAAGTCCAATCGAGGCTTCACAGGACTATGTGAGAATTATAAGATATACATGATCATGCAAGGCGCTCTAAATGATATACTCCACACATTCTGACAGCTTCTGGTGTAGTGGCCCCGTTCGTTGTATCAGTGTGATATATTTATTTATTTTGTGATCGTTCAAGATATTTGGCTCAGATCAACTTAACAATTTAGATCATGGTTGGATCATCTATGAGTCAAATGCAATTTATTGCATCATATATTGTAAAGAGAGCAATACATAATAATAGGGTTGTGTCACATGACAACATCAGTATTAGGTAAAGAGTCTTCATTTTAGAAAATAAAATGAGCTTCTTACTAGCTATAACCCACCAGTCGGCTACATACCCTAGGAATACAACTGAGCCATCATTACATGCACTGGGATAAATACATAATAATAGGAAAAAAGGCTGGGGCAAACTGGAAAGGGTTTTTTTTCCTCTTTTCTTTAAGTGAATTCCATCTGAAGCCAAAGAAAAGCAACATAAGCACCATTAAAACACTTTCTAAAAATAAAAAATATATATTTTCCAATATTATGCGATATTTTCCTAACTGTTCCTGAGATAATAATGGGAAGAACAGCTGCATGATAAGTAAAACATTGTCAAAATAAAACACAAGCCCTTCTAAGCAATGACTATTCTTATTTCATACTGACAAAGATCCCCAGAAAAGTACTTCATATTTTATTTGCTTTTCCATATTAATTTGTTAGGCACAAGTAATACATCATTTTAATCGTTTCTATTTGGTTTATTTGCTAACAGCCAGGATTATAACATCTTAATGGAGTTTGCATATAGAATTAATGCCTAGATGATGTAGGATGTAGACTCTTCCAATAACTATGAAACATCATATGTATTGAATCATTTTGGGAGTAAGATAAATTTGGTTATTTTTTCTTTTTTTTAAAGTAACAGATTTTCAGGGGATTCCAAGAAAAATTGCATAGAGATACCATACAGAAATCTAGATGCAGGGATGACAAAGGATTGCTTTTGCTTCTGTCGTGATTCCTAGGCCCTTTTTATGTCTTTATATTCGTTTTATCTAAAGAATTTGCTTTTTGGTATGACCACCTTCATTTGGGAAAAGAACTTTAGTTAGTGCTACTTATGTAATGGCACTCAAGCCATTGAAGGGCAGCCAAAAGCAAATCACAAATTGTCAGAGTAAAATAACTATTAGTATCAATGAGATTTAAAACATCCCATGACCTACACTACTAGATTTGACCTAGCTTCTCAAATGAAGATAAGCATTTCACACCTAAAAGGTTCTACTAAAATAAATCAGAAAAGGCAAAGGCATGGCATACCTCTCCAACTGAGATCGTTATAACATGTGGAGTAAAACCCATTCCAGCTGAACCCAAAAGCATTTCACCTAACAAGACAATTTAACCATTAAAACAACACAAAAGAAAAACTTCAGGAAACGATGAAATTAGAATGGGAGAAACCAACAGGGCAACTTTACGTTCTAGCAATGGAAACCTTAAGAGACGTAAAATGCAAATGTAGTTGGAGCTACAAGTAACACAATGCACAAATATTGACAAACTATCTTAGAAGTAATATGGTTAGTAATTACAACAGTTTGACTAAAAACAATAATTGAATCGACTAATATATCATTGACATTGTCAATAATTGAAGCAATAATCAAGGCCTTCTGTACATTTTTCATACTACTGAATCACTATTTTTTACTGATAAAAAATAAAAAGGCATTTTTGAAAATGAAAAACCTTAAAAAAGGCAACATGGTAGTGATGACACGCAAAAATGGTAGCTATCATTTGAGCCAGGGATTAACAATACAAAATGAATTGTGAATCAGGTCAGTCCAACCTGGACCTGAATAAGAGGAAAGTTCATTTCAAGTCTCATTGGAAAGACTCAATAAATAGGTAACAATAGGTAAAACGTAAAATTATCGGACACCTGACTTCCTGTAGCATAGTGGAGGTGACTGCTGTTGGCAACCCCAAGGGATGGGGATCTCAGTTACGTCACCATCTGGAAAAAATAGTAACAATAATAAAGGTAAACTTCAAGAGATCATCCATCCATTTGGGGCAGCTAGAAACTTCAAATGATGAATCTTCTCATTCTTCTCATGATTTCACATGCAAACGACATTGATGCACTAATTCACTCTAAACATGACATCACCTATTGAAAACCAAGAACTCAAAACAAATTGTGTTACTGAGGTTTATCGAACAATAAACTTGATAGTAACCACATAAGGGCTCTCACACAAAAGTAGCTCTTACAGGTTTCATATTGATGTAGTTCAAGCCGGTAGCTCCAGTCTGCACTTGCACTACAGTTCAAACTGGATTAAATCTAAGGCTCTGGTAAGGTTTCAATGGTTTATTCCAAGTTTGCCTTAATAGATACTAGTAAGGTTAACAAACTTAGATTGAATGCAAGCCCAAAACAATCCAAACGTGGTCCATGTCTTGTTTACGTTTGCTGTCCATTTGAAGTTCAAACTCATGTATGTATTTACCCGAGTTTGTGATGGTTATTCACTTGGCTAGTATAGAACCAAACCAAGTTTGAATAGGTCGGATATGGACTACAATAAGTTCAGAATTAAATTAATATATGAATCTAACACTTGGCTGATTTGGATAGTCACAAACTTGCAATCAAATAAAGTTCATTAATTTCATCAACTAAAGTGTACAAGATTCATACTTACTTGACTTGGAAACACAAGTCCAATCCTGGACGTCAAGTCTTCACAAGACTTCAACCGAGATTACAATCTCCACACAAGTACACACCAATTCAATGCCTTCAAACTGTGATCAGTTGGTACGAGTTCGTACGTTGGGCGTTGGAGATGACCAATATCTTGTGGACTCATACCACACTATCTTGCCATATGTTGACCCAGTTTGGGAGAGCTTTGTGAGACAGTCCTCCGCACCTACCGTTTAGTCACTTTTGGTAGGCCCCGAGGCGACATCTCCTGATGCACACATTCCACAAAGATTGGGTATTCAACATGATATAATTTCACAAAGATGGTGCGACTTGCACCCTTCGTCGATGAACCTCCTAAACTCAAGGACAAGTTTCTTCATGGAGGGGGAGTGTGATGCGGACATCTGTGGAAGAAAGGAAGATTTTATGTTTGATCTCGTTCCAAGCAGGCCCAAGGCCAAGTTACAAGCCAAAAGCCCAACTCACAGCAGCCACTCAATCCAAGCCCATTTCAACAACTCAGGCCCTTCAATCCACAAAGGGGCCCATACGTTTAAAGTCCCAAAACGATTAGAAGCGTGAGCAGGAGGCAATTCCAACTTGAATTATTCATGGCCAAAGTCCTAAATACAATAGGAAACATGCAGCAACGTTGGATTCTGAACGTCAGCACCAAGTTTATCTTATCTAGGACTAGATTTGTATTAATCGGTGGTGACTTTAGATAGAGTAGTTGCCTTATTTAATTTTATTTCTATTTGGCACTTAGGTAAGCATAGTAGGATTTGAATTAGTTTAGAAAACTTGAATGTAAAGGAGGGTCGGCTCCTTCTAGATAGGGTCGGTGAGTTTTGTCTTATTTAAACAGTTGTAATTGGGAAATTTTGGAAGGACGATATATGATGAAATAATTTTTTTATCTTCCTCCATGGAGATCAATGAAGTTCTTATTAGTTCCAACCAAATTGGTTGAAGGCTCTAGCATTGAGCAACTGCAGATTGCAGACGAATCCTGCAGGATATTTGCTGAGTTCTGAGAAGTCCAGACACTTGGGGTTAATCTGAAACCCAAGTCAGAACCAGCCAAACAACCAGCAAACCATCGCTGAATTCAGGCCCATTCAGAGATGTTGGAGGGTGATTGATTCCAATATCCTCAATCAGGTTATTTGAGTTGGGTTTTGCTGTTAAAATCAACGGGTTATGTTAGACCCACATTGGTTCTTAATTTATACAACTGAGATATCTGGTTGTGTCAGTGTGACGCAGCGTGTAGGATCGGGTTTAAGGATGAGATGGGATGAATGGTTTAAAGGGGTAAATCATGGGCATTAAATGGACTTAATGGACTAAATAACTTAGACTAATGGGAGTTTAAATAGGTTAATTGGGGATTGATGGAGAAAATAAAATAAAATAACTATGGAAGTATTGACAATCAAAGGGATCTATTCATCAGTGGGTTGTTTGGGTGAGTGGCTGTGAAGGGTCTGACGTTGGTAGATATGGAGAGAGGGTGGAACAAATGTGCAGTGGAAGGCTGGTTGTGTTGGATTAGGAAGGGAGTGAAGGACAGATGGAGAAGAGATGGAAGAAAAGAAGTCTATGGGTGGTGGAGAAAGAAGAGGGATAGATGAATCTGAGTGGTGATTGAGAAGATGACAGCCTGAAGGGTTGCAAGAACGATGCAATAGGCTTAGCAGTGACACAATTGTCTGCTGGCCTGGGTGTGCTCGGCCCGTGCTTGCAGGCGGATCAGGAACCTTGTTGAAGCGTATCCTCGTCTACACCAGGACGAACAAAGAAGAAATAGACGAATGGGAATTCACCCGGAGAGGGAGAAGAGAAGAATGGAAATCCACACGAGGGAGAAGAGAAAGAAGTCGGGAAGACTAGAATCACCAGTGTGAGGGAGAGAGATACTTGGAAAAGTCCAATTTTAATTCATTTATCAATGTTGTTCTTAACTACATCCCCAAGAGGGGTATTTAAACAAGATAAAATATAAAAAATAAAAAATAAAAATACTATATGATTTCAAATTTGAAATCAAATTTAATTTCAAAATTGATTTCAAAAAAACTAATCCTAATCTTGTTATTTCATTTCAAATACTTGCTACATCACAGTGCCTTCTGCTTTAGCGATTGAGTAAGGTGTTATATTCCTACCCAGTCTGCATCATAAATTTCACAATTACCGACACCAAATCAATATACCACCTAAAACAAGTCATTTTGCTACATGACAATCCAATAGCCGTCAAATCCAAGGCTATAGAATTCTAGACACTTTGTTGAACCATCTCAAGTTGAGATAAAAACTAGATTAATTCAATGAAAAAGAAAATACCAAACACTGTGATGGAGAAAATTAGGAGAAGTTGGTGCTTGGTGAACTTGAAGTGTTTGAACTGAGGCAGTTGATCACACTTCAAAATGGGTATATCCATGAAAGACTGGAAAAATGGGAAGTTGCAAGATTACAAGTAGATAGTTTCTATGAAAAGGGGAGGTTGTTTTTTTTTTTTTTTTGAGGAGTAACAAGAAAATTCATTAGATAAAAAGAAAATACAAGGAAGAATTAGAAAATACAAGTAGGTCTACAAGAATTAGACCAACCAAAATAGAAAAGAAAAGCTAAAAAAACAATAGAAATCAAATGAGGAAAACTGCCTTCAAAATGTTTGTCAACTCCCAATTTCGCAAAATAGTCCGCCATCGCGTTAGCCGATCAGTCAACATTATGAAAGATACTCCCAACTCTCTAGCCAAAATTCTTACCTCCCTAACCACATTAGCCAATCTCCAAGGTGGCCGCCTCAATCCCGATGCCCATTTGAATGCATTTGCCGAATCCCCTTCTATAACCAAATTACCCTACCCATGGTTCTTCCAAATGACTAAGGTTCTCCTTATACTAAGAATTTCTGCTCGTTTGACTCCTTCATACCCACAGATTCATTGAACATAGTGGAAGTTTCACCCTTGTGATTTCTTAGAACTCCTCCAATGCCCGCCGGCCCCAGGTTTCCCTCTTGCCGCTCCATCAACATTAAATTTCAAAGTACCCTCTCGAGGAAGTAGTTTTCCTTTAGTTAAACTTTCTTTTGTGGAAATTCATACAACCCTCCCAAGATAAAGTAAGTTCATTGAGACTAAGACCTTTGAAGTTGGGATCCGCCAACAACCATACGAACCATCTCCATTTGGCAATTGGACAAGATCGTTTTCATTAGATGCTATACCTTTAAAGACATGAGTTGAGTTAACGAGACATGATATGTTAGAATGTTGACTGATGAAGAATATAGTTGTCAATGGGTTGAGCAAAAAAATAAAAAAAGCCAACCCCTAGGGTGTCGATGGGTTAGAACGGGTTGGCTATAGTTAATAAAAAAACTAAAAAAAAAATACTAATCCCAACTCAACCCAACCCAGATTTCATTTTACTCTACTCAGTTCAACACCAACTAAATTTTTTGAGTAAAAACACGGAATTAATAATCAGTTTTAATGGATAATGAAGAATAGGAAAGCTCTCCTTTCGTGTGGAGGCGTTGGGCTATGAGCAATGGAGGCAATGGGATAGGACCTTTGATCTTGGAGATGGATTACATGGGCTAGAGCCTTTGGCCCACAGAAAGAGGGAACATATATGGGCAGTTTTTAATCTAGATCAAGCCCAGTTAAATCGAATACCAATTTTTACAGGAAAAACATGAACCAAACCCGAAATTTTTCAGTATCAGTTTGAGTTGCATCAGAACTTACAACCCCTACCTAGATGAGACAAAAACTCAAATGATGATGTTGATGACACTTCAAAATGTCCAAGCTTCTTGCAGTAATTGCATATCTTCCTGCATGCCACAATAAGACGATGATCTCTTTGCACGAGTCACATGTTGCTGACCTCACAAATTAGAATCCCATCTTTAGCCGAAAAAGGTCATTGACCAAAAAATTTAACCCCAAAAGGTCATTTAAAACGCTTCAGACTGGTAATGTTGTTCCAAACAATGAAATTCTTGCAAGCATATATAATATTCAGGACTAGAACACAATCATTAGAGTAGCTTGTATTGGTTTTGACTTAGTTTCTTAACTTAACTAGTGGCATTTCATTTTTTTCATGTGTGATCGATGCATCTCTAATATATGATGGCCAAATAGATGCATATACAAGATCCATACTCCAACCACAAGGTCATAAACCTATAAAAGTATTGTCAAATACTCAAATCATATATGCACCAAAATTAATCTCTACATGAAACCACAGTGGATCATTTTTTTTATGATAAAAATGGCACATGTAATCCCTCACCTCTTTAGCATCCAATAGACGAGTCAAAATAATCAGGTATAAGGTTAAAGGTATAATACCCATGATCAACTTCTTGTAACTCCTTCCCTCAGGTAAAATACAAACATGGAATCCCCATAATAATTATTGATTGATTTTTTTTAAAAGATAACCATTTTATTGATAGAGAAAAAAGAATACAACCCAAGAAAAGAGAAAGCAAACACCAGCTGGCACGCAAGGCCACTACACACTAGGAGGACCTTACAATAGATTCAGCTCACAAGAAGGACCCAAGCTTTGCTAACTCATTCGCTTTGGATTAGCTGACCTAGGCACATGAGAGACTACCCTGTTTTCCTAACTGCCTGCCATATCCCCTCTATTGAAATAGATAAGAAGAATTTATCATTTATCAACGATAGGATATATGCAATACAAGAAATCCCACAAGTAGGGATGTAAATAGATATTCGAACATCCAAAAATCCAAAACATCTGACCCGAAATAAATGGGTTTGTATGCAAATTTCATATTTGTTTCAAATTTTGGATCCAAACTGACTTTTAACATCCGTTTATATTCAGATGCGGATATAGATCTAACAATATCTGAATCCGATAACTTGCTAACCTCAACGGCAAGTGATGTAAATAACATATTTACTATTAATATACAAGTTATGTATTAAACTATATGAAGAAAAAACCTTAAAATTTACGTTCATATCTCCATACCATACTATCCATCAATTTTGGAATTAAGAGATAGTATTACAATAGAGATATAAATTCCAAAATTCGAATTGTTGATTTTTATTATCTATTTTGAAATTTTTGTGCTTCTTTTTGTGTTTTTCTTTCTTTAATGCATTAAAGGAGTTTGTTTCATTATTTTTTAGATAATTTCATTTTCTTCTTATTTTTATTAATTATATGTTTTTATGGGATTTGGATTTTTTTTTTTTATATTGTAACTTGAAATATTTAATTAAGTTTATTTTCCTTTTGTCAAAGAAAATGCCAATTTTTTTAATTTCATGGATATCAAAGTCCGAATTTAAATCCGTCAATATTAAGCAGATGCGAATGCGGATATTACCAATATCTGATATGAATCCAACCCATTCGATAGAAAAGCTCCCACATTATGTATTTTAGATCAAAGAGTAGTAAATCAAGAATTATGCAAACTTTAAATTACACTCCCATTATCTAAAAAAAGTCCCCTAAAAGCTTAGATGCTGATGAATCCATGAGCTCTATGTTTTGGGACTTGAAAATAGATACTTCATACTAGTTAGTGACTTGGTGTTTAGACCTTGAGCACATATTTAAACTAATGCAAACCTAGGCCTCAAACTATGACACCCACATATGAGATGGACAAGGTAGGGACACAACATTGATATGGAAGAGGCACCTACTTTACAATAAAAATGAAGTGTCTGACACAGACATGCAGTGCCTGACAGAAATGCAGTACCCATATTGACGCATCCTGCAACATAGGCCTCAAATGAACACTACATTTCAAAAGAATCAAGGTATCTAGGTTGTTAAGGACATTTCATGTCCTATATAAAAAGAGTTTAGTCCTCCTTTCCTGGGTACCTAATGCATGGGGAGCCCTCCTGTTCAAGGGAACCTGATATTATTGCATCCAAACTAGCCATTATGAGGAGAGAGTCTCAATCTTGCTAGTGTTACACTTTGAACACAACTTTGGTTGCTTTCAGGAAATACTTTACCATGAGATTACGGCTGGGTCTGATTTTCTTTATTTGCTCAATGGGGTGGGCCTAATCCTGTCCTAAAGGCCAGACCACATGAACCCCAAACACCCAACATAATTTCCAAATAGTAGTAATAATAAAATATGCCACATAATTTTGTTAAGAGCTGGATCATGCCCAAACTCTCAGGTCCATGGGCTGGAAGTAGGCCTTTACACAAACCCAAAATTAAGCAGTTTGATCTTCAACAAGAATCCAACTGATCTCTCCCAATCCAATTGCAAACCTGCTTCAACACATCAACAGTGCAATATGGCAATTGATCCTAACCATGACCCAGTTAGAACAGCACGGGTCCATTCCATTGGATCACATACCGAGTATGATCATTGATCCATCGCCTAGAAAGCAAGAGCCTATAGTACAGTAGATAAGTGTTTGTTGTGATCACTAGGATTCAGATTCAAGTGCTATGGAGGCAGTCAAACTATCAAATCCAAATAGACAGCATAAATGGCTCAGGATGATATAGAAGATGATGATCCATTAATTAAATACATTTTGGATATTACCCATTCCTTGATTGATTTATAAAATATTAGACTCAGCATGAAATAAAGGATGCTTAGAAGAAAGATCAAAGTAGAAAACTACAGACAGGCTTACGCAAATAAATGCATTAAAACAGGTAGAGACCCAAAATCCTAAATGAAACTGAGCCAATTCAATCCATTATTCCATAAAGAAACAGAAGAAAAATCCACTGTTTAAAGTTAATGCATCATAATTTTTTTGTTTGATGAATACAATTAGCAATGAACACATTAATCTGCTGATTAAACTCACCAAGAGAGGCTAATTGTTGCTTAGTCCCAGACCCTGGTGGCCGTCCTCTGCCCCGCTTCTGCATTGGCATGAACGATGACGATGATGCTGCTGGTGCACTGACAGGTGTTCTCGTCGACAATGTTGATGACATAGACCCATCTGGACCGTATTTCCTCGGCCGCCCCCTTTTCCTCTTCACAGGCTCACCCGATGGTGACACTCCAGTCGGTGCACCCACATTCGATGCAGCTGCTGCTACTGGAGACTCCACAGGGAATGTGGATCCAGCAGAATTAGCTCCAAAATTAGACTGTACTGGTAATGCCGGATTTGCTGAAGGGCGAAACCCAGGCGGGCTGTGTGCTAAACCGGTCCCTCCTATCCCTCTCTGCAAGTAATAAGATGCCATGCCTTCCCTTCCATCCATGTATCTGATGCACTAAAAAAATAACAAAAAAAATTAAAATAATCACAGATCAAGAAAAATCTTCTGCTTAATCTAACCGTTCATATCAAAGGGTAACTGGGAAGTCATAAGAAGAAGTAACACGAAGTTCAGGCGAGCTTTGAATTCAGATAAACAGATAGAAGATGTGAAAGGAAACTTTGATAAAACGCCACACTGAACACTATAGGATAAATCTCACAGGACTCTCAAGAAATCCATATTCCTGCAATTGTATATCAACTTTCTAATGAAACGTAGAACCCAGAAAGCTGACCCAGCTACAAAATCTAGTGAGAGAGAGAGAGAGAGGAAGAAGCAAAATCTTTCTGGTATGAATCAGAGAGAAAGACGAAACAGCAGAGGAGGAGCTTTTCAAACTGAAATAACAGCTCTCTGACTTAAGGTAACGGGGAAACAGTTCTCTGAGAAAGGGAAGATGGAATTAAAACCATAAAAGTTTTTTAAAAAAAAACCCAAGAAATCTTGTAGCTTCTTCCCTCAGGGGAATGATTTTAGACTGGGAAGGCGCAGATGTAGAGATGGAGGAAGGTCCCAAAACAAAAACCACATTCCTGAAAATTGGACAGAATAATAGAACAGGTTCAGCGAGAAAAAGAGAGCCCAAAAGTTTTTGTAGTTTGACGTCTCCAGGGAATGAAGTTAGACTTGGAAGGTGTAGCAGTGAAGATCGAGAGATGGGAGGTCCCAAAACAACAAAACCCACATTCTAACCACCTCTTACAATGTTGAGAAGGTAATTGAAGAACAACCCAGAGAGAAGAAAAGGGAAAAAACCCAAGATTTCTCTTAACCTTCTCCTACGAAGGGAATGAAGAAAGATAGGAAGAAGCAAAAGAGTGTTTTTTTTTTCTAGAAGAGAGTGAGAGATGAAATTAAAAACCCAGAAAAATAGAAGCCCAAAATTTCTTGTAATTTGTTCTATTGAGGGAACGATGTTAGACTTGGATGGAGAGATGGGAGGTTTCGAACAACAAAAACCACATTCTAATCACCTCTTACAATGATAAGAGGGCTACTGAAACACGACCCTGAGAGAAACAGACAAAAAAAGAGAGAGAGACCTCAGATTTTTCAAGCTTCCTTTTTGAAGGGAATGGAGGAGGAAAGATGGGAGGAAGGAGCGAGGAAGAAGCAGAAGAGATGATTGGGGGAAAGGAGTTTGTTCGGGTTGAGTAGAGAGGCTCTGAAGGTCACGAGGAAAGGCAATGGAAGAGGATACGAGTCTCTGTCGCCATGCATTGCTTGGGAAAGAGAGCTAGCTGTCTCTGAAGAGAAGTGCTTGCTTTTCTCTACAGAACCAGAAAGAGAGAGAAAGGGTTAAACAAAAAGAGAGAGAAAGAGAGAGCAGAGGAGAGAGAGAGTAGAAGTAGAGATAAGTGGGGCCCTGGTTTTGAATTTTAGAGAGAGAATCAGATAAGTGGGGCCAAGAGAATGGGATAAGTGGGGCCCAGGTTTTGAAATCTGTGGTAATTGGGTTAGCCGGCCACCGGCCCACTTGGGATTCTTTGCAATGTCGCGTGACTCTCGTATAACAAGACAATAGCATCAATTTATCTCTATGTTCACCTAAGTGAAATGATAATTACTCTAAAGTATTTAGCAAAAATAAGTTACATTTTTTAATTTTTAAATTTTAAATTATTTTTAATTTATAAACTTCATCATTTTAATTAAAGTGGTCTTTTTAATTGCTATATAATAAAAGACAATTTTAATTTAATTGATATTATTCCATTTTATGGACCTCATTCATAAGTGTGTAAAGTAACATAATGCACTTTAATATATAACTGATCATCTTATTTAAGAAGAGAGTCATCCAAATCTACCATGGGTTTCCTAAGATTCTCCATACTCTTTTGATGGTGGACCACCCCATTACAAATGCAATTTAAAAATATTTAGAAAAAATGGTTTTATAAATTTTAAAAGATGAAAAATTAACAGATACCTTGTAAATTATCCTCTTCTCTAGTATTACAATTTTAAAATTTAAATGCAATTTCAAAAATGTTGCAATGCCAAAAAATTATAATAGCAATTTCACATGGGATTAGAAAACTCTGTATGATTCAATTTACTTAAAATAAAATGTGATCACCATTATCTTTCAAAAAATATGTGATCACCATTAAATTTGTCAATTAAAAACTCATATTTTGTTCTAATCATTTATTTATACTTGAGCCTTGGGCCATGGTAAATCCATCACTAAATTTTAACATTTTAAATATAATTTTTTTCAAAATGAAGGGTGAAAATGCATGAACTAATCATATTATCTATATTATCTATATTATATTTATTAAATTTATTTAATAAAGTTATTTTACAAATTAAATTTTTTCTTGTAACGACCCGACCCGAACACACAGGGCTTAGGGCCCAACTCAGTGTGATATTATCCGCTCTGGGCCTCGCACATAAGCGAGCCGGTACGGTTTTGTTCTTGGGCCCTGGCCTACATGGCCAGCCCAAAAGACCTCACCTTATATCAGAGTAGGCAGCTCATAACACACAGCATGATATTGTCCTCTCTGGGGTCCATCCCCTTAAGGTTTCGTTCCGACGTGTGACACACAGTCACACCCGAAGGCCTCACACTAAGTTACACATAGGTGCCTTAATATAAACCCACCCTCCCTTTTGTTTCCTATCGATGTGGGACTCTAGGGGAGGGATAGGGTATCACATTTCTTATATAAAATTACAAAAATAGATGATTAAATCAAGACACAAATTTCAGAATCTTTTTTAAATTAAAAATTATGTTTTCAAATTCAACCATCCATCTTTGAGTCTTTATATCTAAAAAGTAAAATTTAATTTTAAAAAGTATTTTATGTTTAGATAGATCTGATGGATAGGATTAAAATGATAATAGGTAGTAAGAATCAAAATATGGCACTTTTTGTCAATTTTTTAGGAAATTATATTTTGACTGCACTAAGATATATCCGGTCAAGACAACTTAAGGGATTAGTTTGAGGGTTAATTTCCATCCTTATTTGTGGAAAGTCTTGCGATTAAGCATCTCTCAACACAAAAGAGCCACTCCATATAATTCGGTATCTACATGTGCAAATTAGAAGGTTTACACACACCTCAAATATTTATCGGGTGAGACACTCTTTTTAAGTGAAATGCCTGGCCAAGCCATCTTGACATTTAGCTTTTGCATATTTCCCTCTCCTAGATAGGCAAGTGATTTCATATACATCTTAGTTCTCATATATCTCATCCTTCATAGTCATATTTTAATATAATGAGGTCAATTTTTATATTTGATGATGTTAAATTATTTTATTTTATTTACGATGGAGGACTGCGAGACTCCCACCTCTTCTTGAATACGAGGGTGTTGAGTTAAACTATAGATGTACAACACTCCCAACAAGTCATGGGCATCGGATGACTACAGGACTCAAATGACTAAACAATTAAAATTTTAAAAGTCTCATATGCTAATATAATTAGATATGTTAAATTTAACATGTGTGGTAGCCTAGTGATTTCATATACACCTTATTTCTCATATGCCTCATTTAGGGCTGAATCTCGTGCAGATTGGATTGGATTTTAATAAACCTAATGTAACTAGTATAAAAGGTTATTAAGTCCGACCTTACTCGAGTTGCTGACTCAACCCAACTTGAGTTGTTGGCTCGACAATCGATCTGTTTTTAGTCCAATTTTGGAAAAAAAACAATATGTTTTTTATATTTCCTAATACTAGAGTTAGATCATATCAATTTGTATCAGATCGGGTTGGTTTTAAATTTTCTAGCACAAACCAACCCAAATTTCATATAGGTTTTTTTTTTTTTCCCAATTAGAACCGACCATAAATTTACAAATATATAACCCACCCCACTGGTTTCTCCAATCAAATCATGCAAGTCAAGTTAAAATCCGACCCAAGTTTCAACCCTAGTCTCACTCTTCATTCTCAGGGTCATCTTTTAATGTATTGAGATCAACTTTTATATTTGATTATGGTAAATTATTTTATACGGAGAAACTAACTATTTAATCTAGTGTGACACTGACGAAGCTTTTGATTTCATTAAAAAAATGCGCTTCATAAAATAAAAATGAATAGTTGTGATTATACATATGAATTAACTTTGCCAATGAGTCCCATTAAATGCATCACTTGGATTTAGGTTGATATCAACTTCTTTTACTAAAGTAAATTTGAATGGATTATTATTTTGAGAGCTAAATTGAGTTATTGCATTAATTAAATTTATTGTGAATTTTTCTCTCATCAAATTACAAGATAAATGTGAAGTATAATGATGCATCATCCTTCGACCAAATCCATCTACTAACTCAATCTTGACCTGCCATCCGAGCATAACCTAAATCAAATCTATCTCAAACCCAATACAAACCAAACTTTAAAAAAAAAAAAAATGAAGGTTTCTTCGCTCGACTTAATCCAACTCTATAATTCCACGAAGAAATATATATTTTTTTTTATATTTTATTGACAATTTCTCATCACTATGTTTTCACCATTTAATAGAAAAGAAAGATATTTCTTGTAAAAAACGTGTCTGATATGTTGCGTATCAGCCACAACATTACAATCAGGTCATAGACAAGTGATAGATGGACGATGGACGAATGCTGACGGAGGTGTAATGGATGATATATTATATTTATATTTGATAATTTTATACATGTACTAACAAAAATAGAATATGGAAATTATATTTATAAACTAGGCACATTGAGCAGCATGATTAACCCAAATCATGACCTAATGCTAATGGGTTTGTTATCTAGTGCATGGCAAACCACATGTCTTGTTCTGTAAACACACAAAGTCCATAATGAGCTTTGAGACGATGAAAGAAGAGAGAAAGAGACAATGGGAGATCAAAAAAGGAAATTGAGAAGAGACAAAACTCTTGAAAACCATGTCTATATTTAATACAACACCAACTTATATATATAATAATATATATATATTTGCACGTGATATTATAAATGATTAGTTTGACTCTAGTTGATAATTTTGAAGTATATAAGTTTAATTTTATATTTAAAGTAATTTAATCAAGTTAAATTTTTATAAGCATTTCATACACATAACATCTTTTTAATTATGGAGTGAAGATAAGTCTATTTGAAAGGTATTTTTAGATGATGTTTTTCGTAAAAAGTCAGGTTTATTGAATGTTAAAAGCGATAATTTTTAGAAGTCCAAAAAATAATGACAAAACAGGTCTATTTTTTGTATGAATTTCAATTCAATGGCGAGATTAATTGTGTAAAAATTGATTTACAAAATAAGATAGGTTATGAAGAGGGTATAGGAACATATTTTACCCAAATGACAGATAAAGAGTAATAATTTAAAAGTTAATAAAGATCATGAAATCTATAAAATTCATAACTTTAAATATTAAGGTTCTAAAAAGATAAGTTTGGTGTTCACTCATGCCAATATTATGAATTTATGACAAATCTTGAATTGCATCTCAATTTCAGAAATATCGAAATGCATTGTTTAATATGGGGCTGGAGATTGAAATCTCAGTGCATTTTTTATATTTAAAAAATAAAAAATAAATATATTCTAGGGTTGAAATTCTAGTGGGTTGGGTCGGGTCGGGTCGGGTTTTAATAAACCCAACTTAACTCTTATAAAAAAAAAATATTGAGCTCAATCCTACCCAAGTTGCTTGTCTGACGGGTCAACCCATTTTTAGTCCGAATTGGGAGAAAAAAAATTAGCAATAGGCTTTTTTATATTCCTGAAACTCGGATCAATTCAGTTCAGGTCAATTCAGATCGAATTGGGTTAATTTAAAATTTTTGAGCCTAGCTCAATTTGACCCTTAATTTACAAATACATAATCTAACCCACTGATTTCTCAAATCGGGTCATGCGGGTTAGATTAGAACCCAAGTTTGATCAGCTGGTTACCTTTCGCCTCAGGAAGCTGGAGGTCAAGGGTTCGAGCCCTCATGGCCTAATCTTGGTGTGCCTTAGGGGTAGGGGTCCACCCGTGGGGGTTTTACACTGGGTATCCCGCTGTTTCCCACACGTAAATTCAAAAAAAATAATATATCCATAAAAGTAAACCTGAAACAACCATATAATAGAATGTCAAATTAAATTTCAAGATGAAATTTTGATCATTTGATTAAATTTCAAAGATATTTTTTTATAAAAAGAAAAAAAAATTGTTTATTTAAACTTGCTTTGTGTAAAGTTGCATAATTAGTTGATGGGATCCCAGGAACCTAATCCCTTGCTGGTGTAGTGTGACAAAGACAGAAAACGGTCATTCCATATCATAATCATTCCAAGCTTGGTAATGACAATGAGATCCTCTGTTTTAATATAATGAGTCAAAATTTTATTAATCATCCTCTCTCAATTTATAAATGTTGGCACCATTTGAAAATGGAGTGCTAAATTGGGTTTTTTTATTTTTATTTCTCTGCCTTCCAACTCTAAACATTGAATCATATTGTGTACAACGATATGATTATTATTATTATTATTAAAGTCATTTATTTTATCTATTTAAGATTTAGATAATAACATGAAAATTTGATAAAACAAAATATATACAATTTCCAACATTCATATTCAAATTAGAAAATAGAAGTTTTAGATGTTTCATCTGATCATCTTGCCTGCACTTGGATGAGAGGTAAATTTTACAGGGATTTTCCTTACATAGGAGCTTTCCTTCTAACATGGGTTTTCCTAATCTTATTTGGTAATTACAATGAAAATGTATAAGAGGAAAAACATTAATCTAAGGAAGAGGTAAAAAGATTATCTCTTGCAATAAAGGGATTTTCAAATTTACGTTGGGGAGGAAAAACTTGAATTTTTTTATTTTCCATTTCCCTTCTTACCAAACGAAATACATGAGAGTTACCCTTGGTTTTACCTAGGGGTAAAACTTAGTCGGGTTTTGACCAGACCTGCAGTGACCCAACTCGAGAAATCATGCGGGTCGAATTAGCAGATTGAGAAGACAAAAACTTGCATGAAATTCAGGTTAAGTCGAGTTGAGGAATTTATAAGTAAACACGACCTGACCCAACCCGATTAAAATTAGGCTAAAATGGGTTCAGAATGTGGGTTGAGTAAGAATTTGAGTTGAGTCGGATTATAATTCTGATCAGGTCAGGTCAGTCGGGTCGAGAATTTCAGGATCAATAACTCGGATCGGATTGGGTTAGATTCTGTAAATATTGACTCATGGGTCAGATTGGGTTAGGTTCCATAAATATTAACTCAGATAGGAATGAGTTTTAAGAAACCTGACCCGATCCGAATGGATTTCAATCCTATTCTTACCTCTCTACCCCTCGACAAAACTCAGCCCTCAATCTTGAGAAGGGAGACACATTGACCAATCCCTAGCTTTTTTTCTTGGTTTAATTAGTTCCATGTCCTTTTCAGTAGTAAGCCATTCAAAACTTCAATTATTTTGCTTGTGGAACAGCTTCCTCAATATTGGTGAAACCATTTGTCTGACAAAGAAAGGAACTATGGAGAGAACAAATCCTTGTGGTTGGCAGAATCAACTCAACTCTTTGGTTGTTAGAATGATTAAGGATGGTAATTAGGTGGGAATGAGAGGTTAACCTATTAATTACAACATGTCCCCCCACTAATTACTACTTGTCTCCCAATTGACTATTGACTTGTTACTGGAATTTTCATATTTACCCAACCCAAATTATTGATGAGAAATGATCCATTTCCAAATGCCTTTGGCCTTGAGTTACTGTGGTTGTCTTGCACTTGGTATGGAAATGAAAATCTGAAATTTGAAATAAATGGGTTTAGATGTAAATTTTAAATTTATTTAATTTTTTAGATTAGAGCAGAATTCAAATATAAAATCTGCTTTTTTATATGGATTTGAATCTAACCACATCTAAATCCAATGACCTACTAACTCAAATAAAAATAATATATTTATCATTAATAAATATAAAATCTATTTGTTCTTTTTTTATATTGATTTTTAATGACCTACTTTAAAAATTTATATTTCAATTGTCATTCTTATTGACGAATTTTGGCCGACCAAAATCTATAGCTGGAAAGAATAGTAGAAAAGGAGCGCAGGCAGACCTCACATATAATTTACTTGGGAGAGAAAGTTCACCGTAGGAAAGTTTATCTACTCTAAAAGAGACTTTTGTAGAAGCACATTGTTTTTTAATTATTTTTAGTAAAAGACTGCTAGCATATATTTGAAAAATATATTTTTTAAGATGAGTATTCTCACCTCACATTCGAGGTAAGATTAATCCCACGAATATGTGTAAATCTCTTAATCCATACACAGTGGTAAAGTCGATGAAGAGTAACTTCATAAAGAATGGTCCTAGAGAAATTTGAACTGTGAACCAAATCCAAGATCCTCCTTCTATAAGAGGAGTTTCTTGATGTCATGTCAATCCTCTCTAGAAAATGTTTTTACCAACAAATCATAATCTACTTGCATCATATTACTATAAGACTTGAATCTGTGAACTCTGGTTCATAAGTCAAACTGTCTACTACTTGAACTACTTCATGTAAGACGTAGAGAATTGGCCTTTGATCGGGGATTAAGGCCGTTGTAATTCATTTTTCTTTTAGAAAAATAACTTGATCTTAAAGATTTGGCTAATGGAAGGCAGAATGTTAGCTTGATTTTCGAGTTTCAAGATGACACACAATAGACACAAGTTTTTACCTTTTTTATTTTTTTATTTATTTTTGCTAAGTTCCCCTTTTATTCAAGATTCAAATAAATAAATATAGAATAAAAAAAAGGCATACATTATGATCAGAGAAAAATGAAATAATTCAATTCAAAAAATAAGTACTAGAGACAATCATGATGATCTTAATCTTTTCAAATTATAATTGTCCAAAAATCAAAATATACCTAGTTAACACTTTAAAATGAAAGTATGAAAAACAAGCTTCTATAATTACATGGTCAATAAAAAGAAAGCAATGTTACTAATAAGGTCACATTTGAATGTGAGAAAATAGTTTGCATTCACATCAAATGCATCTAATAATACAAGGGCAAAAATTATAATAAAATTGGGTGTGATGTAGTGAACATTCCCTTCCATTTTATACAAAAGAATAAAATACTTAAAAAGATACTTTGTAAAAGTCATATCACTCATGTTGATGACACGGACATCTTTCATTGGTCTAACAAATGAAGTATACCTACATGGGTAGTTCAAGTGGTTTCCTTCCACCTTAGGAAGCGGGAGGTTGCGGGTTCGAACTCTCATGGCCTAACTTTAATGTGCCTTAGAGATAGTGGGCTCATCCATGGAGATTTTAATAGGATTGTGTCTGAATTTCTCACACATTAATAAAAAAAAAAAAGTGTAGATTTTTCCTCCTTCAGATAGATTTATTGAATTGTACCTCTTTCTCTCTTTCTCACACATTGACTAATGGTTGCAAGCTCACTCTTTCAATGAATATTCCTCAAGGTTATCTTTTGTTTTTTAATTAAAAATAGAATTTTCAATGAAATATAGGCATTGCTCAAAAGTGAAGCAGCTTATGTAAAAAGTAAGAAGATTTCAACTTCAGTGTCTCCCATGTTTTGTCTTTGAATGCATGATTTATAATGAAGTAAAATAAAGAAGTAACACTTGAAAAATTCAACTTCAAGATGAAGTGTTAACTGTGATGATGATAATAATGATGACAACTACGATTATTCGCTTAAAGATAAGAGGCTCAATAAAAATGTGAAATGTTAGTTTATGGGCTATGTATGTTGAAATTGTTGTCATTCCTATTACGCATTGTCACAAGGCCGCCGCACCGGTTGGAATTGGCTTTGGATTTGGGTTAAATGGGAATGGAATCCCAAGAGTGGTCTTTCAAATTGCAATTACAAACTTGGTGAACAAAAAGGGATGGAGAGTTCAATACTGTGAAGTCAATGATCAAATACATCATATTCACAAAATTATGCCCTCATATTCCAAACTAGATTCAATTTTTTTTTAATACTAAAGTAGTTCAGACCTCTTAAAGTATCGAATTAATCCTTAAGATATATACAAACCTCCTTATCCACATATACTGGATAACATTATGAGGAGTGATCGTTTTATGTTGAAAGTGACTTGAACCTAAGATCTCTTGGGACTCAGGAAAATTCTTGACAGCGAAGCCAACCCTCGCGGGTTAATTTAGATCCGACTTTGAATGATACCCATTTGGATAAGTAAAAATGTTTATTCATTAATTTATCTTTCATCTTTAAAATCAAGGGTAAAGTGATTGTGGGTATCATTGATGGTGTCCATGATAACTTATCCATCCAAATAATTTTTATCATTAATAAAATCGAACATTTAATATAATCTGATAGAAAATGCAAGCCTTCCTAGAAAGATGCCCTAAACATTATGCAAGTACCAGAAGGAGTACGTTTGATGGAATCCAATTTAGATGAGATGTCCCGTTCCACAAATCCCTTTGTTGGAATCTAATAAAGATGAGATGTCCTGTTCCACAAATCCAAAAACATAATGACTTTGTCTTCACGATCCATTAAAACTTAATAAATACTTGAAACCACATGTAAGTCTTGTATATCAAGTAACTCTCCTAAACTATGACAGAACAATCTTCTGATGGACCACAATCTTCTCATTCAGCAAACTTTCTAGATAGATGAATTATTGCTGGGTGACAATGACTCTACCAAGCAGATCCTCAATCGCTATTCTGCAATGTGAAGCAATCATACTCACATTTCTTCCATCTTCTCCTTGCTCTCAAAATTTCATTGCTCTTAGACCTGCATCAGTAAGATGAACAGGAGCCAATCAAGGTTGTTCCTTGCTATTATCTGGGATTTTCCTAATCAGGATCGTTCGGCTTCTTCTGCCATGGTGTCTTGGACTCAGTTGGATGTTAGTCGCTCTCTTTCTGTTTGGTTCTCGGGTTGGCTTCGCTTGCTTTCCTCGTCCTGCTACTGTCTTCTGGAGGAGCTTCTGTTCTGCCTGGGGTCTGGATGGGGCGTTGTGGCGCTGGAAATCTTGTGTGTTGTCTCAGTGGCTGGATGTCTTCTGTGTTGCCACCCCCATTGCTCGTGTCTTTTCCAGCCTTGCTTGCCACGGGATTGATCCGCAGTGGTTGTTGCCTTGCTTTCATGGGGCAGGGCAGGTTCTCCATGGTTTTGGGGTTGGGAGTCGATCATAGCCCTCTCTTCTGTTGTTTCAGTTTGTTTTATTTGGCTTGTTGGGCCTAGGGCTCGGTTCTGGTAGCTTAGGCCTTGATTTGGGTTCTTTTATTTTTGGCCTCGCCCAGGGTTGTGGGCTTCCTTTCTTTTGTTGCGCAGAAGTGCCCATGTATATTTTCTTGTAATTTTTTTGGGGGTTCCCCTTTCTATGAATGAATCTCTTACCAATCATTCAAAAAAGTAACTCTCCTAAACCCTTAAAAAGGGAAATTACATCAGTGTTTTCATCGTCAGAATGATTCAGTCTTCCCTCCGAATTTCATAGCGCTCTCTCTCCCCCTCCCCTCCCCTCCCCTCCCCTCCCCTTCATGATCTTCTTTAATGACACTATGATAATGGAAGCAGTACAAACAACATACATGGTTACAAATGACAAGTAAAATTGGCATAACCAAGTAAAGAAGTGAACCCATCATTTAAAAAAGGATAATGAACTGAATCCGATGGCTCTCTAAATCAGCAGATGAAGACCTTGGCAGTCAACTTACAAAATTTTCAGAAGCTACAACATATGACGAAAAAAGATAGAGATCTTGAGACAACTATCACAAAACTCCTATTATCTATAGCTAATCAAACTAAGATCAAGAGGACATCAACCATTCTAAATAACGGAAAGTTATTTGTCAACCTCCATTGCCTGTGCAACTTTGGCTTTTGATAATTCCGTCAATTTGGTCTTCAATTTTCTCTTTCCAACTTGAAAACCACCATTCTTTTTCTTCTTACCACTGCCATCAACCTAATCATTGAGAATTAGAAACAAAAGGAATTCCAAATTGTAATCAAATAGCATAAAATACTCTTATAAGTGAATATTTGCAAGATATGATAAGAAGCATCATTAATTCTTTTGAGAGTGTTTTTCGTATGCATGCCGGTGTGCAAGGGCCTACATGTATGAGGGGGGTGGGGGAGTGGAAGGGAAGGGATGGGGACAAAGGCAATATGCAACTCACAGGACTATGGTTAGAAATCACCAAGGGCTTACCCATGGTAATCAGAATCATTTGTCCAGTAGGAGCAGCCTTGGACAGTTTAATCTAACCCATTAGAGAAACTAGTGCACCCGCTACAGCATTGCCGGTAGCATTGGAGTAAAAGGTGCAGCAGCCAACATCAGATGGTCAAATTTAAGGCTCCTAGAGTCTGAAAATAGGTTTAGCCAACTATCTTTAGGTCTACAAGATTTCTTTATCTATTTTAAATTGCAATATATGATCAAGTGGTCAAAACTGATAATGAGTCGGTACAAACTTGTAAGAATATCAGATTATTCAAAAAAAAAAAAAAAAACATTGTAAGAATTTCAGATACTTAAGTGTGACTGTAGAAGCAAGTGGGTGATATGATTTGGATATATTTTTAACTAAGAGATCCAATTGACTTCAATATAGCCAATTTGATGGGCATTAGGTGGGCAAAGTTTAACCAAGCTCGTGGGAATTTGTGATAATAAAGTTCCATGTTGCATGTTGATTCTATAAAAGCTGTATATGGTAGAATGTTGGGCAACTTAAAAAAAAAGTCAAAAGTAATTGTAATAGAAATGGCCATAGGCTTTCTAGTTTTCTTAATCGGCAGGCTTAGTCTTCTGTTGTAAAAAAACCAACGGGTTGCGGGTGGGCTCAAGCTTACATAAATATAATGGCTCGAGCTTCTAAAGAGCAAAGCCGGGCCCAAACCTGGCCTGTGAATGCCCCTATATTTTATTTTAATACAAATGGAAAAGTAGAAATTAGAAAACTAACTAGATAAATGGTAAAATACTTATTAATTTTGTTGTCGTTAATGTTGATGATGCTGGTGATGTACTAAAAGCGCCACGAACAAACTACAGTTGCAAAACTCTGTGTGTGTATGTGATAACATAATTCGAAACTCACCATAAAAAATAATAAAAATTTAGAACTAAAATGAAAAGTAATGCACCAAGCATACTTGGAAAACAATGCACCAAGTATGCTTGGAAAAATACCATAATTTTCTTGCTCCAAAATAGGTCAATGATCAAGTATATTTGCATCACAAAATACTGTATATCTTTGAAGAACCTCAAACTTAGGACCCGTTTCTTCAATCTCCACCATTAGAGTGGCATACACCATTGAATTGAAACAATGTAGAATGACAAGGTTATATAAAGCAAGTAAGGAAGTTAATTACATCCATAGCATTGTTTCAAACCAAAGGATAATAATGATGCAAGCCAGTAGTGAACAAATTCAATTGTGGTGGTGAAATGAAGAAGAAAACATAGGCATAGACAAGATTATAATTTAAGAATGTGCTAGGAGATGTTGCATCAAACTTGGAGACCGACTTTCTTCCAACCTAGGGAGACTGATACAGTGCATCTTGGAAAAGAGTTTTCAATTTCTTCCAACCTAGGGAGACTTTCTTGTGGTTTGTTATTTTCTTGAATTCTTGTTGAATTTCTTTGAGATTCAATGTTTTCAATTTCATTGTGAGTGTAAGATTCCCAAAGAGTAACTTTTTCCATTCAATTTTCCTGAGTGTGAGAGTTGTGTTTTTTTGTTGTAAGATCCTCTATGGAAATTGGGATTTTCTCAATTCATTGAGCCCATTTCCTTCAGTTTTTACATTGGATTTAGTTCTCTTTAAGTCTAAATAGCAAGCCTTTATAATTTTGTGATTCTATGATGCTAAGGTTCTAGTCCCTTGAAAGAAGAACTACATCAATAGCACTCTAATCACGTAATATTTGGGAATGCCAACAATCATGCAAGACAAATTTGAACCAATTGTTAACCTTCATGACGAGTAAGCCATCCAGAGGAAATCTTACTAGGGGTGTAGCCTCATACTCAATACTTTCTCTTAGGTAGTGATAGGATGTGGTGAAAACCCCAAAAGGGAAAGAGTGTTTTCTGCTGATCTGGGTTTCACACGTTCAACATTTGCACTTAATGTAAGCTTAGCAATGCTCCTCTTAAATGTGGTTCCACTTGGATGCATGATTAGGGATACAATTTCCCAGGAAGCAACCATTCAAAAAAAAAAAAAAACCAGGAAGTACCATTTGTGAACCAAATATGGTTAAACCTATTTCAATTTCAGCTAAAGCTGGCAATCTTCTAGGCTAGAACTTACCTTCACATGCATCAAAATGGAGCCTTGAAAATCTGAAACTTTATTGGATCAAAACCTTTCTCTTTTCAATTAATGATAATCTTGTCCTCAGTTTTCTCCTATCCCAGTTTCCTACTATATCCCTAACAGAAGAAAATCATCTTATTTTTCTCCCTCCACCTCCAACTTCTACTTCTCTATCTAATTTCCCACTTGTCACAGATTCTATACTGTTGTCATCCACCAAGAACAAACGAGCACGCATTTAATAACAAAGAGGAAAGATTACAATAGATAGAAATAAAATATACTTCTTGTTTTTGTTCTTCTCAGTCTAAACCCAAAGAAGAAGAGGAGAAGAGGGTGCCTTCTCAAAATTTTGAATAGTGGCAGTCGTATAAAAAGACAAGAAGATAAACTCAATAAATCTTATACTTCACTACCGACCACCATCAAACTAATTATCACATCAATCTTCTCATACTCCTTATATAGAAGATGCTTAGTGATTCAGACACCCACACTTATATAAAAAGTGTCATAAGTACCTTCTCTTTGCCAAAAAAAATTACCTTCTCTTTCCAAAAACATGGGTGTACCAAAAATTGATGAATGCTTAAGTCACGCATGTCAAACCACAATTATAGTCTAATCACTTAATGGGGCCTATCAAGCCACCTAAATGCAAATTGGAAAATTACTTAAAATAAGAATTAAAATCTAATGAATATCGAGATGAGTTGGTTGGAAAGCTTTATAAGTAATATAGTGAACTATCAGTGTATCATTCAAGCCCTTTATTTTGAAGGCCCCATGTTTGGATCATTTTGTTAAAATCCAACTTAGGATGGGTGTTCAATTCATTAGTAACATCCAAAAAAAAAAAAAACCCAGACTGGGTTCAAATTGAAAAGGCAACGGCTATCACTTGTAAAAATTCAAAAAACCAAAACTATCTGTAAGAATACTAAAAAAAACTAACAAGAAAAAAAAATCCACAAAAGGCCAAAAAGAATAAATCAGGAAATTAGGAAAAGAAGTAAAAGAAAATGAAAGTAAAGAAGACCCCAAGAAGGGGAGGAAGGAAGGTATACTTTCATCTTATTCTTTTTGGCCTGCAGCTTCTGTGCTTTCTTCTCCTTTGCCTCTTTCTCTTCTGTGTTTTACACAGACCAACATCATCATCATCATCATCATCATATAAAAATAATAATAATAATAATTGTAAAATGAGAGAGGACTAGAGTTTACTTTGTAGCTCAAATTTGTGCAGATTTTTCCTCTTCGACAAATTATTCTTCTTCGACATCTCTCTCTCTTTCTCGCTCTCGCTCTCGCGACCGGCCCTAAACATCTCACATCGCAGTTCTTATGAAAGCTTCATTATGAAAATGCCACTGAACTTCTGATACTATTACTAGAGTACCACTGAACTAGGGACTTTTAATCGGATCCACTGCATTTAGCCCAAGGTTGTGACTATTCTTTTTATGGGCCGGGCTCAACGTGTAATATAGTTAAACAAAATGAATAATTTTTTATGAATTTTATACAATTTAAAGAATTTTTTTTAGGTTAAATAATAATAAATATTAGTATTTATAGCAATAATTTTTTTTAAATCTAATAGTAGAGTTGCTGATAGGTTCAAAGTTGGCTCAAGCACAGTCCAAAGCAGTGGGCCTATTAATTAAACAGGCCAGCTCAGGCATTTTAGCTAGTTTAGCCATATAGTGGGAGCTCCATGCAGAGCTCTTCTATAATTATGGAGATGGATGAGTTTGGAAGATCTATATTACATCTAAGTTTAAGTTTTGATTGAATGACTAGCAATAGAATTGAACTTGAAATATTGGGCTTAATCTAATATTGGACTTTCGAATTAGGTCGATCCCTCAAAAAACAAGGCCCAAGACCAACCCAATTTTAAAGTGTGTTGTATTTTTGAGACTGAATAGAACTCGGGCCTTCGCCAAGTTGGTCCGAGTTTAAGTTTTTCTCAGGTTGAGTCGGGCTAGTGCAAGTTAGGCTTGGTTCAAGTTGGAACACTAACTTGTAATAGGGCCCATTTTGCAATTATAACACTTGAACACAGATCAAGCTCAAGAAAGCCCAAATTCCCTACAAATTCTAAATCGGGCTCAAGTCCTAAAGATTAAATAAGGGCCCAATGGGTTTTTGAGTTTTCAAGTCCCGGCTCAAGTGTCTAATTCTTTTTTACTACTTTTCCAATTTTACTTATGGGTTACTTTTAGACAGATAGAAGCTTCCCTGTTTAGACTCAGTATATAATTATCTGATGCAAACATCAACCCCGATTAATCTGATGAGTTCAAAAGGAGACGAGCTGACTCAACTGGACTCGATTGACGAGTTGCCCCTTCCAATTTGTCATCGGACCGACGGAGGGAAGCGTGGTCCACAAATGCAGTCTTAAAGCCTATGTAAAAAACACTTTGGGCCTTCAAGTCCTCAGACCCAAGCCTTGTTACTGTTCACAAATTGGACCTCTAATTGTTGAGTCACCCGCTGGCTGTCCCACGTGGACCCCATTCTGGTCAACAGTCCTTGCTGTATGCCTGTATCCAGCATCCTCACCCAAGTTATGTAGTCATTCACTTGGCCACTTCCTTACATTAGTTAGAAAATTGTGCTTTTAGCACAATAAAACCAGTAAAATGCAAAATTAATTCGGTAAAAAGTCAGTAGATTTCTAAGCTAAGCAAGAATGGTGGGATGTTAAAAATTAAGACGAAAAATTTGGACTCAATGTTCAGTGCCGGTCCTGAGATGCCCTGAAATCTCAGGGCCCTAGGCAAACTCTTAAGATGGGGCCCTACTACAATTATAGTCCCTCTTTTATTTTCTAATATTTTGGACCTATTTTTGGGGCCTTATGCGGCGACCTACTCTACCTATAGTCAGGGCTGACCCTGTCAGTTGACTCAGCCGAGTCTGACCAAGACTTAGTGGGAACATTTTCAGCTTGCTGGAATGCCTCAATTTTTTTTCCAAAATTTCAGCCTGTTCTGCTAATGCAACCAGGTAACGGTGATTTCTATCTATTATCTTAAATGATTGGGTTGGTTTGGCGTGACCCAATTATTGAGTTGGTTTGAATTAATACATCTAAGTCATCTATCATGATGTAATTTTTTAGAATGACTTTTTTTTTTAATGATAAGGTGTCCATCTCTTAGAGTACTTGACTAATCATCGAGATATGTACAAGCCTCTCTACATGTATACATCAGATAACTCTTCAGGAGTGACCCTTTGGAGTGGATTGAGAATCAAACATAGGACTTTTGTTTCCTGAAGCGGGTTCCTAGCCATCTCTCTAACCCCTTTGAGTTATATTTTCTCACTTTCTAGAATGACTCCTTACCCAACTTGCAATTTGGGATTAGTTTTAGATTTGAAACCAATTAATAATTGGGTCAGATCCATAACTATGAAATGTGAAGTGGCTTCGGCTATTGGGCCAGCATTGAATTGAAGATTTGAATCACGAATGCGCACATGAGCGCACATGAGCGCATTGGAGGCAGCCCAGTCCTAGCAGAAAGGTGCCTTTGGGCTGGATTTACCTGTGTTTAATGGGCTCAATGGCCACTGCCAGTCACCACAATGCTATGTAATAGGATGGGCTAAATCTACAATTGTGCTCTCAATCTGCCAAGAATCATCATTAGGGCCTTAATTGTTAAGGCCAAAGAACTAAAATAAAGGCCCAGTGGAATACAATTGCCTATATTAGAGCACGGTTCTGGACTCTACAGTGACAAGGGCCGAACACCTGTTATTCAACAGCACATTGGGCATGACCATAGAATTAGGGCCCAATAATCTATTTCAGGGTCCTGGGATGATTTTAGTTTCATGACTGGTTTAGAGGTGCCATAGGTCCATCTTCCAACAAGAAGAAAACTTAGGCCTGTCAAGGTCCAGGCACAGGCCCAATCTGCCCGGCCTGTTTTGGGCTAAATTTTTAGCTGAAGTTTTAAGCCTGAAGGATGGGTTCAAAGATAATTTTGTAGCTTTAATAGCTAAAAAAAAAAGAAAATCTGGTCTTGGGTCCAGCACTGCTAAGGCTAATATGTGAGGTTGTGACCATTCTGGCCTCTATAAAGTGCAAGTAATTTTCTGTAACCTTTTCGTCATCATTGTCAGAGTCATTTATCATCATCACCTATCTATTTGCCGTGTAACAACATTATCTCCTTGCTATGGTACTATCCAAATTGTTCTTTAATCAAGTTGGGCCCAGGATTCATCAAGTTGATAGGCATTAGTGGTCTTCTGAAGTGTGGTCCCAATTTCATTCAAGCCCACAGTTGTAGGCCCAAATAGCACGTGGTCCAGCACTTCAACCAATGTGTAAGGGCCCTCGACTGAGCCATGATTAAAATTCCAAACTGACCATACACATGTGGCACCAATGAAAAAATGTTGGTGGTCCATGAATAATGAGCTTTTCACATAATTCCCTAAATTTTTGCAAGAGTAATTCGACTGGTTGCCTCTAGCCTCAGGAAGCGAGAGATTGCAGATTCGAGCTCCCATGATCTAACCTTGGTGTGTCTTAGAGGTAATGGGCTCATCCGTTGGGGTTGAATTTCCCACACGTTAATCCAAAAAAATATAGACCGATATACTAATTTTCAACAGGGAGACTGCATATTTATCATGTGCTAAAATCTACATATTTAGGGGAAACGGATAGAGGGCTTCATAGATGTGATAATTCAAGATAAACTCTTTAATCTAATTATTATAATTTCGTGAGATGAGTTAGAAAAATTAATGACTCATAGCAATGAAATTCTCAAGGTCTAAAATCATAATATTAAAATGATTAGATGAGGCTCAAATTTTATCCATTTATTGTTTTTATTATTTTTTACGTATGTGATCGACTCACTTCAAATTATAACAAGTAATTACCTAGACAAGTGGACTTGAAGAGTCCTTATACAGTTTTTTTTTCTTCAAAAATTTTATTATGAAAATTAATAAATTAGTTCCAAGTTGGTGTACCTATGAAAATCCTCTAAAATTACTAGGAATGGAAAGACTTATTTAAGGAGTCTATATTCAGATGAAGGGCTAAGTTTAGAGAGACATTTCATTTTAGGCCACCGATCCTTCGACAAGCATTTTGTGTTTAGCGACATGAGTTTTAGTGTATTTTCGATTTTACCCTTCTCATGAACAGTAAAATTTCGATTGGCTAATTTTTACTATTCATGTGAATTTCGGCGAGCCGATTTGTATTATTCATGAATTTCTAGCATTCTTTTTTCTTCGACACGATAGGTGGAGGGTAAATTGGGCATCACAGTAAAATCCGTGTCTATATACACAAAATATCTGTGGAAAGATCGCTGTCCTTCATTTTATTGCAACCAATTATTTATACCATGTTAAAGACTTGGGTGACATTAATGCTATTGGATGGACTTGTCTGTTTGAAGTCATAGTCAAGAGACATGAAATCTAATTGCTCCATGTGGGTATTAAACCTACCTTAAAAACCATGACATCTTATCCCTTAGTTGGATTTCATAAATAGATTACACATATAATTAATGCTTTTTCTTCATTTCATCATGAGTGCGTGTTGTCGGATTAAAATTAAAAAACTCAAAATCTAACTTATATTCAATCTATCACTCGAGTTTTTTCAAATTTTAGAATTAAAAAGTGAAGAATTCTCAAAGTATTGATTGTATCTCATCGATTCTTAATAGTTATACTTATAGTTCAGTTAGTCTAAGCTTCTAAGATTAGATTAAAGGTTTTGGGTTCGATTCTTCCTGGGCTTGCTTGATACACGAGACTTGCGTGCACCCATGTTATTAAAAAAAACAAAATCCTAATAATTACGGAGGCCAAACAAGTCAATGAAGAAATCCTTTTATATTTAGCATTATCTAAAAATATACTTTTAGTAAGTCTGATGTGAAGATGCTTATAATTCTTGACTTGCAATTATGTGTTTAACTAAACATTGGACTAATTGGAATTGCATTCTTCTAATATTGTTTTGATCAATCAGATCTTTGTTGCAATTTATGTATTTTCACATCATACTTTAAAAAAAAAAAAGTTTTCACGACTTTGCATGTATCAAACATACTTAGGGGTAGCTCAGCTGGTTACCTCCCGCCTCAGGAAGCAGTAGGTCACGGGTTCGAACTCCCATAGTCTAACTTTGGTGTGCCTTAGGGGTAGGGGTCCACCCGTGAAGGTTTTAAGTTGGTATCCCACGATTTCCCACACGTAAATTCAAAAAAAAAAAAACTTACTTGAAAAAATAAAAATAAATGAAATAATCTAATTCATACATCACCAATTCAATGAAAGATCTCACTCAAATTGGAATTAAATTTGAGCAAATATAAACATAAGTGGAATAAATTGTAAGTAGTTTAGATCCACAAAGGTGGGCCATTTTCCTTGGATGAGTGATGCCAAGTATTAATTTTAAAGAGTGGTGCTTCAAGGTACTAAAACCATGACCAAAATAACACTAAAGCATCTGATCTAATCTTATTTATTTACAAATTCAAGGTTCTCATACCCATAAAATACAAAATGATTATCAGTAGCACAAGAATTTAAATAGTAAAAAAGGCAAACACCATTTCATCATTTTATACCAACTTACAAAATTGGTTCTAGAACAATTTTTCTATGACCAAGATGTCCAGGTCTCTTAGAGCACCTGACTAATCTTCAAAACATGTGTAAGTCTCCTTATTTACACACACCAGATAAATCTATCGAGAGTGACTCTTTGGAGTGGAGTGAGAATCAAACTCAGAACTTCGACTTCTTAAAATGGGTTCCTTGCCGACATAAAAATAAAGGGTTTTACTCATCACACGATGAAATGCGTTATCATCATAGAAGGAAATCATATCAAACGCTGATTATCATTCTTTCCGGGGTGTAATTTGATCTAATGGTTTACTTCAATAAAAACGATGGTGAGAAATGAATGTCTTAATTTCATTGGATTTAGACCATTGATTTTGTTTGTGACATTATCTCAATTAGTATGTAAAAGATAAAAGACGGCTCAGTACATAGAGTCAAGAGATCACATACTTCAGTAAGAGAGTATATACTTAGTCATCAGAAAGAGAGGTAGACCACTAAAACGTAGAGAAAAAGAACAAGTAAACGCATGATTGATAGTTGAGTGATTAACTTCATTACTTATAATATAGCAAATGAAGAAGTAAAACTCAAAAAATTGAAAAAAATAATAATAATTATCTAATGTGGTCCTAAAAATTTCAAACACCAAAACAGTGGTCAAGTGGTCAAGTGGACATCAGTAGCAATAATAACTCATTAAGATGGAAAAGGACTACCTGCTCTAGATATTGAAGAATCCCAAAGGATTGTTTGGTAGTGGTGTGTTCCTTTTCTTGGAAAATAAAGTGTCCTTGCAAACTTGAGAACCAGGACTGAACTGTTTCTCACATTTCCACTCCTATTGCAGAAGGTGGAGAGGGCAGAAAAAAAAGGTAGCAAAAGAAATGCCTTGGAGAAAGAAAATCTTCAGGCACTAAGATTGGGAAGGTGGCAAAAGAAATGCCTTAGAGAAAGAAAATCTTCAGGCACTAAGATTGGGAAGGTGGCAAATCTTGGAAATAAATCCACAACAACCCAACACCCCCTTAATAAAATAAAAAAACCCAAATAAGATGCTTAGTCTGAAGAAATTAAATTGTCTAGTCATGTGGCACTTCTTAAAATTGTGGCTCAAGAAAAAAAATTAATTTATTCTATTTGATGACACTTCCCTTATTTGGCATACAAATTTCTAGCATCTAATTTGAAGTACCCATGTTTCAGATCACTTTATCTTGACAAATTTGACATTTTTGGCTGGTAATACATGAGGAAAAATGATGAAAAATATGAAAATAAAATGGTAAGAATAAGAAGCATTTCAGAGAAAAAGAAAAATTATTTTTAGCACTTCTTTTACAAAAAAAATTCATCAACTAAAATTTTCTCAGTGGGAAAGGAGAAATCATACTATAAAAAGCCTTTGTAAATATGTTATTTTATTGATTCTTGTTCAATTAAAGGATGCTTAAGAGGGAAATATATAACTAAATTGAGATAAAAACACTTGGACCAGAATCTTTTTCTTGTTTTAGATAGAGATTGGAGAATGTTTATAGATGAAGTCTTATGTAAAATCACAATGATAATAATAAAAAGTAAAAAATAAAAATTAGAGAGAGAGAGAGAGAAAATAATAATACAAGTATGCAATTCAACATAAAAAAAAAGTTTCATGAACCATCAACACCAATTGCCAAAATAAGAGAGAGGGAGAATTTCATAAAAAATTCTATCCACCCACTTGAAAAAGAGTTTACAATAGAATTTATGTAAATTTTTTTTTTTTTTTGTAAGATAAGTGGTGAGTCAACCTGCTAATTTTTATCAAAAATTCCACTCACTCACTTGAGGGATAGAGATTGCAAAGAAATCTGCATCAAATAGAATTTTTTTGAAGACAAATGGGTGACTCAACCTGCAAATTTTTATTAAAAATTCCAACAACTCACTTGAGAGATAACTCAACTAGCTAACTTTTATTTATCAAAAATTTCAACCACTCACTTGAGAGATAGAGGTTGCAATGAAATTTACATCAAATAGAAATGTTTTTGGAAGATAAATGATGACTCAACTCACTAATTTTTATAAAAAATTCCAACCTTTAAATTTATGTGAAATAGAAATGTTTTAGAAGATAAATGGTTAGCATAATCTGCAAATTTTATCAAAAATACCAACCACCCACTTGAGAGATTGAGGTTATAAGATGAAATTATATCAAATAGAAGTATTTTTAAAGATAAATGGTAACCCAATTTTTTTTTCCACTAAAAGCCAAGAATTAAAAAAAATCCAATTCAACAAAAATCGGTCCATCGAAGATCCATCCAAAAATATCATTTTCCACAACAAAATTAAAATAAATAAAATAAAAGAAAATTAAATGAGAAACCGCCATACTCACGTGAGGAGAAGGAGAAGGAGAAGGAGAAGGAGAAGGAGAAGGAGAAGAAAGGAAGAAAGAAACACGCACCTTGAAAGGAGTGCCCAAAATACGAACCAACGAATCCGTAGAGATTAAAGACGCCTTGGATGGAAGATTCCCAAGGGATCGCATGATCCAAAACCCAACCAGCAAAAAAGAAAAAATAAGAACCCTTCTTTTTATAAATACAGTCATTTAGGCAGATGGGATCAATGCGATCCCTTTGGAATTCTCCACCCACCGGCATGGCCGGAAAACCACTTGCTGTTTTTCAAAACCGCCTTTCTCTTTCGCCTGGAGCCGCGTTGAGGACTCCTTTTTGTAGTGAGAGAGGAAAGAAGGTGCGGTTTTCCTTATTGTCTTCGCCGTTAGCTTCGTTTTCACACCTTCTACGTGTGGGAGCGGGAATTGGAGAGAGAGAGAGAGAGAGGCCTTTTCATTTATTAGTAAGGGAATGGATAATGCCTTGGTGACTTAAAAAGCTTCTTAATGGAGAAAGAAAGGAATTTCATGTCTCTCACTTGTTTGATTCTCTAGATAGATTAAAGAATCACGGATCACAATTTGTGGTTTATAAGTAGAGATGAAATTCGGGTTGAATTGGGTCGGATTTTAATAAATCTAATCTAATTCATTTCAACACTTATCGAACTCGACTTGACCTCACCTGAATTGCGGATCCGAATTACTCAATCTGACTTGACTCGATTCAACTCAAGTGTTGTTTTATAACTTGGTGCACTCAGCTCAGGTCGAATTACATCGGGTTGGATCGATTTTAAATTTCTCAATCCAAAACGACTCAAATTTCATGTGGGTATTTTTTTCTGACCTGACACTAGATATACAAATACATAACCCAAACCCATTAATTTTTCAAGTCAGATCATGCGGGTCGAGTTAAAACCTTACCCAAGTTTCACCCCAATTTGTAAGTAAGAGTTTGTAATAATCAATTATGAAAATCGAAATTGTATAATAAATTGTTCTAATCAGCAAATTATATTAATTTCAATTTGTAATGTAAATTATAATATCTTTTATAATTTTATTAAAATGTAAGATTTTAAAAGTAAAATAGGGTTTTTCATATTATACTCACTCGTGTTTTAAAAATTAAAACATTGAATTGAACTGAATATGTGGTTCAATCTTATTAGACCTGAATTAATCCCTAAGGCACTTCATGTTTTAAAATAGTTTGGTTTTTTTTTTAATTATTATAATTTTTATTTACTTAAATATTTTGATTTTTCATCTTTTATTTATATACATTATGTTTCAAAATTGTTCAAAGACCGCTCTGCATATCGGTACCAGGGGTTAAAAAATCGTTATCGGCCGATATATCGGTTGATATTTTTCTCTCCCCCAGCCGATATCGGCCGATAACTGATGTGAATTTTAAATTACTCGCAAGCGTGCGAACCAATTTATAGTATAGAGTATGAGTGCGAGGTCGTACCCAAGGGAAATCTACAAAATATATGTACGAAATAAAAAAAATAGCACTATTTAAAAATAATGTGATTTTAGGAAATAGTTTTCTAACACATTTAGTTATAATCTTAATTTAGAACAATGAATAGCTTTGATGAATTTTTGAGGAAAAAAAAATAAATCAAGAATAAATAATTTTTTTACATAATCTACAATGGAATTGGGTCAAACATCGAAGTGCCATGGTATCCGATTTAAAAACAAAAACATGGCCTAGACTATGAAATACTCTGGAATTATTAAAGATAATTCAAGTTTCTTATTTACTAAAATTCTAATTAAAATAATTATTAACTCAGAATTTTCTCAAATCAAGCCTTAGGCTTGAGCGGGTTTTAAACTTGTGTTTCCCCAAATCTAAAACAACCGTTCTTGATTAGAACCTTATACTGGAGAGACGGCAAGTCCCACTGATCCTAAAAGGGGTTCCACTTTTCCTTGAAAAAATCCTACAATTAATTTGCTCCCTAAAGTTCTTAAAAAGAATTAAAATAAAATTGGAAACTATCATTATTAAATATTTAATAATTGGGAATATCATACATCTAAACAAACCGCCATGAATTTTATTTAAAAATTCGAAAATGAATTACAATTCTTTTGGACTTTATATAAAAATAAAAATAAAATAACTTATAAGAAATTATTTATTTTTCTCTGTCTTTCGTCGTCCAACTTCAGCCTTCAATGTCTTGTCCGGTTCAATCTTCAATGGACCCAAAGCCATCAATTTATAGGAGTGAGAAGAGATGAGATAAGGGACCCTTCAAATTTAACAAAGATAAGGGATCCATTCAAATTCAAAATTTCTCTCTTTGGAGATCGGTTAACTCCTTTATCTCCTTATCTCTGTTCCTCCTTATCCCTCTCTTTCTTATCTCTCCTTCGGTTCAAACTCTTTTATCTTTATCCCTGTCTTTTATTCAAATCCACTATCTTTTATCCAAATCCACTGTCTTTTTCAAACGCCGAATTTTGTAGATAAGACACCATCATTCAAACGAAATTCACTAGTCCCGCTTGATCTTTTGGACTTGGATCCCATACTTGGACTTTTATCTGGCCCGGACTTTGGCTCATTGGCTTCCAATTGCAGACTTTGTCTTCAGGCTTTAGATTCGAATAGTGGGTCCATTTGTGTGTTTATAAATTTTTACCACCTTTACAATTTAACACAGTCTAAAAAATATTATTATAATTCAAACTCTCATATTCGGATCTGAGTTATAATAATTTACAATAATTCCAAATTAAATTAGGTGATAAAAATTATAAACTTTCCAAAAAATAGGACTATAGCCCCACTTTTCTCCATTTTAATTCATTTTTCTTTTATTCTCACAAATACACTGCAAAACTTAAAAACTCTATTAAACGCATCTAATATTCACAAATCAAAGACTAACTAATCCAAATTAAAGGGTAAAACGGTAATTTTCAGTGCTCAACAATAACGATATATATCGGCCGATATTTACAACTTCAAAACCGGTACATATCGGCTGATATGATATGTATCGGCCGATATTTGTACCCCTGATCGGTACATCGATACTTGATGAGCGGTACACAGGTAGGAGTAAAATGGAAATTTCACTCCATCCCATATCTCCTAACAACTTTTGCCCGTGTTAGGATGGTCGTCCAGGTAACCATCAATTATACACTCAAAATTGGTGTATAGACTTTAATGATTAGATGGTAGATGGATTAGTTGTAGGAGTGCAACTTGGGTACACAGGGTTGGGTTAAGAGTCTAAGCTTAGTCCAATCCTATTGAATTCAAGTTGTTATTTTGTTATCCAACCCATATTTTGCCTGAGTTCTGATTCACCCATAACTCAACCCATTTTTAATTTTGGCCAAACAATTTGGGTTGAGTAAAATTAGGTCAGGATTAACCTATGTAATCAAGTAGACAATTAGGAATATATAGTGTACAAAGTACTGACTTGTTTAAAACAAAGAGCATCTCTAAAATAACTCTACATCACCAAAACATAATCACTCTAGATAGTTAAATTCAAAAAGTCATTAAATAAATATATAGAAATTGATAACTTGGGTAAATTGACTAGGTTAGGTTATATAAAGCTTGACGCAAGCTAAATTAAGGTTTTTCTGGCCAAAGTGAACCCATGTTGGGTTGGGTCAGCCCGCTCATATTTTAGACAATCGTAGTTGGGTCCAGGGGTAGAAAAATCGGTCGGGCCTAGATCTCGGTCGCACTTTTTCTCTCTCCAGCCCGTTTTAGACAATCTTAGTTATGGGCTTATTGAATATGTAATTTTTCATAAAATATCGGGCATTTACATCTTCTGATATATTTTTGAAGTTACGATATTGGGAAATTATATAATTAGTAATAAAATGGTGAAAATTAAAAGGAACAGCAGATAAATGAGGAAATTTGTAAAAATAGTGTTATTTTAAGTTATGAATGATAGAAATAAAAAAATTAAATGATAAAATGATTGAAAGAAAATTGCATCCCTGTAAAAAAAATTTAGTATACAAAAAGAAAAAAAAATAAAAGAAAAAAATTGCATCCCTGTAAAAAAAGTTAGTATACAAAAAGAAAAAAAAATAAAAGAAAAAAATTGCATCCCTGTAAAAAAAGTTAGTATACAAAAAGAAAAAAAAATAAAAGAAAAAAATTGCATCCCTGTAAAAAAAGTTAGTACACAGTAAATAACAGAAAATAACAGAAAATAAAAATTTTTCATGTATTATTTTATAGCTTTTACCATTTTCAAACATTTATAAGTCATAATCCATAGTTAATGATGAAATAATAACAAAAATAAAGAAAATAAAAGAAAAAAATTGCATCCCTGTATAAAAAGTTATTATACAGTAAATAAAATCAAATAAAAAAATTTCATGTATTATTTTATAGGTTTTACCATTTTCTAACATTTATAAGTGATAATCCATAGTTAATGATGAAAAAATTACAAAACGACAGAAAAAAAAAGAAAAAAATTGCATCCCTGTATAAAAAGTTAGTACACAGTAAATAATATAAAATAAAAAAATTTCATGTATTATCTTATAGGTTTTAGCATTTTGTAACATTTATAAGTCATAATCCATAGTTAATGATGAAATAATTATAAAAAGAAAGAAAAGTAAAAGAAAAAATTGTATCCCTCTAAAAAAGTTAGAAAACAGTAAATAAATAAATTTCATGTATTATTTTAAAGGTTTTACCATTTTCCCACATTTATAACTCATAATCTACATTTTATGATGAAATAATTAAAAGAAAGATTAAATAAAAGAAAAAAATGTTGCTGGAAATTTTTATATGTTATTAAACAGTAACTAAGAGAAAATAAAAAAATTAATTTATTATTTTATAGGTTTTATCATTTTCTAACATTTATAAGTCATAAACCATATTTTATGATGAAATAATTAAAAAAAATGAGAGTAAATAAAAGAAAAATGTTGCTGGACATTTTGACATGTTATCAAACAGTAACTAAGAGCAAATAAAAAAAAAATTAATGTACTATTTTATAGGTTTTAGCATTTTCTAACATTTATAACTCATAAACAATATTTTATAATGAAATAATTAAAATAAAGAGTAAATGAAAGTAAAAAATGTTGCCTGTAAATTTTGACATGTTAGTAACAGTAACTAAGAGCAAATAAAAAAGTCTCTATCTATTATTTTATAGGTTTTATCAATTTCCAACTTTTTTTTTTCATTTATGCTATTTTATGTTGAAATAGTTAACAAAAAGGAATATATAATTGAAAAAAAAAAATAGTAACTAACAAAGTACAGAAAAAAAAACTACAAATACATTCAGGTGGAAAAAAAATTATAACACCTTTATAAAACTTTTATTTACTACATATGTTATTTAAGTTGAAGCATTTTTTAACAAATTATAACACTTTTATGTTATTTTGGCTGAAAAAATAAAATAAAATACAGATATATGGAAATAAATTACAAAACTTACAAGGAATAGTAGATCTATAAATGAAGAAAAGTTTGAACGGTCTGGATCGTTCAGTTTCAGCCAATACGGGTTCTTTAGAATTTAATTAGATCAAGTAATGAAGAGTGAAAAAACTTTTGGAAGAGAAATGGTAAAATCTGGTTTTTTTCAAGAAAATAATGTGTGAAAATTGAAGTGTAAGTGAATGGAATTTATAGAAAAAATTTGGATCGGGTAGATTTTGTGGATTTCAAAAAAATAATTAAAAAATTAACGCATGCCCGACCACTCGAATACTGCAGTCCGCCGTACACAAAGAGATTGGACTGGGACAAATTGGTTGACAGGTGAGATGTCGCCCAATATATCGGACATGAGATATCGTTCGATATATCGGCAAAATATCGCCGATAGATAGTTGGGCCCAGAACCGAATTTGCTGTTTTTTTCCCTTAAAAAATAGGAGTTTTGGCCGAGATTTAGACCGACATATCGGTTATCTCGGCCGATTTTCTAAAAAAAAAGGTTTTTTTTACCGAATTTTGAAAATTTGGCTAATATCATGACCGAATTATCGGCCAGAAATTCGGTCATCTCGGCCATTTTTTTTTTTGGTACGGCCAATAGTATACGTATCGGCCGAGATATATCGGCATTCGAAAACCTGATACATCTCGGCCGGTACGCACAATATCGGCTGAATTTTTGACCCCTAGTTGGGTTCAGGTTGACCCAAATCTGAGTTGTACTCTGAACTCAAATTGAAGTTAGGCTGTTCATGGGCCTAGACCCGGCCCAAGTTCTTCACAAAGGAACGAGCTTGAACATATAATCATAGAATAAGCCTCTGTAGCCCATTGGGCCTTTTAGCCTTTTTAGCCATATGTATTAGTAAGTATTTTTCAAAATAAATACACATATATCTACTTGTATTATACTAATCCTTCAAAAAATTATACTCTCTTCGTCCCATTTTAGTTGTTTTATTTGAAACATTTGTATTTTTTAAAGAACTCTATATATAAGGCTAGCACTCCATGTGATTTCATTCATTTTAAACACACTTTATACTACTCCAATATAAATGAGACAACTATTTTGAGACAATTCCAAAATCCATATAAGACAACTAAATTGCGACAGAGGGAGTATCATTCTTAAGCGGGATAATTCTAACTTTGTCTAAATAATTGAGTTTAAAAAGTTAAAAACTTACCTCCTAAAATGAGCTCAAACGAGCATTGGTTAGGCTTTTAATGCTTTTATATTAAAACAATAATTGCTTACTTGGGAGAGAAGTTTGGAAAGTCTTATTTGAGAAGGAAATGACTTCCTTTTATCTGTTCTTCCTTTTTTTCTTCTTTCTAGTCTTTTCTTTTAAAAGGGAAAGGCTTCGATGTCCAAGCAATTCTAAAATTAAGAGAGGGAGAGATCCTCTACTTAGTGTACTAAGTGAGGATTAGGAGTTAGGTGTGATTAAAAGATTTAAGTTTGTTATTGTGAGATCAAAGAGTCATCTTTTGTAGGTGGCTCTTGGATCTTTAATATCAATTATTTTCTTTGGTATATTAGATCTAATTATTGTAGTAAAGCGTCAAGTCGATTCAACGCTTTCAAAAGTATGCAACAATTAAATTTATTTATTTTTTATATTTTCTATTTGTACAATATACAAAAATTGAATCCAAATCGATTAGTATAGATCACCGAAGTAATCATGGCGTAATACGAACGACAGATTGATAAAATTGCAGTGGAGTTATCATTAACTATAGTACGGGTTGTGGTGTTCATAGGCGATGTGTTTGGCATCTTGGTAGTGGGTGATCAAGAAATGTTTCAACCTTTGGTTCCTGCTGTCAACTGCAAACTTTTGTTTCTTCTTCCAGTCTCGATGAAGACTAGGGATCCATGTTTCGTTGGATGAATCTACCGATGAACATCATTCCCACATCACGAATCCTGCCATTCGCGTCCATTCGCATGTTGCCACGTATGACTCAATATAAGCTGCTAAATTGCAAATATCTTCAAATTTACAAATATTAGTTCAGACTTTAGAATAGTGTTGGTGCAAATTCGATCCCAACTTGCATGTGACTTGGGGTTGTGAATTCTTGTCCTTCCATAGGGGAACATATTCACAAGTATCACACGTGCGGGGAATCTAAGCCGCTCATTAGTAGCAGCTAGCTACAAGTGGAAGTTCCCTGAATCAGAAATAGGATGGTCCCGTAATTGGACGTGGTACCTAAAATTGTACAACAAAATTGGTATTTCAGAGGCATTGTCAGCACTCCCATACAAGGCCTTCCTGCTTTTGGGACATGGCACGTTCAAGGTGGGTCCCACTTGACGAATCTAGTTGGCATTTCCACGTGTGTCATCTTCCATCCTCTCCATTAATTTAGATATTTAGTACTTGGTTGGGTATGGCAGTAGTAGCAATAAAAAACTGTTCACTCTCGTGTTCTTTATGGCCTAACCATAACTTTCTCTCACCTATTTAAAATCTATGAATGTCAAAAATACGATCAGTTCATAAAAAAATTTGGTCAAATTACATAGAAATTGAGTTGAATTTAGAATTTAAATTCAAATTACTTTAATATTAATCCAAATTACAAACTGATTACTATTGAATCAAAGCTATAAAATAGGGCTGAAACTCGGGTTGGATTGTGTCGGGTTTCAATGAACTCAACTCAATCTATGTCAAAAATGATTGAACTCGACCTAATCCGACTAGAGTGATTGACTCGAGTTGCTCAACCAAACTCGACTCGAATTTCTGTCCCGACTCAATCCAAGTGTTGTTTTATAACTTCGTGCACTCAGGTCGAGTCGGGATACTTTTAAATTTCTCAATTCGACCCGACTCGAATTTCATACGGGTTTATTTTTTCCAACCTGATTCCGACCTGAGATTTACAAAAACATAACCAAAACCCATTGCACTTCTCGAATTGGGTCATGTGGGTCGAGTTAAAACCCGACCCAAGTTTCACCCCTTCTACAAAATCTCGTATGAATTTCGTATGATACTTAACATTGACTTTTTGTTGAACATTGATGAATTGGCTTGGTAGTCAACCTGCCCTTGTTTATAAAAATTCTTGGGATCAAGTCTCCTTTAACACAAAAATAGCACTGTCTATTGTTCTGCATCCTACATATGCGGATTGAGAAATTTACACATGTTCTAAAAATTAATCAAGTGAAGCGCCTGAATACTTTAATCTTAGTAAAAATATTGACTTTTTTTAGTTGAAGTTTGCGTGTCTTTCTTAGACTGAAAAGTTATTTTCTTTAAAAAATTATAAGTTAGCAATCACCCAATCAATTTTTTAAATAGTTGTGCTTCTCTTTCTTCTTTTAATGGTTGATGGAACTTAGTGGACCCAAATTTCCCATGAGGATAAGGAAATTTTAATACTTGAGAGACAAAGTGAATAATATATTTTTCTGACAACCAAAATGAAAATGTTTTTTTGAGTAATCAATTCAAATACTGAAAAGGATCTATTTCCCTTTATTGATGTTGCACTAGATGTACAAAATGTCCCAATCCTTTCCAAACTGAGTGGCCCAACATATGGGGACTATTGAAACCACTTTTAAAATGGTGACAATATGATTATTATTAATACCCTCAATGTTTTAGAAAAAAATACATCTATACAATGAGACAGATCTAGATTATTAATACTTTTTATCTCCTTGTTAATAGATTATGAGTCCTATAAATTATTTTTAGCAGTAAAGAAGGAGATTATATTAAGAATAAGCAGTTACAAAATAAGAAAAAGACACAAACAGACCTAAGAGACTTAGATCAAAAGAAAGAAAAAAAATAACAATACACAAACCACCAGAATTACAAAGGAAAATCCGCTCCAATGTATTTTTGATTCCTATTGGATACATGATTAAAGAATTCTTTTGCACAAAGGCTCTTATATATGTGGGGCTCACATGGTGGGTTTGAAAAGTATTTTTGAGATGATATTTTAAAAAAAAAAAATAGGTCATGGGTATTTTTAAAAAAGACATGTCTCGAACTCTTGTTTTTTAGCGAGGTCAGGCGGGTTCACATCGTTGATAGCCTTACAATTATGCAACTTTAATGGAAATATATAATATGGAAGGAACCGGTCAAAACGGCTAATAATCTAATAAAAATGCAATAAATTTAAATATTTATGTTCATTTGTAGAGGTAGGTGAAGGATGTGCATTGAATATAATTAATAGATTTGATTTGGGGTGGGAGAGATGTAGGTAAGTTAGTGAGCTTACATGTGGTAAATGAGTGTCAATTTGATTAAAAGGGTAGTTCCTTAACACAACAATTAGGATTTGAATACTTTATGAAGCAAAGTGTTGAATAATAATGAAAAGATATATAGAAAAGTACAAATGATCAAAATATGATTTTATCAAATGGAGCCCTACATGCAAAAGTTTATAGATTAAAATAAAACTTTATGGTAATAGAAATTTGAGGAGCTTAATAATCATGGTTTTAGCAGTTCAATCAAATTTATTTTGTTAGATCTCGTATTTAAATATAGACCTTTTTAAAAGACTTATCATGTATTCACATCTTATATAAGGTGCAAAAATTGAGTAGCTAAAATAATTTAAATCACCAAAGCTTAGAGAGCATAAAAATACGGACTTCACCGATCAAATTAAAATAATAATTTTTAGTTATCAAATTTTAGAGAGCTTAAAAAACATAATTTCATTAATATAATCCAAACGAGTTTTATCATACATCGCAACTAAACATAGCCATTTTCGATAGACCGGTGACATTGATGAAATTAGGCTCCACTTTAGTTGCAATTATAAATTAGAAAGAAAAAACACAAAAAATGAGAAACTAAATACCCTGTAAATTAAGTTTTAGGTCATCCACATGAAAATAGTTTACTTAGACTTCTTCCTATTTGCGCTGCTCTATCCTATCCTCTTTTATATTTTCCTTGGAATCTTTTTTTATTTAGTTTCTATTTCGATAGCCCTTACGTAGGGCTGAAATTGGGCTTGGTTGGGTACGGATTTTTAAAACCCAATCCGACCCGAGTTACTAAACTTATGGAATCCTGATCCGACCCAAACTTCTGACCCGAACATCTCAACCCAACCCGACCCGAATTATAACCCGACTCAACATGAATTCTGACCCGACCCTCATTTTGAACTCATTTTAGCCTAAATTTAATCAGGGTCGAGTCGGTTTTGATCGCGTCAGGTCGGGTTAACTTGAAAATCCCTCAACCTGACCCGATCTGAATTCAATGTGGGATTTCTATCTTCTCAATCCAACCCAATAAATTTTTACATGACCCAATCCGAAGTTTCACCCCTACCCTTGACGTACTGAGCATGCATTCTTTTTTAGGTCAAGTTAACTAAGTTACCTGGAGATTCGACTCCTCTCAAACTATTGATCCACACGCAAGGTTTGCCGGTAATGTCTTGTATATCTTTCGAATTAATGTCATCTCCATTTGGTTAGAGATACCCACAATAATTCAAAAAAGTTACAAGTAAATTGTTGACAATTTAGAAAGTGCATTATAGAATAGTGTAATCCATTACAGGACCACACCACTGCACAAGTGGTAATCAACAAGGCCACTACCTGGTGGGCCACCACATGGAGGGGACAATAATAAAAGTTTCAAATAATATAAAATAATTATTTACGTATTTCGTACACTAATAATATTTTAATTAAATCAATCAAATTATATTATTTAAACTCTTTATATTAGACCAATTTAAATTATTTTTATGATTTTAAAACTTAGAAGTCTTTAAAAATATAGTTTTAATGATATGATTTGAAAATATTTTTTTTAGATCCTATAGTTAAATAAAAACCTTTTTGTTAAATTGTTAAATAAAACCTTTTTGTTAAATATGATGATCAAAATAAAATTTGTTTTTATAAATAATTATAAACTTTAGGGAAATGGATACAAGATCATGAGAGTAGGTTTTGAACAGGGAAACAGGACAATAGGCAGATTTCAGCAGACAAAGGGGGGCCCATTTACAGGGCATGCGAGATTTCCGAGAGATATCGTCACGACAGTATGTCCCCTTGATTTGGCACGTGTGGGCCTCCCTTCCTAAAAAGAAAACCCCTCTCATTTTCTTCTTTTCTCTAATCGGCTAACCTAAAGATGCCTTTCTTGATAGAACTTTTTTACTAGGTTTTCCAAATTTGTTTTCCATGGAAACAAAAACTATTTTCCTATTTTATTTACAGTAGTTTTTCTTCATACTCAAATTAACATTTGTCTTATAAAAATTGATCTTTTAATTTATTATAATAAAATAAATAAAGATATAATAAAATGAAAGAAAAATAAATAAAGTTTAATTTATTTTGTGTCCTATATAATTTTGATAATTAACACCATTGTCTAAACCCTTTTTTTTTTTTTGAATTTGCATGTGAGAAACCGCGGGATATCCAGCGTAACCTCCACTACCCTTAGGGCACACTAATGTTAGGTCATGGAGCCTCGCAACCTCCCATTTCTTAAGGTGGGAGACAACGACTCACTTAATCTTCATGGGAAAAGAGATCATTATTCTAAACTTTGAAGATGTTCTACTAAATTTGTCATAAAAACTCTTTAATTAAAAAGGTTATTGTTATTCTTAATTAAAATATTAGTTTCCAAGTTAAAAAACATGAAGAATGATATAAACAAAAGATAGATAATTCCTAATTTGATGTTTTTAATTATGTGATTTAGATTTTAAAATTGACTAATACAATTTATTGATTTTCATGCCTCAATTTACAAGAATTAGTTTTATATAGATGGTGTTGCCCATGAGCGACATTCCCATCTAGATCCTATGGGGGCCATGTTGGTGGATACAATGTGCAATAATGGATGCATTTGATAGATAAATTTATGTTTTTCATAAAAAAAATCAAGTTTATTAAATTTGAAAAGTTATAATTTTCAAAGGTCTAAATATTAATAATCGAAATGAAGTCAATTTCAAATGAATTTTTAATTCAACTAGAGATGTGGAGTGTCTCTAAAAACACTAGGGCATAATTTGAGTTTCTCAACTATACATGCTTTCTACTAATTTTTAAGTGGGTTCATTTATTATTAAAAAAATGTTGAATTTTAAGGACTTTTGATTTTAAAAGATTATTTTGGGTTCTATAAATAAAAAAAAAGACTTGATAAGCGATATAATTGGACTAAGAATACCTGGTGCACGTATTCCGAGATTGTCCTTAATCGGTTTGTACAAATAAGACATTGTTGCGCAATCTTTTCAACCTCGTGCTTCAGATAAGTCTTCAACAAATATGATACTTCTGTCATAGTCAAGTGTCCTCTGCGTCCACTACTATATTGTTCCTTTATAATTTGATCACAACAAAAATATCAAGGAATACACAACCTATTTCCTTTAAAAGCCCATCTTATATATGAGACTCCTTACATTGTCCAACAGTAATTTTATTTCATTCACTCTTTTAGTTGCATCATTAACAAAGAGATATTACAAATAATTGTACTTTTCAATTTCATTACTCATGTGAGAAGTAAATAAGTTTTTTTACTCAATGCATTCGCTATTTTGTTATACTAACCTAATTTATGCTTCAAATTTTAAATGAATTACTGGTAATAAATCAATTCATCTAACAAATTTACAATTAATATTAGATTGATTATCAATAAACAATAGAACTTGATGGTATGAAAATAAAAGAAATTCTTTCCACACAAAATAATGCTTCCATTGATGTTAAGCTTGAACTATAGATTCAATCTTCATTTGTTGATCATCTCTATCCATTAAGGGGGTCATACACAAATATGACACAGATTGGAAATTGCAAGTGTAATTCATATTAAACTTATTAATAAATTTGAATATAAGAAAGTAAAATAGAAAAAAAAGGAAAACTCTTTTCAATTGAAGGAGAAAAATAACTTTTTTTATCTCTTTTACTTCTAACTTCACCTCATAGAAAATTCTTGAAAAAGAGTTTCCTTCATAAAAAGGTTCTTTAGAAAATATTAATGCATCTTATCTTTGCCTTTTTAAGTACCAAAGCTTGGTGCACTTGCACTAATTTCAAATCCTATTTTCCTCCTTTTATCTATTTATTTTCTTCATCTTTTACCTAGGTTACTAAAATCAACTTATTTACCAAAAAAAATTCAATTTTCGTGTCTTTTTTTTTTCCCGAGCCCCCATGGCATAACCTAGGTGTACCGTAGGGGAAGTGGACTCACCCATGGGAGTTTTACGTTGAGTATCCCTCGGTTTTCCATACATAAATTCAAAAAAAAAAAGATCATATCTTTTTTCTTCTATTTAATGGTTGTTTTTTATATTCATGTAATATTGGACAACGACATGTATTTTTTGCTGTGGTTTACAAACACCTGAAAACCTCCTCATACAATCATCATTATTATAATATTTTTCATTTTTAAGATCAATTTTATGAGTTTTATACTTCTGTTTTGTTTTATAAATGTCATATTTTGTATTACTTCTGTAATTTATTCTTTCAATGTAAGTCTAATTTTTTAAATATTTTTAAAATATGGTTAAAATATCAAGTTGAAAAGGGGATCTCACCCATGTTGATGTCAAATTTTTAATAGTTGGAGTAAGACATGTAACTATATTCTTCTAAACGGTCCATTTGATATAAATATATTAAATCATTGATAGATGCAATAATGACATTTTTAAAGATAAAATAAGGACATTGATAATGAAAATAAAGATATTGGGGGTAGCTCAATTGGTTACTACCTCCCGCCTCAGGAAGCGGGAGGTTGCGGGATCGAACCTCCATGGCCTAATCTTGGTGTGCCCTAGGGATAGTGGGCTCATCCGTAAGGGTTTTGCACTGGATATCCCGTGGTTTCTCACTTGTAAATTAAAAAAAAAAAAGAAAAAGGATAATTGAATAGTTTATTTAAAAAAAAAAAGCACATAAGAATTCATGTACTATTCCATTTGACAAGGATGTCATGTGGGTTCCACCTACCAAAAATATCTCATAGTACAATTGAGTAGGATGGTTCATTTGTACTACCAAAGATATTTGCCGGCAAAAATCAAGATATTGCTGTTGGGTCACTTCTACCTTCATTATCACTATCATGAAAGTTTTATTTCAATGATCTCTCCTTGGCTTTATGATTTTTATTTATTCACTAAATTATGTTTGGAGCTATATTTTTTCTTTCATTCACAATTGAAGTTATTGATTTTTATTAAGATTTTAAATATCAACATGTATGATTAAATTCTTGTTTTTTTTTCCTTATATTAATAGTTCATAATCATACGTATCGTAGCTGATTTAATAGCTGATTTAAAACTTTTGTTTGTCAAACCCCATCGTATACCAACTCAAATGAGTTAGAGTGATGGTCATGAATCCGCCTCAAGAAGCAGGAGTCCTGAGTTTGATTTTTACTCCATTTCAAAGGGTCATTCTCTATAGAGTTACTTGTGTATGTGGGTAGGGAGACTTGCACACACTTTGAGATTTAATTAGGTGCTCTAAGAAGCCGAGATACCTTTAGTAAAAAAAAAAAAACCTTATCTTACACCATTATTTGTCATTTCTTATTATTGTTTTTTGTATGAAGACCATGACTCTAATCCTAATTATACTCCCTTCATAAAGCGAAAAATAATTGTAATAGTAATTGGGACAAGCCCAATTAATTATGTTGACTATACAGTATGAAATAGAAGACACAAACAAATAATAGGATATAATTTGTCTCATGCATTTATTTTAAAGCATTAGCATAAAAAAGCTGATGGTGGGGGGCATGTTCCCCTATTTCTCAAAAATCCCTTTCAAGTTTAGTTTTTTTATGAAAACCCCTTTTAAGATATGTTAAAAAATTCATTTTGGGCCCTTTTAAAAATTGTATTTTTTATATTAATTCTTCTATAAGTGAATTTCTGGTTCCACCCTTTAAATCAATTAAATTAAATTTATGAAGCCATGTTTTTTAAAAAAATTCTAATTCGATGATTTTAAATTATTATTTAGATTTTTTTACTTTTGTAGCTTTAAAAACTATGTCAAGAATGATCTGATAAAAATGATTTTTTATTTAATTTAATTTTTAAATAGACTCACTATATAAGAGTAACATGAACTACACATAAGATTAGACAGTAATTTTTCATTTCCTTTTGGGATTGACCAAAGCAAATTGTATCTTGCATGATCAGCATATTCCATCATCCCTTATGATTTCCTTAATAAAGATTTAAGGAGGTTAGACCAAAGCCCACCTAAGCCCAATCTGTGTATCTGTTGGGCCTTGATATGATTATGGAGACTCGAGTGGCTGCAATTTTGATCTTTATCAATCCAATGTGGATTCAATCCACAGGCCCGAAACTGGTCTTATTCGATTTGTTGATTACATGTATTGATTAGCACATAGATCTAAAATATAGTCGAATCGGTCCGGCTGACTCGGATTATGAACAGTCCACATCCCTAAGATAACTCATTTCCAAAGAGAGAGACAAAGATTTTTTTTTTTGAAGACCAAGATATCCAGGTGTCTCACTTGACTAATTCTTGGGATATACAAAATAATGGAGAGTGAGCCTTTTTATATTAAGAGGGATTTGATCTCAAAGACTTGCAAGCAAGAACGGTTTTGACGACCAAATCAACTTCTGAAAGTTAAGAGAGAGAAAGAACTTAAAAATGCAAAATGTTAAGAGGTTGCGTAGGATTCCATTTATTTGGAAAAAGAAAACAAAGGCCTTCAGTCTAGATAATAATTTTTGCACCATGAGTTTTTTTATGGTGCACTAAATTTTGAAGGAAACTTTAATTTTGCTCTTACTTTCCTCCTTCTTTCTTTTTTCCTTTTTTCCAAAAGTAAAAAAAAAAAAAAAATTTCTTCTAATTTTGATCACCACTTTCTTATCTAATTCAGGGAGATGGGGATTGAGCAGAAAACAATTAAAGATTCTAAGTCAAATTCACACCAAATTTTGTGGGGCTATGTGCTTAACATGACAAACTATTTTCAACTAAAAGCACAAATGTATTGAAAACAACCGGCAATAGCCTCTAAAGAAAACTTCATTCATAGCCTAATAAATTAGTACTTAAAACATTTTTTCAATATGCTCCCCTTGATTTTAAAATTGGTGGGTGAAAAATATTTTATATATTGTGGTTCTTATTTTTCATCCATTATTTCATACTTTCGTAGTTTTATTTTCTACTTTTACTCAGTTATATTAAAAATGAAATTATTCTTTTAAAAAATTAACTTAAATATAAATGTAACACAAACAACAATATTGCAAAAAAAAAAAAAAACTTTTATAGCTAGATGGTGGTTTATGTCCCAACCAATGAGGTCATTGATCCCCACTCACCCACCAATAAAAATTGACGTTTGTGAATGGTGGGTCCCACATCTTTTTCCAAGAAGTGTATGTAAACCTGTAAATCCACCATATAATCTGACTTATGTGTCACATTGTGAATTCAACTAAAGAACATAGAGATTGAAAAACTTAAAGCACTTAGTATAAAGGATACACATTCTTACGTAGGAATTCTCCCGTTTTACCCTTCCAACCAACACATGAAATAGAAGGATAAAATGGGAATTAAAAAAAAAAAAAAGAAATTTCCATGTGAAATAAAAGGATTTTTCCGTGTGAGAATGTTTACCCTAGTATAAACTGGCTAATAAAACTTCATGAGTTTGATCGTTGACGATATGTATATGGTGTATGTAAAATTTTCAGATTAATTGATCATTCTAACCATGTAATTTGACTATTTAAGTTTTAATAAATTTAAGACATTAAAATTTTAGAAGTTTAAAATCATAAGCTAGCATAATCAGATAGAAGTGAAACTTTATATATATATTGCTTGCTGACATGGACAACGATCCTCTCAAGGGTATTTTATGTAATTCAAGACGGATTTTACTGTATTGTCCATTTTGCCCTTCGAATTAGCTTGCCGAACCCTTTCTTGTATATTATTTAAGGTTTCGGCGAGCCGATTCAAAAGATAAAATGAACAATACAGTAAAACTCGTGTCAGATTATATAAAACATCCGTAAAAAGATCGCTACTCTACTTACATGATTCAATTTAATTTGCATCAAATTAAGTGGAGTTGAATATTTATTTAAAAGGAGATTCTTATGTCAAATGAAAATAAGAAAAAGTGTGAAGGAGGATTTTGATTTTGATTTTGACAATACGTTTGAAGCAGATGTCCCAACCATTTTTTGGTTGCAATTGATGGCAGTGATAGATGTTACCTAAAAAATCACATCACATATCATGCATGCTTTGTGGCCGTGGAAGGAATCTTTTGGTAATGGAGGAGAAAAGATAACCCAACAACTTGTACGGCCCCCACGACACGTGCATGATTGTCGGCTCCACCTGTTTTATTTAAAATTGATTTACGATGAGACCATTGTCATTTTCCAATTCAATATAAAGAAAATAATTTATTATTATTCGAACGTTCAAGGGTTTAATAAAATAATTTGAAGACATCAAATATTAGAAAATTTAGAAAAATATGGTTTTGTTGATCCAATTAAAGTGATTTTTGACGAGTCACGTGTTAAATATAATCATTAAAATTAGAATCATTGGAAACATCATTGATGGACCCTATTCCATCATTTACAATCTATTTTTTTTTTTAAAGTAACGGTAATGATATGTACAGTGTATGAATTGATAATGGGTACACTAATTTGGTGAGCGAAAATATGTTTTTCTATTTTACCCCTTGATATTCATTGATGGAGGCCGAGATGTGGGACGGTTGGCAGAGGCGTGGGAGTGGGTTATGTGCGATTGAGGCTGGGACTGTATATGGGACAGGCGAAGGCTTGAAAGAAGCATAGATAAAATAGAAAAAAAAAAAAAATTCTCACCAAATCAATGTACCCATTATCAATTCATACACTGTACATATCATTACCCAAATCAATGTACCCATTATCAATTCATACACTGTACATATCATTACCCTAGAGTAATTACTACTTTTAATCCCTTTGAAAGCACTGTTCTGCCAATCATATCTGTATGATCTAGCTTTATATATTTATGAAAAGAAAGTCAGCATCCACATGAAGAAGAAATGTATTAAAGATAAGGAAAGGATATGGAAATAAGCCATGGTTGGGGTATGGATGTCGAGGCTGTGGTCTACAAAGTAGAAACTCACCCTTGTTTTGATAGCACACGAGGGAGGTGCAATTTATAATGCACTTGAATGTCTGAAGGATAATAATTTGGTTAAATGATGATTATTACAGTCGCTATATGGACTTAGTCTGTACTGTTGATCTGAAATATACTGTCGATCCAACCTATACTGTTGCAGATTGATCTAATCTGTACTGTCATTTTATATAAACCCTAACTAGAGTACTATATATAGTCATTTTGTGAGAGAAGAGAGATGTATATTGTATCGAGAGCTTCTTCTTTTTTTCGTTTTGCCGTTGAGCACAGTGGATCAATTTGAACATGTGGATATACCGAAATGAACCACGTAAAATCTCTGTGTTGTGGTTTGTTCCTCTTTTCTGTTTTTTTTTTTATATTGTTGTGTGTGTCGAGAAAAAAGAGATCTTGTCCCAACACAATAGAATCAAATCGAAAGACTTTCTTGATAGATTACAAGACATCCGCAACAACTGATATTGCATTGGGTACGAGAAAAAATTTGTCAAAAAGTCTAGTTGGTTGGTGATTCAGATTGCATTTTGGTCTATATAGTAGGACCTACATGATTATGGAAAAGTTGGAGTTTTTATCTCGTTCACGGTGGCTTTTGGTGATATTATTTTCATGCTTTTGGTGATCATCTTTCGGTGTGGGGTGTCACCCATCCAATTCTTGGGATTCTTGGGATTGTGTTCTTTTGGCTTCTTCATGGTGAGTTATATTTCGAGTTTTTGTGTATGTTTTGAGGGGCCTGTGAGGGGCTTTTTGTATATATTGGAGGGAGTTTTTCTCTTTTTGTATCTTTTTATTTATATATATATATATATCTTCACCGTTCAAAAGAAAAATAACGGTCAATATAAGGCTTGTCTTTTCCTCTCATACACATTACTTTCACAAATACCCCTCAGAATATGACCAATTCAACATAGACACTCGATCAGACTTGCAATAACAAACCTAGACCAATGGGCTTGCACCCTTAGGCCCAAACTAAACAGGGCTAGCCCATGACCAAGTTTCAGAAAATGTTCTGAACCCTGTGTCCACCCAGGCCCAATAACTGAAAAGTATTATCCATTTGCCCTATACACCCCAATAAACTCAGCAACAAGTCCAGCCGAGGAAGACTACTAGCTGATCCGTCCAACTGAAGACAGACCCAATTGGGTTTGGCCCAATTACGCTTGGAAACACAGAAACTGAGAAACCAATTTAGAACCCATTCTGGCCCTTGGAACCAACAATCTGGGTCAGATCCATTCATCTACTATTTTCTCTATCTCCTCTTTTGCTTGAACAAATTACATGGACTCTTGACAAGTGACCGGTTTCCGACTTCGCACTTGTGATTGATCCATCCAACGACTGAGGAGTTATCATATCCCGAACGCCGAGACATGACTAGAAATTTCCCGTCTTTGGAGGATATTTATTTAGAAAAAAAATGAGGGTATTTTTCCTTACTTAGTCATGTGTCCTGAGAGTCGAAGCGTGACCGGAGTAGCATGCTCTCCATCACAGGGAGAGAGATTTCATATCAACTACTACACTGTTCATATCCATTTCCATTTTTGACCTGTTGCTATCAAACTCCATTCCTGATCATTGTACAATAGTCATCGCCCATTCTTGATATAATTGAGCTTCCCAACTCCATCAATTCTGCAATAGCACTACACATGACCACATGTAGCATATTAACCTCTCCATCTCTATGTCAAGCTCTCCTTTATTGAATGTTTGCGGTATAGAGTACGGACTATAGAACATCTGTAATGAGACCCGTCTCTTCTTCGTTATTCACCTTTGAGCATAGTGGATTGGTTTGAACTTCGTGAATGTGCTGAAAAGAAACCACGTAAAATCTTTGTGTGGTGGTTTACCTTTTTGTGTTGATTTTTCTTTTCTGTTTTTCTGATATTTTTGTTTATGTGTGGACGGAAAGACATTTCCTCCCAACAGTTTGGAGGTGCTTAACACTTTCACTCGATGCAATTGAACCCTTCCCTAGATTTCATAGTTCCTCGACCAATAGAGTTTTGTATGTTGTACGTCAAGCGAGACCTTATCAATATTTGAGTCAATAATAATTCAAAAGCTTTTCTACCAACAGCCCAAAAACCGCCTGGGCTTGCTAACCTACGGGCTTTGGCAGGTCTCAGAAGAAGTAGTGAGACACGATTAGGACCCATCTGTTGTAGCAAGTATCATGATTTTTATTTTTCAGAACAAAACACTATTTTCACAGATCATTTCTTTCCATTTTCACTGAGAATGCTGAAGGAGAATTCCATGTCGCCACTTCTCTATCAAGTTTCTACCAACTTGCTACAGTGTCCTTAATGAAATGCCCAAGTTTTCTACTAAATTTTTATTTCAATCCAAACATGAAGCGGTGAAAAATCTATCATATGAAGGACCTGATCAACCAAATCAAATTTGGCTTGTAATGATGAGAAATCACCAATTTCTCATACTTGTTGTCAGGCCTTTATCCATATATTGGCCCATAAATAATAGGCCCAGTTCCAGTCTGCAGCCTGAAACAGTGAAACCTCAGGCGAAGAGGGCCTGGCCTCTTGCTGATGGCCCATCTCATGTTTCACCTTTTAGGTCAAAAATCATGTCTTTAGCTATCCTAAACTCCCTTATGTCCTTTTTATCCTTCATATCAACTCTATCCTTCTATTTGTATACTTTTAATTTCTCCAATAGGGACTTTTCATCATTTCCCTACCCATTGAGGCTACTCTAAAGGTTTCTCTAACCTCCATCTTAGATTACACATTTCTTTTGCGAATACATTATGCACTTGTTTTACCGTACAAGATCATCATCATCATTTGCCAAAATTTCATTTATTTAGAGTTGGCTGGGGTGGTCTAGAGCCTAGGTGTTGTGTCAGGCTGTGTCAAATTCTGAACTCAATTTAATGATCACAAAAATTACGTAGATGGATTGATTATCATAAGGGTTATCATATTGTGAAAAAAGGGACATATTGATACATCTTGGCATTTGATTTTTAATATTAAAAATGAATTATTAGATAAATATTTTGACTTTTCATGTTTAATCTAATAGTGAAGATGCACCAAATAAAAATTATAAACTCCTGGGCATTAGCTAGTTTTGTTCGGATTGGCTTTTCAAACTCTACTTCTCTATTTAACTTTGAAGAATTTTTTTTTGGAAAACAGTACTCTAGAAAGGATTATGTAAAGAGGTGAACATATGGACTTACTGCGTTGACTGACTTGTTATCAACTTGGCTAAGATTTTGTTGCCTTGTTGCTCATTTTGTTGGCTCAAAACCTTATTGGATGCCTAGATGAGTTAAGGCTCGGCCCATTATCTAATTGGGCTTCAGCCTGATGTATCCTCGTTAGACCGCTGACTAGATTGCCCAAACCAACCTGAAGCATACGTAGATCGGGGGTTTAAATCTCGGCCGATACGATAGGCCAGAGAAAAAAAATCAGCTGATAAAAAAAAAAAAAACAAATATCAGTTGTGGGCCCGGGCCGATATTTGCCCATATCGGACGAATATCGGCCGATCTTATACCTTTATAAATTTTTTTTAAAGTTTACAGGTTTACATACACTTCTTTTGAAAAAGATGTGGGACCCACCATTCACAAACGTCAATTTTTATTGGTGGGTGAGTGGGGATCAACGACCTCATTGGTTGGGTCATAAACCACCATCTAGCTATAAAAGTTTTTTTTTTTTTGCAATATTGTTGTTTGTGTTACATTTATATTTAAGTTAATTTTTTAAAAGAATAATTTCATTTTTAATATAACTGAGTAAAAGTAGAAAATAAAGTATAAAACTACGAAAGTACAAGATAATGGATGAAAAATAAGAACCACAATATCTAAAATATTTTTCACCCAATAATTTTAAAATTCAAGGAGAGCATATTGAAAAATTGTTTTTAGTAGAAAGGTTTTTTTTTTTTTAAAGAAAACAGTCTAATTTAGTAGGCTATGGATGAAGTTTACTTTAGAGGCTATTTGTCTGTTGTTTTCAACACATTTGTGCTTTTAGTTGAAAATACTTTGTCATGTTAAGGACATAGCTCCACAAAATTTGGTGTGAATTTGACTTAGAATCTTTAATTGTTTTCTGTTCAATCTCCATCTCCATTCAACATGAGTTTTTCTTATAGTGTGCCAAATTTAAAAGAAATTTCAATTTCGCTCTTACTTTCAAAAAGAGGAGAAGAGAAATAAAGAAGAAAATAAGGACAAAATTGAAATTTTCTTTAAAATTTGGTGTGCCATAAAAAAAGTTCATGATACAAAACTCACTACTCAAAAAGCTCTCCCTCAACACAAAGGCTCACTCCTCATTGTTCTGTACCCGCCGTCGTATAAAGGTTAAGAGATTTACACATACCCTAAAAATTAGTTAGGTGAAACGTTTGAATATCTTGAACTTCAAAAAAAGTTCAATCTCTCTCTCTTTGCAAATGCATTATGTTAGGGAAGTGGGCTGCTCATAATCTGAGTCAGCCGGACCCGTTCGACTATATTTTGGATCGGTGGGCTCTCACTGCTTTTGCATGATAGGTACAAATTGGGCCCATCAATGCTTAAAGGTCCAAACTATGTGCTGATCAATACATGTGATTAACAAATCGAATGAGACCAGTTTCGGGCCTGTGGATTGATAACGATCAAAATTGCAGCCACTCGGGTCTCCATAGTCATATCAAGGCCCAACAGAAACACAGTTTGGGCTTAGATGGGCTTTGACCCAACCTCCTAAAATCTTAATTAAGGGAATCATAAAGGATGATAGAAAATGCTGATCATGCAAGATACAATTTGCTTTGGTCAATCCCAAAAGGAAATGAAAAATTACTGGCTAATCTTATGGGTAGTTCATGTTACTCTTATATTATGAGTCTATTTAAAAATTAAATAAATAAAAATCATTTTTATCAGATCATTCGTGACATAATTTTTAAAACTACAAAAGTTCAAAATCTAAATAATAATTTAAAATCATCAAATTAGAAAAAATTTAAAAACATGGCTTTATAAATTTAATTTAATTGATTTAAAAGGTGGAACTGGAAATTCACTTATTGATGAATTAATACAAAAAATATATTTTTTAAAAGGGCCCAAAATGAAATTTTTAACATATCTAAAAAGGGGTTTTCATAAAAAAAAAAAAAAAAAACTTAAAAGGGATTTTTGAAGAATAGGGGGAACATGCCCCCCACCACCACCCTTTTTATGCTAATGCTTTAAAATAAATGCATGAGACAAATTATATCCTATTATTTGTTCGTGTCTTCTATTTCATACTGTATAGTCAACATAATTAATTGGGCTTGGCCCAATTACTATTACAATTATTTTTCGCTTTTATGAAGGGAGTATAATTAGGAGTTTAGGACATATAGAACTTAAATACTTGATAAGGATTAGAGTCATGCTCTTCATGAAAAAAAAAAGGATAATAAGAAAGAACCAATAACGGTGTACGATCTAATTTTTTTTTATGATTAAATCGTACAGGTCTTTTAAAGTACCCAACTAATTCTCAAGATATGTGCAAGTCTCCTTACACACAATGTAACAAATATCTCCGATATTTTCATTTATATCATGAAAATATCGGCAAAATAACTTTTACGCGTTAAAAACTCGAGTTTATCACGTGTGCCATTTTTAACGGTAAATTCCCATTAAAAACACGTTTTTATCGTGAGAAACGGTAAATTCCCGTTAAAATCGCAAGATTTTACCATTAAATTCCCGATAAAAACGCATGGGCCAAATACACATTTTTTATTTCTGAAATATCATCTATGTTTTCAAACTCCGGCCACATTATTTATTTTTTATATTTATATTTATTATTTTTTAAATAATATATTTTCCACGAGATTTTCCCGTTAAATTCCCAATAAAAACCCGAGAATTTGAAAATATCCCACTATTAACAATTGCCCTTAATATCTGAGAACGAGATTTGTGACAATGCTCACACACACCGAGTAACTCTATGGAGAGTAGTCCTTTGAAATGGAGTGAGAGTCAAACTGGGGACTCTCATTTCTTGATGTGGGTTTCTGGCCATCACTTCAACCCCTTTGAATTGATATACAATGGAGTTACGAAAATAAAAGTTTTAAATCAGTTTTAATGTATTATCAAAAATAAATATTAAATATGTTTATGTTTCTAACAATCAATTATCAAATTAGGCCAACGATACATATGATTATGATCTATTAATATAAAAAAAAACATGAATTTAATTATACATGTTGATATTTAAAAGCTTAATTAAAATCAATAACTTCAATTGTGAATGAAAAAAAAAAATATAGCTCCAAACATAATTTAGTGAATAAATAAAAATCATAAAGCCAAGGAGAGATCATTGAAATAAAACTTTCATGATAGTGATAATGAAGGTAGAAGTGACCCATCAGCAATTATCTTGATTTTTGCCTGCAAATATCTTTGGTAGTACAAATGAACCATCCTACTCAATTGTCCTATGAGATATTTTTGGTAGGTGGAACCCACATGATATCCTTGTCAAATGGAATTGTACATGAATTCTTATGTGATTTTTTTTAAAATAAACTATTTAATATCTCTTTTTTTTTTGAATTTACGTGTGGAAAAACAGGGAATACTCAATGTAAAACTCCCATGGATGAGACTAATATCCCTAAGGCACACAAGATTAGGTCATGGAGGCTCGAACCCGCAACCTCCTACTTCCTGAGGCTAGAGGTAACCCGTTGAGCTACACCCAATATCTTTATTGTGATTATCAATGTCCTTATTTTATCTTTAAAAAATGTCATTATTTCATCTATCAATGATTTAATATATTTATATCAAATGGAGGGTTTAGAAGAATATAGTTACATGTCCTACTCCAACTATTAAAAAATTGATATGAACATGGGTGAGATCCCCTTTTAAACTTGATATTTTAGCCATATTTTTAAAATATTTAAAAAATTAGACTTAAATTGAAAGAATAAATTACAGAAGTAATACAACATATGACATTTATAAAACAAAACAGAAGTATAAAACTCATAAAATTGATCTTAAAAATGAAAAATATTATAATAATGATGATTGTATGAGGAGGTTTTCAGGTGTTTGTAAACCACAGCAAAAAAAATACATGTCGTTGTCCAATATTACATGAATTTGAAGGAGAATATAAAAAAAACCATTAAATAGAAGAAAAAAGACATGGTTTTTTTTTTAATTTATGTATGGGAAATCGCAGGATATCCAGCGTAAAATCTTCACAGGTGAGCCCACTTTCCTTAGAGCACACCGAGGTTCGGTCATGGGAGTTAAAAAAAAAGACACGAAAATTGAATTTGTTTTGGTAAATAAATTGATTTTAGTAACCTAGGTAAAAGATGAAGAAAATACATAGGTACAAAAAAAGAAACATATAGCCTCTTGGATAAAAAGAGGAAAATAGGATTTGAAATTAGTGAAAGTACACCAAGCTTAGGTACTTAAAAAGGCAAAGATAAGATGCATTAATACTTTCTAAAGGAACCTTTTTTATGAAGGAAACTCATTTTAAGAATTTTCTATAAGGTGAAGTTAGAAGTAAAGAGATAAAAAAAAAATTATTTGAAAAGAGTTTTCCTTTTTTTTTTAACTTTCTTATATTCAAATGTATTAATAAGTTTAATGTGAATTAAACTTACATCAACCAATGAAGCTATAGAGTGCAAAGAAAAGAGAGTTGGGCGTGTGAATATAGGAAAAAGTCTCAAATCAGCGAGGAGATGGAAATTTCGGGGGGTTATAACAAGGAGCACCCCTGCACCTAAACACAACGTGTTTTGGGCCAAGAAGTGAGTTAGGCCCAATGCAAAGCCATGCAAATTTTTTTTGCCCAAACCACATTTTATTTTTAGTTTTCCCATTTTTTATTTTATTGTATTTTCTTTTCTATTTTAATGTTTCATCATTCAATTATTCTCCTTTAGTTAAAATAATTTTCTCATTCCTTAATCGAGATGCCATTTTTATTTTCCTTTCAAATTCACCCTCTTTAAATTTTAGTTTTTTTCCTCTTCCTCCTCTCATTATTTTATTTTGTTAAAGTGATAAAAACGAGTATATTTAATGTTGAGATATTATGAGTATTTGCATATCTTTGTTATATAATTTTAAATATTAAAATTAGTAGTGTTCTAGTTAGCTTAGATACTTTCTTAAAATAAATTATAAAAAATTTACAAGTAGTTTCAATTATTTGTGAAATTAGTCACACTTTTAATTAAGTGGAGATATTTACATAATAAAATAATAGATTATATATATTTGAATCGAAATCTTTAAAGCGGACATACTTACAAGAATAAAAATAATAAAAAAATAAAATAACATATCTTCGAATCGTCAATTTGTGCCACGTGTTGGAGTAAGAAGGGTCGAGGCAAGTGCAGCTTAAGTGGAGTAATGGGGTTGCGTGGCGGAACTGCGGAAGACGGTTGACCTATGGCTGGTTGACGGTTGAACCTCATTCAAAACGCGCAACGACCAACTACCAAAAATTTGTGCGAATTGACGCACGAGTTTCTGTTACTCAGTTCAGATTTAAAAATATAATAATTTATTGGAGAAAATGGCTTTTTTATTATAAATTAGATATTTTCATTAAAAAAATTATCTACTTTATTTAAATATAAAATTGATAGTTCATTAAGAGCTCCATTTTAATTGTTTTAAATTTAATGATGTAATTTATTTGAATTATAAAAATATTGTGACATAGTTACGTTAAGCTGTGATGTGCGCGGAAAGTTGTAAGTAATGAGAAGGAGAGAAAGGTTGTTTTTATTGTTACTCACTTTCCAGGTGCCCAAGAGTCTCACTACGGGGTGAAAGTAATATCAAATAAGCACGAGAGGAGTTAAACTTAAGATTTTTAGTCTAATCTTAAAAATTTAGACTAATTGAATTATCCGTGCGAGTTAAGACTACAACTTTTATTATTGAACTCAATTTGAACTGAATCTCAATTAATTATCCGACTTCAACAGAAACTAATAAAAATCAATCAAAATCTAATAAAAATATCTAAATTTTAATTATTATGATTTAGTTTGAATCATATTAGATAAGTTAATCTGAATTTGATCGATATTTTAAATCACGAGACTTAAACCTGGTAACAGTTAAGTCGAATTATATTGGAAAATTGAAATATTAATAAAATCTATTGTTTTAAATCTGAACTAAATTGATGATTATTTTGGACTTCAAATTTTGCTCTTGTTTTTTAAGACAAAATTTATCACCTAATATACTGAAAACTTCTGCTCAGATTTTTAAAATATCGATTGAAATTTCAGTAAACTTAGTTATGAAAACTTTATATTTTATAGTGTTTGCATGTCACCCTCTAAAATCAAATAAATGCCTATAGCTATTTGAAATTCAAGTTGGCTTTTAATTAAATTTAAATAATGAAATTTTAACTTATTAATTTATTATGTTGATTATACTTTTTTACACTCGCATCTCTTAAAATTAAATAGTCAATTCGGCTCTCACCCATTTATTAAACTATTTCAACCATTTATCCATCTACTCATTTAACTCAATCTTTTTATGAAAAAACACAAAAATCCTATAAATTGAAATATAAATGTATAAAATAAAATCAGTAAGTAGGACAAATATATGTGTCCTAATATATTCACTATTTTATATTTAAAGGGGTTAGAGTGACGGTCAGGAATCCACCTCTGAAAGTAGGAGTCCTGAGTTCGATTTCAATTACACCTCCAAGGGCCATTCCTCATAGAGTTATCCGATATGTGTAGAGAGGCTTACACATGCTTCGAGAATTGAGGATTAATCTGGTGCTATAAGAAGCCTGGACACTTTGGTCATAAAAAAAAAATCTAAGAAAATGCACCCCTTGCATGTTTTTCCTTATTTTGTTTGTTCTTTATTATTCAGTGTTTTATTTTTATTTTGTAATAAATAATGTATTATCGTTTTAAAACTATTTTCACTAATGAAAAAAGTTCAATCAGCCACTTCTCTCTATTATATCTATACATGGGTTGATCAAGTTTCGGATTCAATTGGTCAAGTCTAATCAAATATCAAATGAGTCACAACTCATTTAAAATGCAGTGAGCTCAACTCAAATCTCACCCATGTATAAGAAGGTCAATCTCAACTTAATATTATTTTTATGCACCTTATTAAAAAACTCTATGATCTAATTGAAAAAAATTCTATTTTGGGAGAGGAACAAATGTCCTAAATATACCCCCATTAGTCATGCCCAAGTTGTTAAATGTAATTGAGAACTTGGCATAGATCACCATGATACAGAAATATCATTCATTGAATGGTTGAGATGCAAGTCTTTATTATGGAAGGAGTGTTCAATAGATGATAAAGTTTGTAGGAAATTGATGGATATAAATTGAAATGTCCAAGTGTGGTTTTGTTGGGCCAAGTCATTATAGTCCAAGTTTCACCTCTCCTTCTTTGTTGAGCTTTCTATGATGGATAAGGGGCCACGGTAATCTCATGGGGTTGGAGTAATGATCAACAACTCACCTCAGGAAGTGGAAGTTTTGAGTTTGATTTCCACTTGACCTGAAAAGGTCACTCTCCGTGGAGTTATCAGATGTATGTAGGTAGAGAGGCTTACACATGTCCTGAAAATTAGTCGGATACTCTAAAAAACTTGAATACCTTGGTCATTAAAAGATAAGGGGCCATTAAAGGTACACTATTTGACATAATGGCGTAAGTGGGTATGTAATTTGTTTTGTGGTCTGTAGGGTTTTTAGATCAAGGATGTTAAGGTCTAAGAATCTAGGTGTGAGACTCGATGGGCTTGATATTTGGGTGTTTTTGTTTGGTCTAACTCATTAGAGACATCTCATCACTCGATTGACTTTTCAGATTTTCTATATATCACTATTTGTCAGTTTCTCCAATCACGAGATTGTAAATTGATTGTTGATTTATTCTTTTATCTTTAAGAGACTTATATTTTTCTATAAATTATAATTTCAATTAGAGAGGCCTTGAGCCATTTATCAACTTCTACATGATATTAGAGCCTGGCTCCACAATTTTTTTCCTAAAATCAATTTTACGAGAATCCCAGTCACATCTAACCCATTCGTTCCTGCTCTCGCAACTACTGTGCCTAGACAATCTGGTTTGGGCAATCTTTGAAGAGCCTATGGTTGGGTTTGTGTTGGATTCCTTCAGTGGATTTGCACTATAAATTTTGTGATGCAATCAAGCAAGTTGTAACATATAAAAGCAAATAAAAGAATCATTACTAGAAAGCTTTCAACATAGCCTAGGCTATTGCATCTATATATATACTATCCTAATTAGAGTTTACATAAGATATCATGTGAAAATTACAAAATTGTCTTCCAATAAAATGAGTTAGATCGACAATACATCTCGAATAAGTAGGCTACACAAAACCTAATACAGAGTCTCAACTCTGCCCCAAAACAAAACAAATTCTCAAAGGTGTTTCACTGTCTTTCTAAGTGGAAACTTATGATCTTGAGATGACATTTTTTTTCAGATATGAAGACAAAAGCATCTCATTTTGGGAGAAATTCTCAACATATAAACGTGAATGAAAATGCCCAGGTGGATTGCTCTGGGTATATGGGCTTTATCTCCGGTTCATCAAATCTAAATCACTCAGTGTATTATCTTTTCATCTAGATTTAAATTCAACTCAGATTGATATCCATATGATATATCCTTATAATTGGATTAAGCATCATATCTAAAAAATATTTATCCAATAACTTTATCCTGATATTAAAAAATACGATTCAGATAATTCAATGTCATCCATTTTGGATAATTTGATAGAGCTCACGGGGATCTATCCAACCATCTATTTCTTTTCCGAGCATATTTCTTTTGAATACCCAAATGTATAAACTCAAACTCTTATTTTGGACTTGCCCTGTATGCATAGGGTAGCCATTGGGGTGGCAGGGACAACTTGTAAACAAATTAATGAATGCTTGAGAATCATTAGTAAGAATCATGACTATAGGATCCGAGTTGGCATTTTTGTTTCTCTTTATTAGGTTCTAAGGAGCCTGATCATCAGAGATGTATTGTTGATCCGGTCGCAGGTCGAGCCATGAGAAAACTTTAAACCTTACATAGGACAGTATATAATGTTCTTTTCTGAGAGAGAGTCATGGGCAAAAACTGTAATTGAGAGATACATCTGACTCTCCTTCAATTTTTTGCCTTTGAACATAATGGATTAGTACTGGACCCGTAGATATATCGAAAGAGAGCCACGTAAATCTCTTTGTTGTTGTGTTGGTTTTTCTTTTTGTTTTTATCTTTTTTTGATATTATTGTTTTTGTGAGGTAGGAAAGAAAATCTTCTAGAGGATTATCTTCTAGAGGATCAAAAAATCTCTCACACCCACAAGATATGTTCATCTAGGCACTATCAAGTTATCTGTTCTAATGTCAGCAAATAAGGTGACTAAAAAAAGAAAAAAAAAAAAGGGAAAAAGGGAGTAAAAGTATGGTATTCTCTATTTACAAAAGAACACATTTACTCTCTTTGTCCTAATTTAGTTGTCTTATATGGATTTTGGAATTGTCCTAAAATAGTTGTCCTATTTATATTGGAGTAGCATAAAATGTGTTGAAAATTGATGAGATCACATGGAATGCTAGCCTTATATAGAGAATTTCTTAAAAAATACATATGTTTTAAATGAGACAACTAAAATGGGACGGAAGGAGTATTTTCTAGTTTCCAAGAGAAATCTTATTTTCTCATCTAAACACACCCTATTCTTTCTCTATGAGATAACCTTAAATGTAGATTATAACATGTATAAGAACTTGAGCCATAAATTGTACGCTTGTAATGGAATCCATAGTCATCTTTAAGAATTGCTTCAACAACCCAATGACATGGTCATTGTTTGACTTGATGCTGATATCTTTTATGGTTTGAATCATGGATTATCTTGTTGTGGACTTCTTAAATGCAAGAGTTGTTTGGTCAATTAATAATTTCGAACATAATTTGTGAGGTCGAGATGCTCTAAGACTTTAAAAGTTATTTATATAGCACAACTTAATTAATTATACTATAAATTTTGTGATACAAATGATAAAACATATGAGAAGAACTCATCCGTTCAACGTCAAGGCTGGAGATACAAATCTGATCCATACTTGTAGTAATCCCACGTTGATACCATGACAAAACGCATGAGTAGAACTCATCCTTAAAAATCGACTATTAAGGAGAAGGAACTCATGTGCTTATAAACCCTATAACCCAAAGATTCACTCGCGATGTGGGACTTTACTAACAACAAATGCAGCAGAGGATCTTTATTCACGAGGCAATTAGAGCTATGGAGAAATTCAATTAGCAATTCAGCACCCAGAGATAAGAAATAAAGAGAGAAATATTGTTACTAAAGGTGACAATCAAGTTATTTGAAAAGTGAAATTTAATATTGATAAATTACACACCATTACAAGTGACTCCCACGTACCATAAAGTTTACATTAAAAACATAACCTTACATGCATGGATGAATGTACTAAATTGACTCCCCAACATACTAAAAGTTACCATAGTGATAATAATGACTTGGAGTTATTGTGACTTTATTGACACATAATGATCACTAACTCAATGGACCTTATTCAATCAAAGAGTGGGCCAGAATTTGATCAATGGTGCTCAACATTGCGACCACAATGACCATCTATGGGGCAATGACCATCTCCGGGGCTTGGACCAGAGTCAGTCTTCATCAGTGTTTTCATCAGGGGGAATTTATGGCCTCCACCATACACTTTCCCACCTGATTCTTCGACGGCTGCTGTTGATAAACCATTATCAAAATCTATGGCTAATGTTGGATTCAATGGTCGAGATTGCACCAACAGGATGAGATAGCTCAACAACAAAGGAAGAAGAAAGAGAAATGCAGTAGCCTTGAATCTTCTAGCCATAATGGACTTGAAATCTAGTCTTGCTAAGAGTGTTCTATCCACGGATGGTGCAATTAACAAGGGTGATAGGCTTTGTATTTATAGTGTTAGAGAGATTGGAACTCTAACTCTACTTATTTTAAACACATGGGAGAATCATGTTGATGTGAAGTGGGTGACTTATATTCAAAGGAAATTATTCTTTATATATCAATTCGTGTGAACTAAATAGTAACTTTTATATAGCTTACGTTATTTGACGAGCTTAAGTTTGTTTGAAAGATTTACACTAATATAGGATGTGTTCTAAAAATTAACTTTAACCATTCAATTAGATATAGTTTTAAAGACTTTAAATTTCAAACTAAATGTAATTAGTAGGGTATTTTAAAATAGGTTCTACGAAGAGAAAAACGATATAAATAGGAACTCTATAAAAATTAATTTTTTTCCGTTTATAACAAATCAATTTATAAGGTAATTTCTTTTATCTTTTAGTGGGTGATTGAACTAAAAATTGAAGAGTTTGAGTCATCGAAGTGAAAAATCAATGGTTGTTGTCATTTACCCAAAAATCATGATATTTGAAGAGTCCAAAGTGGGGTCTTGTCATTTTGAAATGATATGTTAGATCCTTTTCATGGCACCTTTATGGGTTAGGCAGATCTTAACAAAATTACTTATGTTGTGGGGACTCTCTTGGGTGGGTTAGTGAAGGAAGACCAACATAATTTTGCAGGGGAAATCAAAACTTTGGTGGCAACTCATCTATCATACATTTGTTCAGGTCCATTGGATAATACAAAGAGTCAAAATATTAGGTCAAATTTTGGTAATGAGTGACTGCAGCAAAAGTCTATAACCAAAAGCATTTGAAACTCTCAATGGATCTTCATTTTTGGAATTTGAAGGTGTATGGCAAGTATTGTCTTCAAAAGTAGAAATACTGACACTTCAAAAATATTGAACGAAAAGAAAATTAATAAGATTTTCTTTAATAAGAAACAATAACAAGATTTTCTATTAATTGGGTTTTGGGTTTTGTATAGTCAAATATGGTGTGAAAAGGATTATAATGGAGTGAGAGAAGTTTCACCTAATTCAATCATCTTATCTCTTAACTTGTATTTGTAAAGTTTAAATGGTCAAGATTGTATAGCTAAAATAATCAATAAGGCGAAATTTTATACTTTGTATATCTTTCCAAGCCAAGAAGTTAAGTTGAGTTATTTGACTGAACTGGTTGAGATCACTCAAACTGAAAAATGATAAATCATCCAACTTAAATTCAATATATTTCATTACTTGGTAGAGTCAAAGTTTCATCAAGATTAAAATCTCTATTACTATAAAAGTGCAAAGGGTATTTTTGTTCCTTGTATACATCAATATTTTGATGGGTGCACAGTAATAGACTTTCAATTGTGGGAAGAAAGAATTGCAATGTGTAGATATGCATATCTTGTCTTATTTTTCTATTTCTTTGCTTTCCAAATCATAGAGATAGAGAGAGTGAGAGGTACCTTCTATCTAATTTGCCGTTCTTATTTTTCACATTCCAAATCATAGACGAGAGATCTCTATTACGTGTGATTTGCTCTCCTTATTTTCTTACTTTCAAATTTGAATCTGAGACAGAGACAAAAATTGTAACGACCCAACCCATATACAGGGTTCAGGGTTCAAACTCAGCAAGAAATTGTTCGCTCTAGGCCTTGCACACAGCTAACTTGCATGGTTTTGCCTTTGGGCCCGGGCCCACCTTGCCCGGCCCAAAACGCGTCTTGCTAGTTAACGGGCTTGGCCTCTTATATAACCCCATCTCTCTCCCTTCCTAACCGATGTGGGACTCCCCACATCGGCTGGCAAGGGTTTCATAATCACCCCTACTAAGCCTCGAGCCGCCCCCGGCTCGACCCGGTTTAGCTCAACAACACCAGGGAAGGTGGAAAGGCCCACACAGTCCGAGAGTTGAACTGAGGCTCTAATACCATTTGTAATGACCCGACCCACATATAGGGCTTAGGGCTCAAACTCAGTAAGAAATTGTCCACTCTAGGCCTTGCACACAGTTAGCCCGCACGATTTTGCCTTTGGGCCCGGCCCGAAACGCGTCTTGCTAGTTAATGGGCTTGACTTCTTATATAACCCCATCTCTCTCCCTTCCTAACCGATGTGGGACTCCCCACATCGGCTGGCAAGGGTTTCACAAAAATACTAAAGAAAATTGAAAGAGAAATGGAAATGGTAAATTGGTAATACAAGAGAGCTTCCATTGAAAAGGATCTCGGTTTTCTCTCTTCTCTTTCCACAACACAAAAAATACCCATCTTATAGATAATCGAAGGAGAGATTGACACTCCTTACAAAATGTTAATTGAGGAGAGACTTTGTATTGGGTTTGAGTGGGGAATTGTTGGGTTGGCTGCGAATGAATCCCACATTGAAAGTGTAGAGGGAGATCTAGAGATTTGTAAAGAACTTCGGTCACTTCACCTAAAAAGCTAGTCTTTTGGGTTGGATACTTATGTCCTAACAAATGGTATCACTGCCATATTTCAAGCTACCTCATGTGGGATCAAGAGGGATGACTAATCTCTTTCAATGGGAATTGTTGGAACTGACTGCGAACGAATCCCACATTAAAAGTGTAGAGGAGATTTAGGAATTTATAAAGAACTTCAGTCATTCCACCTAATAGGTTAGTCTTTTGGACTGCATATTTAAGTCCTAATAAGCATTTATAAAAAAACAAGGAGGAGTCCTGATCACATTAGGAGACTCAACCCTATTCAATCTCTCTCTCCTCAATCAACACAAAATTTGTTCAAAGAGAAAATTAAGAGAATTCTTTTATTTAAAAAAAAAAATGGAAAAGAGCCTTTCTAAACTCTATAAACATAGATCTTCTTTAATTGAAGAGACAATGGACAGGTCATTGTATGAGTTGATCCCGAAAGCTTGAATCCCTTGGTGCATGAATTGAATGTGAAGTCAATTTGGAAAAATTGAAAGTCTCAGCATGTTACGTTGAAGATCTTTAAGGGCATGCAAGTGGCTGGTAATCCTTCTCTTTGTGATAATATATAAATGTTGCTAAGAGTTTATTAGAGAAAATAATTATTTATTAATGGTCAGTTGCTGCATCAATGAATATCGAAAGTTCTAAACAAGAAAGGACATGTTCTAAAGATTAGCCGAATGCTCTAAGAAGTCCGAATAATATAATGATAAAAAATAATTGAATAAAAGGATAAGATTATCCTATCAAAGCTCAACTCAAGACTCTCAATTTTTGAAGCAGATTCCAACCTTTTAAATTATCCTTTTATTCTATTACTTTTAAACTATTTAATCACATTTATTTTTTTATCATTCATTTCCAAGATATCAATGCACATAAAGTGTATGGTCACATCATATAAGGTGGGCTGCATGGAAAGAAAATCAAGAGTTTGGTTTGGTTTAATGGATCTAGACATCTTTCCACTTATTTAGACACTAAAATCAAATAAAAATATTCTATTCAGACACTTACAACTGTATCTATCAATGTTTCAACTTTCAACGCTTGGAATGAATCTTGTCCTCTTCGTTTTTTGTTTAATGACCATAGCTTTCGAGCTTAGTAAAACATCCGACTAATTCTCGTAGACTCGTAATATATACAAACCTCCTTACTCATGACTCTCATTTCCTTGAAGTACCATGGCATTCGATATCAACTCATTTTCCATACGAATGAGGTAGACTCCACTTTTCCCTCTTTTCTTCTTAAAGATTCCACTTCCATAGTTCCAATCAAAGATGTTCTCTCAGGGCCTCTTACAAGCTATCCCTTGTATCGCCACCCCATCTCTAATCTACCAAATGTTTACGTTATGAGTTTCAAACGGTCATCATCATGATAAAGAAAATAAAGAATTTAATACGAAGATCATCCTAGTTATTATCTATTATCGTCAACAATTAATATTTTATTTATTTGGGATCCACTTTGTGAATTCTTTTTTTTCTCAAATTGATCCTATAAAAACTCATACTCCCAGTTAGGGCTGAAATCAAGTCAGGCTGGAGTTAGATTTCTTAAAATCCAATCCGTCCTGAGTCAATATTTATGTAATCCGACCCAACCTACTGACCCAAAATTATCGATCCAAATTTTGACCCAACTTGCATTCTGAACCCATTTTAGTCTTGTTGGATCTGGTCGGGTTAACTTGTAAATTCCTCAACCCGAACCGGCTTGAATTGCATACGGGTTTTTGTATTCTCAATCCGATCCGACCTGTTGACTGGACTCACATGTCCTGACCCTGCATGATTACCCCTACTCTCAGTTACTCTATAATTTATTTAATTTATTCCTTCCCTCCGTATTTTCAAAGACGCGCCCTCTTCCCTTTAAGAGCTGGTAGCATATTATAAATAATTGAAAATATAAAAAAAAAAAATTAAAATGGAAAATCAATGCGAGAAAGCACTTGATATAAAATTTATGTTCTCTAGCATCTCATAATAATATGTATCTTCTATTACATTCATATTTTTTTTTCAAAAAAAGCTAAATTTAATAAAAATGTTAGATATTAGAAAAATCATATGAACACACTAGAAATTATATCAATCACATTGAGGTCCTTCATTTAATTCCATAAATATTTGTATAACATTTCTTTAATTGTTTTTACAAGAAACCCCAATGAAAATTATTTTAAAAAACTAGGATTTCATGCATGTGCATGGAAAACAAATTTGTCTTAGTTTCAATTTTTTTCTTTTGAAATAATTAAATACGATTATTACAGCTCTAAGGCTTACTATTTTATAATTATGGAAGGTGTAAACCTTTATAAATATAATTTTGAAGGTCGGTATTGATTAATATGAGTTTTGAGTCTCTTAAAATAAAAAAATACAAATTTTGGGTTTGGCCGCAGTTAGAAAATCCAGGCATAAAGGGTAAAAGTGGAAACAATTTGGAAGGGCACAACTCCTATTATGTTTCTACATGAAGTCCACAAGTATGTTGAACCATTATCTCTTAAAAAGAAAAAGAAAAAAAAAAGTGAAATTGTTCTCTAAAATAGAACTTATAGTTTCAAATTTCTCCATTAAACAATCAGTCCACACACATAGCCATCATCCAGTACTTTACGTTGGATCAAACTTTAATTATAAAAAACGTGACAAAAATTATAAAATAACAAAGTTTTTTTTTTTTTTCAAAAAATTCAACATCTATCTTTTTTTTTCAAAAAAAAAAACATTTTTTGCTTAAAATTTTATTTCAATCGGTCAATTAAACCTTAGTTAATAATTTAGTATTATTTATAGTATCATATTGATGGTACATGTTTGACCGAATTTGACTAGGGTTAAACCCAGTTAAACCCCAACCTTCCACTAAGATGTCAATTTTTAAACATTATATTAAATTATGCAAAACTCAGTACAAAATTATGAAACCCTTATGATCTTATGAAAAATCCCAATCAAGTATATATTTATTGTGGCCCATATCACTGTAGAATACAGACACCAGCCTATTAGGTTACAAAAAGTAAAACCTTAGGAAACTAAAATTTACAGTCCATAATGACGACTTAGAGCTGGGGATAATCATACTTACTGAACCTATATGGTGTAGCTCAACTGGTTACCTCTCGTCTCAGGAAGTAGGAGGTTGAAGGTTCGTGTCTCCATGGCCTAATCTTAGCGTGCTATAGAGGTAGTGGGCTCACCCGTGGGGGTTTTACATTGGGTATCCTGCGATTTCCCACATGTAAATTAAAAAAAAAAAAATCATACTTATTGATTTTGATTGATCAATTTAATTATATTTTTTTCCATATATATTGACTAGCTTAGGTCCAAGAAACCCATTTCCCTTCTTCAAGGTGATAATAAATTATAGATTCAGTCTCTATAACAGTACGGTTCGACCACAATAGCATCCATCAAATATATATATATATATATATATATATATAAAAAAGCTCTCTTTTTTAACATGGGTCTCTCTACTACGTATTGAAGGTGAAACTAATTCACGAGCATATGTAAACCTCTCAATCTACATATACTAGTAGGTCGATGATGAATAATCCCATAGATTGTGGCACGGAGAGGTTAGAACGTGAATCGCATCCAAGATCTCCCTGTCATAAGTGATTGTAAATATTTGGCACACCGTTGCTATTGATGATTATTATTATTATAATGTTTAGGGTGGGGGAGTTTAGTAAAGAGAATTTAAGGTTTTCAAAATCTTAATCTTGAACCTAAGCTGATCCTGTGCTGATTTTGGGTTGTATGAACATTGTTGTAAATGGGCCTATCAAGGATACAGCTTGCGAAAGCCCAGGTTTCAAGTCCATGTGCAACTAGAAGGCCTAAAATCAGGACTTGGGCTGATCCATTATTAAAATATCAATTCTATCTACGTGAGGGGTCAAAACTTTGGCCGGACTGAGATTTCGGCCGAATTTTCATATCGGTCGAGATCTCGGGCGAAATATTTCTCTCTCGTCATTTTTTTTTGGAAATCTCGGTGGTTATTTTTTTTAAAAAAAATCATTTAAAAAAATAAAAAAGGCTGTTTTTTAAAACAAAATTAAAAAGATATAATATCGGCCGATATTCATCAGATATGGCAAATATCGGCCGAGATATTGGCCCGGGCCCACAAGCCATATTTGGTTTTTTTTTTTTTTATCGACCGATTTTTTTTCTCTGGCCTATCGTATCGGCCGAAATTTAAACCCCTGATCTACGTATGCCACAAGTTGGTTTGGGCAATCTAGTCAGCGGTCTAACGAGGATACATCAAGCTAAAGCCCAATTAGATAATGGGCCGAGCCTTAACTCATCTAGGCATCCAATAAGGTTTTGGGCCAACAAAATGAGCAACTAGGCAACAAAATCTTAGCCAAGTTGATAACAAGTCGGTCAAAAGTCCATATGTTCCACCTCTTTACTGAATCCTTTCTAAGAGTACTGTTTTCCAAAAAAAAATCTTATTTTTTTATGATAGGGTTAAATAGAGAAGTAGAGTTTGAAAGCGAACCCGGACAGAACTAGCTAATGTCCGGGAGTTTTTGGTGCCCAGGCACAAGGATCCTTTGTAAGACCCACCTAATATTAAATCATATCTGTTAAAATTATCTGTTCTTTTTGAAACTTAGATCAAACCGTTTATAATTTTTATTTGGTGCATCTCCACTATTAGATTAAATATTTATCCAATAGTTCATTTTTAAGTATTAAAAAAATCAAATGTTGAGGTGTATCAATATGTCCCATTTTTTACAATATAATAACCTGTTGTGATAATCTATCCATCTACATAATTTTTTTTTATCATCAAATTGAGTTTAGTATTTGACACGGCCGGTCAGAACACCTAGGCTCTAGACTAGTCCAGCTAACCCTAAATAGATGAAATTTTGGCAAATGATGATGATGATCATCTTGTACGGTAAAACAAGTGCAATAATGTATCGGCAAAAGAAATGTGTTACTCTAAGATGGATGTTAGAGAAACCTTTAGAGTAGCCTCAATGGGTGGGGAAATGATGAAAACTCCCTTAGTTTGGGCCAGGGGTATAAATCTCAGTCGATACTGTATGTATCGGAAGAATATCAGCCTAGATATCGTCCGATAAATATATATATATATATATATACACAAAAATACAGCTTTTTTATTTTTTAAATGATTTTTTCAAAACAAAAAAAGTAACCAAGATTTAGGAAGAAAAAAAAAGAAGAGAGAAAAAATTTGGGTCGAAATCTCAGTTCGGCTGAATTTTCGACCCCTGGCATGGGCACATATGCAGGAGACAAGAATCTACCCCCATCATGTGTATAGAAGGAAAGAGTTGATATGACGGATAAAAAGGACGTAAGAGGGACAGAGAGTATAGGATAGCTAAGGTATGATTTTTGACCAATAAGGTGAAACATGAGATGGGCCATCAGCAAGAGGCCAGGCCCTCTTCACCTGAGGTTTCACTGTTTCAGGCTGAAGACTGGAGCTGGGCCTATTTGTTTATGGGCCAATATATGGATAAAGGCCTGACAACACGTATGAGAAATTGGTGATTTCTCATCATTACAAGCCACATTTGATTTGGTTGATCAGGTCCTTAATATGATAGATTTTTCACCGCTTCATGTTTGGATTGAAATAAAAATTTAGTAGAAAACTAGAAATTAGAGAAGTGGCGACATGGAATTACTCCTTCAGCATTCTCAGTGAAAATGGAAAGAAATTTCATGTGAAAATGATGCTTTATTCTGAAAAATAAAAAATCTTGATACTTGCAACAACAAATGGGTCCCGACCGTGTCTCACTACTTGTTGTGAGACCTGCCAAAGCCCACAGGTTAGCATGCCCTAGGCGGTTTTCGGGCTGTTGGTTAGAAAAGCTTTTGAATTATTATTGATTCAAATATTGATAAGGTCTCGCTTGACGTACAACATACCAAACTCCATTCGTCGAGGAACTATGAAATCTAGTAAGGGTTCAATTACATCAAGTGAAAGTGTTAAGCACCTCCAAACTGTTGGGAGGAAATGTCTTTCCGTCCACACACATACAACAATATCGGAAAAACAGAAAAGAGAAATCAACTCAGAGAAGAAAACCACAATACAAAGATTTTACGTGGTTTTCTTTTAGTACGTACACGAGGTTCAAACCGATCCACTATGCTCAAAGGCGAATAACGAATAAGAGACGGCTCTCGTTACAGATGTTCTATAGTCCGTAGTCCATACCGCAAACATTCAATAGAGGAGAGCTTGACATAGAGATGGAGAGGTTAATATACTACATGTGGTCTTGTGTAGTGTTATTGCAAAATTGATGGAGCTGGGAAGCTCAATTATATCAAGAATGGGCGATGACTATTGTACATTGATGAGGAATGGAGTTTGATAACAATAGGTCAAAAATGGAAATGGATATGAAAGGATATGAACAGATATGAAATCTCTCTCTCTCTCTCTCTGATGGAGAGCATGATACTCCTGTAACGCTTCGACTCTCAGGACACGTGACTAAGTAAGGAAAAATACCCTCATTTTTTTTCTAAATAAATGTACTCCAAAGAAAGGAAATTTCTAGTCATGTCTCGGGATTCGAATGTGACAACTCCTTAGTCGTTGGATGGATCAATCACAAGTGCGAGGTCGGAAACTGGTCACTTGTCAAGAGTCCATGTAATTTGTTCAAGCAAAAGAGGAGATAGAGAAAATAGTAGATGAATGGATCTGACCCAGATTGTTGGTTCCAAGGGCCAGAATGGGTTCTAAAATGGTTTCTCAGTTTCTGTGTTTCCAAGCGTAATTGGGCCAAGCCCAATTGGGTCTGTCTTCAGTTGGACGGATCAGGTAGTAGTCTTCCTCGGTTGGACTTGTTGCTGGTTTATTGGGCTGTTATATATACTTTTCATTTATTGGGCCTGGGTGGACACAGGGTTCAGAACATCTTCTGAAACTTGGTCATGGGCTAGCCCGTTTAGTTTGGGCCTGTGGGTGCAAGCCCATTGGGCTTGGTTTGTTATTTCAAGTCTGATCGAGTGTCTATGTTGAATTGGTCATATTCTGAGGGATATTTGTTAAAGTAATGTGTAAGACATGCCTTATATCGACATTTATATTTATTTTTTTGAGCAAAATATATATATATATATATATATATATATATATATATATATATATATATATATATATAAAGAGAAAGATATAAAAAGCCCCTCAAAACATACACAAAACTCGAAACATAACTTGCTATGAAGAAATCAAAAGAACACAATCCCAAGAATTGAATGGCTAACACCCAACACCAAAAGATGATCACCAAAAGCTTGAAAATAATATCAACAAAAGCCTCCGTGAACGAGATAAAAATTCCAACTTTTCCATAATCATGTAGGTCCTACTATACAGACCAAAATGCAATCTGAATCACCAACCAAGTAGACTTTTTGACAATTTTTTTCTCATAACCAATGCAATATCAGTTGTTGCGGATGCCTTGTAACCTATCAAGAAAGTCTTTTGATTTGATTCTATTGTGTTGGGAGAAGATCCCCTTTTTCACGACACACACAATAATATAAAAAAAAAAACAGAAAAGAAAAGCAAACCACAACATAGAGATTTTATGTGGTTCATTTCGGTATATCCACAGGTTCAAATTGATCCACTGTGCTTAAGGCAAAACGAAAAAGAAAAGCTCTCGATACAATATACATCTCTCTTCTCTAACAAAACGACTATATATACTACTCTAGTTAGGGTTTATATAAAATAATAATACATGTTAAATCAATCTGCAACAGTAAAAGTTGGATCGACAGTATATCTCAGATCAACAGTACATAATAACTCCATATAGCTACCGTAATAATCATCATTCAACCAATTTATTATCTTTCAAATATTCAAGTGCATTATAAATTGCACCTCCCTCGTGTGCTATCAAAACAAGGGTGAGTTTCTACTTTGTAGACCACAGCCTCGACATCCATACCCCAACCATGGCTTATTTCCATATCATTTCCTTATCTTTAATACATTTCTTCTTCATGTGGATGTTAGACTTTCTTTTCATAAATATATAAAGCTGAGATCATAAAGATACGATTGGCAGAACAGTGCTTCCAAAGAGATAAAAAGTAGTAATTACTTAAAAAAAAAATTAGATTGCAAATAATGGGTGGGGTCCATCAATGATGTTTCTAATGGCTCCAATTTGATGATTATATTTAACAATGTGAACCATAAAAAATTACTTCAATTAAATTAATGAAATCATATTTCTCTAAGTTTTCTAATATTTAATTTCTTCATATTATTTTATCAAACCTAGAGCTGCAACTCGAGTTGGGTTTTGGCCCTACCCACATGACCCAACTCGAGAAATCATGCGGGTCGGGAATTTCATGTCAGCGGATCGAGTCGAGTTGAGTAGATAAAAACCCGCATAAAATTTGAGTCAGATTGAGGATTTTACAAGTTAACTTTACCCAACCCAACTCGGCTAAAATGGGTTCAGAATGAAGGTCGGGTCATAATTTGGGTTGATTCAGATTAGAATTCAAGTCGGGTCGGATTGTGAAATTCGGATAAGAATTCGGGTCGGGTCATATTGAATTCCATATATATCAACTCGGGTCAGGTTGGATTTTAAGAAACCCAACCCGCGCAACCTGAGTTGCACCCCTAATCAAACACTTCACCTTTTAAATAGTAGTAAATTATTTTATATAGATTAGTTTGAATTTGTTAAAATTGAGTCTGACCCGCACGAGGTCCTAACTCCACTGATTGGAATGAAAATGGTCTCATCATAAATCAATTGTGAATAAAACAGGTGGAGCCCACAATCATGCGCTTGTCGTGGGGACCGTTCAAGTTGTTGGGTTATCTTTTCACGTCCACGACCAAAAGATTCCTTCCACGACCACAAAGCTTGCATGATATGTCATGTGATTTTTAAGGTAACATCTATCACTGCCATCAATTGCAGCCACCAAATGTTTGGGACAACGTATGGTCAAAATCAAAATCCAAATCAAAATCCTCTCTTCACACTTTTTCTTATTTTCATTTGATATAAGAATCTCCTTTTAAATAAATATTCAACTCGACTTCATTTGATGCGAATTAAATTAAATTATATGAGTAGGGTAGCGATCTTTTCATGAGTATTTTGTGTAATCCGACACGAAGTTCACTGTATTGCCTATTTTATCTTTTGAATCGACTCGTCGAAACCGTTGAATTACTTAGAGCAAAGACTTAGGCGAGCTGATTTGAAAAGCAAGATTGACAATACAGTAAAATCCATGTTAGATTAGACAAAATGCCCGTGAAAGGATCATTGTCCATGTGAATAAGCGGTATATATAAACTTTCACTTCTATCTGATTATATTAGCTTATGATTTTAAACTTTTAAAATTTTAATATCTTAGATTTATTAAAACTTAAAATAATCAAATTACACAGTTAAAATGATCAATTAATCTAAAAAATTTACATACACCATATACATATCGTCAACGATCAAACACACCTAATTATATAATCCCAAGTTAATAGAAGGTCTAACCTAACTCATTATCATTCATCTCTCTCATATAAAAGGCCTGAACACATTACTCAGTAAAAAAATGTATTTGAAACTCATGAAGTTTTATTAGCCAGTTTATACTAGGGTAAACGTTCTCACATAGGAAAATCCTTTTATCTCACACAGAAATTTCAATTTTTTTTTAAATTCTCATTTTACCCTTCTATTTTCTATGTTGGTTGGAAGGGTAAAACGGGAGAATTCCCACGTGAGAATGTGTATCCTTTATACTAAGTGCTTTAAGTTTTTCTATCTTTATGTTCTTTAGTTGAATTCACAATGTGACACAAATAAAGTTAGATTATATGGTGGAAAAAACATCCTTTTTTATTTTTTAAATGATTTTTCAAAAAAAAAATTAACCACCGAGATTCCCAAAAAAAAAAAAAAAATTGAAGAGGGAAATAATTCGCCCTGTGATCTCGGCCGAAATCTCAGTCCAGCCAAATTTTTGACCCCTCACGTAGATAGAATTGATATTTTAATAATGGATGAGCCCAAGTCCTGATTGTAGGCCTTCTAGTTGCACATGGACTTGAAATCTGGGCTTTGGCAAGCTGTATCCTTTATAGGCCCACTTACAACAATGGTCATCCAACCCAAAATCAGCACAGGATCAGCTTAGGTTCAAGATTAAGATTTTGAAAACCTTAAATTCTCTTTACTAAACTCCCCCACCCTAAACGTTATAATAATAATAATAATCATCAAATAGCAACGGTGTGCCAAATATTTAAAATCACTTATGAAGGAAGATCTTGGATTCGATTCACATTCTAACTTCGTTGTGCCACAACCTATGAGATTATTCATCATCGACTTACTAGTATATATGGATTGAGAGGTTTACACATGCTCGTAGAATTAGTTTCACCTTCAATACATAGTAGAGATACCCATGTTAAAAAAGAGAGCTTATGTACATATATATATTTGATGGATGCTACTGTGGTCGAACCATACTGTTATAGAGACTGAATCTATAATTTATATAGTACCACCTTGAAGAATGGAAATGGGTTTCTTGGACCTAAGCTAGTCAATATATGTGGACAAAAAAAAAATTAATTGATCAAAATAAGTATGATTTTTTTTTTTTTAATTTACATGTGGGAAATCGCAGGATACCCAATGTAAAACCCCCACGGGTGAGCCCACTACCTCTATAGCACGCTAAGATTAGGCCATGGAGACACGAACCTTCAACCTCCTACTTCCTGAGACGAGAGGTAACCAGTTGAGCTACACCATATAGGTTCAGTAAGTATGATTATCCCCAGCTCTAAGTCGTCATTATGGACTGTAAATTTTAGTTTCCTAAGGTTTTACTTTTTGTAACCTAATAGGCTGGTGTCTGTATTCTACAGTGATATGGGCCACAATAATATATACTTGATTGGGAGTTATTATAAGATCATAAGGGTTTCATAATTTTGTACTGAGTTTTGCATAATATAATATAATGTTTAAAAATTGACATCTTCGTGGAAGGTTGGGGTTTAACCCTAGTCAAATTCGGTCAAACATGTACCATCAATATGATATTATAAATAATATTAAATTATTAACTAAGGTTTAATTGACCGATTGAAATAAAATTTTAAGCAAAAAGATGTTTTTTTTTTTTTGAAAAAAAAAGATAGATGTTGAATTTTTTGAAAAAAAAAAAAACAACTTTGTTATTTTATAATTTTTGAAACGTTTTTCATGAGTCACGTTTTTTATAATTAAAGTTTGATCGAACGTAAAGTACTGGATGATGGCTATGTGTGTGGACTGAATGTTTAATGGAGAAATTTGAAAATATAAGTTCTATTTTAGAGAACAATTTCACTTTTTTTTTCTTTTTCTTTTTAAGAGATAATGGTTCAACATACTTGTGGACTTCATGTAGAAACATAATAGGAGTTGTGCCCTTCCAAATTGTTTCCACTTTTACCCTTTTATGCTTGGATTTTCTAATTGCTGTCCAAGGGTCAAAAATTCAGGTCGATACTATGCGTATCGGACAAAGAGAGAAAAGTTCAGCTGAATAGTCGGCCGATTTTTATTTTTTATTTAAGAAAAAAGCAAATATCGGTGTGGGCTCAGTCGTTATCTTGGCCGATATTTATATTTATATATTTTTTTTAAAACAGCCTTTTTATTTTTTTAAATGAAATTTTTCAAAAAAAAAAAAAACCACCGAGATCTTCAAAAAAAAAAACGAGGAGAGAGAAAAATTCTCCAATGCTTGGATCCGCAGAAATACAAATCCCAAAATTTGTATTTTTTTATTTTAAGAGACTCAAAACTCAGTATTAATCAATACCCACCTTCAAAATTTATTTATAAAGGTTTACACCTTCCATAATTATAAAATAATAAGCCTTAGAGCTGTAATAATCGTATTTAAGTATTTCAAAAGAAAAAAAAAATGAAACTAAGACAAATTTATTTTCCATACGCATGCATGAAATCCTAGTTTTTTTAAATAATTTTCATTGGGTTTCTTGTAAAAACAATTAAAGAAATGTTATACAAATATTTATGGAATTAAATGAAGGACCTCAATTTGATTGATATAATTTCTAGTGTGTTTATATGATTTTTCTAATATCTAACATTTTCATTAAATTTAGATTTTTTTGAAAAATAAAATGAATGTAATAGAAGATACATATCATTATTAGATTCTAGAGAACATAAATTTTATATCAAGTGTTTTCTGCATTGATTTTCTATTTTATTTTTTTTATAAATTTGCAATTATTTAGAATATGCTACCCGCTCTTAAAGGGAAGAGAGCGATCTTTGAAAATATAAATTATAGAGTAACCGAGAGTAGGGGTAATCATGGTCGAGACATGTGAGTCGAATCAGTGGGTCTGGTCGGGTTGAGAAGACAAAAATCCACATGAAATTCAGGCTGCGTCGGGTAGAGGAATTTATAAGTTAACCCGACCCGACCCGACCCAACAAGGTTAAAATGGGTTCAGAATGCAGGTTGGGTCAAAATTCGGGTCAAGTAGGGTCGGATTCCATAAATATTGACTCAGGATGGGTTGGATTTTAAGAAATCCAACCCGGCCTGACCTGATTTCAACCCTAACTGTGAGTATGATTTTTTATAGGATCATTTCCAAAAAAAAAAAGAAAAAACTCACAAAGTGGATCCCAAATAAATAGAATATTAATTGTTGACGATAATTGTAATACCCTGCCCCAAAAAGTCCCACATTGCTAGTGGCATTGGAAATTCCCTGGTATATAAGTAGTAGCCTTCCTCATTCTAGCACAAGGCCTTTTGGGAACAACAGTAGGTTGGCTCGCCAAAGCAAAGCCGTGCATGTCCGTATGTAGGCCTAAAGTGGACAATATTGTGCTAGCGAGATGGATCGTTACAATAATAATTAAGATGATCTTCGTATTAAATTCTTTATTTTTTTTATTTTGATGATGACCATTTGAAAATTATAACGTAAATATGTGGTAGATTAGAGATGGGGTGGCGATATAGATAGCAGATGGGAGCGAGATGGAGGACGTGGGATAGCTTGTAAGAGGACGTGAGACTGTGAGAGAACATCTTTGATTGGAACTTTGGAAGTGGAATCTTTAAGAGGAAAAGAGGGAAAAGTGGAACATCTTTGATTGGAACTTTGGAAGTGGAAAATGAGGTTGATATTGAATGCCATGGTACTTCAGGAAGTGGGAATTGTGATTAAGGAGGTTTGTATATACTACGAGAATTAGTCGGGTGTTTACTAAGCTTGAAAGCTATGGTCATTAAACAAAAAATAAGAGACAAGATCATTCCAAGCGTTGAAAGTTGAAACATTGATAGATACAGTTGTAAGTGTCTGAATAGAATATTTTTATTTGATTTTAGTGTCTAAATAAGTGGGAAATATGTCTAGATCCATTAAACCAAACCAAACTCTTGATTTTCTTTCCATGCAGCCCACCTTATATGATGTGACCATACACTTTATGTGCATTGATATCTTGGAAATTAATGATAAAAAAATTGTAGCTATAAATGTGATTAAATAGTTTAAAAATAATTGAATAAAAGGACAATTTAAAAGGGTTAGAATCTGCTTAAAAAATCGAGAGTCTTGAGTTTGAGCTTTGATAGGATAATCTTATAGTTTTATTCAATTATTTTTTATCACTATATTATTCAGATTTCTTAGAGCATTTGACTAATCCTTAGAACATGTCCTATCTTGTTTAGAACTTTCGATATTCATTGATGCAGCAACTGACCATTGATAAATAATTATTTTCTCTAATAAACTCTTAGCAACATTTATATATTATCACAAAGAGAAGGATTACCAGCCATCTGCATGCCCTTAAAGATCTTCAACTTGACATGCTGAGACTTTCAATTTTTACAAATTGATTTCACATTCAATTCATGCACCAAGGGATTCAAGCTTTCGGGATCAACTCATACAATGACTATCCATTGTCTCTTCAATTAAAGAAGCTCTACATTTATAGAGTTTAGAAAGGCTCTTTTCCATTTTTTTTTTAAATAAAAGAATTCTCTTAATTTTCTCGTTGAACAAATTTTATGTTGATTGAGGAGAGAGAGTTTGAATAGGGTTGAGTCTCCTAATGTGATTAGGACTCTTACTTGATTTTTTATAAATGCCTGTTAGGACTTAGGTATGCAGTCCAAAAGAGTAGCCTATTAGGTGGAATAACCGAATTCCTTTATAAATCCCTAGATCTCTTCTACACTTCAAACGTGGGACTGCAGCCAACTCCAACAATTCCCCCTTGAAAGAGACTACTCATCCCGTCTGTCTAGGGGATCTCTTGAGTCCACATAAGGTAGCTTGAAACCTGGCTGTAATACCATTTGTTAGGATCTAGGTATCCAGTCCAAAAGATTAGTTTATTAGGTGGAGTGACCTAATTTTTTTATAAATCCTTAGATCTCCTTTATACTTTTAATGTGGGATTCATTCGCAGCCAACTCAACAATTTCCCCCTCGAACCCTACTCAAACTCTCTCTACTCAATCAACATTTTAGAAGGATTGATGGGGATTTTTTGTGTTGTGGAAAGAGAGGAGAGAAAACCGAGATTAAAAAAAAGACAAATAACTTTTCAATGGAAGCTCTCTTGTATTACCATTTCCATTTCTCTTTCAATTTTCTTTAGTATTTTTGTCTCTATCTCAGATTCAAATTTGAAAGTAAGAAAATAAGGAGAGCAAATCACACGTAAGAGAGATCTCTCGTCTATGATTTGGAATGTGAAAAATAAGAACGGCAAATTAGATAGAAGGTACCTCTCACTCTTTCTATCTCTATGATTTGGAAAGCAAAGAAAGAGAAAAATAAGACTAAGATATGCATATCTACACATTGCAATTCTTTCTTCCCATAATTGAAACTCTATTAGTGTGCATCCATCACAATATTGGTGTATACAAGGAACAAAAAATACCCTTTGCAATTTTATAGTAATAGAGATTGTAATCTTGATGAAACTTTGACTCCACCAAGTAATGAAATATATTGAATTTAAGTTTGGATGATTTATCATTTTTCTGTTTGAGTGAGCTCAACCAGTTCAGTCAAATAACTCAACTCGACTTCCTTTCAGATAGATCTTGGCTCGGAAAGATATATAAAGTATAAAATTTCACCTTCAATTGATTATTTTAGCTATACAATCTTGACCATTTAAACTTTACGAATACAAGTTAAGAAATAAGATGATTAAATCAGGTGAAACTTCTCTCACTCCGTTATAATCCTTTTCAGACCATATTTGACTATACAAAACCCAAAACCCAATTAATAGAAAATCTTGTTATTTATTCTTATTAAAGAAAATCTTATTAATTTTCTTTTCGTTCAATACTTTTGAAGTGTCAGTATTTCTACTTTTGAAGACAATACTTGCCATACACCTTCAAATTCCAAAATTGAAGATCCATTAAGAGTTTCAAATGCTTTTGGTTATAGACTTTTGCTGCAATCACTCATTACCAAAATTTGACCTAATATTTTGACTCTTTATATTATCCAATGGACATGAACAAATGTATGATAGATGAGTTGCCACCAAAGTTTTGATTTCCCCTGCAAAATTATGTTGGTCTTCCTTCCCTAACCCACCCAAGAGAATCCCCACAACATAAGTAATTTTGTTAAGATCTGCCTAACCCATAAAGGTGCCATGAAAAGGATCTAACATATCATTTCAAAATGACAAGACTCCACTTTGGAATCTTCAAATATCATGATTTTTGGGTAAATGACAACAACCATTGATTTTTCACTTCGATGACTCAAACTCTTCAATTTTTAGTTCAATCACCCACTAAAAGATAAAAGAAATTACCTTATAAATTGATTTGTTATAAACGGAAAAAAAAACTAATTTTTATAGAGTTCCTATTTATATCGTTTTTCTCTTCGTAGAACCTATTTTAAAATACCCTACTAATTACATTTAGTTTGATATTTAAAGTCTTTAAAACTATATCTAATTGAATGGTTAAAGTTAATTTTTAGAATACATCCTATTTTAGTGTAAATCTTTCAAACGAACTTAAGCTCATCAAATAACGTAAGCTCTATAAAAGTTAACCATCTAGTTCACACGAATTGATATACAACGAATAATTTCCTTTGAATATAAGTCAACCACTTCACATCAATATGATTCTCCCATGTGTTTAAAATAAGTAGAGTTAGAGTTCCAATCTCTCTGACACTATAAATACAAAGCCTATTCACCCTTGTTAATTGTACCATCCTTGGATAGAACACTCTTAGCAAGACTAGATTTTCAAGTCCATTATGGCTAGAAGATTCAAGGCTACTGTATTTCTCTTTCTTCTTCCTTTGTTGTTGAGCTATCTCATCCTGTTGGTGCAATCTCGACCATTGAATCCAACATTAGCCATTGATTTTGATAATGGTTTATCAACAGCAGCCGTCGAAGAATTAGGTGGAAAAGTGCATGGTGGAGGCCATAAATTTCCACTGATGAAGACTGACTCTGGTCCAAGTCCCGGAGGTGGTCATTGCGGTGGGCATTGTTGAGCACCATTGATCAGATTCTGGCCCACTCTTTGATTGAATAAGGTCCATTGAGTTAGTGATCATTATGTGTCAATAAAGTCACAATAACTCCAAGTCATTATTATCACTATGGTAACTTTTAGTATGTTGAGGAGTCAATTTAGTACATTCATCCATGCATGTAAGGTTATGATTTTATTGTAAACTTTATGGTACGTGGGAGTCACTTGTAATGGTGTGTAATTTGTCAATATTAAGTTTCACTTTTCAAATAACTTGATTGTCACCTTTAGGAACAATATTTCTCTCTCTTTAGTTCTTATCTCTGAATGCTGAATTGCTAATTGAATTTCTCCATAGCTCTAATTGCCTCATGAATAAAGATCCTCTGCTGTATTTGTTGTTAGTAAAGTTCCACATCGCGAGTGGATCTTTGAGTTATAGGGTTTATAAGCACATGAATTCCCTCTCCTTAATAGTCGATTTTTAAGGATGAGTTCTACTTATGCATTTTATCATGGTATCAAAGTGGGATTACTACAAGTATGGGTCGGGTTTGTATCTCCAGCCCTGACGTTGAACGGTTGAGTTCTACTGATATGTTTTATCATTTGTATCACAAAAGTTCTACTGTAAAATTAAGTTGTGCTATATAAATAACTTTTAAAGTCTTAGAGCATCTCGACCACACAAAATATGTTCGAAATTATCAATTCACAAAACAACTCTTGCATTTAAGAAGTCCACAACAAGATCATCCATGATTCAAACCATAAAAGATATCAGCATCAAGTCAAACAAAGACCATGTCATTGGCTTGTTGAAGTAATTCTTAATGATGACTATGGATTCCATTACAAGCGTGCAATTTATGGCTCAAGTTCTTATACATGTCTACATTTAAGGTTATCTCATAGAGAAATAATAGGGTGTGTTTAAATGAAAAAATAAGATTTCTCTTGGAAACTAGAAAAATAAATGGGTTTTTTTGTAAATAGAGAATACCATACTTTTACTCCCTTTTTTTTTTTCCTTTTTTTAAGTCACCTTATTTGCTGACATTAGAGGAGATAACTTGATAGTGCCTAGATGAACATATCTTGTGGGTGTGAGAGATTTTTTGATCCTGTAGAAGACAATCAACCCAACTCTAGAAGTAATCCTCTAGAAGTAATCCTCTAGAAGATTTTCTTTCCTATTTCACAAAAACAATAATATCGAAAAAAGATAAAAATAAAAAGAAAAAACCAACACAACAACAAAGAGATTTACGTAGCTCTCTTTCGATATGTCCACGGGTTCAGTACTAATCCATTATGTTCAAAGGCAAAAAATCGAAGGAGAGTCAGATGTAGCTCTCATTACAGTTTTTGCACATGCTCTCTCTCAGAAAAGAACATTATATACTGCCCTAATTAAGGTTTAAAATTTTCACTCATGGCTCGACCTGCGACCGGATCGACAATACATCTCTGATGATCAAGACTCCTTAGAGCCTAACAAAGAGAAACAAGATGCCAACCCTGATCCTATAGTTGTGATTCTTACTAATGATTCTGAAGCATTCATTCATTTGTTTACAAGTTGTCCCTGCCACCCCAAAGGCTACCCTATGCATACAGGGCAAGTTCAAAATAAGAGTTTGAGTTTATACATTTGGGTATTCAAAAGAAATATGCTCGGAAAATAAATAGATGGTTGGATAGATCCCCATGAGCTCTATCAAATTATCCAAAATGGATGACATTGAATAATCTGAATCGTAATTTTTAATATCAGGATAAAGTTATTGGATAAATGTTTTTTAAATATGATGCTTAATCCAATTATAAGGATATATCATATGGATATCAATCTCAGTTGAATTTAAATCTAGATAAAAAAATATTACTTTGTGTGATTTAGATTTGATGAACTCGAGATAAAGGCCATATACCCAGAGCAATCCACCTGGGCATTTTCATTCACGTTTATATGTTGAGAATTTCTCCCAAAATGAGATGCTTTTGTCTTCATATCTGAAAAAAAATGTCATCTCAAGATCATAAGATTCCACTTAGAAAGACAGTGAAACACCTTTGAGAATTTGTTTGGTTTTGTTTTGGGGCAGAGTAGAGGCTCAGTATTATGTTTTGTGTAGCCTAATCATTCGAGATGTATTGTCGATCTAACTCATTTTATTGGAAGACAATTTTGTAATTTTCACATAGTGTCTTATGTAAACCCGTAATTAGGATAGTATATATATAGTCGTTTTGTGAGAGAGAGTTGATCATCTGTGACGAGAGTCATCTCCTTTGTTTTTTACCTTTGAACATATTGGATCGGTGTTTAATCTGTGAACGTATCGAAAAGAAACTACGCAAATCTCTATCTTCTAGTTTGATTCTCTTTATTGTTTTCTCTTTTCTATTTTCTCGATATTGTTCTTTGTTGGTTGAAAAAGTGATTTTCTTTCGACAGATCGAACTTTGTACAGAATGATAATAGGGAAAGGGCATCGAACATAGCCACAAAGATGGGAAATGGCATCGAACATAGCCACAAAGATATTCCACTGCCGGGGCTTCTATTCATTCATCGTACTTCGATACACATCGATGAATGTTTGTGCTTCGAAGCACAAGTAATACCTAGGCTATGTTGAAGGCTTTCTAGTAGTGGAAAATGATTCTTTTATTTGCTTTTATATGTTACAACTTGCTTGATTGCATCACAAAATTTATAGTGCAAATCCACTGAAGGAATCCAACACAAACCCAACCTTAGGCTCTTCAAAGATGGCCCAAACCTGATTGTCTTGGCATATTAGTTGCGAGAGCAGGAAATAATGGGTTAGATCTGACTGGTATTCTCGTGGTCGGTGGCTGTCACTGTAGAATTGGCCAAAAAAAAATGATTTTAGAAAAAAAAATTGTGAAACCTGACTCTAATATCATGTAGAAGTTGATAAATGGCTCAAGTCCTCTTTCACTAAAATTATAATTTATAGAAAAATATAAGTCTCTTAAAGAGAAAAGAATAAATCAACAATCAATTTACAATCTCGTGATTGGGGAAACGGACAAATAATGATATATAGGAAATCTTGAGTGATGAGGTGTCTCTAATAAGTTAGACCAACAAACACACCCAAATATCAAGCCTATCGAGTCTCACACCTAGATTCTTACACCTTAGCATCCTTGATCTACAAGCCCTACAGACAAAACAAATTACATACCAACTTACGCCATTATGTCAAATAGCGTACCTTTAATGGCCCTATATCTGTTGATGACCAAGGTATTAAAGTCTCTTAAAACATCCGACTAATCTTCAGGACATATGCAAGTCTCTCTATCTACATACGTCTGGTAACTCCACGGAGAGTGACCTTTTCAGATCAAGTGGAAATCAAACTCAAAACTTTCACTTCCTAAGGTGAGTTGTTGGTCATCACTCCAACTCCATTAGATTACCGTGGCCCCTTATCCATCATAGAAGGCTCAACAAAAAAGGAGAGGTGCAACTTAGATTATAATGAGTTGGCCCAACAAAACCACACTCAGACATTTCAATTTATTTCCATCAATTTCCTACAAACTTTCCATTTCAAGCCTCCAAATGTAATCATCTATTGAACACTCCTTCTATAATAAGGACTTGCATCTCAACCATTCAATGATATTGCTGTATCATGGTGATCTATGCCAAGTTCTCAAATACATTTAACAACTTGGGCATGGCTAATGGGGTATATTTAGGACATTTGTTCCTCTCCCAAAATAGAATTTTTTCAATTAGATCATAGAGTTTTTTAATGAGGTGCATGAAAATAATATTTAGTTGAGATTGACCTTCTTATACATGGGTGAGATTTGAGTTGAGCTCACTGCATGGTTCGACTTGACTAATTGAATCCGAAACTTGATAAACCCATGTATAGATATAATAGAGAGAAGTGACTGATTGAATTTTTTTTTCATTAGTGAAAATTGTTTTAAAACAATAATACATTATTTATTAAAAAATAAAAATAAAATACTGAATATAAAGAACAAACAAAATAAGGAAAAACATGCAAGGGATGCACTTTCTTAGATTTTTTTTTTTTATGACCAAGGTGACCAGGCTTCTTACAACACCAGATTAATCCTCAATTCTCGAAGTATGTGTAAGCCTCTGTACACACATCGGATAAGTCTATTGGGAGTAGCCCTTTGAGGTGGAGTGAGAATTGAACTCAGGAATTCCCACTTCCTAAGGTAGATTCTTGGTCATCACTCCAACCCTTTAAATATAAAATAGTGAATAAATTAAGACTCATATTTTTGTCCTACTTACTGATTTTATTTTATACATTTATATTTCAATTTATAGGATTTTTGTGTTTTTTCATAAAAGATTGAGTTAAATGAGTAGATGGATAAATGGTTGAAATAGTTTAATAAATGGGTGAGAGCCGAATTGACTATTTAATTTTAAGAGATGCGAGTGTAAAAAAGTATAATCAACATAATAAATTAATAAGTTAAAATTTCATTATTTAAATTTAATTAAAAGCCAACTTGAATTTCAAATAGCTGCAGGCATTTATTTGATTTTAGAGGGTGACATGCAAACACTATAAAATATAAAGTTTTCATAACTAATTCTACTGAAATTTCAATCAATATTTTAAAAATCTGAGCAGAAGTTTTCAGTATATTAGATGATAAATTTTGTCTTAAAAAACAAGAGCAAAAATTGAAATCCAAAATAATCATCAATTTAGTTCAGATTTAAAACATTAGATTTTATTGATATTTCAATTTTCCAATATAATTCGACTTACCTGTTACCAGGTTTAAGTCTCGTGATTTAAAATATCGATCAAATTCAGATTAACTTATCTAATATCATTCAAACTTAATCATAATAATTAAAATTTAGATATTTTATTAGATTTTGATTGATTTTTATTAGTTTCTGTTGAAGTCGGATAATTAATTTAGATTCAGTCCAAACTGAGTTCAATAATAAAAGTCGTAGTCTTAACTCGCACGGATAATTTAGTTAGTCTAAATTTTTAAAATTAGCCTAAAAATCTTAAGTTTAACACCTGTCGTGCTTATTTGATACTACTTTCATACCGTACTGAGATTCTTATGAAACTCAACAGTGAGTAACAACTAAAACAACCTTTCTCTTTCTCATTACTTACAGCTTTCCATGCACACATCACAGTTTAACGTAACCATGTCACAACATTTTTGTAATTCAAATAAATTACATTATTAACTTTAAAATAATTAAAATAGAGCTCTTAATGAACTATCAATTTTATATTTAAATAAAGTAGATAAATGTTTTTAATGAAAATATCTAATTTATAATAAAAAAGCCATTTTCTCCAATAAATTATTATATTTTTAAATCTGAACTGAGTAACAGAAACTCGAGCGTCAATTCGCACAAATTTTTGGTAGTTGGTCGTTGCGCGTTTTGAACGAGGTTCAACCGTCAACCAGCCATAGATCAACTGTCTTCCGCAGTTCCGCCACGCAACCCCATTAGTCACTTAGCTTGCACTTGCCTCGACACTTCTTACTCCAACACGTGGCACAAATTCACGATTCAAAGATATGTTATTTTATGTTTTATTATTTTTATTCTTGTATGTCCGCTTCAAAGATTTCGTTTCAAATATATATAATCTATTATTTAATTATTTAAATATCACCACTTAATTAAAAGTGTGAACTAATTTCACAAATAATTAAAACTACTTGTAAATTTTTTTTAATTTATTTTAAGAAAGTATCTAAATTTACTAGAACACTACTATTTTTAATATTTAATATATATATATATATATATATATATATATATGCAAATACTCATAATATCTCAACATTTAATATACTCGTTTTTATCTCTTTAACAAAATAAAATAATGAGAAGGAGGAAGAGGAAAAAAAACTAAAATTTAAAGAGGGTGAATTTGAAAGGAAAATAAAAAATGGCATCTCGATGAAGGAATGAGAAAATTATTTTAACTAAAGGAGAATGATTGATTAATGAAACATTAAATTTGAAAATAAAATACAATAAAAACAAAAATGGAGAATCTAAAATAAAATGTGCTTTGGGCCAAAAAATACTCGCACGGCTTTGCATTGGGTCCAGCTCACTTCTAGACCCAAAACACGTTGTGTTTAGGTGGAGGGGTGTTCTTTCTTATAAACCATCGAAATTTCCATCTCTTGGGTGATGTGTAACTTTTTTCCACACCCACAAGCCTAACTCTCTTTCTAATGCACTCTTTAACAGCGCTGCTGAGCCTGGGCGTACACAATCCACCCCACTTAGGCCTAGAATTGTCCTCGGCTCGGCTACAACACAGGGGCCCATACAGGCAAATGGTTGAACGTTGCTCTGATACCATTTGTAACGACCCGTCCCGAACAAGCACAATATTGTCTGCTTTTGGCCCAAAAAGACCCGCACGGTTTTGCTTTCGGCTCGACTCACTTCCGGGCCCAAAACACGTTGTGCTTAGGTGGAGGGGTGTTCCCTCTTATAAACCCCTGAATTTCTATCTTCTGGGCCATGTTGGAATTTTTCCCACACCCAGCTCTCTTTTCTCTGCACTCTCCAACAATGTTGCTGGGCCTAGACGCCTAGGCCTGGCCATTTGGACCTGGGCATCACATATAAATATTTTGGAAAATAAGAAAATAGACATGTTAAAGTATAAAAGAAATCTATGTGAATTTCTTTTTTTATGAAGAGTGTTGAAAAAATTTGGCCTCTATAAAAATTTGATAGTAAATAATTCTTTTTTTACTTTATAAATTTTTACACAATATTAGAAAACTATAACATGATAACATTTTTTATATAGAACTCACTCTCAAAAGATATTCGTTAAGAGAAGGGTGCCTCAAGTGCTATATGGAGTCATAGGCTTCTCGAATTAACTGATATGGGACTTTTGTCACTTCACACCTACTCTCACGTGCATCTAGACCCTATTGTTGTACAGTGGAAACTTGACACACGTGCAGCTACGCTCTGCGACTGCACGTGGAAACTTTAGGTACGTCCTCACATACAACTTGACCCGATGGCTGCATGCAGAACTTGCTTCAGATACCATATTAGAAAACCATGACATGATAACATTCTTGAGGTATAACTCAAGTCTTAGCTAGCCATTGAGAGAAGGATACCTCCAGTGTTACATAGTAGTCATTGGTTTTTCGAATTAATTGTTGTGGAACTTTTGTCACTTCACATTACCAGAGAGAAACGCTTACAATGGAGAAAGAAAAATCACAAGTCGGTATGGAGAGGCTCACTATTATTATTTTGTAGAAATTATTTTTAAGAAGAAAAAATAAAATTCGTTTTTTTTTTATTAATGATGAATACAAAATCTATTGCTAGATGTAGAGCTTTTTATACTCTCTTCTTCTATTTTTAAATACTTATTATAATTTTTTCTTTATTAATGCGAAACAAATCACAATCATTCAATAAATGAATAGCGAAGAATTATCAGATAGACATTTTAAATAATTTTTTTATTTAAAAATAAAATAAAAGCATAATAGAATATACTCTCCTCCCCTTATTTTGTTCTTCTTTAGTTGTAGTTGGTCTCCAATACCATGGAAGACTAAAATTGCCTAATATTTTATTCGAGCGTATCATTGTTTCTTCATTTGGAATCGAAGACCCCTTTGGATTTTTTTCATTCTCATCCCAAAATTGCTTTTGTTCATTCTAAACTAACGAAGACGACAAAAGCACAAGCTTTCCTTCAAAAACATTACACATCAGCAAATATATATATAAAATAGACAGCTAATGCCAAGTTTTCTCCTTATCTGTTGTCCGTCAACATCGCATGCTGCCAGCCTGTTACACAATAGCTCCTATGTATGCGCGTAGGAACAGTCCCACAATCGAAGACCCGTGACCAGACAATACCTATAAATAAGAACACTTACTTCACTTATCATCTTTAAACACCAAAGCCGCCCACTCAAACTCTCATACACACTACCTCAGAGTATCCACACATCTTTCATATTTTCCAGTTTCCAACTCTTTACTTCCAAGTACCACTTTATATGGAGAAATTAACCGGCGAGTCAAGTTTCCAGCCACTAAACGTCCCGGAGCATTCTTCTCCGACGTACACCAGCAGTCATCAGGGCAATTCAGACGAGGACGCGTTTGCCACTGTCGCAACAAGCCCCCCAAAGCGGCGTGCCGGGCGAACTAAATTTAAGGAGACACGGCACCCCGTCTACAAGGGAGTGCGACAGAGGAACGGCAGCAAGTGGGTCTGCGAGGTCCGCGAGCCGAACAAGAAATCAAGGATATGGCTCGGTACTTTCCCGACTGCTGAGATGGCCGCTCGGGCTCACGACGTCGCCGCAATGGCACTCCGGGGCCGGTCCGCCTGCCTCAATTTTGCTGACTCGGCATGGATTTTGCCGGTGCCGGAGTCTGGAAATACTAAAGACATACAGAAGGCTGCTGCAAAGGCTGCAGAGGCCTTTCGTCCGCGGCAATCCGATGAGGCTACCAGCGACTGGAGCAGTGTAAAGCCGGAGAATTCGACACTTTCACTGGAAAATTTGTCATTCACAGATGAGGAAGAAGCTCTAAACATGCCTGGATTGCTTGCCAACATGGCTGAAGCAATGCTTCTCCCTCCACCTCCATGCTTGGAAACTGGGTCCCAATGGGATGACCTGGATTTTTATGCTGACGTGTCATTATGGAGCTATTCCATCTGATTAACCATTTTTTTTTAAGAATCTAAATGAATCTCAGGGGTACCATTATTTTTAGTTGGTATAAACCAGAGATTCTTACAGGCCTTGTTTCCCTGTCGGCCTTCGTTGAAATTTTTTGAAGGAATTTTTTTTTTCATTTGGGGGCAATTAGATATTTGTTTGTGTATACTAAAGGATATCTCTTGACATGTACTTGAGAATTTAGTCAATTATTTCTTTGTATTGAATTTTCAAGATTTAATATATGATTTAAATACTTACTTTCATATGTTTAATTATCTCTTCAGCATATCAAATTGAGTCAAATAATTATTCAATTTAAAGTAATATAATTCTCAATAAATAACATCTATATAAAGTAGATTTATTAAATAATATAATAAGAGAAAAAATATAAACATAAAACTTTATACAATCGCAAATTAAACTCAAGTATATAGAATTCAAGTGATATTTAAATAGAAATTTTGATATCAACTCTCATTAAATATTAATAATTTTGTTAGAGTTTTTGTTATAAAATGATGGAAATCAATTTATTTATCTAAAAGAAATTATTAAAAAAAGAAGAGGACACGTGTCTCTTTTTCTGAGAAGATGCCCCGCCGCCTCTCTCAAGCTACAGGTCTATGAGCGGACACGTGTCTCTTTTTCCTACTTTCATTATGTTGAATCTTCAAAGTACGACACGGTGTCTCCTGTTTGTGCAACACGGTTAAAACACGGTTAAGATTTTAAAACATAAAAAACGACACTTCTAACGAGAATTTCTAGATTAAAATTTATTATTCTTAATAATAAAATTATCTGTTAAATAGGAATTTAATTCTACAGAATATTTTATTTTGCATAAAATATAGACATTTTAACACTACAACTAATGATTTTAATTATTTATTTACTATACAAATCAATGGTCTACATTTTCTAAAAAATTATCTTTAAAAATCGGAAAATTAAATAGTTTTATTATGAATTAAATTTTAATATGTTATTAATAATATAATTTTAAACCAATCCAGCTAGATAACTTATTAAAAAAAAATTAAAAACTTGATATAAAAATGTCATATTTGCAATTAAGATTGACGCATGTCTGACTTTCTGGGTTAGAGTGAATTAGAGTGAGTGAGCACTCCCAACCACGGAGCAGCTGGCAGATATTTCGTAAGTTTAGATTCCTGTCCGTATCGCCACTAAGGCATCTAGATCACGTGACATCATTTCGAAAGCGACGTCTCGATGTGACATTTGCCACGTGTCTATCTGGTCTCCTGTTGTGATGTTGTTTCTCAGCGGCTTCCGAAGAAAAGTTAAGAAATTGGTAATCTTTCGCCTCACAGGGGATGTGAGGTTCGAACCTCCGCCATTACTTTATATTGTGTATTTTAAAGAGAGAGGATATTATCTAGGAGTTTTATATTGAATTTTTTATACATGTATAAAAAATAAATTGAAAGATAAATTAAGAAAAATTATAGAAAATACGGGCAAATATTTCGCCAAATTTTTATATTGAGTTTTTAATACGTAAATTTAAAAAATAAATTGAAAGATAAATTAAAAAAAATTATCAAAAATAGAGACAAATATTTGGGCGAAAAGTTCACCAAACTCGACTCTAAAACTTTAAAAAACTAAAGGACATTGATTAAAATATTAGAGATAAAAAAATGTAAAAAGTTAAAAAATTAATTTTTTATTAATTAGATTAAGATAACTTTTTTTAAATTATAAAAATAGATAAAATGTGACCGATTGTATAGATTATGATGTTTTCTTTAATCTTTGTTATGTCCATTAATATTTTAATTATCTCAAATAAAATTAATTTTGATAAAATATTAAGACTAAATTTTAGTTTAAGTTTAATTTCAAATCACTTCATTTTAATGATCAAAATTATTAAGTTTTTTTTATAGATTTATGAGAATATGTATGTTGTGCTTTAACTTCAGTGACGATGGGAATGGCACTACTAAAAAAGAAAAGGCTGCAACTTCTTCCCATCTCCCTTTCCCTTTCAAAAGTTGAATCTTGTCTCACTGTCGTCAACATGTTTGATCAAGTAAATAAGGAATGAATGGACACAATTAGCTCAGATTAAATTGGCTCAACTCGATGAGATTTTAAGTCTAATAAGTCAGTAAATTTAATAAATTTTTTAAAATTAAATTCAAAGAGTCAATCGAATTACTCAACTTAATAAGATTTTGAATCGAATCTAAAATTTTAATATAAATTCAAATGTCTTTTTTTTCTCCTATCTTCTTGGATCCAATGATATCTATATTCAAAACTACTATAAATTATTTTTCAAATTATAACTTTTTTACCTATACAAATGTTATAATCTAACTATGAAAATTCCCTTAGACATGTAGACTTTATAGCGTGACTCATTTTGTTTCTCTTTGTCTAGACCACAGCCGCACATCCGATGTGACTTCAATTTTATAGACGTCACCAAAATCCAACCAAACCATTAACTTTTTGCCACATAGCCACATTGCTGAAGATTAGGTTGTCGGTCGATTTTTGGAATTCCATTTGCATTATCCATCTTATGATATTTCCAAGGGCTGAAATCGGCTCAGGCCGGATCAAATTTTTTTAAATTTAATCTCGTCCGAATTAGTAATATATGGAATTCGATTTGAACTGTTGATCCGGATGTCTTGATCTCACTCAACTCGAATTATAATTCGAATTCCGATCCGACCCGCATTTTAAACCTATTTTAGTATACTTTTTACCAGATCGGATCGAGTTAACTTAAAAATTTCTCAACCCAACTAAATTCCTGACCCGACTGTCATAATTCGACTCACGTGATTTTAAAGTCGAATCATTCGGATTCAGGCCAAAACCTGACCCAAGTTTCACCTCTAATATTATCCAAATTATGTTGAGTGCTTTTCAATTGATGTGATGGTGTTTGTTTTGTTTGTATTTATTGATTAGAACTTGATTATGAGTTTAGATAGAGGATTTGCTTTTGCACATCTAGTGGGTGGATTGATAGAATTTTAGAGATTATAGAAAACTTTTGGATTCTTCATGATGATTGATTCTAAATTTGTTATCAATTGTGCTGAAGTGATACGGGTTGTCTGACTTTATTTTACTTCTCAGCTTTCAACCGTTGACGTATTGTCCTTATCACCATCAATGAACATCTTTATTATTTGTAACATTCACTCACTGTGGCAATAGCAATAGCATCCAATGTGACTTAGTCATCCAAGTCATTTCATCTATCCTTTGCTAATTAGAGTATACTTCATCACATATTTGTTATTTTCGCCTCATTTCTCTTTTTGTTCCATTAAGTGTAGCTTCTCATTCCCTACTTAATGTAAAAACTTAATGACATTAAGTTAATGTATAGGGGGTTAGAGTTCTATTTGTTTGAATTTATGATTTCCACTTTTTATCTTGCATTTTGGCTTCTAGTATTTGTTGAATTAGATGTTACTTTTGTAGTCGGTTGCTCAGACGAAAGAAAGCCTTGGACCTAAACTCAATGTTTTAAAAATCGGCCTAGCCTGTGGTTGAACCGTCAATTCAACCACGACCAACTTGGGTACAGGCCGGTTCTCTCAAAAAACCTTCTAGAGAATAAAACCATAAAAGAATTGGCCATACTCACATGCTTGACCAGTTTCCTTCATAAAACCATGAACTGTGACCTATAAAAAACCATTTTGAAAATTATAAAATAAAAAATTTAATTTTTGAACACATCTATTTAAAGAAAAACATTTTCTTTACTTAAAATTTTATTTCAACTCATCAATTAAACCTTAGTTAATAATTTAATATTATTTATAATACAATATTGATGGTACAGGTTTAACCGAGTTTGACTAAGGTTGAACCTTATTTAACTCAACATTTCACCAAGACGATTCAACTCACGGGACGGCTTTTAAAACATTGTCTAGACAAATTTCGATGGTAGCAGCTAGAAATTATACCAACGACCATTACACCTAACTAGTATAATTTTAACCATGGCTTTTATTTTTATACAAGTAGTCATCTGGTTTTTCATAATTTAACCCATCATGTACCTTCCCTATGCACACTATTGGCACTTATAAGTAAGGTCACCAATGGAGATAACTGATGAGTCTATTAAATGGATTTTGCTTGAATATAAGTCTATCAAAATTTATTTGACCAATCAAAATAATTTTAAAAACTCTAAATTTTAGAGTTAAGATTCATTAAGAAGCAAACTCTTAAAAGATAATTTAAGGAAACTGGAAAACATAGAAATAGAGGGTGTCAACTTGTAGAGAGAGTTAGAACAGCTAAACTCTAGGAGTTGGATGAATAACCATTTTTTTCTTCTTAATTCATTAGTATTTATTTTTTATTTTTCATATTTGATATAATTTATTAGTTTACTATTTTAATATATAATTATTATTATTCTATTCTGCATAATTTAGTTTTCATTATTTTTAAAGATTTTCTTATATATATAATTTTAAAAGTTGTCATAGTGTTCTTTTAAATAGAATGTCAAAATACTGAAACACTTAGTAAGACTATGTCTTGAGATTTTCTACACGTAAATTAAAGAAAAAAACTGAAAAACTTAAACTTTTCATTTGAAAAATAAATCAAATAAGCTTCCAAAACAAAATTGATAACTATAATCAAAAGAGACCAACAATAACATTTTTCTTTTAAGATCTCCAAGAGATACTTAAAAAATCAGTGGAATTTCTAAAATTTTGAGAAAGCATGCCCCCTTTACCACTTCTAAATCCTTCCCTAGCATCAACACGAGTTTACTAGTATTAATTATTTTTGGTATATTCTCAATTAATGACTGTAAAAGTATGATCCTCAATTAGTCAATCCCAAATAGAAGACAATACTAGTTAGAATGACAATCTGCCAACATGCTGATCGGAAAACACGCCTACCGGCGGATTGATCGGAAACGGGTTCCCTTGTCTTCACCGAGGACAGGGAAGAGGAAAGAAATGCAGGAAAACGGTCTCCTCACAGCACTAACTTGAGGGCTTCCAAAAACAGTATTGATTGATTTCCTTACTTGCCCTAAACAAGCCCTTGTATACTAAAAAGGGAAAATTACAAAAATTAAACTAATTACATCTGAAACCCGAGCAATTATGAGATTAAGCAAAATAGAATAGCATAAAGCAACAAAATATAAAATCCTGGGGAAATTACTATCAGAAGATTGAGACAGGATGTGGGGTCCACTCGCGATCTGGTGTGCTACATCTTCAACCATCTCATTCTTTTTGTCACCCATGGTACAACTCCAAATCCCAGAGATCAAATATCTGAAGCCATTTCAATCGGACCAGTTCATTATGAACCAGAGCACATTCTCATTCTAAATAACAATGATGAGTTGGTTTGAAAGATCTACAGATGCATAGAAATTGCACCAAAATTCGACCTGAACAAGTCATTCTAAGTATGGTGTTGAAAGCTAACAAAATCATCTGTTCATATAACTTGAGCTTATTCGAGCTAGTGAGTATATCTCAAAATGGGTCTAATTTGGATACGAATCTAATTCGTGAGATATCTAAGGAAGAACAGTGGTGTAAATATGGACTCACAATGGATAATTTTTCTCCCCAAATTGTACAATTAGAAAAATCCTAGCGAAGACCTGAATCATTTCATTACTAGAAATTAGAAACTGTTATTACAGACAAGAAGAGAACCTTTCACAAGCTATAATGGATAATATGGACAAAGATTATTTTCAATTGTAAGCTTTGCTTAGCAGGGAAATACAAAATTGAATAAGGAATGAATTTCTTCCACAAGATTACCTATTGGAGGATCCCACTCTCTAGCAGGGACAGAAGATTCGAGCATGAAACATTTGGCAAGAACTGGGTTTCTCTCATAGAGATGGTTGGTTCAACACTACCATGCAATCCTGTCTGTCTCAGTTCAGACTCGGCCAATGGGAGAAAATGGTGGGTCGAGTACAAGATATGGTGGCAGGTTTCCTTCTTTTTTCTTCATCTCTTTCCTTTTCTCTTCCTCCACTACTGCTTCCATTAAAATTCTGACTTCCTCCTGGAGAAGAGACTTTAGTGATTTGCATTGCAACCTTTGACTGCACCTCTCTTGTGCAACTGCTGGGGAAACCTCTGTTTTGTGGAGAAGAGCTACACAGATTGCGAAAGCCTGTAACGTGGACAGTTGTGCATGAAAATAAACTGAATATTGCCCTTCATCAACAACCGTAATCGTCAATGATGGCAACTCATCTTTGGCTCCCTATATAGAAATCAAAACAAATAGCATAAAGTTGTGAGGAACAGTCAAATGTATGGAACATGACAAAGTTATAACACCAAAAATAGTACAACTGCTTGGTGAGAAAGAATGCAAATGTCTCTCTGTGAAAAATTAAGAATATAATCCAACCTGACGCCCAATTGAGAAACAATTCATTCTATTTGACCGGCAATTGTACAGTCAGATTCCAATGTTCTTTGACCTTCTAGGTAGTTCATTGGGTGGTTATTTTTGTGTCCATCATCCATGTTAGTGTTGAGGATGTGGCTCAAATTCACACATGGGACCCACTCTTTGAGAGTTGCTAAGAGGACAAGTCACGGTGGAGAGTTCTAATGCAATGGGATTGCATGGATTTCCTAATTTAATTAGGAAGGTGACAACGGTTTGGATTTGGCAAGGATAGGCATGGTTGGCCTATCCCAAATTAGTAGTTGCTTAATACAAGGAATAACAACTACTATTCACGACAGAGGAGATCGGCTGAAAAGGAGGAAAGCCACCGACCGCAAGCATCTACAAAGAGGAACACACGACAATGTGTTTGGGTGCTACACACGGCAGGAAGATATAGCCGAGAGGGCTGATGCATTGTGAAGGGCCTTTGGCCTTTGGCCGAGTGCCTTCCGAGGCCACGATGGGGGACCTCTTGCAGCAGAATAGTGTAGTGAGGAAGATAGAGAGAGAATGAGGGAAGATACACTGAGAGATCTTGGGTCAAGGGTTTCAAATCTTGTATCTATGTATTATTCTTTCTCTATAATAAAATCTACACTCTCCCGTGGACGTAGGCCAAGGTTGGGCCGACCCACGTATTCTTTGTGTTCTTGCTTGGTGTATGCTCGTGAATCTGTGATTTGTGTATGTGGGTGTTGGGTCTAATCCCTAACCGTTAGAGCCAACTGTATGAATTGATTATAGCTGCTAAAGGTAGGCACCATGTACATTTTGTATCATAAAGAACATATTTCAAACCAACTTAGAATCAATAGTACCTTCCCACTTGCTAATTAGGATGGGACTAAACAAGTGGATTGATTGAGAACAGTTTGAAGGTTTATTAGTTATCCACGACAAATTTATAGACATTTGGGTCTCTTCTTACTGCATTGTAAAGGAAAGATAAGTACCTGAGCAAAAAGCTCCAAGGACCATTGATTTGCCACAAATGCTGAATCTGCTACATTTTTAATACTAGGATTGTCAAGAACCATAACTGGACAAGCCATGTCCCAACCACCGCAATCACATCCTCCACCAGATCGCCAACGATCAAGTAAAGGTGAAGGCCCACTTTCCTCTGTACTCGGTAACCCATGTGTCCTACTTGCAGTTACCACTTTCACGTTCACAGGACCCATGCTATTAGGGATGACATCAGCTTTCTGATCAAATGGAGAAAATCCTTGTTTCAATTATAGCAAACCAAGAAACAAATGCAAGACATGATTGTATGATTTCTACTATATGAATCACCCAAATATATCAAGATGAAATCAATTCAAGAATCTGGAATTGAGAAAGTAGATATCTAGGTGAAATGGTCTTCCCAGTAACAATGATTTGATAACTTGATTCCTTACCTTGTCTTTCAAGTTTTGCGTTTTCTCAAATGGAACTTGAATGACAATAGCTGCAATCTCTAGGTGAGGATGCAAATTATCAGAGACCCAAGGAATGAATGGGTCAGAATCATCCTTGCCAAAAGCACTGGATTCACCATTGACAGTTGGCAGGCTGGTCTTGGATGGCGAAGCTCTTTCTCGCCTGTGCAATATCATATAGTACAAATTCCATCACTGTTGAGTTATCCAATGATCCAGCATTTCTCATTTCTGAGCATAAATAACAGGTAACCTGCATCTGTCCAACCATTGAAGATTCTCTGTATCTTGCCTTTGTTCCCCACCCATTACTATTACTCTTTCTTTTAGTGCTTACAGAGTGGAAAGTATAGAGCCAATTTAAGGCATTTTCCGTTCTCCATGTCCGAGCAGAAAGAACGTCTTCCTGGTCATTCAAAAAGAACTCAAAAAATGGCATGCCATGCTTCTGTTCCAATCTAAGAAGACCGTGTAGATGAACGGGTGAAGGGGCCTTGATTGGAATAGGACCTCCTTTGTTCAACTGCCCATCACACTCTGTTTTGTGGTTTGCCTTCAGAGAAATCTAGCAGTAATGATTTGCGAGGTGTTTTGTTTCTCCTGATACATTCAGAACCAATAGTAACTGGATCATTAGTTTCAGCCAATGAAATTGGTGGGTTTCGTAAAGATTTTGATTTCAGTGTTGGACTAAACATCCTTCTAAGAGGACTCAGACGAGCTTTTGGATTCACTTTAGATGATTTGGATTCCTCTTGGCAAGGTGGCTCAGGTAACCCCACCTTTGCCGATGCAGACTTGGGCAACTTGAGCAGTGTCTCTCTTTCAGCAAGGCTGTTGCTATCATCTTCAGGAGACGCTGTTTTAACACACTTGACTTTTGGTTCTCCTGCCAAATATCCTGAGTCCAGACATATCTCCAAGAAACCATCTGATGGGTTCTGGGTAATCGAGCGATCTTCAGGTAGAAGATAGGATGCATCTAGGGACTCTGAGGAAGTTGGTAATATGTAATTTGTGCTTACAGAAGTTGAATTCTGATCTGCATTCAAAGAAACCAGCGGCGATCTTTTCTGCTTCGCTAGAGAATTGCTTTCCCTTGGTTTGGGCCGTGACAAAGAATCAATGATCGTGAAAGTTAAAGAACTGTCACTGTTACGCAATGACTGTATATTCCTTGTTCCCTTGAGTTTTGTCATTTGTTGAACTGATTCTGAACTTTGGTATATAGAACCCCTCTTAAGTTCTTCAATGATAGTCACTTTAGAAAGTGCAGATGGCATGCTCTTACGAGAGGGACTTAATTTACCAGGGCACCCAACTTGTACATTCTTTGTTCCCTTGACTCCCAGCTTTTTCATTTGTCGAACTGATTCTGAACTTTGGTATATAGAACCTCTCTTAACATCTTCAGTAACAGTAACTCTAGAAAGTGTGGATGGCATGCTCTTACGAGCAGGAATTGATGTTTTGCCATCGCTTGATTCTCTTAAACCATGACCTAGACTTTTTAAAAGGTATTTTTCATGTGTGAGCTTCCCATTGTCACGTCTCTTTTGAACTTTTGAAGCATGTCGATGTGAAGTTGTAAGCTATTTTGGGGCTCTTTCCCTCTTTGCTATAATTTTGACATCCAGCAGATGCATCTAGCCCCATGGATTCACTGAGCTGAAAAAAAAGAGGAAAAATCAGCAGAAAAATCCCTTAAGGTGCTCTTAGTGTGTGTGTCACATGTAAGATAGTTCAAAATGTTTCTTTAAGAATATTGCATAGTTAAATTTTATACACCTATTCATTGGAGCAATTCTGCTAGTGTAGTATATCTTAAATTAATTACAATTCATTACAGCTATTGATGTGAATCTAACAGAAATCGATGATAAAACAAAGGTGAAAAAAAAAAACAAGAATGAATCAATATCATTCAAAAGTAGCAATAATAATAATAAAAGAAAGGAATAATGAAGAATGAGTTCAACTGAACAAGATGGAGGCTTGAGATAGAGAAGAACTATGTGATTCTTAACTTCGGGATATGAAGAGTCATTAATTAAAAGAAAAATGAAGAATGAGTTCAACTGAACATGATGGAGTCTTGAGATAGATAAGAACTATACAATTCTTAACCTGAAGATAGGAAGAGTCGTTAATCAAAGGAGGAATGAAGAATGAGTTCGACTGAACAAGATGGAGGCTTGAGATAGAGAAGAACTATATGATTCTTAACCTGAGCATACGAAGAGTCATTAATCAAAGGAGGAATACAGAATGAGTTCGACTGAACTAGATAGAGGCTTGAGATCAAGAACTATATGATTCTTAACTGAGGATACGAAGAGTCATTAATCAAAGGAGGAATACAGAATGAGTTCGACTGAACTAGATAGAGGCTTGAGATCAAGAACTATATGATTCTTAACTGAGGATACGAAGAGTCATTAATCAAAGGAGGAATACAGAATGAGTTCGACTGAACTAGATAGAGGCTTGAGATCAAGAAGAACTATATGATTCTTAATTGAGGATATGAAGAACCATTAAATTGATGGCCCACCACACCATGCATGGGTCACATGACAAAGCACATTCGCAAAGGAGTATTAAACCCCTTGATCTTCAATTAGATGCAGACAAAAGAAATACAACAAAGGTCCACATATAAGGACCAAAGCTCGATAGCCGGGATCCTCCATTCTGAATTATTTTTATGGGGCACCAGGTACCCCAGTGTAGTGCTGACTGGATAAATGGTTTAATCCATAGGCCTCAATTTGAAAATACTTGTATACAAGGTATATTCTCAGGACAAGGATCATGCAATTCTTTAAGGTCCAACTTAAAGAAAGAGACAGTAAACAAGATGCTAAATGGTCAGGTCAACCCTTTCACAAATAGAACTTGATTGGGGGAAAATACAATTAACCCTATAAAGAAAAGCAAAGAATAACTTAAGGGCATTGGTACTCAGCACTGGAAATACCAAGAAGGGTAACTCGCCAAGAAAAGTTTTGGTTCAAAAGGCTTCAAACATAAATCTTTTTCATATGTCCTAACTTAGTGTTCAGTTCAAGAAGTTTCTAACATGAAAAAAAAAAAAGCATGTGGGAAGCAACTCCACGAATAAATGGTAATTAAGACATTTGATTCCTTAGACAAAAGTTGTGGTTGCCTATTATCTTCCAAAGGTACAGCAATAATGGAATCAAGAAGTAAATCTATACAAAGGGACAAACAACCTACACTCAACTCACCTGATGTGCCTCTTAGATCAACTCCATTAAAGACATCTGTGGCTACACAAAACATAGAAAAAATCAGAGATAGCAGATCATCATCTCTCACAAGAAAAGCTATTGTTTCCCACCAGTCGCATCACAATGCAGATAAAATGCCTATGCACTTGGATAAGATATGAACTAATATATATATATATGGAGCCAAGACAATTGAGATTAACACGACAAGCAATCAAGATTGCAGTACATAATGATTTAATCACCAAACAACCAAAGGTAGATGAAGTAAAGGCATGGAACTGGCATGTGATGGTTATTAGCATATTTACATGCATAACATGTATGGATACAAACATGTATGAAATATAAGCTACATGGCTGCGAAGTGAAACAAGAAAAAACTTAAAAGGATTATCAATAACTTCCTACATGTAACCTAATTAAACAGTATAGTGACCCAAGCCTTCAAGTTACGTTTGGTTGCATAGAAAGGAACTTTCCTCAAAAAGAATAATTAAAAAAAAAAAAGATCATCAAAAATTGTTATTTTCTGGTTAAGAATGGTTATTGTCCTAAAAAGCATTTCCTTTTACATGCATCCAAATAATCCTCATTACAGAGATCTTTGAAAAAGAACAGAAAGATGCAAAATTCAGTGACCATTGAATTTCACTGAGAACTAGCAACCTCCGTTGTAAACAATATTATCAGAACCAGACCGTCTAACGAACCATCTTCAAGGCATTTTGGGTTCAACCAGGTTCAACCGGATTCATCAGGTTCAACCGGGTTCAACTGCAGTCAAAGTCGGTCAAGTAATAATATAATATAAATATTACATATAACATTAAGTAAGACATCTTTTACAAATAACATTAATATAAATATTACAAATAACATTCAAACTCTGAATAATATACCAAAACAGTAAAGCTATGGGATAGAAATGGTAAGAAACCTTTATATTTTAAATATATCTATTTTTTAGTATTAATTTTTGATATTTTGAAGGGGGAAAAAAATCAAATTCTTTGAGCCGCGGTTGCGGCTCTGACCGGTTTTTTGCAGGTTTTGACAGAAAACAGTTTTTTAGCCTTGACCGAACCGTAGTCATGGCGGTTCCAGTCGAACCGGCGGTTCAGGTCCGGCTTTGATAACATTGGTGGTAAGTCATATACATTCCAACTATCATACAAATACTTAGGCCTGTGTTTGGTGACCCTGTCGAATCAGAATGTAATACCAGATCAACAGTTGTAAAAATCCAAGTACTAAAGGTATCTTCTCCTCTCACCCATTTTTTATGTTTCCTCCCAAATTTACTTCCACCAATAGGCATCAAAATATCCAAATCCACATATTATAGGGATGACTCTCCTCTAAAAAATGGACCCATTTTTTATGTTTCCTCCATAATTCATTTCCACTAATAGCATTAAGAACTTAGAGAGGTGGTGGATTAAGTCTCATGTGCATAAGATGTGGCACTTGGCGCATAGAAAGAATTTGTCAAATCCTAAAAGCCTATCCTAGGCATTAAAAAATCCACCACACCAAATAGAAATTCCCATCACATGCTCAGAATCAAAATTCCTTAAATCACATATTATTTAAAATTAATTCAAGAAAAAAAAATCAGCAAAACAGTTATAAGAAAATAAATACAGTAGAAAAATAAGTACTGAGAACAGGCACTCTATTTCTTTTTGGATAGCTGTCATCAATCAAAAGGGAGTGCCTCAGATCCCTGAACTACACCACCTTTAAGATGAAGCCAGATTCAAGAAGGAAAAAAGTGAAAATAAAGAAGTTATAAAATACAAGAAATAATTGCTGTAATGGAAAATGCAGAAAGAAGAAAGAATCTGGAAAAGTGCAACAGCAAAATAAGAAGATCAAACACCAAAAAGAGAGGGGTTAAAACAAAAGAAAAGCTAGAAACTGTTACTCAAAAACATTAAGTGATTAAGAAACTGCTTATATGATTTTTTCTTTAAAGAAAAGGAATAAAAGCCTTATAACTGCATTACAGAATATACCCAGATCTCAGATAAAACCAGCTTATAAACAGACCTTCGTTTCAGGGAATAAAACCCACTTGTCTTCTGATACAAATCAGAGAAATCACAAATCCGACCCCCCACCCCCCCAAAAAAAAAAAGAAAAAAACCGAAATTTGAAATAAAAAATAAATAAAGAAAAGGGCATTGAGTAATTGATGCTCATTCCTGTAATCTAATCCAAGAAAAACCAGTAATAATAAGAATAATTAAAACAACAAGATTTTTATAAAATGTGACAACCATCTTTTCTTTCAGCTGTCACCCCCTTCAAACAATGAAAATCAACTAGTATTCCATTAAATAAAAAACTTGGATATTTTTTTCAGCTGTCCCAATCAAAAAGTCCAGCAAAAAGACCTCTACGCCCACCCAGATCTCACGGACGTAACATAAAATTGCTTCTCTTAGCCACCAATCATTTCTAATCAAAAGCAGCTCCATTTTGACAAATCCAAGAAAACCCACTTCGAAATCATCGATCTGAGAAAACCCAAGAAGCCATTCAAGGAAAGAATCAGAAGAGCATGTCAGAATCAACAGAGCTTAACAGAGCAGAGCCGAAAAGGTGGTGGGAGAGAGAGTACCTGTTGGTCCGGTGCGACGTTCACTGAACAGCTGCCGGATGTCTGGTTTGTGCCCGTTCTCCGGGCATGGAAATCATGAATGCCGGGAATCTCTTATCTCTGAACTTTGTATTTTATTGTGTTGGGAATTGCTCTTGCTCTGTTCTTCTCAGCTCAGTTCAACTCAAGGTTGCTTTTTGTTAATGCTTTCTTAATTTCAGTAATCAAGAACTCTAATATCGTCGGTGATTATTGAATGTGCAATTACTGCAATAACCTCATTGTATTTGAATCCCTCCAAAGCCCTAATTTGTCTTAGGTTCTCTAATCTGAGACAACAAAAAAGTTTTGAGATGACATTTTTGTTCTGTACTATCGACTGTATTTTTTTTTCCTTTTTTTCTATATTTAATCTATTTTTATATTTTCAACAAATTTAAACATCTATAAAGTAATCTTCATATAAAAATTCAGACATTCGATAATAAAAAAAATTAAATTTTAAGATCAAGAATTAAAGTGATTAAATAAGTCACAAACCTTATATAAAGAACAGTCGAGTGATAAAATACATTTTTCTCTAAAAATCTTTAGTACCGATTCATTAGAAATGTTGATGCCAAGATCTTTCAATGGGTTTAGGAATGTAACTTTGGTTTGATGAATCTGAATTTGGGTGGGTTTAAAATATGAATCGACTAATCTAACTCATTTAAGATATGGATTCAGTCAAAAAAAAAAAGTTAACTCATTTTTAATTTGGTTTATCACGATTTGCATAACTCATTTTGTCAAATTATTCAAATAATATATATATATATATATATATGTTCTCACTTTTTTATATCTTTACTTTATGACTCTTTATTATGATTATATTCTAAGTAGTAAAAGCTTACTTTTATTGATATTTATTTACTTGAAGTACGTAATTACATGGGTTAGCTCGTAACTTAATTTAACTCTATTTTAATTGATTGTATAAATTAAAAATGGTTTGAAATTTAAAAAAAAAATTGGACTATAGACAAATTAGAAGAGTGCCAAAATATGAATTGAATTAAAAAGTATTAACTTGAATTGAATATGAATTAGTTCAAATTAAGCTCTTAACTCAACATTCCACCCGTTATACTCCAAAATGAGGTCTTATTCTTTACGTCTCACCATTTATATTAGAGAGATAAAAAATCTATTTATGAATTGTAACCACTAATATCAATTTAATTAATATTTTAAATGTGATTTTGAATATCAAGTAAGTAATAGTAAACGTCCAAGTTAAAAGGTCCAGATGTTTAAATGGATCATGTCAGTGAGTCCACACGATGATCAAAAAATTACATTAATCATGTTGTCTCTTATTTTTCAAGATTAAAAATAAACCATTAGATAATTTAACTACTATGTTTAATTCAGTGGTTGAAGATACATCAAACAGAAATTATGACATAGTTGGATCTAAATTTTAAAAAGAAAAAAATAATTTTAACATACATATAAAATTAATTTTTAGAACACTGATCCAGATTAAAAAATTACATATTTAAATATCGCTAGAGATTTTTTCTTCCACATTTTTTTTATAAAAAACATTACATTAACTTTTAAAATACCCAATGTTGGTGTCTTTTGTGTCCCCTCATGGCTGAGCTGAGATGCTCTGAAGTCTAAACAAGTCTCAATTTAGAAGATTGTTCTTTTAGATGATATCAATTTTCAAAATCAAATTGGCAAAGAGAAGAAGATTACCTTTGAACCTTTCAATCTTGATGTTTTTTGTCTCTACCTTATCAAGGTGGGACCCTCAACTAAATCCTTCGTAGGTACTATGGGTCCCACGTTCATGGAATTGTCGGATCTGAGGTTATAAGTTGATTAGGTTAGCATTATGAAAATACCCTTGCATTCTTTGATGTACCTTAGGCATGTTAGGGGATCATGATATCAGCAGTGGCATGCATTAATGAGGATTTCATATTATAGAGCTGAAAATCCAACGGATTAGATTGGATTTTAATAAAATCAGTTTAATTCATATCAAATTATTTTGAATGTAATTCGATTCGACCTAAATTGCTGATACGAATTACTCAATCCAACTTGACTTGAGTTTCAACTCTAAGAAAAATCATCGTTACTGTTTATTATTTAGTGCACTCAGGTCAAGTCAGATCAGATTATGTCAGGTTATGTCGAGTTGATTTTAAATTTCTTATCTCAACTCGACTCGAATTTCATATGATTTTTTTTCTAATCCGATCCGACTCAAAATATATAATTACATAACTTAAACCCACTGATTTCTCAAAGTCGGGTCATCCAGATCAAGTAAAAGTTGACCCAAGTTTCATCTCTAATTAGAATTAACATTGTCATAAGAAACTTTTAAAATATATATGTTTAGGTTAATTAAAGATTGAAAATATAGATCGTATTTTCCGTACATGGTATGACTCACCCGAAATGGGTTACTTAAAGGCCTTATTATATCAGTTCTTATAGATTTTGTGACTTTACTATTAATCATATCTCTCTTTATTTTTTTCTCTCTATATTTTTATTAATTTATCCCTTTTAATGCCTGAGACTTGTAGAGTTGTACTCATATTGAGCCGCGATATTGGACCGAGACTTTTGAAATTTCTGTTGAAATATTGGTCTACTATAGTATTTTTAGTTTTTCCAAAGAAACCAATTTTTTTATTTTTTATATCAGGTGGGCTTGAAACCAAAATCAATAATAATAAGTTTTTCTTAGAAAACCCGGTTTTCCATATTTTCTGGGATTGTTTGGTAATCTGTAATTCCTAATTGAAATAAGAAATTTATAGGAATTCTTAAATTCTCAAGTTCACTAAGTTCTGTGTTTGCCTTTTTATTTATTTATTAATTTAAAAATAATTTTATATATAGAAATATTTTTTTTCATCTCACTTCTTATAGATGTAATGTAAGTGCAAGAACTTTATTTTAAATTATACTAATGAGAAGGAATTCATAAAAAAAAAATTGTATAATATTATCACAAGATATATTGTTAGTTTTATTTGATAGATGTTATTTTATAATTATATTTGTGCTAAAATTTAAATTTAATTTTTTTTATACGTTCACTAAATATCATTAATTGTTATAAAATTGATAATATATTAAATTTTTCATGCTTTAAGTTACAAAACAAAATATCTCTTTCAGAAAAAGCTTTTTTCCTTTCATAAAATTCACTTTAATTATCAAACAAAATAAAGAAAATGTCTTAACATGAGAAATCCATATAAAATTTGCCCTTCATCCAAACGAACCTATCGATGTTGGAATTCTGAAATTCTAAAATTAGGAAAATTTCCAACAAGGGAATAATTAGTGCAGAAACTCACAAATTTCTATTTTGGCAAAATTTTCTATTTTAAAATTTGAATAATTATAAATCTCTATTGGAATTTCTGCCAAACATACCCTATATCCTAAAATGAATTATCAATTCGACACATGTCAAATTTTAGAAATATGCCATTTCAATATTGGCCACAATTAGAATCTTAGCTTTTAGTATATTTTAATTTTTAATATTTAATAGAATTTTGTCAAATTTGACCAGTGTGTGTGTGGAATCTCTGTGGTCAGTCCATTTAATAGATGTTGAATAAACCCTAGATGTTGACAAGAGATGCCCTGACAAGTCATTCACAATTGTAGCTTTCCATTACTTTTCTTTGAAATGTTTCCATGGGTTAGGTAGGGAACCTTCTTTCCAATTTTCACCTCTGCAACTCTTTTCCCATCAGAAAATGGCAAGTTTCCTCTAATTGCAGTGTCTTCTTCTTAATGTCTTTGCTCTCTGCCCATTATTTACTGAAAGCTTTATATCTCCAATTCACATTTAAATGTTTTACCTTCCATGGGCTCTACTATTAGCAATAACATCCCATCAAAACACCTGTTGGACTTCTTCAAGTACAAGAGTTGAAAAACTTTTACTCCTTCATTGGTGACTCAGATCTAGATGAGATAGGTTTAATCAGATGTGCAATTTGGATTAGTGCTAATTAAAATTTGATTGGGCTTTATCTAAAATATAGATGAATTAATTCAACATATTTAAAATATGAGTTTAATGAGAACCAAAGAAAAGACCCATTTAATTTAGGCGAAGGCTGAGGAGGCTAGGGTCAAGATTTGCAATAATCAACTCTCTTGAATTACTTTTCTTTTACCAATGTGTTCAGACGTATCACGTGACTAATTATTGGGACATGTGTAAATCTCTTAATCTACACTTACTAGTTAAAATTAGGGAGAGTGACCCTTTTGTGTTGAGGGAAAGTTGATCTAAGATCTCCTGCATCATGAGCGAGTTTTTGACTATCAAGCCAACTCTTCAGAGGCTATCTGTTTTTAAACTTGACTTCAAATTTGATTTCAAACTTGATTTTAAAACTACATGCTAAAAAAAAAAATTAAAAAATGAAAATACAAGATAAAAAAAAAAAAAAACAATTGGCCGGGTTTTTGATGTTCAGATTAGACTATGTACTACATCAGTGTCTTTGATGACTTAGGCTGCGTTTGGATGGGGGGTAACCTCCAGTTACCCCTACTTACCCCCGTTTGGTAACAAGGGGGGAGGGGTAACCTTTCCAATACCCCCACGGGGCAAGGGGTATTCAAAATTGAATACCCCTCCTTACCCCCCCCCCCCCCAACCCCTTTTGCCTATGATTTTTTTTTATATATATTTTATTTATTTATTTATTTTGGTAAGTACTTGACTTTTATTTTTTTTAAAAGCACTCCATTATTTCCATTTGATAAATCTCATATCACCAAACAACGAATTATATTTTTTTATGAAGAGATATAATGAATTTTGTATTCATTTTTTGAAATTTAAAATAATAATAGTGGTTTTTTATTTATTTTTTATTTTTTAAGGAAACTTTTCCCCTATTTATCCCATGCCTTCATCTACTTTTCAATTATATATTATATAATTTTCTAAAACGTATTTGTCAACATGTTCTATTTTTAAGGGGTGATTCTGTCGAAATTTCAACAGGGTCTCAAAACTCTGAAAATTTTGAGATTTATGATAATATCTTTCAGGGTAACTAACAATTTATTCTATTAGAAGATTATTTTAAAAATATGTCAACATTTTCAACGTAATGCATTTAGGTGAGGGATAAATTTTTACAGGGGTTACCCTTGAGCAGGGGTAATTGCACGTAGGGGTAAACTGACATATTAACAATTTTATGAGAATTAATAATTTTATTAAATATATATAATATAAAAATAAAATTTCTGCAACATTTTTAACGTGATGCACTTGGATGAGGGGTAAATTTTTACAGGGGTTACCCTTGAGCAGGGGTAATTGTACGTAGGGGTAAACTGACATATTAACAATTTTATGAGAATTAATAATTTTATTAAATCTATATAATATAAAAATAAATTTTCTGTAACATTTTCAATGTGATGCATTTGGGTGAGGGGTAATTTTTTACAGGGGTTACCCTTGAGCAGGGGTAATTGTACGTAGGGATAAACTAACATATTAATAATTTTATGAGAATTAATAATTTTATTAAATCTATATAATATAAAAATAAAATTTCTGCAACATTTTCAACGTGATGCATTTTGGTGAAGGGTAAATTTTTACAGGAGTTACCCTTGAGCAGGGGTAATTGTACGTAGGAGTAAACTGACATATTAACAATTTTATGAGAATTAATAATTTTATTAAATCTATATAATATAAAAATAAAATTTTTGTAACATTTTCAATGTGATGCATTTGGGTGAGGAGTAATTTTTTACAGGAGTTACCCTTGAGCAAGGGTAATTGTACGTAGGGGTAAACTGACATATTAATAATTTTATGAGAATTAATATTTTTATTAAATTCATATAATATAAAAAATAATAATTATAATTTTTATGAAGAGATATGTTGATATTTTTTATTTATTTATTGGGATTTAAAATAGTAATATAAAAAAAATCTTTATTTATATTTTTAATATTAGAATGCAAGTGTTCATTTTAAATTATAATTATGAAAAATAATTTATAGAAATTAGATAATATTATTATAAGTTATATTATTAGAATTTACTTCATAAATATTATATTATATTTTATTAAAAAAAATTAATATATCAGGTTACCCTTGCTTGTAATTACCAAACAAGATTTTTTACCCTTAGGGTAAGGTTTACTTTACCACAACAATTACCAAATAAGATAAGGGTAATCCCAATTCAAGGGTCACCCCTACTCAAGGGTGACCCCTACTTAGGGGTAACCCCTATAAAAATTACCCCCCATCCAAACGCAGCCTTAGACTCCATTCTTTTGATTGAATCTATTTTGGTGTATAAAGATCCAATTAACTATTTAATATATAGGTTGACCCATGATCCTATTTAATCCAATCTGAATTGGTTGGCTCAAATTAAATTTGAGTTAAGAGGCATATGCAGATTAGAAGAGGGATAAAATATTGTCAGGTCAAAAAACACGTACAAAAATTTTAACGAGGAAACTAAGATTAGGCTATTCACTTGACCAATCTTTCTAAGTTACCCCTTAAGTTTAATAGATGTTCGAGTTTGAAAATTTGAATGTTTTGATAGGGCATGCTATTTTTAAGAATATAATCAATACTATGATTAAAAATAGATGATTGTCAGTTTATGTAACAACTCGCCCCTTCAGCACAATATTGTCTGCTTTGGGCCCACACGACTTGGCCCAAAAGACTTATGCTAAGGAGAGGGGAGCACCTTCTTATAACCCCACACCCCCTCCACCTCATGGACAATGTGGAACTTTTTTCCACTCCCATGTGGGTGGGGTATTACAATTTATCTTAAAACTATCAAACTGTCTAAAACAAATTCTATTAAATTATTCTAGTTTGTGATTTTTTAAAATTAAAATAAAGGATGTGGTTTTTACACCGATATTTTACTAACATTACATCTGATAATTTTTTATTTAAAAAACCAATTTTATCCTTTTCTAGCAAGACTAAAAGATGATGCCTCTGTAAAACTAACCATTGAAGAGAAGAGATCCAAACAGTGTTATCAGAACTAGACCGAACTGCGGTCAAAGTGAAGGTTCAACTAGAACCATCGTGTCTGCAGTTCAGTCAGGTCAAAAACTATCCAGGCAATTGGACTGCAAAAAACCGTTGTGAACAGCAGTTTTGCGGATAAAACCGCAAGCCGTAAACCGCGGTGCAAAGCATTTGAAATTTTTTTAATTTATTTTTTAAAAAAATTCCCTTCAAAATATTAAAAAATGGATATATTTAAAATATAAAGATTTCTTACCACTTCTATCACATATATTTCACTATTTTAGTATATTACTCAAAGTTTGAATGTTATTTATAATATTTATATTAATGTTATTTGTAAAAGGTGTCTTACTTAATGTTATATTTAAGATTTATATTATTTTATTACTTGATCGACTTTGACTCACAGTTGAACCCGAAATGCGTCCAAGATAATACGTTAAATGGTACCATTCTGATAACCTTGGATCCAACAAATGAGAATGGTAGGACACTTTAGTTCCTCTTTCTATGATAGCTTTGACAGTGGCAGAAACTACACAGGAGAGATAATTGATATCAACCGTTTATAAAGGATGATGAAAAAAAAAAAATCTTTTTAGCGTTCTCATGAATCTGATGTAATTATTATTTTATTTCTAATGCTTTGATTCCAAGAGAACATTATTGGCAATAGAAATAGTAAATAATTTTTTCTGTTGTGGGCATAATCAAGAAATTTAATGTGTAATGCCAAATAGCATGAATTAAATTGAGTCACGAAGACATTTAAAAATTTAGCTCATGCTTGGACTCATTTTTTCGGGTAGTCACAATTTATTTGTGAAAATTAAAATACTCGGTGTTTCTCATTAAAGAAGAGATCACATCATTTATTTATAATTAAATTTAATATATCTGGATAAGAGAAATTCAAATAACAAGATGAGTGGAAATTCAAAATAGAAATAAAGATAAAATTAAATTAAATTCAAAATCTAAATCTGGATGGATTCTATCATTATTAGATATTAAAATTTTGGACAAGAGAGATATAACAAGCCTTTGATAGACTAAAAACTTTTTAGTCGAAATATTTGCCATTGTAGTGCAATTCAATTTTAGATTAAATAAAAAATAAGTTTTATATTGCAAAATTTCAGCCAAAAAATGGCCCAAATTTGGGTCCATATCAGCATAAAATTCAGGACTATCAATTTTAGGGATTTCTAATAAACTACGATATCAATGTATTCTCAAAAATATTATTCAAATTTCAAACTTTAGTTGTTATTTGTTACGGCTCACAAATGCAACTAAGTTGAAGTTTTGCATATTTGGACTTTCTAATTTGAGTTTTGGTTTTGAAAGTTTCTGATTTTGTGAAAGAGTTCTGATTAGTGAAAGATTTCAAATTTTCATAGTAATTAGAATTTGTAAGATTTTCATATTTGACTCATTTTATGTATGATTTTTTTAATTTTGATGATAATGATGATTTATGGTCTCACATACTATTCACCACATTATAGATTATCATGGACAAGAAAAATTAAGGGCTACTCCTTAAAGTCCATGGATCAAGCTCAAATGGAAATAATATTAGCCATTAACAGTAGGAATTACATTAGATTACTATTTAGTTGCAAAAATACTAGAACATTTGGAAAATATTTACAAAAATAATATCATATTTTTATAGATCTGATAAGAAAATAATTTTCTATGGTGAGTGGTGGGTGGAACCTATAATTAAAATTGCAGCACTTTTTTTTTTTTCACCTAACATTATCATGAGAGATACTAGGGTCAACAATATTATGAAAACATAATGTCAATTCTTCTTTAACGAATTAATTAATTCAATCCATATTTTACTTAAAAATATTCATATTATGAAATAAGAAGTATAGTTGGTTCAAATGTTCGATCATGGCCTCACTTATCTTGATATAATCTAAAAATTAATAGACTAGGTTAAATTAGGTTGTTTGATAGATTAGGCAATATTTAGGCATAGATACCAATTGAGTTGGGTTGTGGCTTGAGACAGGGTTTAAAAATCGTTATCGGCCGATATTTTTTTCTCTCCAGCCAATATCGGCCGATATAATACGACTGATATTTCAGCCGATATTGTGAATATCGGCCGATATTCACTACTTCAAAACCGATACATATCGGCCGATACGATATGTATCGGCCGATATTTGCACCCCTGGCTTGAGTAATAGTTTATAGATATTGTCGTTGATAGGTTGTTCCATGGGCCATGTATTAAGTTATGGATTGGATCATTGTTTAGTTTTAGTTAATTATGGGTAATGGGTAGTGTTGATTAGATGATTGAGTAATAGATCAAGTCAATAAGATCATAGATTGGGTCGTGGGTCATAGATTAGGTTGTGGGTCATGGGTCGTGGTTGGCTGGATCTTGAGTCATGGGTTAGGTCGTCCCATGGTTAGTCTATGAGTTGGATAATAAGCCTTGAAATCCAAAGTCATGGAAATAGTTTTTTAACCAATTTCCACACTTATTGTGGAAAATGACCAAGACAATGAATTTCAATTTTCATTGAAAAGGTTCTCAAGGAACAATCGAAGACAATTTAAAAGTAAAAATTATTTTTTTATTGGCATAAAAACTATTGTGCACAAACAGGTACTAAATGATGAAGAAAATGATAGTAGAAAAAAAAAATTTAGGCTTTGTCTCCACTTGGACCCATGTAGGGCCCACAAAGGTTCCATAATCAAATTTCTCTCTTTGCCTCACTCAGCTACCTCTCATTAGTTAGATCCCTACCTAATTTAAACCTATCCGAAATTGATTTCTCCATTAAATTAAAAATTCAGTCAAAATTCTCTCATTTTGACCGTTGATGTTTGAACATTTGAAAACCATACATTTTCAAATTCAATAAATCTTATTTTTCCTAAAAAGGCATTATCCCGGAAATACTTTTCATATGTTGAACTCCACTCTTATGGACTTCACAAGCCAAGTGAAAGGATTAAAAATAACAGCAACAACAACAATAATAATGAGTAGTGAATAAGGGTCCAATAAATGGGCTTAGTGAGTAGTGAATGCAAGTCATTAGGGTCCAATAAAGCCCATTTAGTGGACAGCTAGGATAATAGCTCAAGTAGTACCACTCTACCTTGATTTTTTGTGTGTATTGTGTGGTACAGAAGCTTGACAGAAAACTTGAGCAAATTGACAACGATTTTGTTGGTGAATGATTGATAATTTATCATGTGTATGTGGGACTCAGATATAGACATTGAATTATGTCAAAAGATCTAAATATCAGTGTGAGATTGATACAATTAAATATCAAGGTATTAGTAATACGATAGTAATACATATCATATTGATAATATGTTACCATATCAACTCAAAAAAAATTAAAATTTACTTCAAAAGGATATTACATTATGGATGTATCGACGATACGCAACTATTTTTACGCTATCTCAGCCAAGTATAAACATAAGTGGCTACATTAACCATATATAAATAGAATGGCCAAAATATATTGGATAGCACAAAAATGATACTATTGGCCGGTATTTGGACCCCTGACTCGCTCGACTTAGTATGAGATATGATAAAGGATTTTAATTTTCCATATTTTTTTAACTTTAGAACTTCTCACATGTTTATCAAGTATCTAATATTTGGTATTAGAGCAGATACCATATCTCCCCATGTTCAAATATTTGTGAAGGCATCTTAGGTTGTGTTTGGATGGGGGTAAGAGGGGTGACCCTACCTTTGTTTGGTAACCCAAAAATTATCCCAAGTAAGGGTAAAAATTCAAAAAATCATCTCTCTCATCACCTTTTTTGAATACCCCATTGAAGCTTGGGTATTCAAGGGTGATCCCAAGCTTAAGGGTGACCCCAGGTGAGGGGTGACTCCTGTAAAATTACCTTCATCCAAACACTAATCCTAGAAAAAGACTACCTTGTGCTACTGTGAAAGAGGAATGGTGGTATAATACATAAGTGTTAATTTGAGACAACCTAGAAGGCTTGATTTTTGGCATTTCATGACTTTGAATCTTTTAAAAATATTATATTATAATGTTACATTGTAACTTTATTGTTAGTAGCATGATCTAAGCCAATTATCTCATTAATCAGGAGTTGGCCTTTGTATTTAAATTTGATAAATTTATCTAACCATTTGATTTGTAACAATAAGTGTTATCGATTTTCATGAGTTAGGCTATAAAACTTTTAAATTAGGTAGACATTGCCCTAAAACAAAATGTTGAAAATATGACCAGCTTTAACATCATCTAATTGGAGTTATATGGGTAAATAGATTATCAAGGCGTTGAGGCATGTGTAAACCTCCCAATCCACAGACGCTGAGTATAGAACAACAGAACATGAAAATGCTTTTTAATCAGACATTTGTTATTGTAAATAATTCTTCTTCAGATGATGAGTTTTTCATTGGGACAACTCACACATAAGACCTGTATTACAATCCCTGTTTTTGTTCTCTGAATCATATTCACAAGAGATGCTACTTCTGACACTAGATAAAGAGAGAAAAAAAAAGGTGGGGGGGGGTGAGGGGGGGGTAGGGTGTAGCTCTGACAGAATTAAACTAGCTTTATAGTGACTAATTTGAACATCATATTCAGCATAATGTTGGTAGTGACTAATTTGAACATCATATTCAGCATAATGTTGGACTTCGGCTACATGAAACAACATCACCACCATAGATTCATGTTGCAGTGTGAATTCAAGCATCAAAATTATGATTTGAAAATTGCTTCTCCATGAGCATATGATTCCAATCATTCAGGAATTGGGCCGTCCATTTGTGGAGCACCCATCATTTGAATGGCTTTTCCTCTTGGCAAGAAGCTTCCCTTGAATCACATTCTCAGCAGCAATCGCTTCACGGACGCTATCATGAACTAGATTGCAAAGCTCATCGAGTGCAAGCATTGGAAATGGCTCTTCAATGAGAACACCCACCTGCACAGTCCGTTGACCATGTTAGAATGTCAAAAAGAAAAATCCAATGGCATCCTTCAAGCCACAAATAGGGCCCACATATTATGCTAAGATTACACAGTCGAACATTTATCATGAGGCAATTTATTTTACAAATAATGCAACAAAATATGTTGAATGTGAACTGAAAAACTCGTCGAAAGTCATAATTCTACCCAAGTTATCATCGGAAATAAAGAAAGCACGTTGCAGCAAAAAAACACAAGCGAACATAGTGTGAAGTGACAAAAGTCCCACATCGGTTAATTCGAGAAACCAATTGCTCCATATAGCACTTGAGGCATCCTTCTCTCAACGTCTAGCTTTTGAGAGGGAGTTCTACCTCAAGAATGTTATCAAGTCATGGTTTTCTAACATGGTATTAGAGCAGGTTCCACGTGCCCAGTGCACATGAGGGCGGGTTTGAAGTTTCCACGTGTAGCCGCAAAGTGCAGTTGCACATGTGTCAAGTCTCCACATGGTTTTCTGACACAGAGAAATAGAAAAAGATTCATGTGGTTCTACAACTGTGCCTGTCCATGATGAGAGTGGAGCAATTTCACCATCTTTTACCAAAAAGTTACAATACTACTCTCTTCCTCATGCCTCTCTCAATACATGTGAATCTTTTAACATTAAAAGTCCCTAAAAATGCATAATATAATTGGTACCTAGTGCAATATTACAAAATTACTCCCAGTAGTTGTACTTTATTGTCTAGTATGACTTGGATTACCAAAGAATGCAAGACATCTTCGCAACAGTGATGACCAATGCTTAGAAGTAGCTCGCATCTGACATAATATTGCACCATAAAGGCCACACCATGGGTGGGTCATTCCCTAAACACCTTGAATCCAAGCAATTCCAACCATTTGATCAAGGAGCTTTGAGGATGATTAAGAGTAAGATCAACAAGTACCATTCACCTTCCATTTTCTCATAAGCATCAGATCAAAGATGGCCAAGGACCAACCAGATCAGTGGTTCAGATGTGACATGCATGTGATGTGTGAAATACAGTGAATTACAGATTGAGAAGAAGAAAAAAGACCCACTCTGCACCAAATTAAGACATTAAAAGCACACTTTCGTTGAAAGATGAGGTTGCTAGATGGGCAGTTGGTCGATGCAAAACAATTTATCAATTTAAATTATGAGTTCTATAGCTAGATAGACAAGATAAATGACTTTTGACAATGATAAACTTCATAATTTCTGAAGTCGAATATTTGGCAACAGCGAATCTATCTGTTGAATAAGGAAAGAGAGTTTGGGTAGAACTCTTCTGTCTGAGTCCTCTAATGAAAATAGAACTCTTTCTCTTGTCTATAAGTATGCATCAGATTTAATGCAACATAATAAACAAATCTCTCTCTTTCCCGTGGTTTTTTCCTTTAGGGGTTTTCCACGTAAACCTCTTGTGTTTATGTGCTTATGATGTCTATGATTTGTTATTATTCTATATGATATATGTTTCTACATGGTATCAGCTGGATAAGAGATCCAACAATTTCAAACCTGCACACAACTGCAGTGATTTCCAGTTATCTACAAAGGAAATCATTTATGTAGTTTAATCAGGATTTTGGATATTGAAATTGTCTATATAGTTACACTAAAAGAAGGTATAGACTATAGGTCTCAGGTTCAACTCCTCTCCGAGTAACCCAATACAAGAGACTTGCAGACAATTTCATGTATCCATGGGATTAGCCTCAACTCCACAAAGGGAGGGGATACCCATGTTATTAAAAAATAATAATGATAATGATAATAATAATAATAATTTGACCCGGAATATATTTGTTGTCACATGCAAGTTGGAAGTGAATATCTGTCCTATTATGGCAGCTGCATCTTTCACATCAGCAGTCAATCTTTGAAATGAGAAAGATTAAAGAAAATTCATGTGTGAATTAAATCAAACAAATTTGTCAAGGGAAAGTGCTGTAATATATTGGCATTGAAAAAAACATGTAAAAGCATTGCATCAATGAAAAGTGAAAACACAAGGAAAAATGCAATACTACACTTGTATGCTTTGACTCTTAAGAAAATGATTAACCAATTACATATGAAGTGTACTTACTTCCTCAATGCAGAACAAAGAGGCTGCACTGACAAAGGTTGCAGGAACCACGATCCAGTTGCAGTCATCCCAAAGTATAATAGGAAGTGTAAGATGCCAGAGGACTAAAAATCTTGAGGTCAAGCGAGTATATGAGAGAGGAATAGGAATGCTCAGGAGCTGTTCACAGACACTGATACCCTGATGGAAACAAGTGATCTTTGACTCCTGCAAATAATAAACAATCGATTGTGAGGAACAGTGGCACTAATTGCAAGGTAATCTGTCCCTGCCCTTTCCCTTTCAATCTCTGTACTTCAAACCACAACCTAATTAACTTTATAAATTCAAGTTCTTTAACACTTCTTAAATATGTTGAATTTATCCCTGCAACTAAGTGCCATTTGGCTTCTATTTGTTAACACAAAAAAATTGAGATTAATTTCATCTGCCAAAAAAATTTAAACACTGCAGAAGTTTCAACCAAACTTGTTAAAGAACAATTCAGCAGATAGGAATCAATACTCCAACAAAATTTTAAGATCAAAATAAGAAATCCAAATTGGCTTAAAGCCCATCAATGTGAGAAGTTCAAAAAATCAGGGCAGGGGCATGTTTTTCTTTGCTGAGATTTTTTAGTCACATTCATAAAGCTAATTACCAGGGCCGTTCGCTTGGATTCATCAATGTGTAGCAATCGAAGGCTTTGAGAAATGAACTCGATGATGCAACGTGGGCGATGCTTTGAGCTCATGACTACTGCTAGATCATCTTCTTCAAGCAAAGTCATCAGATCTCGGCCAACATCTGAGCCATAAATAACATGGCACTGCAATGACAAATTCCTAGTTGTTAGATTTACTCTAGTTTCAAAGGGTACTTAACCACAAACAAAACTGTAGAACGAAACAAAGTTTCGTGCCATCTTATTGTCAAATCACAAATTAAACTTTAATAGTTGCACAAGTGATAAGAAGCTTAGCTGAAATGTTCATAAGCTGCTACTATCTACTAATTTTGCTATGTTGTGAATGTGGTAGTGGTGATTGGGGTTCTTCACTATATGAGTCTTGAAAAAACAAAACCATATGTTCATTTGGGCCTCTCCCTCCAATTTTATTGGTTATCATTCCACAAAACCAACCATGTCCAATTCAACATAGAGATGTAGGCCAACAAAATCTTGAAAATACATAAAAGGACCCTCTTTGTACTGAGGCATCCATTTGCTGACAAGTTCTCATAGCCTTTCATTCTCAAAATGATTGTCAGACTGATTTTGCATGTGTAGGCTTGTAGCTCAGCACCTTCCATGTAATTGAGAATCTAAGTTGTTCAAATCACAACTCAGGTCTACCAAACAGAGAGAAAGTGAGAAGTCCATCATCATCATTATCCAAGCCATTATCACATCTATCCAGGGTTGCTTTCGGAGTTCTAATTTCTTCTCAACCCTATCAAAACTCGAATACCATCATATCTGTACTGCTGCGAAAGCATTTGTCTGCTTCAGAAATCGTAAATGTTGGATGAGGAGAGAGAGTTCGAGTAAACTTGAGTCTCCTAGTATTCTTAGGACTCTTATTGTTATTATATATACTGCTGGCCTTGTATTTTGGTGATACAACACAATAATAAAATCTCTCTTTCTCCCGTGGTTTTTTCCCTTAGGGGTTTTCCATGTAAATCTGTCTCTTGTTGTGATTGCTTTATGAGTTTATCAATTTCTACGATGGATCCAGTGTGTGTAAGGTATGATTTCCGACCACATTTTAAAGATTGGTCAATATTTATGACAATCTGGACCAACCAACTGATGACGAACTCAGCAATGGGTAAAGGCTCCAAATGTTGCAGCAATCAGGGTTCTAAGCTCAGACTATTGGATCACTAGATGTCTTTCTACGTCATTGATTTAAGCTGCTCTATGGGTGATCAGCACAGACATTTCAGTGTTATTACCTGCTTTCCATCTGTAGGTCAGGAATCATATGTTAAGATTATTTGATCAGTCACTCCTCTCGACAAAAGCCTATAGCACAACCAGTAAATGTTCATTGTCGCAACCATAAAAGTTGTAGTTCAGAGCATATATGGGTTAGACAATTAGTCCATGAAAAAATATTTATAAAATCCAATTTGAGTGCCCACCTTAGAAATCTGAGATGGATGGCTTTGGCAGTGTTGCTGATGATGACAACGGACTCCTTTCATTGATCCACGGTCTTGTGCTGGAACTACACTATCCTACATCCTCTCTTTTTTTTGTTTGTGTGTGAGGTGGATGGATGTGGATGTGGGTGTGGGTGTGGGTGTGGGTGTGGGTGTGGGTGTAGGTGTGGGATGGGGAGACACCTAAATTTTCCAAATCTTATAATGCTGCTCATTGCGAAAAATAAAAAACAAAGTAAATTGATAAATTATGTTTCAGTATTAATTCAAACAACAGTTACCTACTCCAAAGTAAGTTGAATAGGTCACAGTTTGAACTTTGATCTGCTCAGCAGTTAGATACCTGTTGGGCTTAATTCATGACTCTTTATCATGCAGATTCTATTTCCATTTTAAACTTTTTTTGTGAGACATCCAAAAACAGAGAGGCAAGGAGAGATATATTTCCATTTGGAACTACTAAAATCTAATTATTCATACTGAATGCATATTTGAACACATCATTGTCTGAAAGTTGATCTTATATTAAAGGATCCTACCAACATCAGTAGCTTCTTAGATTTTTTCTTCATTATAAAATTTCTTGTTCAGACAATTTAGGTTCAGTATATATTAGAAGAGGAAATATACTGACAATTTAGGTTCAGTATATATTAGAAGGAGAAATATTAGTATATTGGATGAGAAGAAAAAAACAAAGAGAAGAACAAGAACTCATTCATCAAAATTGACAGACTCACAGAGAAGTACAAATTGGGCCGAACTAGAAAGCCATGAATTGAGGAGATATGAAAACAAAAATATTATGACAAATGGATACAGACAACTACTTGGGTAATTTTGATTGACAAAAGTGGTCCCATCTTGATTTAGCAATTTGGATAAGAATTAGTAGTGTCATATTTAGCATGTTACTGATTATTTATTTTCATCAAGTCAAAATAGAATGTCAAAGGTTGGACATGTCCCGAAGGATTAGTCGGGTCAAAAGTCCTCTACAAGTGAGACGCTTAGACGCATTCGGTCATAAAAAAATTAGAATGTCAAAAATAGTGTTTATTTTATATAATAACTGCTTAAAATAAGGCTACTCTTAAGTTGGATTAGATTATTTTCTTACATAGGAAGTTACTTTTCAATGATGCTTTGAGGTCCTTATCAATGAAGCTGTATGTAGAGGAGACAATTTATGAAGAAAAATATTGGAATACTTTGGTTTCCCTTCTTTTTCTTTGGATTTTTTTTTTTTAACGTTTTCACTTCATCAAGACTCGAGATTTTTTTGTTTGGGCTCTAGGGAAGGAAGTGCTCTTTCTCTAGTTTTTTCAAGTTCCGCTATGTCAAAATCACAAAATACAAATTGAATATAAATCAATCAAACTCTCAACTAGGTAATTATAATCTAATTCTAAATGCTACCTACTCTGATAAATGAACAATTGCTAACACAACATTTCAACTAACCTTGAGAGCAACTGGAAATGCCATGATATACTGCAAGAGTGCCTTCTTCAATCCTGTGTCGCTCTCACTCTCAACCCCAGCCATCACTCCACTGGCAAACTCATTTGTCCCAGAAATCACAGCCGTCCACGCCTTCCTCCCTTCTTCGAACCTCGAGTAAGATGCCTCCGTCCTGAACACCAGCAGAAGCGCCAGCGCAGGTGCTGTCAACTGGTATGGCAGTGATGATGCCCGCAGCACAGGGAAGATCTCTGGTAGCCAGTGCATTACAACTGCCGAATTATAGAAGGCGATGAAGGCTGCTACTGATGTGAATGCAATCACAGGCGGGATTAACGAAAGGATCACCCGCGACGATAGGCTTGATAAGAGGTGGCGGATGTGGCGGAGGGAGCTTCGGTGCTCGCGCCACTTTTCATGGTTATAGAGAGAGCGTTTCTGCTGCATTCCCCGCTCCTTGATCGCATCGGCCCAATCGGGGATGACCCGGACGAGGGAATCAAGGCTAGTGGAGGGTGTTTCAGAGTGGGAAGAGCAGTGTAAGATTTGGAGGGAAAGAGGCTTCTTGGAAGGATAAACGATGAAGGGTAATTTCGAAAGGGGTCCGGGGGCAAAATTGGAACACGGGGAAGAGGGAAAATGAAGAAAATGGAGAGAGGAAGCGGGTTTTCTCATTTGTAAGGAGTGGAGATGGGATTTGGAGAGGAGAGAAAGTAGGAGAAGAGAGCAGAGAGCATGCTGTCTCTATTCATCTACCATTGGAGACGGAGAAGAAGAGAGTGGAGGGAGAGGGGAAGTTGGGAGCCGTTATTTTGCGACTCAGGATTTTACACATGTTCGGATAAAATAGAGGAGGGAAGAAGCTGATGGAAGTGGGAGTAAAAATGGATCGGGTAGACCGTCCAGGGTAAGACTAACATGCAATATTTTAAAATTCAGCCCACGAGCGAAACGTCGGGTTAAATAAAATTAAACTAGGTTGACCCATAGTCAAATCTCCGTCAAATCCGTATAATTAATATAATATTATAAATTATATTAAATTATTAACTAAGATTTAATTAATGAGTTGAAATAAAATTTTATGTAAAAAACTATTTTATGAATATATATTTGAATGGTTGAGAGCAATGTTTTAAACATCGACCTCTCTACTAAACCATTTCATGGGAAAGTTAGGTTAAATATACTTTGTTAAATTTACTAAACCATTTCATGGGAAAGTTAGGTTAAATATACTTTGTTAAATTTATACAGTCAATATAATATGATAAATAATATTAAACTATTAACTATTAAATAAGAATAAAATATAAATAACCTTAAAAAAAATATATATATATATATATAATACACATAATAAAAGACAAGATTATATTTTCATAAAAAATATTTTTGTTCCCACAAAAACAATTATAAATAACAAAAATTAATAATCCAACGTCTATGTTCCAATATCATCATAAACAAAAATATTTTACGATCCATGATCTCATACATCTAATATTTAAATCCAAATTTAATTTTTATTTAAATTCAATCTTTTCTCAAAAAAATTGTAATGTGACCACGATATTTCATCTCTTTTATCAATATATATTGTAATCATTAAAAAAATCATTTATTATAAATATTATTGATTTTTATTAAGTTTTTATTTTTATGTTTTATTATTTTTCTTTTTAAAATTTTTAACATCTAACCTGTTTTAAGAAAACTATATTTAAAATCTTAACTTATTAAAAATCTAAATAATTTTTATGAAAGCCAACTCACGCACACGGCCACCTCTTTTTGAGGATTCTTTACGATTACAACACTTACAACAATTTTACTCAAGTCCCACATTGGTAAGGTTTAAATAAAATCCCACATGGATGGGCTATAAAATAGGATGAGAAAGTTTAGAAAAAGTGTCCTTCTTGGCTGGGTTTTATGGGCTGGCCCAATTGGGCACACAAATTAAATATATTATTTTTTTTTTTTTTGAATTTTCTCAAAACACGTTAAGTCCCATAATATTATTTTTTTTATATTTTAAAAACGGTTTTTCAATCCAACGGGTCACAGGTTTATTCCATGAACCAGGTTGACCCGCGGGTGAAAGACGATTTTTCTGGGTTCTTAACCCACGTAGGTTTAAAAGTGACCCCACCCGTAATGTAGCCGGTCACGATTGAACCTCCGGTTCAACCGCGGGTTGGGTCGGGTTTGATAACATTGCTTAAATGTGAGTGTGACCCATTTATTGACTTGGCAGGTATAGTAGAAGCCGGGCCCGACTTCATGCCACTTACAGTAATTTGGGTCAGGTCTCTTCGAATATCCGACTAATTTTTAGATCATGTGGAAAGCTTCCTATCTATACATTGGATAAAATTATAAAGAGTGACCCTCTAGAGAAGTGAGAATTGGACTCAAGACCTTCCACTTGAAGATTTGGGTTCTTGGCCATCATTCTAATTCCATTGGGTTGTATGACCTATTTATCTATCAGACATATTCAACGTGAGCTTAAATTAAAAAACATGGTTGTTCTAATTTTGTTCTTTAATATCAAAATAAAATCATTTAATAATATTAATCATAACTCAACCCTAAACACTTATTTTCATAGGAACTCGACTTTGTAGAAGGGTTATTATTTGTAGTTAGAGAAGAGGCTTGATTGTTTGAAATCAATTGGCCTGGGCTTTCAGATTTGCAATAAATTTGAAACCTTAAATTTCTTGTGTACATAAGGAATATTGTCTTCTCTTTATTGCATTACTCCCCAAGGAGCAAAACATAAAGAAACTCGAGACACGGTTAAGGAAAAGCCGATAGAAGAAGAGTTTGAAAATAGATGCTGCTTATGCTTATTTTTACTGTTCATCAGCGAGCTAAATTGCACTATTCATAATTTTCAGCGAGCTCACTTGTAATTTTGAAGAACCGATTTTAAGAAACATTGCACTGTTCATGATATTTAACGAGCCGACTTACAATTTTGGAGAATCGATTTTAGAAAACGTTACACTGTTCATGATTTTTGGCGAGTCGACTTACAATTTCGGAGAGCCAATTTAAGGAAACATTGCACTGTTCATGATTTTTGGCGAGTCAACTTGGAATTCGGAGAGCCGATTTCAGGAGAATTGTACTCTTTATGTATTCTTCTTTTCGGTACGGCAGGTGAAGGGCAAATTCAACATACACTAAAATCCGTGTCTGTATAAATAAAATACCCGTATGAGGATCGGCCCCCCTGAAAGAATACTATGATGGGCCAAGTAACAAAGAAAAAGAATTGATGACGGTATTCTAGGGGAAAAGATCGCTTTGTTGACAATGATTAATGCCAGCATCAAATTTTACCTAATATGTAGCCGTCAAAATACAAGTTGAGATAAGGTGTGCCATTAAGGAGCTGTTTTTTTTTTTGAACGGTAATACAAAAAATTATATTAACAAAAGAAAACAGTATAGAAAGAAACAAAAGGTATAAGAAGATTAGATCAAAACATAAAAAAATAAGAAAAAGGAAAAATCAAAGTAAACACCAAAGCTATCCAGACAAAAACAAAAGAATTAGTCTATGGGAAGGTGAAAGATACCACTAATTAACCATTCAACTTCATTTTTAGTGAAAAAGTCCACCACTCTCTTTTGCTATGAATAACATTTAGAGTGATAACACTTTAACGCAAGGTTATAGCAAAGGGGTATTGTGGTAGGTGCCTACTTACTCTGCAACTAGTTGATTCACATTATGATTTAAAAAATAAAATAAAAAATAGAAAGAGAGAGAGACATAGACAGAGGCATAATCTTGGATTAATCGGAATTGAAAGGAAATTTTGTTTACACCCGCGAAAGTTTTCTGAGAATGGTGCTTGAAGGGCTTCTTTTATTCTTACTCTGTTCTTGTCTTCTAATAGAATTTGAACAACTTGGATTCATCAGCACTCATCAGCACTCAAAGGAAATTTTGTGTATTACTGCAAAAGTTTTCTAAATTTGGTGCTTCTATGGCTTTTTTAATTCTTACTCCATTCTTTTGTCTTCTAATAGAATTGGAAATGGTAGAAACAAAGACCATTACAAATAATGAAGAATAGAGTAATGAAACAAAGACCAAAGATCACTGAAAGTTCCACTTCAATAACATCTAGTCACTTACAATGGCAGAAGTTTCTACCATTCTTTGAAATCAGTTCCCTAACAGCAGAATATGAAACTCTATTATGATATTCTGCAAAGAGAAGATTCCAATAATTTTACAAAATTAAAGAAATGATTATTACTTCGAGAATTTAGAAAAAATTAGTTTCATCAAATATACAACCACCGAGTTTAAACATAATAAAATAAACAACTAAAATAATATTTTTTTTGCTTAAAATTACCTTTTTATGAAATCAAATATATTATTAAAATTAAATTGAGTTACACAAAACCTCGTGGCTATGTTATGTTAGATTAGGATTTTCCATTTGAATCTACCACATCTATAATAATAGCAATGAGCATATATGAATTATATAATTAATTTTTTTATGAATAAAAGTTACAATTTATCTAATTTTTTGTCATTTTTTATTTTAAACTAATAAAAAGTGAAAATAATGCAAGAACAATGAAAATGAAGATAAGAAGGTGATATACCCAGTAAAAGATTTCCTCTTCCTACATTTTCAGCAAAGTGACACTCGACATCTCCTCCCGATTCCCGATTCCGCCCAAGAGAAAAAAAAAAAAAAAAACTTAAAAAAAAAGCCAAAAAAAAAGTAGCAGCGGAAAGAACGATGCTTAAAGTTGTAGTATATAATAACATCAATAACATAGGAACAACGGCAGTTCTTTTTTCATCATTTCCTTCTCTCATTTTCTCCACTTTCGCTCTTTCTCTTCCACTTTCACTTTCTCGTCTGGGGAGAAGTAAAAGTGGAAGTAGAAGAAGCAGAAGCAGAAGCTTATTTAGGGCAATGCCGTCTGCGATAGACGCTGCATCTGCTCTTCACTCCTTCCATAAAAGCGAATCCAGCTTCTTGGCTTCTCTCATGCCGAAGAAGGAGATCGGAGCTGATCGCTTCCTCGAATCCTATCCTAATTACGACGGCCGAGGCGTTCTCATCGCTATCTTCGGTACTTTCTCTTTCTTGCAAACCAGTTTATTGTGAACGAGATAATTGACTTTTCGTAGTGCTTAGATTTACCTCTGTATAAGAAGTGTGTCAAAAATCAATATTCAACTTGAAAAGTCATTCTGCGATATGACTTCAAAGGCTACAGAGTTTTATCTGTGCATGTGACTCAAGCTTAATCCAGTGGTGATTATATCTCAACATGAGTAAATATACAATATGGATCCAATTCAATGGGTGATGGGGAATCTAAGAAAAGCAGTCAAAATATTGGTTCAACTGAAAATTAGCTAGCTGATCCACTATGAACCAGTTGACAATGGACAATTTCTCAATTTATGGCATGTTTCACAACGTTCAGGCATTCTCCACTTGAAAGAAATATGTGATTAGTTTCTTATTACTGAGTGATAGGTGATGAAATCATTGCATATGGTATTTAATTTGCTGTCCAATTAATGATTTTGAGCCTTCACACTTTTCACTTGCGTCCTTAAAAATGGAATTGTAGCATTCAGTATGAGCTTCGACATCCATTGTGGCCTTTCTCTCTTTTTTCTTTGTATGATAATTGCTAATATTGATACTTGTGCCCTTTTTCTATGACGAGAGTGCATTTGGATGTACGTCAGATTTCTATCTGTTATGATGTTACCGAGATTAGGAATTTTTCTTTTCTATAAAAAAATTGATGTGGATGATTATGCATCTGTATTTACCTCATATCGTGGTCTGTTTGAATGTTTGAGAGCTGTGGAAGTTTCATGAAGTTCAAAAGGAGTTGGATTGTATGGGATCTTTTTTTGTTTTTAGTACTGATGATTGGAACTAATAGTTGCTGGTTGCCTAAGAAAGCCCAGATGGTCATTAGCTGATCCCCCTCCAGAATCAAATTGAATTTTTAATGGGAGTTCAGCTCTTGAATTAAATAGGTTGGTTTTGGTGGGATAATTTCTTATGATTTGAATGAAGCGCTCCTCTCTTATGCGGGCACATTTTCCTTCTGTCATGCAAATGAGGCTGAATTTCAGGCTTTATGGTGGGGTCTTAAGGAATTAGAGAAGGCCAGGCCAGGATGGTGACTTGGGAGGAGGAGACTCCTTTGTTGTCACTCAGTGGGCTAGAGGTGTCCAATGCCGATGAAGTAGAGTCGTTGAGGGAGGTTATTAGAAAGAAAGATTTCATAGTGCCTCACATCATGTCATTAGATCTGCTAATTAGAAGGCATTACTGTCTTGCAATGGAGGGGGTGCATCTCCCGCAACTTGTAATTAGATTCTAGATTTTCTGGGGCTTTGCTGTTTGTCGTACCAGGCCTGTTCTTGCAGCTTGGATACCTTCTATGTCGTTTGGTGGGCCTGTTGTGTTGGCCTGGGTTCTCTTTTCTGTTTGCGTGATGCTCTGTTCTTTCAGAGGTTTTGTTTTTCCCCATTTTTTGCAATAAATTTGATTAGCCATTTAAAAAAAATTCACTGTAGTTGCTGGTTGGTTTGCATATTTGATTTTTGCTTATTTCTGACGTAAAGAAGTAAGAATGTTTAGCATCTGATGTTAAACAAATGTAATTAGAATCTTAGAATAACGTATATGTTTCAGGCTTTGGAATTTTGAGTTAACACTTTGTGATGGGAATTTGTAAATTCCTTGGCGTTGGAATGTGGGATAATTGCCACTCTAGAATTTTGGTCTTACCAAACATGGAATCCTTTTGAGTACTTGTATAAATTCTGCAAAATTCCAATTTCACCTAAGAAGTTCAGATCTTTCCCTGACATTCAGTGAGTTTGCGGGTAAGGCTTGATGAGTGGATTTTGCTGGCCTCTGGAGAGTTGCTTCTGATGTGGCAATGGTAAAAAAAATAGGCCAATATGTACCAGTTTTCAGTACTCATACGTAGCGTATCGTCCGTACAATTGCCCAGGCGGCCGATATGATTGATAATTCGGCCATATTGTCGTGGGCGTGATCGGCCGATACCGAATAGTATTGGTGTATTCAATTTTCTTTTAAGTAAAAAAAACCGTTTCGACCATTTTTCAAGTTGAATCTTGCATTAAGTTTAAGATTCTAAGAAGGTTTAGAAGCAAGTTCTTCAAGTGTGAAAGGTATTTGTCAATTCTAAACACTCTCTTAAAATTTGACCATTTTGAGTTATTTTCATCATTTTTTTTTTGAATCTTTGCTCTAAGATAATCTTGATTTTGGGGGTTTTTGTGTGAAAATAACTTAAGGAAATAATATTGGGTGCTCATGGAATTGAATGGAGATGTCTTAATATGATTGATATAGTTTATAGATGTTTGTGTGATTTTTTTTTTTTTTTTGAAAAATTAATGAAGGCCAAGCTTTCTAAGATAATTCCTATTTTGGAGTTCCTTGTGGAAAAATTAATGAGATGATATACAGATGTTTCTTGAATTAAATGAAAAGCCCTTAACGTGAATGATATAGGTTTTAGGTGTTTATGTGATTTTTCTAATATTCCAACATTTTTATAAAATTTTAATTTTTTTTACGAAAAAAATTATGAATTGTAATAGGAAGATACATGTCACTATTGGGATACTTGAGAACCTGAATTTCATATTAGGTGTTTTCTCATATTAGTCTCTTATTTTCTAAAATTGTTAGACATTTTTCAAATTTTAAGGACATTTTAAATTTTTTAGGACATACTTTATTCATATCATTATTTTCAAGGTCTAATGCTTTATAAAAATGACCTTTTTCTTAAACAAAAATATGCTCACACTAGGTTTTTCATTTTTCCATATTTTCTGTATTTTTTCTAAAAAGTTTCAACAAAGGAGAGAGAATTCGTTGTGGTGTTTTATCGCCTCAACAATACATATTGGCGATAGAGGCTCATATCAGCCAATATATATCGGGGGCCGTTTTTTAACCCCTATTATGTGGCAAGCTGCTTTCATGTCTAACATTGTTCATGTCCCCTTTTTTGCAGCTACTTTTGCTCCTTTGTATTCTGAAGTATTTGTTCCTTCTGCCCTCTTTATTAAAGTTTATTACCATTTCACAAGAAAAGAAAAAAATGAAGTTCTATTTTTCCATGAGAAGTTCCTTGCACTTGGATGATGCTATTGATCAATGGTTAGATTCCCGCCCCCCAGCCTACAGCTTCCACTAACTGATTTCCCTTTTGCAGATACTGGTGTAGATCCAGCTGCAGCTGGTTTGCATGTGACATCAGATGGAAAACCGAAAATCATAGATGTACTTGATTGGTATTACCGAAACTCTAGTAAGATTCACTATAGTAATGCCCTTTCTTGACATCCCTAGAGCCTTCCTTTAAGTAGAAATATTTTTCTATTGCAGCACAGGAAGTGGTGATACTGACACATCAAAAGTGGTGAGAGCTGATGCAGATGGTTATATCACTGGAGCATCAGGTTGGAGAGATAATGTACTATATTGCATAGCAATTTTTTTTTTTATAATTTCACTTTGTGTTAACTTGGGGTTGATTTCTTTTTGTATCCACACTCTTACATGTAGTTATGGTTTTGCATATTTCTTTTCTTTTGATAATCATTTATTTATTTATTTTGATTTATTCATACATAATACATAGATATGTGCATCCCTAGATATAGACATATATTTACAACATCTCATGCCATTACTATGATCCCTGACTTGTTTCAATGTTTTGACTTTTGAGTATCGACTCATTTATTCAGAACAGATTTTCTTTCTGCGATGTTGTGATCTATGTATTCTAATGTCTGAAAGAATTCATCTAGGGACACTGTTGGTTGTGAATCCATCAGTGGGAGAACCCTTCTGGCGAGTGGCATGTTGGTTGTAAGTTGGTTTATGAGCTCTTCACAGACACTTTGACATCCCGCTTGAAGGTGATGTTCTACATTTAGCCTGTGATTTTTAACTTTTCCGGGGCATTCTATTTTCTTACTTTTTTGTGATAACATTCTTTATGAATATTTTATTGCAGAAAGAAAGGAAGAAGAAGTGGGATGAAAAAAATCAAGAAGCAATTTCGGAGGCTTTAAAGCACATCAATGAGTTTGATCAGGTTTTTGACTTTCTACTTATAGTATTTGCTGATACACTACCTATAGGCCAAAAATGCAATGTACCATATAATATGTATTGTTTACCAGCCATGGCCAATATGCCAAAAATATGTTCATATTCTACTTCAATAGATGGTCCTTAGTTGCCAATGATACCCATGTTCTTTGTGGTTGCTTTTGGAATTGATCTTATGCCAATTGAATATTTAGTTGTTGGGAAGCTATTCTTTCTGCAGATTCTGGTTCTTGCATGAAGATGAAATTTAGATGTGTTGGTCTTTGCGAGATTCTATTTGTAACTTATTTACAGGTTCAAATGGATTTATGTGCCACATATTTGTTAAATGTCTGTTTGCAGAAGCACCCTAAATTGGAGGATAACAGCTTAAAACGAAATCGTGAGGACCTTCAAAATAAAGTTGATTTTCTTCGAAAACAAGCTGATGTTAGTCTCTCTATACATTAAGCATTGGTTTCTATATTGTGTCTCAAATGCATATTACTTTTTCTTTAGAGTGCTCATTTCAATTTCTTCAGAGTTATGATGACAAGGGACCGGTTATAGATGCTGTTGTGTGGAATGATGGAAATGTATGGAGGGTTGCTATTGACACTCAAAGTCTTGAGGATGATGATTCAGGGAAAGGGAAATTGGCTGACTTCATTCCTCTTACAAACTACAGGTTGGTTGTAATTTAGCACATTTAACTCCATGTTTCTATGATTTAAGTATGTTCATAAGCTCAATGGCATCAAATTTTTGTATGCTTTCATTATTCATTGTTGTTCTAGTGTACAAAATAGAAGTCCTATGTAGATAATTCTATATGCAATCAATTTCTTAAATGCTATCCTCTCAAACTAGAGGTAGGGCTGGTAGTGGGTTGGGTCAGGATGGTTGACTATATTTAATAACGGATTTTTTGTCTGGCCCAATTTGAACCAACCCGAATTTTTTGGTCACAACCTGACCTTAACCCAATTCAAAATTTTATTTATTCAACCTAAGCTGACCGAACCTGACCTGAATTTCTACAAAAAATTGAAAAATGAGATAAAAATTATTTTTAATAGATGAAAGATATGGGGATTACTGTTTCATGTGGAGCCATTGGGCCATAGAAAATGGAGGCAATGGGCTAAGACTTTTGAACTTGGGGTGGTGTACATAGGCTAAAACCAAGTAGGTAAAGAAAATAAAGTGCTTTGTATTTTTTCTTTAATTTGGTTTTGGGTCGAGTTTGGGTTAGGGATCCTTCAACCCAGCTCAATTTGATTTATTTCAGGCGGATCAATTTAATTTTTTTCCCAAATATGTATAGCCAACACCCAGATCTTTTTGGGTTAGGTTAGGTCGGGTTTTGAGTTGAGTTAGAAATTGCCACCCCGAACTATAGGTTGGTGGTAATTTAGCACATCTAATACCATGTTTCCGTGATATAAGTATGCCTCATAAGAAGCTATGTGAGTTTTAGTGAACTTTGATCATTCATTATTGTTCTAGTACAAAATACAAGAAGTATGCAAATAATTCTATATGTGATCACTATGTTATGCTCATATAGATCTTGGACCTTGTGGGTTGACGGAGGTCTATATAATTAGGGATGTAGAGTATACCTAGAATCCTGTAGGCTTTAGATAGGTAGTCAACCCATGGACAACAATTTTCCGAATCCAATTATGAGTGGAAACCCTAGATTGATGGGATAAATCGCTTTGATGTTGTGATCATCAGAATGACAATGACAATGGGAGTATTGGATGTATTATTATTATTATTTGAGAACTGTATTAGAGAAGTGTTAGAGAATTGTTTACGAACATCATCCTTTTTATTTTTTATTTATTTTTTTGGGTGGTGGGGTGGGGGAATGATTCCATGTATCTTTACTGCTTTGATTTATGGTAGCAGCAGGATGACTCATTTCACCCTTCATCTTTGGAATGATTGTATTTAACTATTTATTATTATTATTGTTGTTGTTGTTGTTATCATTATTATTATTTTGGTTGGATGGGGTTTGGGAGTGGTGGTAGAGGGATGTGTTCCAATTCATTCATTTTTAATTTTTTTATATTTTAATTTGAATGACGCCAAACAATATCCCGAAACTTGATAACCTCCATTATCATGTTTATGTGCAAGAACTTTGAGGAGATATTTGACTACTTTTTTCTTCATAGAGTGCCTAAATGATGTGGAAAATGTTGATCATTTATTTACTATCCATCACCCAGTGCTAAGCATGTATGGGAGTAGTTTCTGAATATCTTTGGAATTGTTTGGGCCTGCCTTATAAAATTAAATGAGTTTTTTGTTCATGTGGTTTATAAGGTTTTGGCAATGTGGAAGACTATTTTGTCCCTCATGCTTCCTGCCATCCTTTGGGTAATATGGAGAGAAACAATATAGTTAGGGTGTGTGTACTAGAGGTGAGCGAGCTTTTGATCAGGAGCAGTTTTCCTTTGTTTATGTTGCATACTAGCATTTAGAAAAGGGAAATTCAAATGTTCAACAAAGCTCATATTTTTTGGAAAATTGGTTGACATCATCAAACAATGATATAGAAGATGGGTGCCAGTAAACAAGGAATTTGGAGGATTTTGTTCATGGATCACAATCGCAAGATGATGGGAGATCAGAAACTCAACAACTGGAGTATGTAAAATTGCAAGAGATAGAAAAGGCCTTGTAGATTTTGAAACTCGAATAGATGTCTTTTGGTGAGGGCTACAGGAAAAGAGGTGCTAAATTGATTGTAGACAGAGCAAGCAAGGTAACATGAGCATCATTGGACCTAATATGGGTGGGTGGCTCAGCTTTAGCTATAGTCTATTTCTTGCAACTTCTTGATGGTGGGTGACATAATCGTTAATTGTTCCCATGAGGTTCAAATGATCATTCAGATTTTTTGGAATTACCTTTATGCATTTGTCAATGAGATGTCTACCTTATCGTAAGTGCAAGTGTCCAATTTAAATGTGTGAGAAGGGGGTCATGCTTCATGTCTGTATCACCAACACAAAATTAGGATATTCTTTTTGATGTTTTTTGTCCATATCTGTTTTCCCTTGTACAAATGTACTAGTAGTGTTGTGTTTCACACATTTCTCCTTGATTATGCCATTAAGAGAGATCATACATGTTTCATGAATTGGATGTTATATTGAATTTAAGCTATACACTAGTCTTTACACACAGAGTGGAGTCATCCCTTTCATGCATGTTGCACGCTTAGCAAACAATGTTACTGATTTCTTAGCCAAGGTTGGAATACAAAAATCACAATTGGCAATGGAAGTTCCTCCTCCAGTCTTCTTAGGGAGGAGGGGATCAAGGGTCTCCTCGTTTTGGAGGATGGCCTTCTCTTGCCCTCATTCACTTTGGTTATATGAGACCCGTGGTTTTTTTATTTCTTTGTGTAGTCATAGGACTTTTATCATCTACTTCTCTTCACTCTTGATGTATTTTGCTCATGGTGTGGGCCTTGTATAACTCTCTTATACATGGCCCTTCATGCTTTTGTATCTTATCACTTAATTAAACATTCTCTGTCTCCGTATAGAAAAAGGGTGTATGGGACTGAGAGGTGTTTCTCTTTCTATTTTTTTCGTCTTCGTATTGTGCACTTCTAGTGCCTTCTATACATCATACCAAAACATGACTTCATTTAAATGTATACATTTATTTAAAGTATAGTTTATATACAAATGCATATCTATAAGTTAATATTGGACCAATGTGGGTCTCATGGAAATTGTCAATATTGGTTATCTTGCCACTAGTTCACTACTAAAAATGTGTCCAAGAATATATTAAATTCAAAAAATAATTTCAAGTCATCAAAATGATGAGAGCTTAAAAAACATGGTTTTAAGATTGGACGATGTTATTTTTGCGGGGTTCCATGATCATGGAAAGATCTTGCAATGCACCATCGAGTGGATTAAAAGTGGATCCTCATGTAGGATGCAAATTATTATGATTTAAAAATAATTTTAAGTAACATTTGGGAGCCTTTTGTGATTAATGAAGTTACCTTTCAAAAAAAAAAAAAAAACATTTGGGAGCCCAAAAAACATGGCTTTTGTGATTGGATCAACACAATTTTTTTTATTGTTTTCGTGGATGAGAGATCTAGCCAAAGGACCCATCATATGGTGCAAAGTTGGGCCACGCATAAGAGGCAATAATTAACTTATTAACAATTTAAAGACGTGAGAATTTGAGGAGTTTAAAAAATATGCCTTTTATTATTTGGATCAAGGTGATTTTGTTTAGGTCCCATAATCAATTGAAGATCTTTGCAATGGACCTATCACATTGGATTTAATAAATTAATAGTTATGTTCATTTGATGGACACCCAACAGTTAAAAGGGAGAAGTGTTGGAGAAATTTGGCACCTAAAAATGTCTCCCTTTTATGTATATATATTGGTATGGGATTTTTGTTATTGTTATTGTTGTTACCTTTTTTAATGGTCCTTGTATGTGTGTTTCATGCTGGTCAAAACAAAATAATCTGTTATGCTGATCAATAAAATGCTATTATTCTATGATACCGACATTTGACCTTAATGTTGTCAAACATGCTTCTTTGCTCTTGTTGATGAAATCTTTTGTGGGTCTATCAATTATGAATATGCATGGAGAGCAATCTCTTTTATATGGGAGAAGTGTCGGAGAAATTTGGCACCTAAAAATGTCTCCCTTTTATGTATATATATTGGTATGGGATTTTTGTTATTGTTATTGTTGTTACCTTTTTTAATGGTCCTTGTATGTGTGTTTCATGTTGGTCAAAACAAAATAATCTGTTATGCTGATCAATAAAATGCTATTATTCTATGATACCGACATTTGACCTTAATGTTGTCAAACATGCTTCTTTGCTCTTGTTGATGAAATCTTTTGTGGGTCTATCAATTATGAATATGCATGGAGAGCAATCTCTTTTATGTCAGAAATGCTTGAAGCTTCATACTTTTCTGTGCACTTTTTTTTTTTTGCTTATCTTTATTTTCCCACTGATCTTTCTTTCCTGATGTTGCATTTGTGCATTCTTGAATTTATGCGAACTCACATGTTTGAGTTTGCATGATTCCACCAAATATTTAGTTTCATGCAATTATTTGTGCAGGATTGAACACAAGTATGGCATATTTAGCAAATTAGATGCCTGCTCCTTTGTCACAAATGTTTACGATGAAGGAAACATCTTAAGTATTGTGACAGATAGCTCTCCCCATGGTACTCATGTTGCTGGTATTACTGCTGCCTTCCATCCTAAGGTATTTTATGTTATATATTCTTCTTCCCCTTGCACTCTCTTGTTAACTTCTTTCTGTTTTGTTACTCTCATTTGTTAACTTCAATTTGTTTTAACTGTTATACTCTTACCACTTCTATGCACATTTGCATGTGTCTGCATGGCCAAATATATGATGTTTTGGGACCTTGATGTATCATATAGGAACCCTTGTTAAATGGAGTTGCCCCTGGAGCACAGCTTATTTCTTGTAAGATTGGAGACTCACGTTTAGGCTCTATGGAGACTGGAACTGGATTGATTCGAGCATTGATTGCTGCAGTGGAGGTAGGACTGAGTTAAGTTACAACAATCTCTTCATTTACGAACTCTAATTTGTGAATTCATCATTTGCTTTTGGTTTCAAATTATGCCAAGATTCAAGAGTTACAATATGTGTGTTTATATCTCAATGCACTTTTTTGTACTCTGAATGCACACATTGGAAGTATGAGTATGTAATTTAATAATTTGGTTTAGACTAAGAAGAAGATATTCTATCAAAATAATTACCTACCCCTTAAACTATGATATAAACCTACGCTTATGCAACTGAGTTGACTACAACATAGACAGAGAATTTTGTGAACTCATTCACCGGTGTATCGGTCTTCATGTGTGCATTTCTAGTTATGGTAATAAACTGGAACTCAAGTTGTTGTGTCATGCACCATATTTAGGGTAGTTGCAGGAACATTATACTGAATGTTCATCCTGCTTGTGGTCCTGTTTATATTTCAGAACTTGGTTTCCAGTTTTTTACCATTGCTATCATTTGAAGAGTTCTGTTTCTTTTATCCCATACTTGAATTACTTTTCACTTTGTCTTTGCTACTAAGGCTTATGGATCGCTTTGCTTTATGCTGCTTCTTGATCATTTAATGGTAATTAGTCATTTACAATTTTCTCCCTTGTACAGAATTGTTACTTATGAGGTAGCATCATTTTGTTTGATACTTTTCAATCCTATAGCATGTTCATCTAGCTATTACATATGTGCATGGGCATATAGCATGACTCGTTGCTTGACGCCTTAGTGCTAACTATGAGCCTTTGTACTGACTGAAAATTCAAGTGGAAGATCCTTCCCACTAGTATGCTTTCATTTGTGAACTTCCTCTTTTTCTTTTCTTTTTTGGGAGATATTTTAGTAAACTAGAGTTTTTCTAATCTCTTGGATAAAAAAAGGAACATTTTCATCATCATATTCAGTGTATGGAGTTCTAATAAACTAGGAAAAACATCTATAACATAAATACATCTCCACAAATCTGGAATTGTGTGAAGTCTCATGGAAGGGTTATTCCAGTAGAGGGTTTCCTGCAAGTGACTTCAGATCTTGCAAAAGGGATCCTAATGATGCATGAAATTGTAATCATCACTATGAGGGTAACTTGGGTTGGGTCTGGCTTCATCTTGAACCCCACCTGACCTGAACTCATTTCTGGGAATCCAACCTGATCTGACCAAATTTTCTTTATAGACCCCAATTTAATTCTTCTAATTCTAAAAACTCTCACATAAGAACCCTGACTTTATGTGCACAACAACCTGGGTGATCCTCTATTTCAGCTAGAATTTCTTCATGCTGGTATTTGCAGTGACGATATCCTATATCCAAATATGTATTTTCTTCATTGCGCCTGACAATTGTTGAGAAGAGGAAGAAGAGATGGCCCCAAACTTGAACAAGATCTGTTATTGTCCATTTGATCTCTTTGAATCCCAAACTATAAACTCTAAGGAAGATGAAGCAGTCAATGCTCCTTGATGTCTTCGAATCTTCAACTATATTACCCTAAAAGAGATGAAGAGAGGGTTGAGAAAGAACAAGAACTAGATCTCTTTGAATCAAGGTAGTAGTTAATGCCTGCCCAATCACTTTAAATCCCCAAAAAATGCTCCAAGGAAGGTACATTGGAGAGAGGGAAAGAGAGAGAGATTGGAGAAAGAAAGTGAACTAGATCTCTTTGAATCAAGGGAGTAGTTAATGTCTGAGTTGGGCTCAGGTTGTGTTTGAATGAGTTGGGTTCAAACTGCACACTAGCACTCAGATTGGGCTTTGGTTGGCCCAAAACCTTCCATTTTAATAACCATTTATTGGGTTGGGCTCAGGTTGTGTTTGAATGAGTCGGGTTCAAATTGCCCACTAGCACTCAGATTAGGTTTTGGTTGGCCCAAAACCTTACATGTGCTGCGCAGGTTGCAACCCTGGTTCATATTTTTTTTTTTTTTTCATTTTTTTAGCGGTAACAAATAGAAAAATTATATTATTATTTTTTCATATTTTTTTATCATGTGATATGTTGAGAATGCATATCTGTTCAACATGTAATGGCTTTGTGCAAATGAATGAAATTAGTTCTTATTCTGTGAAATTTTGCTCTGAAGTATGGTTGAATCTTAATTACATTTATTATGATGACTTATGCAGCACAAATGTGATCTCATCAACATGAGTTATGGAGAGCCCACTCTGCTACCAGATTATGGGCGCTTTGTTGACCTTGTTAATGAAGTATTACCTCCAGAACCATTAATCTTTTTCTTGCTTGGCAGATTATTCATGTTCTTTATTTTGTCATTTCCATGAAGCTGTCTTCATGATACCATCTGTTCCTCAGGTTGTTAATAAGCACCGTTTGATATTCGTAAGTAGCGCTGGTAACAGTGGACCTGCATTAAACACTGTTGGGGCACCTGGTGGCACAAGTTCAAGCATCATTGGAGTTGGTGCTTATGTCTCCCCTGGCATGGCTGCTGGAGCTCATTGTGTGGTTCAACCTCCCTCCGAAGGGTTGGAATATACTTGGTATGATCTCTTCAGGGTCCTTAATATGTTAGTCTCTTCTTTGGTGCTGTCTGGTGGGGTGGGGGGGTCATTATTGATGATATAAATAACATCAATTTGCCGATTTCTTTAGTTTTTCATTGTTGTGTTTCTTTCTTTAGTTTCTCTACTTTAATTCCCATTCATTTATTTATATTCATTAATTTTTTAAGTTCCCATTCATTTTCTTTTCCTGAATTTTTGTATCAAATTTATTCTGCAGGTCAAGCCGAGGCCCAACAGCTGATGGGGATCTTGGTGTTTGTCTAAGTGCTCCTGGTGGTGCTGTGGCTCCTGTCCCTACTTGGACATTACAGAGGCGTATGCTCATGAATGGAACTTCTATGGCATCTCCTTGTGCTTGTGGGGGAATTGCTCTAGTTATTAGTGCAATGAAGGTATTGGCTTTTGTTAATTTTCTTTTCATTTGTTTGAATGTTCTAAGCCTCTATTAATCGGTATAGTTTTCTTGATGAGGTGATGGTACATGATTTCTTATGTCTTTGTAGGCTGAGCATATTCCTGTGAGCCCATACACTGTACGCAAGGCATTTGAGAACACAACAGTTGCTGTAGGTGATTTGCCTGAAGATAAATTATCCACTGGGCAAGGGCTCATGCAAGTTGACAAGTTAGGTTTTTCTGTTTCTGAGTGCCATTTCTTCCTGCTTATTCTGGGTTAATATTTATGGAATTTTGCATCTTACGAAATAGGCTCCTTTTTTGAACTATATTGACTTTTGACATTTGTTTCCAAGGCAGGGCGCATGAATATATCAAGCAATCTAAGAATCATCCATGCGTTTGGTATCAAGTTAATATCAATCAAGTTGGGAAATCAAGTGAGTTGCAGCTTGTTTCTTTTACTTGAAACCCATTCATTGTGTTCTCTGAAGAAGGTCATTTTATATCTCTATGTTGTGATGCAGTCTAGGGTCTCTCCCAAGACTACAACTTGTAGATCTAGGATTCTTTAACAGAAATCCTTCTCTAAAAAGAAATCAAACCAGCCATCAATCATGAGGAAAAAAAGAAACTCAAGCAATGAAATATGTTTGAGAAGTCCTAACGGCTCAGATCTCTCATTTGATAATACCTCAGATGCAAATAGGATACCTTGCAACAAGGGCCTGTGAGGTCAACTTTTGTTGGGTAGCAATGGAAGCACCCTCTCCACAATGAGTACAAGAGTAGCTTTTTGCAAAAATCAAGTCCACAAATCAGTGAATTCTATTTACGTTTATATAAACATAAGGACTTACAGCTCTATGCAAACTTCCAAGCTTAGATGTAGGTTATTACAACTATATTAATAATACTTCTTAAAATGTATAATTTATAATAAAGAAAAAAATTTCAAATTCTATTTACTACATAAGAATGGCATAGAATAAGTGGTGGATCCGAACTGATGTGATAAAGATTTTGGAATCTTTTCACATTGAGCCAAATTAATATTGAGGCTTGATTTTGCTAATGGGCTTTCTTTTGAACCTTGGATCAAGCCTCTTCTTGCCATGTGAGCGCTCCAATTGATCCATACAGTTTAATGCAAATTCATCAATTGATCCAACATGTGATTATTGTTGGATGTATCATTTTGTCTATCCTCAAGAAATGATCTTTCATTTCTTTTCATAGTTCAAGAGAGTTAAGATGTATTAATGTATTACACTCCAATTTCTAGACATGTTATATTGCATCAAACTGTTAGATCTTCCTCAATCCACTGTTTTCTATAGAGGAGTGGTGCAAAGTTTATGATTTTCTTTATGTTTGCTTGACAAACCTAAATTGTTTGTAATGGTCATGCTAACAAGAAGGTTGGTTGTGCAGTGGATAAATTTCTCATTCTGCTTGCTAATTGCTTCCAGTAATGTAAAAGTTTCAACCATTTGCTTATATTTATTTAGATTGTTGAAATTTGGGTGTTCTAGTGTGCTTTCTGTCTTTCTATATTATGTGAAGGCTGATACAAAATTGAACAGAAATGGTTATATAATCACTTTTTAAGAAACTCCACTTGATACTTTTACCAACTATATTTTGAAAGATGCATTTGGCTATGTTGGGGAAATGGCGATTGAGATTAAGGAGGATGACCAGCTCTAGAGGAGAATCATTATATAGTACTGGTTAGAGGAGAATGGCTGGAGAATATGTTTGGCTGATCCCAGATCATCAGGTTTTTTAAGGTGAGCCTACCAGAACATAATTCCAGAGCCTACTTGAAGGGTGTATCAGATATAGGGTTCAAGTAGGCTCTGGAATTATGTTCTGTTAGGATCAATGGGTTGATTAATCGACATTAGCAAAGAGGTATCCTTGGCTGTTTCATGATTGTTTGGACTGAAGAAGGGGAGGTTATCTGGTACCCACATTTCGAGCTTGAAGATTGAGATGTGAGTGAGTGGATATACATGATCAATCTTCTCACCTCTGTCTTTCTATCTGGTGAAGGGAGAGAGAAAAATATGGGAGCCCGATATACATGATAGTTTCAGTGAAATCTTTTTGCAGTGCCTCATGGAGACTGGTAGGCTTCCCAAAGTGACCCCTCTAATTTAGAAGGTTAGGGCCCCTCCAAGAGTTCAAGTATGGCTGGTGGGCATGGATAAAATTCTTAACATGGACCATCTTTGCTGTGTAAGGATGATGCCTTGTGAATGCTTGCCCATGTGTCCAAGTTTTCATTACAAGTGCAGCACCATTTTTGCCACTGTTGGATGTGGCCTGTTGTATGCCTTCAGATTTTCTCGTGGTTTGATTGAGTGGCCATCTGCTTGGGGAGGGAATAGGAGGAGTGGTGGTGGAGAGTTTCAAAATGAATTGTGGAGAGCTTCTGTCCTTAGTATTTTGTGGTCCATTTGGCAAAAAAGAAACAACAGAGTCGTCCAAAGTAAATCTAGGAGGTATCTAATGTAATGGATGCTTTGAAATTTTAGGTGGCTTCCCGTTTGATCTTGAAGAAAGATTCAAGGGTGTTGGAATATTGTACTAATAAGAGGATGGTCAGATAAGGGATCCTTCAGTCAGGTGAAGCCCAAGAAAGTAATAGCTTGTAATCCCCCTATGCAAGGTCAGCTTAATGTCACGGACTTAGAGTTGAACTCGTAATTCGCTCATTTGGCACTTAAACAACCTCTACAATTGTTGAATAAGTCAACCTTGCTCACACTCACTCAATGCTGAATTCCAATTCACTCAAACTCCCACTCAAAGTCAACTCAAGGAACTAACACTCTTGCTTGGAAAGGAAACATGTATTGCTCTAGGAAATGTGCGACTCCTGGAGAGTGGTTTGCAAATGAGGATTCCCCTATTTATGCTACAAGGTTTAGGAATCAATGGTTAGGATCACGCCACATGGCGATCATTCCCACGGTCCTACAATATTCTAGCCTAACTGTAGAAACTTCTACAAATCTCTACACTCCTTGAATCTTGCAGAAACATTCTACACTCTTCCCACTCTAGGGAACTCTAGAATATTCCAGAGAACTGTACATTCTTCATGTACAAATGCCTCTATGTACAAGTTCTACAGAATTGTATAAGATGGAGGTTAACCACTGGAGTGTAACATTAAGCTGAATTTTGAAGGTAGCAGTGACAAGATCAGAGGAATACCTGGTGCTGGGGGTGTTATACACAATTCCATAGTGAGAGGAGCAACTTCTTGCTTTCACTGGTCCAATCAAATTCTGTTTCTCAAAGAAAGCTAAATTACATGCATTATGGAGAGGAGTGAATAGGGTCAAGAGGAGATATTCTGGAAGGTGATTCTTTTGCTCTCAGCCAATGTACCAATGGGACATCTTGCCTGTGGCAGTTGTTAGATAATGTAGATGAGAACAAGGTCTTATCAAATGAAAGGCTTCAAAATTGCTCTTCGAGTCAGGTCAGCTAATGTCAAAGCCAATTTTCTGGCTAAGGAGGGAACTTGGTGTTAAGTGTAGAGTCATGGCCGGTGTATAGGATGGGGATCATTTTTGTAATCCCTTGGGCATTTGTTAATTGGTTCATTTGCTCCTTGTTGGTTCTAGCTGTGCCTGTATTCTTTTTATCCTTATTCAATAAATTGGTTAGCTTTCCAAAAAAAAACCAAAGAAAAGAAATATGCACAATTCTAGTATATGACATATGTAATCTGTTGTTATTGCTACCTTTTGTCCTTTATTCCCCTTTTTCGTTTGTAAGGTAATAAATTGCTTGTTTTCTCTTGCTAATTGCAGTCCCTGCTTCTCGTGGCATCTATCTAAGGGAACCTTGTGCTTGCCAGCAAACTACTGAGGTTTGTGTTTTATATATTTTAGTTTTAAGTTTTGGATATCATTTCCATAGCTTGCTTTCACAACATACCGACTCTGATCCATTATGCTTCTTTTGAAATGTGTAAATAATAATAATTTGTCAGGGGTCCATTAGTTATTTTGTAAGAGATGATATCTGTTTAGTTATGGTATTGGTTTTTTTTTTTTTTTGAGCGGTAACATAGATGTAATATAATTAAAAGAGAGTATAAGTACCAAAAGAGGGTCTAAAAGACTTAGTTATGGTATTGTTTGTATAGTAGATCATGTTTTTGATAAACAATTTGAGATATCCTGAGATGAGTACAATTATGCTAGCTCTAATCTCTTCTCTGTTTCATAAAATGCTATGGTTTTGTTTCCATCAGTTGTGGTTTGCTTTTCAATATTTTTTTCCATTGTTGATTATTCCTTTCAGAAGCTCAATGCTTTGTGCCATTTGTCAACAGTGGACTGTGCAAGTAGAACCAAGGTTCCATGAAGGTGCAAGCAATTTGGAGCAGTTGGTTCCCTTTGAAGAGTGCTTACAGTTGCAGTCTAGTGACAGTACTGTTGTGCGGGTTCCTGATTATCTCCTTCTCACTCACAATGGGCGTAGCTTCAAGTTAGTTTATATTCCCTTTTCCAGTTGAGCAATGATGTGAGTTCTATTATGTTCCAAAATCCAAGAGCTAGGGTCTTGGTGGAAAAAATTCAAACATCACTAAATTTCAATGATTCAAGACAACCAAATTTAGACCCCTATTTAATTTTTGGATAAGCAAAGAACTTTTGATATATCATTGATCCACCTTGTCGCATCACCAGATTAATGATCTGGCCAAACTATGGGATTTATATTTGCAAAGTCAAGGCTCAAGGATGCTATTAAAAACCTAAGGTTGAGCATCATGTAATTCCTCTTTTCCGTGTTAGTTTGTTCTGTTGTGAGGTTCACAGATTTGGTTCTGCCTAATTGTATCTATATCTGCTTATCGAATTCAGCAGATGCTTGATGATATCCCTTGCTATCATTCAACTTTGTGCCATATGAATTATGTGTTTTTTTTGTGCCATACCATCTTTCAAACTATTCTTGTAGGTTTTGTATTCATCTCTCTCTCTCTCTCTCTCTCTCTCTCTCTCTCTCATACATGGTATGTGTATGTGTGTTTTTTATGAGCTTATATTAGCACGTCTTTTGTTGACTGAGGGATTACCCTTTGGATTCTGTGTGATTGACTTTTTGCAAGTTTAGAAGTCATAAACAAGCCATGTTATCATCATCATCAAAGTAATTTATCCCATCATCATAAACAAAACATGTGACAAATATAACACTAATATGTCTCTCTCTCTCTCTTGCTACTATGTACCATGCCTTGTGTCTGTTATTTATTACGCCCTCTGTGCCAAATTAGTTGTCCTATATGGATTTCGGAATTGTCCCAAAATAGTTGTCTCATTTATATTGGAGTAGTATAAAGTGTGTTGAAAATTAATGAAATTACATGGAGTGATAGCCTTATATAAAAGTTCCTTAAAAAATACAAATATTTCAAATGAGACAACTAAAATAGGACGGAGGGAGTATTTGATTAGATAAAAAATAAATTTGTTAGGTGGTATTTTACCTTCAAATGTTAGATTCAATTATATGTGCTTAATTTTGTGCAAGCGAAGAAGTCACAAGCATGACAAAAATCTTCAATGGATCTTTTCAAAATCAAGTATATCTTTGCAACAAATTAATTTGAAATTGGGTTGTACTGGTGATGTAAAATGACCCTTTCAATAGAAAAATCTTTTGTTGACTTTTTGTAATTTATGTATATCTGTGGTGGTTCTGCAGTATAGTCTCCTACACTGTTGTTTGATTTTTTGCTTCTTGCTTTTGTTGCACTATTTTCCTTTATCGATGAAATTCCAGTCACTGTTTAAAGAGGATAATTTATTAATCCATTCTTCATACTTTAAGTGATATAGACAATCATCATTGAAGTTGTGTCTTTATCTCCCTTTATACAGCTTTGTGATTTCTACTTCTCTACTTATACCTATTTCGGCACTTCGCAAACTAACATGTTGCTTCTAGTCGTACTTCCTTGGTGTGCTTTAGGGGTAGTGGGCTTATCCGTGGGGGTTTTAATAGGACTGTATTCGAGTTTTCCACTCGTTAACCCAAAAAAAAAAAAAATCCAAGTCCTTATTTATTACTATATTTTTTGTAATGATAACTAAATTAATTAAGGGGCACAAGATGTGCAAAAAAAAGATAAAAGATACAAAAGGCATCACGAACAGGATACTCCCCTCAAGAGCTCCCAACAACATAACAGGCTACAATGGGAACCTTGAAAAAAGTATCCTATTCCAACACTCTCCTAGTGGCAAAACAAGTTTGATCTCGAGGAGCCTTGGAATACCTTATGTGGAGTTGCACAAGAGATGCATTTAGCTTTGACTCTATTGATGACCACATAGTGAGGCTCGGTCTTGTTTCTGAGGAGGCTAACACCAAATACTCCAGATGGTGGCGAAGAGAGCAAGGTGCCAAATAATTGGAAAACCTGGAGTTGCCTTGAAAAGACATCCATGTGCAGTAGATCTTGGCTATGGACTTTGGCATCTCCCAACGGATATTGAAGAGATTAGGGATGGCACTCCAAATATGTGGAGAGAGAGAGTGGTTGACATCCTCTACCACTTGAAGGCAAAGAATCTGCCACTAATCATGATGCACCGTCTTTTGAGAATATTATATGCTGCTAGAATCTTGCCTTGCAGCACAACAAAATCCACAACTCATGAAGGGGCTTTGTTCTTCCAGATGATAGGTTTCACAATTGAATTATAAAGGAGTTGATTGCTCCAATAAAAGAAAGATTTAACTGAGAAAAATCTAGATCAACTTAGGAGCCCAAATTTTGGAGTCCTCAACTTCGTCGGTAGGAACCCAATTGAGGCTGAGAGCAGATGCTCAAAATCTTTCATATCCGCATCAAGAAGATTTCTTTGAATTGAATGTTCCAGAGAATCTGGTCTCCAAGAACACTATAACCATTCTCTCCACCAAATATTCTACAGTAGTGTCAATTCTAAGGTGCGTAGGAAACTGTTCTGCTGGCAGGGAATCACCACACTAGTTATGTGTCCAAAACATGATTCTAGCACCATTACCAACTTGGAGACTGATGTGCTGTTTGAATTTTTCCAACAGGCACAGATGGTTTGCTACATCTTTGAAGTCCTTAGAGAGGATTGACCTCCCAATTAGGGCTTAGAATGTTGTATTCCAAGTTTTTATTGACCTGTCTTGTCTCGCAAGATGTTGAACTAGCAAAATAACAGTTCAACAGAACATAGTAGAATGATCAAGTGGGTGACATAGCAAACAATAGGAGCCATTTTTATTTATTTTTTGAATAGTAACTTCATTAATGAAGAAAGAAGTGGATGCAAAACTACTACTTCAAGGAGCAAGCACATAAAGCCTGCTACCCAGGAAAAAGCAAAGAAAAAGCAAACAATAACCAGCCCACACCACACCCACCTACATGCCCACACACACCCACACCCCTATCACCACCACAAGATTACATCAAATTATTCCCAATTTCCGTAGACAAAGTCGTACCTTGACGAATCAACTCATCAGCTTCTGAATTTGACGAGTGAGGGACCCAAGAGACCGAGTATCCATAAGCCACTATAAAATGACGGATCATGTTGATTTTTTCCAGATAATACCATGGACATAGAGACCCCGCAGCCCAATCAACAACTATCTTAGAATCACCTTTTAAGATACTCCTAACCGCCCCTAACTCTTCCAGCGCCACCACACCTCTCCACAGAGCAAATAACTCCACATCTATCACAAAGCCATTTTGAAGAGGGCTTGCAAAAGAAAACACAGTGTCACCGAAGCCATTATGAATAATTCCCTCATAGCCCGCTAAACCAGACTCATGCACGCAGCTTCCATCAAAATTAAGCTTGAGAAGACCCATCTCAGGAGCCATCTTTTTCATCGATTTTTTATGTGTAACTAATGCCATATGGGATTTTGAACATATCAGCAGCAGCGAAATTCCATTCTCTTTAGAGTCCTCATCAAAGTTATTATATCATCTTTATTATGATGACTACTTGATCAATGTGATGACATGACTTTGGCTCTTTTAGAGCTGAAATTTGGGGGAAGACATGTACTGCCAAGATATAGGTTAGATGTGTCCTGCTGGTTCATAAACTTAGTAACTGGTTTATAATATAATTTAAGAATGTCACATGAATGAGGAAGAGCTGCATGCAATGTGCTTTGGGGTTTTGGAATTGGCCAAGGTGGGAGCCGACTAAATAGAGGGTGACTCCTTCACAACAACTCAATGGACTTAAGATTCTCGATTTCCATAGTGATTACTCAATAATGTGGAAGGAGGTAAGGACAAAATAAAGTGCGGAAGCATCCAACTCTTGCACCTTCCCAGGTTGGTAAACTCTAGAGCAATGTTGTCAAATCAACTCATATCGGTAGGTAAAACGATATAAATTGCAAATGGGTAGAAATCGTATGATTCTAGGGTTGACTCATGAATCGTACGAGTCAATCCCACAAATTGTAGTCTCGTACAATTTGGATGGAAGAAGGAAATACGATTAGAATGAAAGAAAGAAAACATAACTTTCATCTTCCATGCCTTTTTCTATTTTTCATCTTCCTCTTTCATCTTTCTTCTTCTTCTTCGTTTTCTGTTGTATTTCTCTACTAGTTTTCGTTTTTTCTTCTCATCTGCTTCTCCGCCGCTGCCGCTGCTGGGTTTTTTTTTTTCCATTCGGAACACCCATCACATAATTGTCTTTACCCTAAGTTTTAACCTAAGTTATGTTCATTGCCTTCCTAAGTTATGTTCACAGGTCCTTGTGCGATGACCTGGAAGCTAGGATAACTTCACAAGAGTTGAGGATAAGTTGCACGAGTACTAGAAGCTTACCATTAAATATTTTTTCTTACTAATTTGCTATTAATTTTAACAACAAACTAATCTCTCTTTTTTCTGGGTTCAATAATTTTTATCTATTATAAAAAATAAATAGTTCTAATTTAAAAAAATTATGGATTAAAATTTTAAATGTTGTTGATTTATTTACTGCTTTCTTAAATTTATCTGTACTTAATATTTATATTTAAAAATATATTAATATATTTTTGTGTCTTTTCTTTGTGGATCATTATTTATGACGGATGATAAATGTCAATTTTGTAGATGTGATTTTAGAAATTTGTGTGGATTGAAAAATTTATCTACGTCATGCTATAAATAATAATTTTAGAAAAGACATTATGAATCTTACGATTCTACGATTCACGATTCACATCCACGATACTATTCGAGTTTGACAACATTGCTCTAGAATTGATTCCTTAGCAAAAGAAAGGGTGGAGCTTGATCAAATGAGATTATCTTAGTGCTAGCTTCTTTTGTTCGAGTGGTTGTTTGGGCTGGTTAGCCACGTCTTCTTTCTGATGTACTGGCTGATTCTCCTGAACTGTTTTGGCTGTATTATTATGTCTATGTAACCGAAATATTAATCTCTCAGGAAGAAGAGTATGAATCAGACCTTCCAAATTTAAGTATTGCATCAAACCTCTCAAAAGAAAATATATATCAACAATATTTATTGGTCTAATAATGGGTTTTCTATCAATTTTGTTTCTTTTATCGTGGTTCAAATCACCCCATCCCCAATTTTTTTCCAATGATGATGAATGGTATATTTTACCTTTTTGTTCTATTAAGCAACTAATAGATGAAGGTTGTTGGAGTTGTAACTTTTGTTTCTTATTACGGGTTTTTAATTCAATTTTGCAGTATTGTTGTGGATCCTACAAATCTGTCTGATGGGCTGCACTACTATGAAATCTATGGCATTGATTGCAAAGCTCCATGGCGTGGCCCTCTTTTCAGGGTACCAGTTACCATAACAAAGCCCGTGATTTTGAAAGATCGACCTCCAGTAGTTTCTTTCAAAGGAATATCGTTTTTATCAGGTGTTATTTTTATTTCATTTTTGCCATTTTAAAGTTCAGATGTTCTTATTGTGTTTTTCCAACATTACATTACAACTACAATTTAATCATTAAAGTAGGATCTAAATGAACTGAAAATATTCTATACTTTGTTGGTAAGAAAAGATCCAATTTCGACTGTCTCTTGGAACACATGTAATCAACAAATTGGATTTAAAGAATCAATATGAACCTCCCTCTCTCTCTCTCTCCATGAATGGAAGAACACATTATCTAGAAAGTAACTGGAACTGGATCTTTCATTTAGGAGAATAATAGTCTAAAACAATCTCTTATGCAAAAATCGACATCTGTAAGATTTTTTGTGGGAAGTCTCTTAAGTTTGCAATTGGAGTTGTATTATATCAAGGTCTGCTTTTGAGCCCTCTTTGTTTGCTTTGGTTATGGACAATTTGACAATTGGTATCTCTTTATGATTGCAAATGATATGGTGTAATTGGTAACAAACTAGTTAGCAAATCCTAAAGGAGTTATTTCATTTAGTTCCGAAAATTTAAGGAGCAACTATGATATATCTATTTTTTTTAAAGGTAACTATGATATATCTATTGATGGACCCAGACTGTTGGGTTAGTGAAATCAGCCCCACCTACATGATTAACAGATTGGGTGGACTGTACCATTGGTGTAGACTCCAACATTCCCATGGATGGAGCACAAAGTGTTGGGTTATGGGGCCCAACAATCCAGCACTGGTGTTGGGGGGGGGGGGGGCGCTAGTGTTACCCTTAGGCCCGTAGGGGCTAACTGCCACAACCTCACAAAAAGGGCCACTTGTGCCGCAATAGGGAGTGGGTTTAAAAGTCTCACATTGCCTAGGAGGTGCAAGGCTTGGGTGCTTATATGAGGGGTCACCTCCCTCATCTAGTGTGACGCGTTTTGAACCGTGAGCCAACACTGCTGTGTGCCCAAAAGATCTTGCGCGGGTGAGGGGACCTGGATTGGTTGGCAAAGCGGACAATATTACACTTGTGGGGGCACAATCTTAACAATTGGTAGCAGAGGCAAGTTCGAGGTTCGAGAACCCTGCGTGGTGCTGAGAGAGAGAGGAGAGGAGGAGAGAGAGGGGGGGATTGTTGGGTTATGGGGTCCAGCAATCCAGCGCTGGTGTGGGGGTGGGGGGGGACCCCCACTGGTGTTATCCTTAGGCCCTATTGGCCTGACCGCCCTAGTGGACTGACCGCCACCACCTCACAAAAAGGGCCACTTGTGCCGCAATAGGGAGTGGGTGTAAGAGTCCCATATTGCCTAGAGGTGCAAGGCTTGGGTGCTTATATGAGGGGGTCACCTCCCTCATCTAGTGTGGCGCGTTTTGAAAACCGTGAACCCACACTGTGGTGTGCCCAAAAGACCTTGCGGGGGTGAGGGTACTTGGATTGGCTGGTAAAGCGGACAATATCACACATGTGGGGCGTGAGGGGGGGCCCACAATCTTAACACAAAGGGATGAAAATTTGTAATATCAAAAAGTTCTTTGATTACCAAAGAGAAAATGAAGTTAGGCCAAATTACCAAATGAAAGTACATATCTTACTCAGTTTTTCGCCCAAAGTGGTATGGAATTATAGTTGATTGGAAGTAGATACATTAATGGCTTTAAATACAAGATGATGAGTGAGTGGATTGGTTCAGGTGGAGAACAGAAAATAATTAAATTGAAAATATTGTTTGGGGATATCCATTTCTCTAGAGAGATCAATAAGATATCTCGGTACTGACGACATCTTGATAACACCATGAACATGACAATTTCTAAGGATTCCAAAAAAAATAAAAAAATTGGTTTTATGTCCAATGTATCATACCTATTGAGAAAAAGTAGTTTCTTTGGTCTGACCTGTAGTCACACATGAAATAGCTGATGAGATCTATCTAGAAGCACCTTCCCCTATGACCCTTGTAGGGAAGCAATAGTGTAAAACTAATGTGTTGTCAATTATATCCTTTATGCAAAGCGAAATGAATGTGAGGAATGTTTCACACAATACTTTAACTAGTTTTGAAGTTACGAGATAGATGGGACGATGAGAAGACGAAGGTGCATAATGCTTAACTATGAATGCAAACATTGAGAAGAGGAAGGGCCATGGATCTATAAACTATTGATGTGGGCATCACACCAAACCATGAAGAGCCATTGAGGGTGGTGAGGCCCATTTTGACTTCATAGATGAAATTGCACTTCAATTCCACTCAAGAGTCAATGGAGAGAAGAGAGGGCCTTACAAACTTTCCAACGGGCCTAATTACATGCAATTTTGAGCCTAAATGAGAGAGATATGGACCAATATCTGTTTCATGGTGTTTTAGGCCTTAAAAGCCCATGTTTTGAAGCCCATTTGCTGCATGCATGGTGGACACGAATTCCACATCATCTCCATGTTATATCCTAGGTGGATGCCATGTCACATGCCACATGGCAAGGATTGGCAAGGATTGGGCCTAGGGCTTGTTTGGGACCACAAGTTGGATTTGGAAATAGCATGATTTCCTTTGCTTTGGGCGTGTGGACATATGGAGAGATTCTTCGGAGCTTCAAGGTTAGCAACAATTTGAATGAAGGTTGATCCATGTCACTTTTATGATGTCAATTTTTTTTTTCTATTTTCTAAAGTGATGTAATATTTCCACATGGCACATCACCATTGGTGGAAGAGTCTAAAATAGAGAATAAAGCCAGTTAGGAGGGTTTGGGTGTGCAAGCCTAATTGGGATTGGATTGTATTATTATTTTTATTATTATTCCTAAGTTTTAGTTGCATGGAAGCCTATAAGAACACTTTGGTCAGAGTCTCTCCAAGTGTGGTGAGTTCTAGTTTGGTTTCTTTTGAATTTTAATTTGTGCTTGTGTTGAGTTAATTTTAATCTCATGTTTAATGGCATGGAGAATTTGAATTTCATGTCTTGCACTAATCAATCTTAGATTAAAATTGGATTCCACATCCAAATTAATTTCATTAGAAGGTTCGTTGAACTTCAATTTGAATTAGTGACCGGCTTTGATTTTATGCATGTATTGGTTTATTCAATTTACTTTTAATTTTGAGGATTTGTTTAATTGCATTGAACCTTTGCATTCAAAATTACAATTCCATGTTCATTTTGATTTCACTTGAACACCTAATTTCATTGGTGAATTTTGTTCAACTAAATGATCTTAGTGAAATTAGAGTCACCTTTCTTTTTCTTGAGAGCAATTGAGAGTTAGATTATGGTTTCTATTGTAGAAATCCTTGATTTGGAACCTTGAGGGGTTAGCTTGATGGTCAATTCCCACCCTTATTTGTGGGAGGTATTGGGATCAAGCCCCCTCAACATAAAAAGGGTCATTCCCTATAGTTTGTACCCAGTGTGTGCGGATAGGGAGGTTTACACATACTCCAAGGATTAGTCAAGTGGGATGCCTGGCTAAGTCAGATGGGACAGCTGGATACCTTGGTCTTAAAAAATGAAGTCCTTGATTTGGTTTTGAGGATTCATATCTAAATTTTATCTCAAGTTGAGGGTTTAAGAAAGTGTGTGAGAAAGAACATCACCTTCATCGGTTGGGGGGTCGAAATTCTTGTAGTTATGACTTTAGCCATCATCAACCATAACAACCCGTCACATACACACACACTTTCGCTATAGCTAAGAGAAAAGAACAAAAATAGCAAATAGATAGAGTGGAAGGATACAGAACTGAGAAATGGAGAGAGAATGCTTCAGGAGATAACTCAAGGCTATATTTCTCCCACATGAAGATAATAATGCAGACCATGGTAATTTTTAATGTGTCAGAAGATGCCAAAATGACATAAAATTGAACGTATAGGTTATTTAATTGCCTTTCTAGGTAGCAGACATTTGTGCAGTTTTCACATGTATCAAGAAAAGTTATGGGCTATTTTCTGTTACGGTATCACGAGATTATTACTTGAGAGTATTTAAGTAATTATGCTTTTAATTAATGTTTGTATGGACACATTTCCATGTTTTGGTGATTAGTTGGTTCTTTAAATTGTACTATTTAGAAAAACAATGGTTTAGTTTATTGAGAAAAGTTTATTGAAAGCTTGAATTGTGCATGGGTTTCTTGAGAGCCTTTTGAAGGTGGAGACTAGAGGTCATGTTGTCAAAAGGTGGGCCATCTCTTTCATATCAAGATATACCACTTGGTAAGGATTCTAACAGTGAAAAATTTCCTTGTTTCCTGATTGATTCTTCATTATTTTTGTGGGTGGTTTGGTTTCTTCAGAGATGATTTTGCATTGCAGATCCTAGATTTGGAGTCATAGTTTTGATTGGGGCCCTAGAATATGTTTAGTCGTATTATGGTGGTAGAAAAATGGAGATGAAAATGTTAGGCTGTGGAGAGAGAATGTAGCCATTAATTGGGGTGGGTGGTGTCTGTTGAGTGAATTATTTTCTAGAAGTTACATATTTTAATTGTTTCCATTGTGATTTTGGTATTTGACTGGAAACACAAAATAATTTGTAAATGACATTCGCGTGCTATCTTATGCATTACATGGTTAAGTTTGTCAATATTTTCTTTTTATGAAACTGCTTTGAATTTATTTGCTTATTTCAAGTTGGTTTTAATCTTTTGGCTCTTTTAGTAGTTATGTTGTTTGAATTTGTCATGTTGAGAGGACATTTGTTTGAATAGGCCAAATTGAGAGAAGATTTTTGGAGGTTCCACTTGGTGCTACTTGGGCTGAAGCAACGATGCATGTGTCAGGGATTTGATACTCCAAGAAGATTTTTTGTTGACACTATTCAGGTACATAAGATACCAAGAAGCATATTCCCTTTTTGGAGCATTTGCCATACATTTGCTAACATACTGCTTTGCAGATTTGTCCTTTGAAGAGACCCATCAAATGGGAGAGTGTTGTGACATTCCCATCTCCTTCTCTTAAAAGCTTCACTTTTCCTGTGGAAGGTGGTATGACATTGGAATTAGCCATTGCTCAGTTTTGGTCTAGTGGTATAGGAAGTCATGAAGTAACATCTGTAGATTTTGAGGTATGTTGCATTTGTTATTTTTCCAAATTTGTATTAGCTCTTTGTATTTTCTTTATTTGGCTGCCGGGGGGGGGGGGGGGGGGCAAAATGGAGGATCCATCCAAGCAAAGCATATTACGTATCTAAAACAAAAGGATCCATCATAAAGCCAACCTTTTTAAAAGAACAAAAAATTACTACCTAATCCTCCCAAAGGTGCAAGAGGTGAGTTTCCCTGGCTATAAACAGGGAAGGAACACTTCTGACCCTGTGCGAACAAAGGTGGGGTGTAGAGAACATACAGTCCAGGCTCCATTCACCCAAACAGTGTAGAAGATCTAAAATCAGTCAAGTCCAAACGTTGACAGCAAATTAACTTGTGACTGCAACAAGAATCTCCAATAGAAAACACAGAGAAGGGTCCACAGCAGCAGGGAATAAATCTGAGAATAATGAGCGAGCGACAAGCAATCGGCTGTAGAGACGATGAAAATCAAAAGATCGAGCCAAAGACTCAGATCCACCACAATAGAACGCTCAGGATCAGGCTTGCAATGGAAACAGGGGTGAGACAGAGGTTGCAATGGTTTCTAGTTCTGGCGTTCTTCAAATGGCAATGCAGCAGGCCCTGCAAAATCCGATCAGATGTGGTCGGCAGAGGGGCGAAAGTCCGATCAATGAGAGGTAACACCAGGCGGAAGACATGCAGAACCTATAGCGTCAGGTCAAAGATCTGCAGAGAACGGAAGTGCAGAGAGGACCCAGATGGAGATCGGAAGGGCAGCGAACGATAGGCACAGCGTCGGTGGCTGGCCGATGTAAGCAGAGCAGAGACAGCGGAGATGTAGGGAGGGAAAAAACCTTGCTGAGAACAGAGACAGGGCAAAAAAAAAACTTTCTGAGAACAGAGACGATGCAGGCAGGTTGCAGCATCAGGTTGCAGACGGTGCTGCAAGTGATGCTGAAAGGACCAGTGGCTATGCACAACCTACGCTCATGATACCATATTAAGATTCCAAAAACCTCAAATCTCATTGAAAACAGTCGATCATATATACATAAAGAGACCCTAACTAAAAGATAATAAAAAGACTAAGTTACCCCTAATGCTAATACAAATAATATAATACAATCTAACAAATGAATTTTGTTGGTTGTGAAGGACCTCATATAATAGACAAATTCATAGAACTGTAATCACAACAGGAAAAAAGCATTCTGTTTACAGCCATAACAATACAGCTCTATTTGTTCCTTGTCATGTACTAGATAATCAATCGTCGTGCATGGTGGCAATTTTTTTTCCTCTTTTCATTTGAAGTCTAAAAACTATAAACAGTGATTGTATAAAGTTGCAATTTTCTGTCTTTAACTTTAATGGGTGAGACAATTGCAAGTTTTACAATTTCATTTAATTTCTTATGGACATGATATGCTTTCATAATAGTCATTTTTAAGTTGTGATAGGTGATGACTTTTTTTTTAATTACCTAATATTGATGGCAATATCTTGTTTTTTAGACAGTATAGACAACAATTTGAGTTAATTTTGAATATCTGTGGAATATTTGTAGATTCTTGAGGTGCAGAGTCTGACTTTGTGCTTTTTAAATAAATTCTTAGATTCAATTTCATGGGATAAACATCAATAAAGATGAAGTGACTCTTGATGGAAGTGAAGCACCCGTAAGAATTGATGCCAAAGCTCTTTTGTCATCTGAGAAACTTGTTCCTGCTGCTGTTTTAAACAAGGTAGGTTTACTCTTTCTTATTAACACTGGGTTCTATTATTATTATTGTTGTTGTTATTAATTATTTTGAAATGGAAACCTGGGTCAAACCCTGATGCCTTGGTTGCAGCTATTTAGAATTTTAGATTTTTACCACTGCTACAGGCTCTTGCCATTTTGTGGATGCTGGTTTCTGAAGTATAACTCAAATGAACTTTTCCTCAACGATTTAATTGATTGTTGCTGCTCTTGCAGATAAGGGTTCCCTATCGTCCTGTGGATTCTAATCTCAGTTCTCTTCCTACATGCCGTGACAAACTACCCTCAGGCAAACAGATCCTGGCTCTGTTATTAGCGTGGGTGCCGATTCTACTTTTGGTATGTCTCTGTTTTTGTCTTTGCACCTAAAACCGTTGTATTTTGTTTGGATTTTGCAGTTACAAGTTCAAATTGGAAGATGGTGCTGAAATAAAGCCTCATGTTCCACTACTCAATAATCGCATATATGATACCAAATTTGAATCACAGTTTTATATGATTTCAGATTTGAACAAGGTATTTTATCTATTTTAGCTTTATTGTAGCAATTTAGAGTTTATGCATGTTGTTCCCCATGTGTCTTGTACTTGGTAACATTCTGTGACTTAACCATGACAAGAACAAGTATTACTCAACAAGTATCTGTGTTGTTGTCAGCCCCATTCTTCTTGAAAAAATCCCAAGACTGCATCTCAAAAAGGGGAAAAAAAGGAGAAAAAGAATTAAAGAGCATGCATAGTAGTCAAAGGTGTATCTTGGCCAGTGCCAAGGCTCTCATGGAAAATCTTGCTATTATAATTTATAAGCCTTTTGTCAGCTTTTCTACTATACTCATTAGATATTCTAGTTTGCATACATTATAAGCTAATTTTATTTACTTAGATTTCAAATTAGCATACTATGTATGTATGGAATGTATTTCAGTTTAATATGTTTACAAGCTCCATTGCATGTACATTTTTGTCCTTGGATGGATAACAATATTATTTTGTTGATATCAATGTGATAAAGATTTAAGTATCTAAATATATACTCCTAGAAAAACTAATTTGTGCCTAGGCATGCACTGATTCACCTTGCCCCATGGGCTTCACGATCAATTGGCATCTTGGCTGCGTCTTGCACCTTGACCACCATGGGTTTTAAATTGTGAAATAGAGAGCAACAAAAAAAAAATTGATAATTAGGTATCTGTATGCCATTCATTATAAGAGTAGCCAATAGACAAGAAGATGAGGAAGATCGGGGAATGCCATTTTAAATGGTTTGGACACATGTAGAAGAACAAAATGAGCCCCAACAAAATGAATTTGGAAGGGTTACAAGTGGAAGTTACTAGAATAGGGAGACCTTTAAGGACTTGGATTGAATGAGATAGGGGATGACATGAAAGATTGTGGATTGAGATAATTGGCTTTTGATAGGGTAGAGAATGAAAATATAGGACTTAAAAGGCCAATGATCCAATGCTAGATAGATGGCAAAATGGAAAAAAGCCAATCATCTGACCCTGGATAACTCGTAACAATCAAGCTGCACATGATTTATAACGTGTTCTTATTGGCCATCTCAGCAATAATAAGGCTTAATGTGTAGGCCAGGAAATCATCCTACTTATGCAAGTCACATCAGTGACATTGGAGTTGCCATTACTAGTGAGGGATGTGAAGCTTTGTTTGCACGGGAGACTTGTTGATTAATTTTAGTTCAAACCTTGAAGGATTTCCTTGAAACGTTTATCAATATGCAGTTCTGCATAAAAAGTTTTTTTTTTTTTTGCATTTTCTTGTTAATTGCCTTTTCTTTTTTCTTATTAATTGAAAAATCTGATCATTGGCTTCCACTAAATGCCCTGATTTGCTATTTGTTAGCTAGTAAGTTGACTCAACAAGTGCAAATTATAGATTAAAACCTCTTTTCTTTTTTTAAAATCATGTAGGATAGGCAAGGAGTTGCATCAGTTTAGTTTAGGCGCTAAAATTCTGGGTTGAGGTTTAGTCAATCTCAGATCGTGCCCACAGATAGCTCCATGTGATTCGTAATGAGACAAAATATCATCCATACACGAGTGACATTCAGTGTTGGGTTAAAATTCACTTATTGTTTTTATATAAACTTTAAATCCATCATGCTTGTTGTGTACCAATGATCAGTATTTCTCACATTGGTGAACATGGGCCCATCACCTATTGTGGGTAGATGGTAAGTTTGTTTTGATTCCCCTGATGAAAAGTTGGCCACACATTGTGGATTGAAAAATATGAGGTGGACCATATTGAATCATTCTCACAGTTTGACACAGGTATCCGTGCTCGGTGATGTTATGTGGGCATATAGTGTGAAAAAGTGTTAATATTAATAGCTCTCTCTCTCTCTCTCTCCCCTCTAAATAGTTGGATACGTTGTAATTGTATTTTAATACTTAGGCAGTGATTTATTTTTCCTATTTTTTTATCACAGCGCGTCTATGCAATGGGGGATGCCTATCCAAAATTTGTTAAACTTCCCAAAGGAGAATACAATTTACAATTGTATATAAGGTACTGCTCATCATCTCTATTGAAGAGCTGTAATGTATATTACACTTGTAATCATTTATTTCTAGTTATAAATGGTAACCATTATGCTAAAAAGATTGATATTTGAGCTCATGAAAAATGGTCATTTTATCTTTTTTAAGAACGCGCCGCAAATGTCTTGGACAGGGCATTGGTGACATGTTATTATATAAATTATTAATCAATGTTTTGTCAATGCTGAAGTTTGTGTATTGCTGAAGAAGTTATATGCATCTGATTATTTTATTCATTGATTTTTTGGAGATATTCATGTATGTGTAATTATCGTTATATTCTTAGTTTTTAGCAACCAGAATTTCTTATTCCAGAAGAGTCAATTTGCAAAAGCAAACTATTTCTTGATGAAAAATATTAAATATATCTTAGCTTGCCTTGCATATAAGCCCAATGACATTTTCCACATGGAATCTAGTTCTGGCAAGTGGAAATCATAATTGTAGGGGAAGCCATGAGTTCATAATTTCCGTCCATCGAAGAACCCTCATCAAATTCCAAATCTATTACCTCTCTTTTAAATTATAGTTTCAAAGCTTTGAAAAAATTAGAAAGGATTTTCTTCGGGAATGATAAGTTTCACCTTAATTAGTGGGATGGATTTCGATTATTAAAGCATATATGAGGCTTGGGATCAAAGTGGGATGAATTTGATCATATATGTTCTTTCTAATGTCATTTTGGAAGAATCTCTCTCTTATGTAAATGGTGTTTTTGGGGATTTGCAGACAAGAGGGAAGCTTTTTAGGGAAAATTGATAGGGAGCAAACATGTTGAAAATGTATAGATAAAAATAAAGAGAAAAAGAGGTTCCTTGATTACTATGTTTTTGATTTTTGTTTCCCAGTTCAGAATTATTTCTGTGAACCTCTTTTCTAACCATGTTATGCTGCAGGCATGAAAATGTACAGTACTTGGAGAAAATGAAGCAGTTGGTCTTGTTTATTGAAAGGAAACTGGATGAGAAGGTAGTAATGCAATGCTATTAATCTACCATTATAAGCTGTTACTCTTGTTCATTGAAAGAAAAATGGGAACAATACACTATCAGTTAAATGTTGTACCGAGTTCCAAATTCTGTTCTTTCTCGAACTTCCACCTTGAAGTTCCAAATAGAAGAATTTGTTATCATTGATTATGTAATGCTTAAAGGGGCCTCGTAATGTGTCATGCCTAGATATGGTATTAATGAAGTACACTGAACTTTTGAAGTTGTTCTCTGAAAATTTTGACTTCAATCCCCAACATATTGCTTCATGATTATGCATCTTACCTCCTAATATTTGTTTTCTTGTTAAGGAACAACAGTACTTTAGCAATATAGATTCATGACACCTTTTCCAAATTTAATTTCATTAATTACTGATTCTTACAAGCATTACTTAATTTTACTGCATTTTAGATTTAAGTTAAATGCACCTCCCTATGTTGCACATTTTTATATCTGCTTGGCATGTCTGAATTAAGATTTTTTTTTTTTTTCAACAAGTTGTTATTAGAGGAAATCTTGTTTTACTGTCTGCTTGGCTTTATCAGTTAGAAACTGTATGCATAAGTAAATTTGACATAATTTTTCTTAGATCTGGTTGCTGGAGTAAATGAAGAACAGAATAAAAGGAAATCATTTATCTAGAAAATCAAACATGTTAAAATAATCATAATTTTGTGTTTTTGTGACACAGGTGAAATGCACTTTATGCATGTTCTCTAGCTATGATGCATTGCATGGCACGTCAAATTAGAGCACAGATGTCATTCATGTCCAACTTCGATTGAGCTGTTTTGTGTAAGAGATTCACATCATGTGGAGGGGCCCACCTTGGTCAATGCCAATATTTTTGGTGGTGGGTGGGAAGTTGAAAGTTCATTGTGGATACGACCAAGTCATGTTTCACCCCCATCTGATTACCCTAGCTTTATGATTTGTGACACTAAATTGTCCATCCATTGATCTTAACATGGTCCAAATCACAAAATTTGATGAAAACATGGTGTGTGATACTGTGTGGCTTACATTTTGGTGTCACAATTCAATGGTGGGATGTTTAGTGTACCTTCTCTTTGTCCCAAAACAAGTTCAGTGTACCACATGGATAGAATAATGATGCCTCGTCCCAAAGAATTGTGTTAGGGTTGGACTTTTGATCTGTCCATCCAAAGCCCAAGTGATCAAAGTGAAGATTGGGAGGTTGAATTAGATCAAATTAAAAAATTAGCTCTCCAATTTGAAAAGAATTTGATAGGTGAAAGACCTGGCCAAAAGGTGTGAATTGGGAACCCCAAATTTGCTCATTAGATGCCCCATGGACCTAGCATATGGACCCTAGGACCTATTTATGGTGTTTGCATGTCCAAATACCCAATTAAATGACCCATATGCTGAGGAGAGAAAAGTTGCGGGAAAGGCACTCCCACCTACTTTCTATTTGGGTTTAGGCTAGGAAAAGCAATGAGGACCACATCAAATTTCTCAAAATCTCTCAAATCAGTAAAAAATATTCACTCCAAAATTTTCCATAGTATATTTGGGAATATGATGTATATTTTTAATTTATTTAGATACTCCACATGTCATACAAGGATTTGGCATAAAATGTGATCCGACTTTGCAAGTATATTTGAGTTACCAAATGATACTGGATTTTCATAAAAAACGGTAGTAAATTTCTACTTCGGCCCATAAACCGGTCGTACCCTTCATCAACTTTGGGCCATAAAAATCTTATCCATCGCAAGCTGAAAAAAGGCTTCGTTTAGTGTTTCTCTCCATAAAAAAAATTGAACTTTTGCAAAAACATAAAAATGCCCTTTGTAGCCATAACACTGTATGTCCAAGTCTTCCACAAATTGCTTGATGATACAAGAATGTCCCACACATCTTGGACAATTAAAATTAAAAATCAAGTTGTAATGCCAGCCTTTTATGACTAAAATACCACTTGTTTAAGCAAAAAATAATAGAAACCCATCAAGTTTTCAATTAAATAGTTTTATTTATGTTTTGAAAAATCCATGAGTATATCATTATATAAAGAGAAAGGTATATTATAGAAGAACTATATTGATCCTCAAACGAAAAAGGAGAATCAAAATCCAAAGAGGAAAACTACAATGATTGGATGGAAGAGCTTCCCCAAGATTCTCATATCTATGTAGTATTCTGTGTTGAAGGATGCATATGGATCTGTTATACACATTTCTATTGATGTATCCTCCAACATTCTACACAATGCTACTAAACTATGTGGGGCACAACACTTGATAGATGGTCAACCTTCACATAAAAATCACCACATTAACTTCCCTAGAGTTTGCTTCAACTCCATTGATCATTGAAGAACGAGAAAGCATGTGAAAATTGTGAATGATAAAACATTTAAAGGTTATATTGTCAATTTCATAAAAGAAAGTCGAAGATTTTGAAATGGACACTGTCATAATGAAAATGTGTTGTCTCATTTATTAAAATGGGTGGTGTCCCAATCAGTCCCGTGATGATGATGATGATGATGATAATGGAAAACCATCCAAGTAATAGGATAGAAGCCGACATAATCCATATATGGATGATTCTGTAATTTATCCATTTTGATAAAACCCATATGTTGGACTATATAGAATTATCAAGGGCTTTTAATCCTTACAGCCATATGATCAGATAAAGCCCAATCTTGGCCTTGTTAGCCCCTGGATATAATTTTCCCTTGGCCAACTAATGCATCATCATTTAATAGGTCAGCATTTTGTATATGATGTTTTGTCGTGTTGTTCATGCAGGCCACCTAATGAACCAAGCTATATTATTGTTAATGCAGGAATTTGTTCGGTTAAGCTTCTTTTCTCAACCAGATGGTCCTATGATGGGGAATGGTGGCTTTAAATCCTTAATTTTAGTTCCTGGGTAGGCCTTCTTTCCCCGTTGGTGAATCTTTTAAACATTAGCTCCTGTGGGTGGCACTGGGCCAGATTTAGCTCGGTAGAAGAAAGCTATTTAGCAGATTGGTCTGAGTCACTTATTATTTGGTTCAAAAACTCAGTTCAGGGCCTTGCATGATAGACCCATTCCAGGCCTGCCCTTTTGTTGTCCTGGACCTAAAAATAGTTGTCAAACTGGCTTAAAAGCTTTGGCCCTGGCTTTTCACTTGGGAGCAAAATTACGCCTTTATGCACTCACTTGCCTACTGGCAATGCATTTCTTATGATAAGCTTGTCATGTAGTATGTTGATTGTTTATGCATTTTATAGAGAATTGGAAGCATTTTATGTGGGGCCACCAACCAAAGATAAACTTCCAAAGGTATTTCATTTCTCATAGTTATTAAGTGTCATTTGATCCTATAGCCTTTCAACACCATGCAGAACTGTCGCCTGATTCTTATTATCTTTTCCACATCACACCATGCAGAATTGTCCAGCTGGATCTGTGTTGCATGGAACGATTTCATATGGAAAGCTAACTCTTGGTATAAAGAAAGACAGCAAAAATCCAGAAGATCATCCCCGATCGTATCCAATTTATTATGTTGTTCCACCTAACAAGGTTACAATATTTAGTGCCTTCTCACCTTTAATTTTTCATCCATGCCTTGATTTGAAGGGACTGACCTAGTAACCTTCATGTGTGTATCTCACTTTAAACTATTCTATTTTAAAATATCCATCTTCTAGGACTTCTTTTTGCTCTGAATGGATGCCTATTTTCATTTCTGTGTTTACCTGTGGCAGGTTGATGAGGACAGAGGGAAGGATGCATCCACTTACACTAAAAGTCTATCTGAGCGTTTGAAAGAAGAGGTACTTTTGTATTCCACCTGTTCACATTCACAGATGTCTGATAGGGCATTTGCTCTTCATATGTATGCATCCTTTCATGTTCTTTTTTCGCTTAGTTTCTGTCATGCTCTATTAGGAACTGTTCAAATAAGGACTGATGTCCATGGTTTCAGCTTACATGAATTGGGGTGTACCAATTGACACAGTATTGAGGTGTACCATTGACACACAAATTTCTCCATCTATCATGATGCAGCCAATATGTTTAGATTTATTTTGGCTTCAGTTTTTAAACTTTTCTCCAAGCTCACTTGCAGGAAGAAACCCATTTTGGCTTATCATCACTTAAATCTATTTGCCAACACTAGATAGATGGGATCAATATCTTTGATGATAATGGTGATGAACAGAAATAGAGTTTTTACATTAATTGATTGCAGTTATTAACAATATATTAGGGAAACCTTTGAGGGGAAATTTTTTAACATTTCTGTTTCTTTTGTTTGGTTTCTTTTCCTTTCACGAAGATATAGTTTGACTGATGAATCATGCTAGTTTCAGGTCCAATTTGTATGAGAAAATATCTTTTTATAAGATGATAGAAGTAGTTCATCTCTCCCAAGTACAAATGTCTATGAGGCTGTTTGTCATTTCCTTGTCATTTCCTGCTAATGAAAAAATAAGAACATTCTCTCTTCTTCCATGGAGAAATGGTTCTTTGCTAAGAACACAAAAAACGAAACATTTCCCTCTTCTTACATGGAATCCATTTCCCATAGGGGAATGGGAAAATTTAATGAGGACAAGGAGGCTTTCCTTACTCACCAAGACAAAGTCTCATTCATTTTTGTTAAAAATAAAGATTTTGGTTCAAAAAACAAAAATGTCAAGTTTCCACACCTTGACACGAGGCTTGATTTCATAACACCTATTGGATGACATGAATTGAACCCAAGAATGCATGCATATATATATGAGGAATAGACAAACAACCTCTAAGGTAGTGATTGAAGTCATCAATAACTAATGAATTGGGTTGAGTTGGTTGGCATAAATGTTGCATTTTCCAACCTGAGTTATAAATTAGGCCAGGTTCGAGGCTTGCATTGAACCCAATCCAACCTGACCAAAACCAAGTTTCAGATTATATTCATGCATATTTTTAATTCCATATTAGTTAGTATGTAATATTATATATATATATATATATATATATATATATATATATATATATATATATATATATATATATATATAGAGAGAGAGAGAGAGAGAGAGAGAGAGAGAGAGACTTAACACCACCCCTTCCCCCACCCCCACGTTGCCCCTTGCCCATTTCATCCTGATCAAATACACCTCAAAGTCAGCTCAATCTGGTTAGACTCAACCCATTAAGTGGGCCCAACTCAACCTGACCCTAATTGTTCCCCAAGTGTTCCATTTCTACATGGAGTTTACCTACCTTACTCGAACATTGTAAAACTCCACCTCTAGCCAGCTCTCAAAGTCATGATTATGGTTTTCATTTTGAAACAAAGTAAATATTCCAAGGTACTTATGGGGAAGAAAAGAAAGTGATGCTGCAAGACTGGTATTTACATGTTACAAGTTTAACTTCTAATATGGTATGAATCAATTAGTTTTTTTTTTTTCCCGAAGACCAAGGTGTCCAGCCATCTTAGAGCACCCGACTAATCCTTGGGGCATGTGCAAACATCCCTGTGAATCAATTAGTTGAGTATCAAAAAATAGATGGTTTTACACTTTGCTCAACAGTATGATGAGATTATAAAAGGATTGTGGGAATAATGATGATTTATGTATGTTGCGTTTCGTGTTGATTAGTACCTACTTTCTCTTGTCCATATTTATTATTTTTGTTGTGTCGAAGTAGCAACTGTTGGTAGAAGTTAATTGCTTCATGTACATAATTAGTAATGTCTGTGCTGTAGCCTGCGGGCTGCATTTGCTATTAACTGCTTTACTTCTTGGAGAAACAGCTCATTCATATTCGACATTGTTGTGGGATTTGTCAGATTACCGGCTTTAAGTTCATTTTTGGTCTTCCTGGGCTTTTTTGTTGTACACTATGCCTATTTCCCTGCTGAATAAAATTATCATCATCACCCACCCACCCACCACACACACACCAAAAAAAAAAAAACGGTTTTAAGTTGATATTAATGGTCTTTTTCACTTTTCCATTTTTACTTTAATTGATGATAAATCTTGACCATGCATAGGTTAGAGATGCCAAGATAAAGCTGCTTTCAAGTTTAAAACAAGGCACTGAAGAGGAACAATCGGCTTGGAAAGAATTGTCAAGTACTTTGAAGGTAGATTTCTCACTACCACCATAGTAGAAGACGTATTTAACAAGCATATTTATTGATTAGATTGAATTCTTCTGTACCAGAGCCTGTGGCATGGTTACTTTCATGTTACCATCTTTTAGTGAAAAATCAGGACTATATTTGTATACAGCTAGCATAATATTAAGAGCAAGTACTGTGAATGGGCTATGCTGGGCTAGCTAGTCAATGACCAGCACCAGCAACACTTGGGAAGGCTGGGGTGATCCAACTTGCAAGTTCTTGAAGCAGGTTATACTTGAACACGGGCTAAACACCTGTAGGCTCACCAAGATCCCTACCAAATGGGACAGGATTTTATTTAATTTTATTTTATTTTCCCTGGCCTAATACAATCTATGTACACCTGAAATGAATCTTAATATACTGTTTAGTAGGTTCTGAACCTGAAAGGCTCCTTCTGCTAAAAATGTGGAAAGAAGCATTGAACTGCATGAGATTCATTTACTGGAGTGGATATTATTTGTTAAACTGAGCAAAGCTTTGAGGAGTTTGAGCCTTAAAGGTTCTGTACTGGACTATCAAACCATTTTGTCAATCTGTCACCTGTCAGTTGTTGTGTGCTTGAGCCATGCATGTGCCTGAGCTTGGACATGGACCTTTAAGCTCACCCAGATCCAGTCCAGAGAGGGCTGGCATCTGGAGCTTATCTGATCCAGTCCATGAGCATGTGTAAGAAATTTGTCTTTGGAACTTTTAAATCCTGCTAGTATGACGTCCACGGTAATGCATTACTGTTGAGTCTTATGACAATCATTGGGAATCATGCATTTATTGTGCTAATATGATATTGATGTCATTGCATTGTGTAACCTCGACTGACTGTCTACGTTCAATGAGGCAAAAGTCTATCCACTTGAATTATCAATGAATATTCTGCATTTCAGCAAATACATTTCTTACATGCTTTCGGTAAAATTTTCTTGATCCTTTACTGGCACCTGTAGTTTGATATAACTCTCTTTGTTACAGTCGGAATATCCTAAGTACACACCTTTGCTTTCTAAGATCTTGGAGGGTGTGCTTTCCAGGAGCAGGGATGAGGACAAGATTAGTCATTACGAGGAGGTTATTTTTAATACCTTTTTTCTTATTCACCATGCTGAATTTACTTTTCATGCAAAATGGAATATTCATAGGCATTGGTTCATCTTGAAACTTACCTTGGAACTAATCAGATCTGTATGTTATTATGAATAAGTGCCGAATTGGTGAAACTTCAATTCTTTTGGTAGTTTAACTGCATTTGAATATACCACTAAGATCAGTTTCAATGTACTTGTGGAATGGACAGTAATCTGTTGCACTCCATTGTCGTGAAAATCCATATTGTAACTAGTGAGGATATTTTTCAATTGTTTTTTCCACTGCAAATTAATTGTTTTGGGCAGTTTTAATGATGATGTGGACTGGAAAGGCAGAAGCTGGGTATCCCACCTGATGGCTTTTCTAAGTTCAATGCAGCTCCAAACTGGCTAAAAGGATGTCTATTCTACAAAACATTTGGAGCTGGTTGATGTTCCTTTTTTCCCCTTTTTTATTTTTGTTATGTTTTTGTAAAAGCATCCTTTTTCTATTTAAGAGATGGACACATTTATAAAAAGTACATGGTTTGGGTTTCTTGCCTCAAGAAATCTTGGTTCTTTGAGGCTTTTTTTTTTATTGTAGGGCCTGTTGTTTAGCCTGTCTGCATTGTATTTCGTCTTTGGCCCTTTGGGCTTCTTTGTTGTATCTGTATTCTGTATCCTCTCCTTGAATAAGACTACCACCATTCAAGGGGGGAGGAAGGGGGAAAAAACCATTGGTACTGTTGCAGTTCGTTAGAATTAAATTATATTATATAGCTTTTAATGAAGTGATGCAGTCTATGGTCTTCTCCCAAGACTACAACTTAAGATCTAGGGTTTTCAATGCAAAACCTCCCCAAAAGAAACCTATAGCAGCCACAAACATGAAGAATCAAGGAAACTCACAAGAAGAAGAATGTGTAAAATCCTACCTTAGCATAGATCTCACACATGAGGGAGATGAATGTCTCAATCCCTCTTCCAAAGCTTCCAAACTACACTCCCAAAAACTATAATTCCTTTACTCTAGGGCTTTCATTCTTACTTATTATGTTTCTTACAAAATAAAATCCTAAATGCAATCTGGACCATTAAACTAAAATTTCTCTAATCTTGACACTTCAGTAATAATAAAAATTAAAAATGATTAAAATGTTCTAAATTCGTAACCCTAATAAAACCTATTATAAAATTGGTCATAACTTCATCAATGGTGTCTGAATTACAAACTTCGGCTTTTTGAATAGGTAATTGAATAAGCCATCCAATGGATCCAATTTTATGCCATTTGGACATCATATTGCACCTGAGATATGACCATAATTAAAATCAGAAAAGTACACATTTATTCTAAATCTAAAAAGTACTCAAACTAATGGATCATGATGGTGCCTGTATCATGAAGTTAACATGTGCATATTAAATCCATGACAGCATTAATTTTTTATTTTCATTATTTCTGAATTCTGGGTTTTCTTCCAACTGTGGTTGCCATTTTGCAGGTTATAAATGCAGCTAATGAGGTAATTGAGAGCATTGATAAAGAGGAATTAGCAAAATACTTTTCAGTGAAGAATGATCCTGAAGATGATGAGGCAGAGGTAGCACCTCCCTTTCTGAATAATTTGCCAACAAATATCCATTTTTTCTGAGTTAATCTCATCAAATCAAGAGAGTGAGCTCAAGATTCCAGATTTTAAAATTTTAATGACTGCCATTTCCCAATACACTCATACACACAGCTGAGGATTTTTTTTTATTTAAATCATTGTATCATTACATTTCTTAGTTTCATGGTTTATCTATTAAAAACATGACAGGTTTCAAATTGGTTGCTATTTTGCAGAAAATAAAAAAGAAAATGGAAATGAGTCGTGACCAGTTAACGGAGGCATTGTACCAAAAGGGACTGGCACTTGCTGAAATTGAAACATTCAATGTGAGGATGATGTCTTGCTTTTGTTTGTTTCCTAATTTCGGATGTTGTTTTAAGTGCCATTTTTTAAGCCTCTCTCTCTCTCTGAGGAGAAAAAACCCACAATTCCTTAAGTATTGGAGCGGTGAACCATCCATATGGGGGGGGACCAACTGATATGCTGTCCTAACCATTGGACATTTGACTGGTCCTGTTCTCTTCAGGACAAATGATAATAGTTTATGTGCTGTAAACGTATGCTTTTACATTTCTATAAATATAATAATGATCTAGAGAGACTGTTCTGTACTTTGTGAAATAAGTGCTGTCTTTTTTAATTATAGAGGCCACCTGGATCCATGCCAATTATGGGGGAGTGGGTGCATAGAAGAAGGTTATTAGGTGGATCAGGAGTGAATAAATTTTAGCTTTGTGCCCTCATAATGGCCATGAAAATGAAAGTTCAAAATTCATTTGTTTTATGGGGTTTGGATAAAATGTGGTTTTTAACTCAAATATTTTACTATGTACGGGAAGATTGCCAATTTGGGACACGTACTAATCCAGAGGAGATAGGTGAATATCAGTTTGGATGATTATAGAAGGACCAGATATGGTTTCTATTTTGCAAAATAAAGACTGGTCTCTCTAAAACATTTGCCTGTGTGTGTGGGGTGTCTGTGGTGATGGAAAAGCTCCAGAAAGGAGTCGAGGTGGAGGGAGTTGTGGATCTCTCTTAGTTCAAAATATTTGCCTAGAGTGCAACATCTATGAGATTGTTTCTAGGGTGTTGGTGAATCGGCTAAACTGCTAAAGGTTGCTAGGGTGCCTTTGTAAAGGTGAGGCAAATGCAGGATGGAGTTTTAATTGCTGAGTGATGCATCAGTTCAAAGGAAAAAGCAAGAGAATCAGGTTTGGTCTACTGAAGTGGATCTCAAAAATACATATGATCATCTGTATTGGTCATTTTTAATCTACATGCTACAAAGACTAGGTTTAAAAACCAAGTGGATCTTGTCGATTAAGGAATGGATCTCCAGCAATCATTTTCCAATTTTGGTTAATGGAACTCTGCCACATGCTAGTATTCCATCATGTGCATGTCGGCAACCAATATAAAGGGAGTGTTATTGTGTCTATCAGGAAGCAAGCCAATTCTTTTAAAACTCTTATCAAATCAAAATGTGAGTCCTACTGGTGATGATGGTTAATGGGACTTCTCATGGTTTCTTAAGGAGTAAGGGTGCAACATGGTTAAGGTTAATCCAAACCAGTTGACCAAACCCAACCTGTTTAAAATGTGTTGGTCCAGGTCAGAAAAGTTTGACCTGTTTTTAATTTGAGTTGAACTAGAGTCATGCTTTGTATAACCTGACCCGCTCGAATTACCCAAAATTATATATATACACAGTCCTCATTTTTATATAATTATTTGATGGTTTTTTAGAATTCTCTCTACAATGATTACTTTTTAGTGGTAAAGACTTGTATTTTGTAGATGTCACTTCACTTGAAGCATATCAATACATATAGATCAAATATATCTACTTAATTATATGGTTGATCTGTGACCTGATTTAAAAATTGGAGGTTTTAAAGAAGGGTTGGGTTGTGGGTGGGTTGGAGGTTCCGAAATATAGTTTAGGTTGAAAAACAGTGACCTGAATTAAATATGATTGGGCTAAGATTTGGCTCATTGCACCCTAGTAAAGATGGGGTAAATGGTTCTAATTATGGTGATATCGATAAATGATCTTTTCCTAATGGTATGTATGGTTCTTTTTGTCCCTCCAATGATAACTATGGAATCATTGTATGTTGAATATTTTATAAGTGATGTCCTAGCAATATCCACCATGCATCATCCAATCTGAGACCCCTGAGAGAGAACTTCTACTCATCCTGTTCAGGACTATGTTCTGTTACTCATCCCTTTTAGTACTGTTGTCTCTTACTCCATATTATAATGCACCACTTCTGAGTACTTCATTCTCAAGTCATTTTCTTTTACTTGTTCTGTATCATGGATTTTGAATGAATGCTTACTTCTAGTTCTGGATGTTATTTAATGGCGGGCTCAGATGAAGAATGTATTGGTTGATCCTGTGGAGAGCTCAAAAGATCCTGATGGTAGAAACGAGGATGTGCAAAAGTGTGATGACCCATCAGACTCATTTGAACAGAACTTTAAAGAGTTAAGGAAATGGGTGGATGTCAAATCTTCAAAGTATGGCTTGCTCTTGGTATTGCATGAGAAGCGTTGCGGAAGGCTCGGAACAGCATTGAAGGTAAACTTCTTAATAATACAATTTATTTATTTATTTATTTTTGGGGGGTGGGGGGAGTGGGGGAAACTTAAGAAAAGTTGATGTATTGCACTTCTCAACCGTAAGAGAATTCAAGCTTGAAATGGAACTTGAGCATTTTTCTCAGTAACTGGTAGCAAAGGAAAGAAAGTATTTCAGGAATAAAAAAGAAAAAGAAAAGACAGTATGAGAGTACAAAAATCCTACATAAGAATGGAATACATAAACCCTTGAACTGAGAACTGCATGTTCACTAAACCCCTAGCCATCTTCACTAACTTTGCACACTAGAACATCCAGTAATATAACCGTTAAACTGTAGAATGATAAGAAGCTTGAGCATCCAATCTGCCTAGCTTGGTGGAAATAGGGGTGTTCACAAGACAAGTTATGTTCCATATCAACCTGAGTCCATTTGAGACCATTAAAAGTCCAACCATTCAAGTTGAAAGTAGACATGATAAGCTACAAGTTGACGAAATTTGAGCTTAAAACTTCATTTCTAGCCACTTAATCTTAGTGGTCAAGTCACCAAGCACCCTTGTCGTGGTGATTCTTAAGGACATCTAATGACTTCGACCACTAAGCTCAAGTGGCTAAAAATTGAATTTAAGCTCAAGTTTTGTCTACTTGTAGTTCATGTCTATTTTCAATATGAGCAGCCACTCTTCTAATTAATTTCAAAATAACTTTTAAAAATAGAAAATGACCCAAGTGCGCACATGCACAATTTCATGCATATTATGGCTAAACAGGCGGAAAAGCGCGATAGGGGCGCTTGAGCTCAATTGTCACTGTTTAAATCTTACAATACACGATTCATATCTATTAACAAATTTTACGATTCCTATAAATAATAGAATTATGGGATTATATAGAATGTGAATGCATAAAACCTTTAGTTTTAATAGTCTTTAATGTTGAGTCATTGAGCATTTAAGGCTTCAACTTTTTTAGGATTTTTTTCGTTCATGGTTGACTTTTCACAATATACTTGGATTACAGTCTGGTCTTATACTTTGGGAGTTGGAACATTGAAATTTGAGCTCTAATGAACTTATTATATAATATTCACTTGATAATAAAAGTAAGTTCAAGAATTATTCACATTGTTACCTTTTAAGTATATTTTTCATTACTTCATATATTGAGCATTTTTAGGAAGAACACTTATGAATCTTACGATTCTATAGTTTATGATATACGTGATTTGCTGTTCAAGATGTATAACAATTTTACGATACAATTCGATCTTCATAACATTACGACGGTATATAGAAACCAGCTCAAGAATTTAGCCCAAGTACGGCTGGACGTGTTGCATGTGTTTAAAATCTGTTTGTTTATGATGGGTTCGAGAGAGTTTTGGGCTAAGGAACAATCCTAGGTGGTAAATGGCAATAAGTTTCTATTCATGATCACCGTAATGGGAGCCATTTATCCCTTCTAATGAAATGATAATGTTATAACTGGCGGGTTCTTCCATTCCCAGAACCTAATTTGGGAATAGAGTGTGGGATCATGTCCTATTTCTGTGGCCCAGATTGAGGGAATACTAGTTTTGAGGGGTATGGCTTGGAGCATTAGAGGTGTTCTTGTACATGAGGTGATGTTGTATTGAAGTATTTATGATACTCCAAGGGCTTGAAAAAGGAAGCCTCTGAAGTGTTAGAGCGATCTCCAATAACCTAAGAAAAACAGCCCTGAAGTGTGTTATTCAAAATCGCCTCAAAGTATTTATAAATACTCCAAGGACTTTGAAAAGGAAGCCTCTGAAGTGTTAGAGCAATCTCCAAGAACCTAAGAAAAACAGCCCTATAGTGTGTTATTCAAAATCACCTCAATGTATTTATAAATACTCCAAGGACTTCAAAAAGGAAGCCTCTGAAGTGTTAGAGCAATCTCCAAGAGCCTAAGAAAACCAGCTCTGAAGTGTGTGATTCAAAATTGCCTCAAAAGTATTTATAAATACCCCAAGGACTTCAAAAAGGAAGCCTCTGAAGTGTTAGAGCAATCTCCAAGAACCTTAATAACATAGCCCTGAAGTGTGTTATTCAAAGTTGAAGACTCTTCAAGTAGATCTTCAAAGTAAGATGCTTCGGAAGTCTTGAAGTGTACTTCCAAGACTCTTCGTCTTCTCTTAAAAATGTGCCTCCAAGAGTACCCAGAAAGCCTCCTGGGAGGCTAAGAGTGCCCAAGAGGTGTCAAAAAGCCTCTAGAACCTCTGTCCAAGAGTCTTCCAACCTCCCAACTAGTCCTTTCCAAGGCCAAGAATATGGGTATTCATATCTAGCAATGAGGGAGAGATGTCAGAAGGAATACAAATCATCATTATTATCCCATCAATCTGGGGTTGGCAAAGATTCAAGTATTAAGGGAGGAAAAAGGAGGAAAGCTGAACCATCACTGCAGCCTGCATAATCATACCCTGAAGTTCCTTGAAAACTGCACCAGCAGGTTCTGTTGGAGCTGCTGGGGTGCAATCCGCTGCTGGGGTGCAAACCTTTTCCCTCTTTTTTTTTTTTTTTGGGTTTGTTTTCTCCTTAATTCCTCTGTCCTCATCACGTTTTTTTTTTTTTTAAATTCATCTATGCTTCAACTGGGGTTCAATTTCTTTTGTTAGTGATCCCAATAAAGAACCCATGCAGTGGGACTATTCTTGGGACATTTCAGATCCATTAGTGGGTCCCATATGATCACAAAGTGCAAATAGACAGCTCGCAGAGTTGGGAGGCATGTAGTGCATGCCGGCACAGCGACACTTTATGGCCCTTTATCTAGGCTAAGGTCCCATATATAACCCAGGCTACAAGGAACACTCACAGGCCATAGTCCCATGAATCATAGGTGGTAAACGCCTATTGAGTGTGGCATTACTCCCAACTATGCATAGAAAATAAAAATATAAATGTTGTTAATACTATGCAAATGTAATGTAAAGCCATTATTAAAGCAGTTTTACCTATATAGAGTGCTCTAATTTATGACTCAACCTTATTCCAACACTTCCGACACTTTTTTGCAAATACAATCAGTATTTTCTGTTCATTGAGTACTTAGTGGTCTTGATGGTAATATGATTCACCTCACCCTCATTGCCGTTTATACATGCCTGCCATTCTAGTGCATGAATGTAGTGGTGGTGACTAAATTACTTCTGCTAGCATTCTCAAGGTTTATTAACACAGAGTTTAAAAATTGTGTACTTTTAGAATTGGATCTAGATGAAATTTCCAATTTATTAAAATTAGTTGTCATTAATAAAGCTTTCTATAAGTAGGTTCGAGTCTTGTAGTCACTCGATGCTTATGGCTTATGGGAGGCTGCTTACATCTTAGAGTTTTATCCAAAACCCTCGTACTCGATGAGAGGTGGGGGTCTTGAGGTTCTCTATCGTAAAAATAATAATAAAGCTTTTTATAATATTACCTCCTGTTTTTTTTTTTTTCCTGAAAACAGGTTCTAAATGACATGATTCAAGATGACTCGGAGCCCCCAAGGAGGAAGCTGTATGAATTAAAGATCTCTCTGCTTGTTGAGTCAGGGTGGCCCCATTTGGCTTCCTACGAGCGGCGGTGGATGCAAGTCCGCTTTCCGGCAAAACTGCCTCTCTTCTGAAGCTAGGTTATTATTTCTTCTATCTTTTATCTTGTAACATGAATGAAGTATTATTGGTATATCTAATAAGCTTGGTGACATAGGATTTTTTCCATGGCATCTGTATTCAGAATCTTATCTAGTCTCAGCATTGGTCAGGGAAAAAAAAACTCAGATGTACATGCCTTTGTACAAGATTAGTTAGAAAATAGAAAGTCCACACTAAATACATAGGGTCGCCACTCCTTGTAGCCTTACTCAGTGTGTGGGTAAGGAGATTTGCACATGCTCTAATAATTAGTCAGGTGAAATATCATGATATACCTTTGGTCTTAAAAAAAATAGAAAATTCAACAATTTTGCAATCCAACAATTTGAAATACAGGGAGGATAAGAGGTTGGCAAATGCCCAACTCAAGTCTCTAGAGGCAGGAGGGTACATAGGCGTGGTGCACTGCATCCATGCACATTTCAGGCCCTCAACCTTGGCCCTATACCAAATTCTTCAGCTTAAACATGCTGGTGTGATCAGAAGCATAAAAAATGCCCTGTCAAACCCATATGTATCATTGCGCTTGATAAATGGTCGATCCGCATTTCCTCTCTTACATTTTTTCACAAAGGCACAGAAACTATAGAAAATTAGAAAACTTCGTGAGTATATATTTATTAAGAAAATGGTGATTTTTAAGAATATTAGATCATTGAGAATTTGAAATTTCAATATGAATAAAATATATTATAAAATTCTAATAAATATAAAAACTGAAATTAAAAATTAAATTGGGAGAGTATTTAATATGAAACTCATGTTTTATTCCATAATGAAATGTATCTTTTATTATAATTTATAATTGTCGACAAGAAAATTTTATAAAAATGTTGAAATAATAAAAAACCACATGAATACTTTAAAACTTATATTAGGACTTTTTATCCAATTCCATAGATAATCACACTTAGACATCTCTCTTCAATTTCATATACACTATTATTTCATTAAACTATTTTTACAAAACTTTATTAAGAGTAAAATTTAACTCGAAATAGTCAAATTTTAAAATTGATAATAACTTGCTTTTAAACCTTCATAAAATCATACCTAATTTAAAATTCAATTGGAAAAACAATCGAAACAATGGTTTTTGAAAAAAAATTAAAAAATTTGAAAATAGCCAACGTTATACAATATCAACTGCCGCAATAATAGAGCTGCTATCAGCCAATTAATACATTACGGTATATGAAAACTGATGAGTATCATCTCACCTCATTTTTCACCAAAATGAACCAAGGTTTGTTATAAACATAGCTCAGAAATGAATTTGCTTGGTTTTCTTCACCCTACTGAACCAGGGTTGATCTAAGCCCGCATTATGCCTGATAGAAGCATACTACAACTCAGCATGCAATCTAGTCCATGATAAGCCCGTAGAGATACTAGAGAATAATCTGAGGCAGTGTTCAGAGAAGGGAAGGAGAGGTCAGAACCTCCTCTCCTGGATATTTTTTTCCCATTTGTAATGCACTTCTTTTTTATTCTAAGAGAATCTCCTGTTTTCAAGTCCATCCTCATCCAAAAAACAATCTAGATTTATTGGCAAAAACCACGATGCATTTAGTGCGAAATTGGAGAACGTTGCAAAACAAATTACAACTCCAATGCACCAATAGAAGTTCCAACATTTTAAGTTCTATGGACTCCAATCTTCATTTCGAAAGAGAACAATAGCTTAACAAAGACAATACTACAGTATTCACTTAGTTTCGACCAATAAATAAGTTAAAATATCAAATATTGGCCAAGATTTTAGCCCATCGGATGGCTTTCATTATTCAGGCTCTTATTTTTCATGAAAGATGATGCTCCTAGACATAATTTGGTTTGTTTGGCTGGAGCAGAATATAACTTTTGAAGATAAATTGGCGTGGTGATTCATAAGATCATACCAAATATTGTCCAATAGGCATTGGATGTGGAATCCTCAGGATTTGATACATGGCTGTTGGCAGCTGGAAATCTCTCTTAATCTTGTTGCCTCTCTGTTAGAATTTTGCTACATTGAGAGGCTGGTTGCTCGCTGGGCTTTTTGGTTCTTGTACTTCTTAATAAAGTTGTTTTCATTTTTTTTTTTTTAAAAAAAAAGGAAAATAAAGCAAAACTGTAGACAAACATGCAAATGGCACAGGGACACTAAAGACTCGAGAAACATCAATTCCCAAATGGCACAGGGACACTAAAGACTCGAGAAACATCAATTCTATGTTATATTATAATATTTTTAAAAGACAATCCTACTTATGAACATAAGCTGAAAACACTATACACTTAAAGCAAAACAACAGTGTGCACTAAATCCTACTCTGTGTTAGATGTAGATGCAGGTGGATCTTCAGTTTTTAGTCTGTTGAATGATTTCTGGGTTTCCAATACAGGCATGTAAGCTGCTGTAGTTTTCTGGAAAATATCAACAGGTTTTTCAGATTCACGGGGGCTCAACAGCTTCTTCTCCACATCTTCGAATTTGGCAGTGGCCCATGGTGCTGTCCCAACATTTCCAACAACACTTGGTGCATCAATCGTTAGTGAAGTGATTGCATCTCGAGAAGCATACCATGAGTTCCCACACGCAATGCACTGCAACTGGATTATTCAAAGAGGGGGAAAAAAAAGAGATGAAACAAAAGGTGAAGTCAAGTCAGAAGTCAGTTTCCTCAAACAACAACTAACATATCATTCAAAATAAACAAATAAAATAAAATAAAAACAAACACACGCTGCAACTAGCATTCAATAGTTTTGTTGTATTTGCATAACAGAACCAGGTATTCATTTTGAATTTTCTCGCTGAAATGGGTAATAGAAAACATAGAAGACAGGTTGTTCAGTCTATTTTCTCAAGGAAAGCAATTCCATGGAAAAAAATGTTTCAGTTCAATTCATGTCATCCAACTGGTCCTACGAAATTCAGCCTCATTTTGGACAGTGGAGACCCGGCGTCTTTGTTGTTCGCATCAAATCTCTATTTTCATTTAAAATGAACAAAGCATTACTCTTGGTGAGCAAGGAAAGTCTCCATCTTTTCCTCATTAAATTTTCCTATCCCCCTAATGGGAAATGGATTCCTTGGAAGAAAAGAAAAAGTTTTAATTTGTTGTGTTCTTGGCAAAGAGCCCTTATTCCAGGAAAGAAGAGAAAAGGGTCAATAGAAAATGACATACAGCTAATGGAAGGAATAAGACTTCCATCCAAAAAGTCTTGGGATGCTCGTAGCATGCATTATAATTTATTATAATTTTATGCTCTCCACAGGAAGAGAGAGAGAGAGAGAGAGAGTCCTGGGATGCTCATATCATATACTCCCCCTATCCCAAAATACTCGTCCTATATGGATTTTGAAATTGTCCCAAATTACTTGTCCTATTCCTTTATTTTTACATTAAATCAAATCTATGTATACTTTATTCTTAAGAAATATAAAATTCTGAAATAGGACAAGTATTTTGACACAGAGGGAGTATTATAATTTCTTACAATTTTAGGCTCTCTCTCTCCATACACAGACTATATGGAGTCAGTCTTGTAACCATATGGTGCTAGCTTATATAGCAACTATCAAGTTGTTGAGTCAAAAAGTTGATTATGTACTTATCAAAAAAAAAGTTGATATGTAGACTATGGGCCTCACCTTTGGTGTTATAGAATATCCCTGAATATATTGAAATGATCACAGTTCGTATGACCAAATACGATTGACCAAAGAAAGGCCACAATCAGCATCTTGTTGGACATGTCTCATAATTTCCACTTGGATAAAACATCTCATGTGAACAGCACTATGGTCATTTCAGTATAGAAGAATGGAGCATCCTCATAAAATCATTTTTTTTCCATCTACTAAGGACCAGCCTAGTGAATTATATTTTCACTCCACCTACGGGAAATCATGTTCTTTGTCACTCTGCACTTCATTATGTGCTACTTTTACCATATCATTTTTCAATTTAGAAAAAAAAAAGCTTATTTTACCATATCAATCCAAGTCTTCAATAGACTTCAATACCTTCTACTTAGAACCTTTCAATTCTTCCCATTGTAACTACTTCCAGTATCTTACGTATATGCCCAAACCATCCTAAATGGCATCCCAATACCTTTTTTTTAAAAATGGTTTTTTATTTTATTTTTCTTCTGAAAATGATGAGATTTAATCTTTTCTTGGTTCTATTGATCTTCAGATTTCCTCTAATGCGCTGCCTTCAATGTTTGAATGCAACTCTTCAAATCCATCTCACATACTGCATGCTGCATCTCTTTGGCATGACTTTGTTCACTGTCTAACATTCAGCTCTTAGGACTAGCTATGCATCCCTTTAGAATCCACATCTCTTTAGCATGATTTTAAATGAATTATGATTTTGTTAATCCTTAGGTTTCTTCATTGTCAACATTCAGCGTCACATAGTATTGCAAGTCTAATTCTCATCTCATAAAATCTCCCCTTTAATTGACACGATAATAGTCTATTATGTAAACTAGCTTGCTTACATTTAGCCCACCCCACTCCCATCCTATTGGTTTTACCCAAACCATATCCTCTGTTTGGTTCTATAGCTACACCTAGTATCGAAATTCTATTGCAGAGTGACAGTAGGTCACGTTCAATTTTAATCCCCTTTTCCTTATTCTCAGATTCAGTGTAGTTACATCGATGTATTTTGTCTTTATTTTATTAATCTTCAAACTATTCTCTTCTAAAGCTTTTGCTCACACTAATTATAATTTAGCTAATTTCATTTTCTCTGCGAGAGGGACATGTACATAACTCTTGTACACATGCCCTCCACGCACTTATACTCCTCTTTTAATTAATGAAATATTTCCATCTCCATGTCAAAAAATAAGAATTTAGCTAATTTCTTCTATCACTAATTGGTACCAGGGCATTTCTGATCTTAAGTTGTCCACAACTGAAAAAACAAATAGGTAGGGCTTAACGATGAATTCTAGGTACCATTCAAATTTAAATAAAAGAAAAAAACCTTTGGATCCTAGGTGAAGCACCTGTTTCAAAAACTTAGTCCTCTCCAGACCGTCCTTTTTTTTCCTTTTTTTGAGCAGTAAAGAAGAAGATTATATTAAGAAGAGGCAATTACAAAACAAGAATAAGACATAAAAAGACCTAAGAGCCTTAGACCAAAAGAATGAAGAAAAACAACAATACACAAAACACCAGAATTACAAAGAAAACGTGCTCCAACAAAAGAGCTAATCTCCAGGTAAGCTGAAAGCCCCACGAATCGTGCCACCCACACCGTTCTTCGCAAAGAAGTCCGAAGGTTAATTCCTTAATCTCCCTAACCAAGGTAATTAATCTCCAAGGAGGACACTTCAAACCCTCAGCTCATTTAATGGCATTGGAAGAGTCACTCTTTATCACTAATTTCCCCCTCCACCCTAAAATCGGCTCCTAAAGACAGGGCTCTCCTATGCTAAGAAGTTCAGCCTCGTTAGACTCCACGATCCCTCCGGATTCAGAAAAAACCAACCGCGTGGACCCCAAATGATCCCTTAGAACACCACCGATCCCAGCTGGACCTGGGTTACCCATAGAGGCCCCATCCACATTAAACTTCAACATTCCAAAGGTAGGTGGGGACCAATCCAAGAGATTCGTGCAAATTCAAGGGCTAGACATTAAGCCCCCCTCCCAACACTGAAAAAGGTCAGAGGCTTTACACTCGCTAAAAGCCTTATGTAAGCAAAGCCAGACACACAAATTCCATTTTGCTCTCCGGACCATCCTTGCACTTGATGTTGCCCTTTTCATAAATACCTTGTATAAATGGCATATCCATTAAGAATAGATTTCCTACTATGACATTTGCTAAATTAATTGCATTAGTACTGCTTCATAGGCCTTTTCTAAATCAACAGACTACCTATAACTTTCTCCTTGACTTCTTATAAATTGTCTCACTAGAAATACTGGGGCAAATGTCTGTTCAGAAAAAATATAGGGGCTAACCATTCATTTTGTGGTCCTCATCATATTAAATGGACAGATCATGGAAAGCAAAACCCTAATGAAAACTGACACACAGAGATGAGCATGTCCTAGGCTTAATAGACCAAGTGTAGTAGGTAGGCAAGACGAAAACATCAATATACACCCTCAAAATCAACTCTGGGGTTCTCTTTTAATAAATCAAGATCCGATAAAGGTGGTGGCCCAATACCTACCCTCGAGAGACCATATAGACATTTACTCACCCCTTAGATGACACATCCATAGTGGGTCCCCCCTACAGTTCACACTTCTTACAACTGGATCCAAGTTTATTCTAGATCTCACCAGTGGACTGTACCACAAGACTAGAAGCGACTATCATAGCTTACGAAGACAAATTACAAAACTGGAGCATCAACTTGTACAGATTGATAAGGCACCTAAACATGTAATTATCAACTAATATCCACCCCGTTGATCAATAAGCCACAACACTGACAGAAGGTTCCCTAGAAATATTAGATTGGAAAACTTATTATTGTAGGATTAGGATACTCCAATACAGCATTTTTGTAATCCTCCAATCTATGGTTAGATTCAGCAAGTCAATGAAGAGCCAATCAAAACCATAGACATAAACATAGGCTTGGGATACTCCAATCTATGGTTAGATCCAATATGTCAGTGTCAATCTAAACCATAGATAAATACACCGCAAATATACACATAGGCTTAGGATACTCCAATCCAGGATTTTTCTAATCCTCCAAACCTATGGTCAGATCCAGCATGTCAATGGTGTCGATCTAAACCATAGACTAATACACAATTACAACCACCTCTACAGTCTGCACTTAACCTGGCGCAAGAGCAGATATTTCTTCATAATTTAAACAGAAAACAATGATGTGATAGCAAACAGTCGAGAAGAAACATGAACTGGTGGTGGATGCAAAGAAGCTGGAAAAGTTGGATCCCAAAGGAAGTATTGTGGATGGAGATTCCTTTGTGGGTGAGTAGAAGTAGCTGTCAATGGAAATTTCTGGACAAGATGAAGAAATCAGGATGATCATGATGGAGCTGGACTTGAAGATCTGTCATGTTCCTAGATCTGCAAACGATTGCACGAATGAATTGGCCAAGAGGCTATTTTGAGGACCAGCGTTGTCACTGATGGTTTTTTGGCCTTTCTATCTATTTTCTGTTTTTCCCCAATTTGGGTTGGGTTATTGTTTCGAGATTCTTGTAGAAGCTGTCCTGTTTGAGATGTATTATTTCACAGTTTAATGAAGTTGTTACCATGCAAAAAAAAAAGAACATTTTAAAAAAACCAACCTGATAACGATCGCCACTCCCAGATCCTCCGGCTTGGATGATGTCCACAACACCAACTTTCTTCTCTGTGCATATTGAGCACCGAGCATCTGTCATCTGCTTCATACACCAAGCAAAAGTTGTATAACAAAGTTTACAGAAAAAAAAATCCAACCATAAAGAAATATCAAAAGAACAAAGAAATAAATTCCACCTGCATGCTTTGTGTTTCCTCTGGCTCCTTAATCGATTTCTCCTCAGCAGTCAGACCATCCTGAAATAACACAAGAATTCACTCAATATGTTCACATCATAGATACAATGAAATATCATAATGATTTCACCAACAGTAGCAAATGGAAAGGAAAACCATGAGACTGGATTACCATGAGACAAGAAATAAAAGAAAGCTCAGAGATACAACGCAAGATAGACAACAGTCCAGTACAGTCGAAGGCACTCAGAGCTGCAACCTTGAGGTTGCAGGTTTGATGTCATAGCTTAACTTCCAAGCAAGAAGAAGAAACTGAAGGGGAGGGGGAGGGGGAGGGGGGAGGGGGAGGGGGGAGGGGAAAACGCAATGCAAATTTATGCGAAGAGAAATGAGGACAATATTAATATGAGCCTAAGATGAATATGCAAATGCAAGCTATTTTTCATGTCAAGCCCACTGCGCACATATTCAGTTGGTCATATGTAAGAGATAAGAACACGGAACACAATGATAATAAAGAGAGCAAACTCATGCACACAAGCAGTCAACTGATAGGTAGATCAACTAATTTTTTATTATTAGGGCTGGGGTGGGGTGGGAATAGGAGATCAACCTGAATTTTGGGCCACAACATGCAACCTTAAGGTTTGAATGTCTCATGGCTGAGCCAATATGACTGTCATAACCTGAATTCTGGGCCAGGGTATGCAACCTTAAGATCTGAATCCACTGGCACCTGCAAACTCATTCATGGAGGCCCGATGGGCCAAACAAGAAAGAGCTCTGAAAATCAAAAAAGATTACCAAGGCATGTGTACTCCATTTAACCATCCTATATAACATGGGTATTCAATGTAACAAGGAGGCTCCATTTTCTAAAAAAATTACTTTATACAAAGCCCATTTGGAAGTTCCAACAATTTTTATTGAAGAAAAATCCCATAATTCAGAAGGCGTCCTTCAGAGAGGATGATAAATTGGAAAGTGGCATGTAAAAACTTCACTAAATGGGGTAAGAAGTGAAGTCTTTCGCAGATCTGTAAGTACATCGAAAAATTAGTAGCAGATAAGTAGCTCTCCATGCCGTCACCTCAGTTACAAGTCCTTACTTTATAACTAATTCTAAAAAAGATTTCCCATCTTGGCAGTTCTTTAAACAGTTGACTTCCCTAAAAAATCAGAAATAACCCAAGTCTGGGTGCCTGAAACTTTCTATAACTTACAAAATTGAAGGCAAAGAATAAATAAATAAAGTATATGAATGAAATGGATACAGGTCTCAGGTGAAGATACATCTTGTGGAGATATTGATAAACTCAGTTATTTTTTTCTTTTTTGAGTGATAACAATAGAGAATTTTATTAAAGAAAAAATTCAGTACAAGGGTATGAAAGGGTCTAAAATATATAGACCCAGCCAATACAAGAAAAACAAAGGTAAAGAACAACATAAAAGTCAAAAACTCAAAGTAAAGAAAAGAGGTCCATCAGTCTTCCGTTGTTTTCTTAAATGTGAAAGACACAAAAAACGAGACCTTCTACTCCATTCTTAGCGAAAAAATCCGCCACCCCCATTTGTTGGACGAATGATGTGGACAAAGGAGACCTCAAATCCCGTGATAAGTGCCTTGATCTCCCTAACCATGGCAATCAGTCTCTAGAGGGGTCGCTTCAAACCTTTCGCCCATTTGGTAGCATTTGCTGAGTCTCCCTCAATAACTAATTTTCCACCTCCAAAACCAACCCAAATAGTCAATGCACTCCTAATGTTGAGAAGTTCAGCTTCATTAGAGTCTCTAGTCCCTACTTATTCTGTTTACAAATATAACTCCTTTTAAACAAAAGCCCACAAGAATCCAAACATAAAAACCAAGAAATCTCAAACATAATGTCAACAGAACAAACAGATAGAATCTTATTTTACAATATCATTACAGCAGTTAAAAAAATGGGGCTTGGAAATTTTCCAGAAAATTCAAAACTTGTTGAGAACAGACAGATAAGAACTGTGGCTCTTCCTACAAACTGCTGAAAGCACATGCATGTCCAAATTTTGTTCATACTAAGGGATACAGCAGCTGATTCAAAACTAATTATGCAGAATGAGAACTTCTAAACATCAAATATCCCAAACAAAATGGATATCAGGACATCCATAATTGAAACAGATTGTATAGTAGAGAATAATCACCTTTAATTCATTAGGTGACATGTTCAGAATTACTGAAGGTTCCAACTCTTTATTAAGTAGGCGCCTCGCTAGTAATGCATTCTTCTGCAAGAATTTGTATTACAAAAATTAATGATACTGAATAGCATCAGTTAAGACATGACACAACAAGCATAAAATGAGCAATGGTTCCTGAACCATGGAAAATTCAAATATTGAACCACTAGTAGACTTTTAGTTTTATAATGGCTTTTGGTCTATCAAGTATCAACCTTTTTATAATATATTCAGCTTGGTGGAAAAGGGGAAAAAAGATGTTCGCAAATAAAGTTAGAAGAAATCATGTGTGTAGATACATTTTAAAAGGACATAAATAGGCAATAAAACAAAATAACAAATGATACAAGTACATGAAGCAGTATCAATTTAGTTCCAAATTCATGTCGTAGGGTTTTCATTCGTGAAAGAATCTGGAGTTGGTAACTTAAAAAAAGGCTCTGGGTTGTGATAATCGTCAGTTATTATTCACACCATGACAGCCTTTAGATAGAGAGGGAGAGGAGTATAGTTGCCTGGAGGAAAGGATGGAGGCTCCTGGTTGTAACAATCAGTAAGCTATCATTCCCATTGTGTCAGGATGGAGGGTGCCGACAGGTAGGAAGACTTGTTTACTTTGCTTGATGATCATCTTTGCAAAGATGTGATGACAAGTATATGAAGCAGGTATTTTTATATTCCCGAATTCAATGTAGAAGCATTAGTAAGTCTTATATATATTAGAAGTTCATAAATAGTGTATACTTTGCATGCAATGGTTTAACAAACAAATAATATATCTGCCCCTAGAGTCAGTTCATTAGGTTGGTAAAAGAATGGAAGCAGGGGCTGAGATGGTGGTTGGAGGACCATGCTGGATCTGCCTCATTGAAGGACTCATAAATTTTCCTTTTCATCTCCAACATTCCAGATCAATTTCAGAAACTGGAGATCTTTGCTCTGTTAAACAGCACGGGCAGAATCGTGCATGGCTAAATTCCCGTAAACAGGGAATTAGGCATCAAAAGAGGTTTGCTTGTCCTGGGGAGATAGAAGCAAACAGGGCAATCAACTTGGTGATTGGAAAACTCTCTTGAGGAAAAATTATTGAAGGTGAAGAAAGCTAAATGTGGGTAGAGACGCTAGATGTAGACAGCTCTAATAGCCCAACTTTTTCTGCCAGAAAAGCAAAACCCTATACTCCGGTGAGATGGTGAAGCTGGGTTTGGTGAGAATCTCCCAAAGATAGACCAGTGATCCCTTAGGGGAAAACATAGAGAGTGATCACTGAGAAAGACGAAGCAATCATCATGGGGAAGACCTGGTACAAGAAAACAAGAAATCAATGGAGGAATCCCCAGTCGTGCACTTGAAGCAAGAATTTAAGCACATTCCTGCAGTTGAGGACTAGATTCAATTTGATTTGCAATGTTGTCGGGATTTCAAGGTTGGCCACATCGATGCTTTTTTTAAGACCAAGGTGTCCAAGGTGTCTCACCTGACTCAAAATTGAAATCCCAAAAGGGGAGATTTGTCTTTCATCAGCATCGACTTTTGGGGTCCCTGGGATGACCTCAATCTCGTTTGATGTTAAGAGTTTTTTTGGCTTCCTTTAGTTGCATGGATGGATGAAATGCAAGCTGCGATTGGCTCCTTCTTAAGAGGTGGTGCAAATTGACGATTTCACTAAAAACAAAAACCACAGACTAATAACCAGATTCAAGGCTTTTTTTTTTTTTTTTTGACATGGTAACTGTAATTGTATTAAAAGAAAAAAAGGCACCAGATTCAAGGTTGTTTAGAACATCAATCTGGAAGATCTTAAGGTTATTACCATTAAGATTGGAGACAATTGGTGTGAGTTAAAATCAAAATTGAGGATCCCACCCCCTCCCTTCCTGTCACCAATTGCCCCTTTGCAATTTAAGTCAAAACCGGCCAAAATGGAAGGAAGATGCTCTCTCCAACGGCTCTCAATCGGACATTGATGATAATATTGAGGACCTGGCCAAACGAAAAAATGACATAGAAAAAATTCTCTTTCAGGAATTTTTATTTCTATAAACTTTTGTGAATCTCAAACTCAAAACCTAGGTGCCAAAGCTAAGCCAATTAGGACCCGAGCCCAGTCAACAATAGTGAATTTGGATCTATTTTTTTGCTGGGCCTGAATAGGAGGGAAATTTCATAACTTTCCCATCAAATGTAAATGGGAGTATACGTGGTTGGCAAAGGAAAACGGTTCTCCAATCTCCTGTCAAAAACCAAAGGATTGTCAAAGCCCCAAAAATTCCAGTCTATCGAGATACTCTCGTTGAATTTCTTTGCCAAAGATCATTAGACAGTCGTCTGAAAATTTAAAGGCAGTTTCTTCCCCAGAGGTAAACCGACAATCGCTTGTGGGTCTCAAAATCACTATCCACAAATCTTATAGAATCTTAGACCCCCTTCATGACACTGAATCTGGGGCTCTTGAATCTAAAGGTGCAAGGAAATTAGGAATTACTAGTTCAGGCCGTGACACAGAGGGTTGGGATTCAACGACAAGAAATAAAGTACCTTCCCCCTAGTTGACTCAAAAACATCAAGGGTGGACGATTTAGCCATCATTATAAGTTAGTTCTAAAGAGTAAATCCCTGATTCCAGTCAGTGGATAGTTTTGTGTGGTAGAAGGTTCATCCATCAAGGGTTTCGATAACTTGAAAGTTAGGTTGTCGTAGACAGATATTCATATTCAATACAAAAGTTTCTCTCTTACAACGGGCATTAACTCTAGGGAGTAGAATGGGAGCTAATAAATCTTCTGATATTTGCGAAAAGCAAAGAAAATCACCTAGCAACAAAAAGCAAGGCGAAGACCAAGGATAGAGGTAAATAGAAGAGAGAACTTATTAAATCTCCAAAACTCAGTCAACAACGACAAGCCTTTGGCAGCAAGCGGATTGGTACAGGGAGGTCAAGGGAAAATGATTTTGTCTCAATGATTTTATTTAGTCGGAATATTAGAGGTTTGGATGGTCAAGGGAGAAAAATGATAGTGAACAAGATGGTAAAATGATAGAAAGCTGACATTCTTCTGTTACAAGAAACTAAACTTGAGAAGATAGATCATGCTGCAATTCGATCCATCTAATGAGCTAGAAAGGTTGATTGGATTCAAGATGTTCTCACAGCTGGGGGTAGTTTCATTCCCTATAATTCCTCTAAGCTGAGAAAGGAATTGATTTTATTGGCAAATTTTCAATTGTAGTTTTATTGAGAGACCTTGAGAAAAGAGTTTCCCAGATGGTGATCAACTTTTACGGTCCTCATGATCAGCCGTGTAGGGAGCTTATGTGATAAGATCCTTCTCTTATTGGGTTTAACCCAAATGAGCTAGCTGACTTGCCTCTTGCTAGATCAAGATACACCTGACCATCAGAAGGACCCAATTCAATTTAGGATTGGCATATTCTTTATCCTAAATGGATAGAGCTCTTCCCTTATGTCTTTCAACTGGCTCTTCTAAACCTGCTTCTGACCATTGTCCAATTCTCGTCAGTTCTTATTGTGAAACCTGAGGTCCTCTCCTTTTAGATTTGAGCTTTACTGGTTTAAAGTCCATGGTTTCGATGAAGTGATTGCTTCTTGGTAATAAAAAATGTCTTAGGTTGGCCCGGTGCAAGGTTAGCCTCCAAAGTAACAACTATAAAAGAAAAGTTCAGGATTTGAGCAAAGGCTTAATATGGTGACATCATATTAATGAAAGAGAATCTTATCCGAAATTCAGGAGATTGACCAGAAAAAAGAGAGGGGTGTCCTATTGGAAGAAGAGAAGCAAAAACATTGTGACTTGAAAGTTCAATTTCACAGTAAGGAGATGAGAAGATAAAATGGTATCAGCGCTCTAGGAATCCTAGCTCAAAGATGGAGATCGAAACAGAAAATCGTAGAGATGTTTAGAAGTAAAGGGGGTGTAAAGGGAAGTTTGAAGAAGCAAGGAGGGAGCAGTGTACTGTTCCAATGAAGCCCAAAAGTGTGGGAGGAATCTCTCAGGGTGGAGTTGAAAATAGAAATAAAGTGCCAAATGTTTAGTTTCTAAGGTTCTATATAAATGCAATCAACAAACAAATGAGTTCAGAAGGTAATGGCTCAAAATATGAAAATATTCAAAGAAGCATGAAGGGGTGGTTGAAGATTATCTTCAGGGAAAGGGTATCAGATTAGGTATGAGAAGAGAGGCAGGACAGAATAAAAGATTTTTGAATTGTGGAAAAAGTTGGTGATCATGGAATTTAGTAATGTGGATGCTGCTGAGAGTTTTAACAGTAGCTGCAATGGCAGCAGGAAAGAAATCTTCTGGTTATTTTTTGGCCTTTTCAGTCCAGCATACAAGAAACAACGAATTAGATACAATAGCTATGACCATCTATGATTCACGTAAAACAGAGAAAATGGTCAATGTGACAACAGAAAACTGATAGAAAACCTTCAAACCTTGAGATTAAAGCACAACTGACGTATCTTCTGATTATATTTATAAAAATCTGAGCCGAGGGCATCATGTGTAGCCTGCTCAAGTGCAGTCACAGCTGGAACAGCATCATTTGGCCAGCAAATGTTTCCATCATCCTAGAAACAAACTAAAATTAGTAAAAATGATAGATGATATCTACAATCATCTGCTTAATTCCTAGCAAGGTATATGAAATGCTTATCATGAAAACTTTACTTCTCCATTGAAATTTCACCCAGCATGTGGTCCCAGAGATAGAAGGGCAATGCATACTACAATAGGATTGACATTACTTACCTTTGGACTCTTTTCGGGATATTCATCCAATGTGTCTTTCTTGATAGTTGTGTTGTCCGCAACAGGAATCGGTCCAACTCTCTCCTTATCATCTGACTGCTTATTTTCTGTTGAATTGCAAAACTGAATTGCTTGAAGAAGCATCTCTAACCGTTTATCACGAACAGTTATCTCCAGTTAATGCTTTGAAGTTTGCTAAAATTGCTTGGAACTCATTAGTCTCAGCTAGGCAGCTTCCTGGTGTTTCAGACTTTAGTAACTGTTCAGGTCTGGTAGATGCTTCATCATCTCTTGATACATCTGGCGATATATTTTTCTTTTTTTGGATCCTTTTAAGCTTTGAATGATCATCCTGCTCAAGAGAAGCATCTTCTAACTCAATATCTGGAAGTTCTCCTATACACTCTATAGTATGTTTAACAAGCAGATCAATTTCATGCTGTTTGCTATCCTCATAATCTTTATCAGTCAGTTTCCAAAGTTTTTTCTCTACAGTGTCATAAACTTTTTGCACAATAAATCCCGGATGCTGTGAACGAAGTGGGAGCTGCTTGTTCAAAGGAACAAAATGCACAACACATTTATGCATTACAGATTCAGCTGGCACGTCATCACGATGGAAACTATAGAACAGCTCCCTTGTATCCCTTGCTTCCCAGCTTCCACCACCTCTTTTGTCTGCTTCCTCAGGTCGATAAAACCACTGCCCAGTAACCATCATACTCCCATCTTTTGCCTGTGTTATGTCCTGTGCCACGGATATCGAAAGTTGTTACTCTCTTCTTTAAAAATGATAGGGCAACTTTCAATAAATTAAAAACTAGGAAAACAAACACATAATTTGAAGAACAACCGACATAAGAACTGCATTCAAAAGCCTTAGGGGCTGTTTGTTATTTTTCAACTATGAAAAGAAACGTATTAAAAAAAAAACTATGAAAAGAAAGGAGGATGGAAAATGAGACCCTCATTTCTTCTTCCATGGAATGAGGACTCTTTGTCAAGCCCACAAGAAATGTGACATTTTCCTCTCCTTCCATGGTATCTATTTCCCGTTGGGGATAGGGAAATTAATTGAGGAAAATAAAAAGCTTTCCTCTCTCGCCAATGAAAACAAAGATTTTCACAGATGACAACCAAACCATCAGGTTTTCACAATCCGACACAAGGCAAGACTTCAAAACACTTGTTGGATAATATAAATAGAACCTTAACATAATTTTTTCCATAGCATTACACTCCACAAGGAAATAGACAAACCTCCTCTTAGGAAAGGACAACAGACTGCAAGTAGAAAAGAAATTGAGACCTTAGTTCAACAACCAAGGAGTACCAGAATTCTGTTTCAATATACAGCCTTCGTTGCCCAGATATTAGATCAGTTTGAGACAAATCTCCGTGGATCAACAGCGTGGGTTGAAAAGTAATTTATGATTTAGTTTAAATCATAGAATGAATGAAAAATTGCTCATCATCATTTCGTCTTTTGGGAAGTGTTCATCATCATTATAAATTTAAGGTTTCTTGAAAAAAAAAAAAATATGATCACATGCTTTATCAAAGAATTTCTAAACAAATGGTTCTTTGTTGGTAAATGGACTTCCCCCTTGCATTTTACTCCCTTCTTCTTAACAGGGTTAACCACAGAAATCATGTCAGGCCAGGAAAAGACAATATCGGTGAAACAGGGAATGAGGATCAAACTGGTCTTTACAATTCTTTCACCATCACCAGCATATGTGTTGACCTGGAAGTCCAGTCAACGAGTTGGGCATTGGAATTGATGTAGAACACGGATGGACATCACACGTGGTTCCCGTTTGTGTATTTTATTATTATTTATTTATTTTCTCTCTTTCTTTCCTACTTAGATTAGGTTTCCCATTTTAATTAGTTTCTATTTATTTAAGCTTTCTTAATATAATTAGGAGTTCTTTTCTTAGTTTCCTAGTTTATTTAGGCGTCTTTTCCTAGGCTTCTCCCTTTTATTTAAAGGAGAATCGATTGTAAACAACAAACGATGAATGAATGAATTAATTAAGGCATAGCCTTTTCCCTATTTGTTCCTTTATTTATTTATTTCATCTTTCTTCTTCTTCCTGCCAAGTTCCAGGCTGGTCATCCCTTCTCACAATCTCGTTGAGGACTCGGGAATCCCTATTTTGGGTTGGATCTCTGCGCATTAATCCCATATCAGGAATAGTGTTCCTTAGCAGTCTCCTTCAAACACAAAATACTGGAGGAATCTGTACACAAGCTGCACAATAAGTTCCTCGATCTACCACACATTGCCCCACGAAATAGAAACACAACTGCAGATTTATAAAGACAAAACATATCACATTTGGTTATGAGAACTCACTTTTTCATCACAGATCTCAAATGACATCACTTTAGTTGGATGAAAGTCACGAAATAATAAACATAAATATTGAACCATTAAGGTCATGGTTTTGGGGAAATTATAATATACCAACAACCCAATTGTTACTATGTTTGAGTCTCTTGAAAAGCACTTGCCTTGTAACCTTGCAGATGTCAACTGATGTGCTTCTCCTCAAGATCTCCTGCCTTTGGTCTTCAGTACTTGATATCTACCAATGTGAGTGCAACCACAAGCTATGGAGGTGGTCTAGGATATGGATTCTACAATGGATCCTAGATGGTTTTTCTCTCTCAATCTCTTAAGTAAAGAGGGCTTAGATTTTCATGTATATTGGGTCTAAGATTGAAGGAATACTCAGATATAAACTTGGGATCATCAAATTCAACTATTAGCTCAAAAACCCTAGAGTTTATATAGAGAAAACTAAGCTCCAACGGCTAGTCCTCGAGGGCCTCGAAGGTTGTCCACTCAAACATGCCAGCACAGAGGTTGTCAAATCAGTCAGAACAGGCTGGATAACGGCTAGTCTTCGAGGCCCTCGACATCTTCCTCGAGGGGCTCGAAGGAGCCTCGAGGGCCTCATGCTGAGAGAGAAACAGATTCACAGATACTGAACATTTAAACTCAGCTCGAGGGGCTCGACCAACTCTTCAACGTTTCGAGGGGCTCGTAGTTTCTCGAGGGGCTCGATCTGGAAGCAACAATATTTGACAGTGTTTTGTCCTAAATCCCAGATGGAGGGCCTCGACCAATCTCGAGGGGCTCAACCAAGGCAGATACAATTTTCATATTTTGGTTTCTTAAGCTTGGTCCGATTTGCCTATGTGTGTTTAATTCATCCTATGGTCTTCTAAGGCTATTACCTGTGTGGTTGCCAAACATATAGTGAGATGGCAGCTTGCTCTTGATCTTGATTCTTCAACCTTCCACAGCAAGGACATACTTGGTCACAGAATTGACAATACATAGACTTGGTCAAAACGAAGCCATGACGACTCTAGTTGTCAAGTCATGTGGATCCCCCCACCTTTCAAAAATCCAAGCTCTTCACAAACACACACCTATGAATTGGTCCATGTATCTCTTTCAAGCCCCATTGAGCCTACTCACCCCCACCATTCGATCAAATGGAATGGATTCTCAGAGTTAACTTTTTGTATCACACAACTAATTCATCCAACAAGACCACACATGGAATGGAAGCGATCAAATGGGGGCCATGTACAAATTCATAAATGCCTAGATGGGATGGTTGGTACGTAGTGCCTAAAATGGAATGTGGGGCCTAATGATGTGGAGCAGTTTTCTAAAAGGAGACAGTTTCTATTTTTTTTACAATTTCTATTTTATGTAATTGCTTTATTTGATTAGGGGTAGTTTAGTAATAGTTTTGTTGTTTTATTTTTAGTAGTATAAGGCTTTATATAAGTTGTAGCCTCCTTGAGGCAAATATACGATTGATTGAAATAAAAATTTGAGTTTTCGCAAGTCTATGTTGTGCGACAGAAAGAGTTGAGAGAATCCACGGAAGCTTTAGGCGAGAAGCCATCTTCTTCTTCCCAGGTATTCTTCTTTATCTTCTATTCTTCTCTTCTTCTTCTCTTCTCTTTTGTTTCTTTAGCCTTCTGCAACCCTAAAAATCCCCTTTCATGACCTTCCGCCCCTTCTTCTTTGCTTCACAAGGTTCACCCACCCCTCTATACCCCTTCTTGGGTTTCGCCCCTCTCTAAATCCCTTCCTTTACTTTCGCACTCCCCTAAAACCCATCCTACCACCTTCGCCTTCCCCAACCGAACCCAATCGAGCCCAGATTTTGCTGCTACAGATCTTTCCTTCCCCTTTACTGTTCCGCCCCTCCCAAAAACCCATTCCATCGCCTTCGCCTCCTCCCAAGCAATCCCTTCTTGTGTCACCGACACCCTGTTATCCCTTCTACAACCTTCGTCCCACTCCAGACTGCCCTCCACCGTTGTCGTCCTTCTCAAAACTGCCCATATCTGCCTCTGAGCTATATTTCCAGTCCCATACAGCCTTCCTACCACACCCATTAGCCCTCTTGGACCCTTCCTAAGCCTCATTCAGCCACTACCACCTGTCCTAAACCTCAATACAGCCCACCTACCTGTCTTTTAACCACCCCCTTTGCTGCTACAACCTCCTTTTAGGCATTCACAGCACTGTCGCATAAAACCAGCCCTCTTCTCAACTCTTTTATTGTTCTACACCTTTACATCCTCCCATACTGCTGTCCCATGCTGATTTGCCATAATCTTGATACCAAATAGCCATACTTAGCCGTGTTTGATGTTAGATTTAATTATTTGTGGAATTGGACAAGCCCCTTTGTTTTGAGAGATCCCGCCGCGTTTGGTAATTAGGCCTAGATCATGATTTAGTTGTTTACATTAAATTCTGAGACTCCCGTGATTGTTTGAAGCTAATTTATATTCTTTAATTGCTCCATATTGATTGATTGATTAATTTCAGCCCATTATAGATTTAGAGAGCATTATTCTGACCATTTCATAACCACATTAGGCATGTAGGGTTACCCTATCCCTTGTCCTGCGTCACTTGAACTCACAACTGAGCATAGAACCAAGGCCATTATTCAATTATCAGTATAAAATGATTCCTTATAACATAAAAAAAGACAGATGCAATGAGCAAAACATCAATTGGATCATGCTAGCAACAAAAAGGAATCTTGCTTCTCTCCAGCAAAACTCCCCACTCAACTTGAACCTGCCCTAGTGAGTCTACTTGCTATAGAAACACTTTTTTCTTTTCCAAGAGATCACAACATGAATCAGATAAGAAGAAAAAGAGAAGAGATGATCAAAGCATCCTTCTAGCTAAAGTTGAAAAATGTAATGAGATGGATTTGCACCATTCCTCCAAGCATTTGTGGTTGGTGTATTATTAATGCAATGTCAGATCATCAGGGGTTTGAGGAATGGTGCAAACCCATATCAGCTAGATGTTCATAAAGAATATCATGCAGTGTGGCATTGTTTTAATTCCTTGAACCTATTTATATTTTGATGCGGAGCATACCACGAGCTATTTCCATTCCGTTTCCATGCTTTTAGTTTTGTTGTAGTTTTTTTTTTTTTTAACTTAAGGGCAATTTAGTCATGTGTTTTTTGTAAACATATATAAGCACCTCTTGTAGCTTTGTTCGAACAAATTGAATGGAATAAAATTGGAATTTTCAAAACCTTGTTTCTCCTTTGCATGGTGCAAAGGTGAACTTCCTTGGAGAGAATCCAAGATCTTGGTGGAATCCAATGTGAAGCCTTTTCCCTTATCCAGGTATTCTCCATCTTCTCTTCTCTCTTTTCCTCTCTTCTACTTCTCTTTCTTCTTCCCCTCTAGTGTTGCCGCCCCATCTTTGCCGCCCCTTTTTGTCCAATCTATGAGCCTTTTCTTCTAAACCCCTACCCTAAATCCACATCTAAACCCTAATTCTAGTCATATCCTTCCAACCCCAGCCTCACCCCTCCTTATCCCAAAACAGCCCCATAAACTGCTATCCTAGTCCATAACAGTCTCATATATGACCTGTTAACTGCTATCATATCCATTAAGATCCCCTATTTTGCTGTCCCACACAGTTGAGATCACATATTACTGTTGTCCCACAATTTCTCCTTGCCAAACAGCCAGTTTAATCCTTATTTGTGATGAAAGACCTACATATTTGTGGGATTTGACAAATCCCTTAGTTTTGAGGGACCCTTACTACGAATGTGACTTGATCTAGATTGTTTTATAATTTTTTATATAGATTCCAAGGATTGCATGATTATTTGTGACATAGGTTATATTCTTAAAATTGCAATTATTGACTTAGATCTTAATTTCAGCCATAGCATGTTTGTTAATACTCATTATTTTCCCTCTTATTTGCGTTAGTCCCCTAGGATTGCTGTTTATATTGTGTTTGCATCAATTTAGCCATTTAGGTTCATTCCATTTAGTGTCATGTGTCATATTTTTAACAAATATACCTCCATACAACTTCATGAGATATGAAGAAGTGTCAGATATTGACTACCAAACCATTGTACCGATTTGGCCCTCTAACGTGGGTTCATCTGGGATTTAACATCTTATATTCTTTTCTTCTTCTTCTTTTTGAGCGGTAGCAAGAATAAATTTTATTAGAGAAAAAAATTCAGTACAAAGAGAAAAGGAGGGTCTAAAAGCTATAAACCCCACCAAACAAGAAAATACGAGTGAACAGAGAAAGAATAAAAAACAAAGCATGAAAATCCAATATTAAAGGAAAGCAAAAGCTCCAAGTAGACATAAGGGTCTGCCTAGTACAATCCAATCTTCCCCGATCATCTCAAATGTGAAAGGCACCAAAGACGGGACCTTCCACACCATTCTTGGCGAAGAAATCTATGACAAATTGATGTGAACTGAAGGAGACATCAAGTCCCCTAACAAGTGTCCTAATCTCCCTAACCATGGTAACCAATCTCCAGGGGAGTCGCATTCAAACCTTTCGCCCATTTGATGGCATTTGTAACATCTTATATTCTTATATCATATATATGATTATATTGTAAATCACATAAAATACTTATATGTTCATTGATTATTTAATTTATTATAAGTCAATAAAAGACCCTATGCACTTCAAAACATGTACAAACTAGTAACTTATAAGTATTTTGTTGGAGGGAGTCAATGCAGTAAACTAATGAACAATGAGTAAAAAGTAAAGGTCACCTAACAAATGCAACATACCTTAATGATTGCAACATAAGGTTTTTGCCTTCTCTCCTCAGGGGTTAACAATACTGGGTCTTCCTGGATGCCAACAATCAAAACAAAGAAAATGAGAGAGGGAGAGAGCAAAAATTATATTCACATGACTAAATAGAATTTACATGGTTAGTTTAAAAATGTCTCCAACCATGGGCCAAAAAAATGGTGATCAATTTAAAAATGACTCTAAAATGGATTAGGAAAAAATGGTGACTAATTTAAAAATGTCCTCACCATATGAGATAAATAGCTTGATGATGATGATGAATAATTTAAAAATGCTTCTAACGATGGACAATGACAAAATATGGAACCAAGAAGACTAAAAGGTTTGTGGACAGTATATTTTCAATGGTGACTCAGATGAACATCCATAATTCAATGACTATCAAACGTTGACTACAGAGTAACCCAAAGGGTCTAAAATGAACTAGTTTCCACTGAATGTAAGGTAGAGAAAAGGAAAGAAAGGTAAACTAAGCATAAATTATTTATAAAAAAAAAGAAGCTAAATCATTCAAAACAAGAGAGAGACTAAAGTGTGGATGAAGGTACAAGGTTTCAACTATTCACATCAACGCCTCTTACATGGGTCTTCACAAGCCCCATTGGATATGGATGTGCTTCCTAACTTCTGAGCAGAACCGTAGGACAAACAAGAACAAGGTAAAGCAATCGGTAAAGCAATCCAATGCATCTCTCCTGATTTCAACCATTAGATCAGAGAAATTATCCGTTATCAACTCATTCACAACAAATTGGTGAACTTCCAATTGCAGCCCTTGAATTGAATTATTGGATGAAATTAAAAAGCGAGACCTGACAGGTTCACAAAGGATGGTTTATCATTTGATTATATGCCAAAGTAAGAATAGCTCATATTTGAGATTAAAGGTAGATCTAAGATGGTCAAAGAATGAAGAACATTTTTGAGACATTAAGGTCTTTCCCTCAATCATCCTTAAAATTCAAAAGGTTTCACCCCTTGATCATCCTTATGGGGGGAGGGGAAAAAGAAGGGATAACAAACAAGAGAAAAGAGTCTCACGAAAAGACCCAACATTGAGAGGAAGCTCAAAGTCCCCAAGAGATTACACAGTCACAGCACTCTTCAAAAGAGGTAAAACGAAAAAAAAAAAAAAACATAACACAAAAAGCAAACAAATGGTTACATGATAGAGAACGCACTTAGAATGTTTTTGGCAATTGTTAGGGGTCAAATACAGAGAGAGTTCCAACTACCATGGAAATCAGCTATCTTACTCAGAAAATGAAGCAGGCAAGCACCATAGTAGTGAGTAGAGGTGGGTTTGGTCTGTACTGCAGGGTAATGGAATACATGGAGAATTTCAATGTTGGCATCAATGTTGTCAAACTCTAATTATATCGTAAATCGGTATAGGGGTGTGGATCGTGGATCGTGAATCGAAAATATATACTGTAATTACATATAAAATGACATAGAATGAGAAGATGTTTTGTTCAGTTCCTCATAATATATAAGTAAATATGCAAACACATGACATGAGTATATGACAAAATGTACCAATGCAAAAATAAATAAAAATGTATTAGAAGTCAAGTTTTTACATTCCAAAATTCAAATCATCATAATTCATAAAATGTTATTATCCAAATTCCACAATCCCCAAAAAATTCAATAAAAAAATATATATTAATATGATATTAAAATATAAATATTAAGTACTGATAAATTTAAAAATAAAAAAATAAATCAAAGTCATTTAAAGAAATTTTATAAGCATTCATCAAATAATTTAGAAAAAATAAAAATTTAGAGTTTTTTAATTTTTTAAAATAGATACAAAAGATTGAAAAAAATAAAAGAGACATGTTTTTTAATTAAAACAGAAAATGATTGTAAAATTTAAAAATATAAAGACATTGTAAAAGTAATAATTTAAGGGAAAACTCTTGAAAGTTAAAACTAAAGAGGCCCTTTTTTCACTCACAAAAACATAACGGAAAGTAGAGTTAAATAGTCTTTAACAAAAAAGGGCCCTCAGCTCACTCACGGAAAGGTATAGAGTTTAACAGAGTTTAACTAGAATCTCCTACCAATTTCTACAACAATTAGACTCTTCCATAACTTTACAAGACTCCACACTACACTAGAACATTCTACACCCAAGAGTACAAGATTCTAAATCACTTCTAGAGCATTCCATAGAATTTTAGAATGTTCCATACCATTCTGCACAACTCTAGAAACTTCTAGAAAACTCGATAATATTCTACATTTTTCTAGAATCTTCTTGAACCATCTGGAACTTCTGCGACATTCCAGATTCTTCTCGCGCATTCTGGGATTCTCTTGAGCATTCTGGAAATCTCTACGCGTCCAAAATCTCTACTTCTTGTTTCTTCTGTTCTTGTTCTTTCGCTTTCTCATAGCCACCTGTTGGGTTGTGGGTATCTGACCCGCAACAACCAGCTCTCTGACTTGCAGGGCCGGCCCTGGCTTAAGGCCAAATCGGCGGCCGCCTAGGTCCCCCCAATTTGACCAATAGCCTAGGGCCCCACCATGCACTCTCCCTAGGACCTAGGGCCCCTACCAGTGTGCTGGGCCTAGGGCCCCTGAAATTTCAGTGCCGGTCCTGCTGACTTGAAGCTTCTTCAAAGGCTAGGTCAAGTAGCTTTCCACCGGCTGCACGGATGGAGAGAAGCACGCAAACAGATCCGGGTGTTGCTTAAGCCAGCTGACACTTGACCACTGAAAGCACAAAGAATTCTCAATGCCAAATCTCCCCCCAGACGACATGAGAAGTACCCCCTATCATCATCCCCTGGCAAATATTCACACCGGCAAATGGCATCTCGTCTTTTCTCCATTATCGCAGTGAAACGTTTCCCCCACCCCCAAACATCACCCAAGTGAAAAGCAATGAATCGAAGACCAAGAATCAAATCCCCACATTTTCAAACAAAAAGAAAAGCCACAAAATTCCTGATTCTCACATGATGACAAGGAATGCAAAGAGAATCCAATCCAATTGCAGAATTTCCATAAAAAAACTTATAAGAATTTCTCAAACAAAGGAAACCCTAAATAGAGCCAATCCCAACAAAATTTACAGCAAACCCTAAAATATTAAATAACATGCCGAACAAGAAAGGAGGGAATAAATTGAGAAATCACATACGAGTTCGAAGCGATTGCCGTCGTATTCGAACGCGGAGTAGTGATTCTTCCTATTCCTGCCTTTTCCGGTGGTTTTGACGATTTCACCAACCGGTTTAGCGTCTTCCTGAACAGCTTCCTCTTCTTCTTCTTCATCTTCTTGGTCTTGTTTCCGTTGTTTTTCTTCTTCTTTCTTGCTGGAGGATTTCGATTTCTTCTTTGTATTATTGTCGGCGGGACTGGAAGAAGGCGGCGGAGGACGCATGGTTGTTGCTTCTTCTTCTTCGTCTTCGCTCGTCGTTATCAATCGCCTCTTCTTTCCTCCCATCTCTGGTTCGCTCGTTCTTTCTCGTTCCTTCTCTGCCCTCTTGCCTTTGATTTTAGCCCGCCAAATGCAAAATCATGAAAATTGCTTACAGGGTCTGTCAAATGAGGTCGAGTCAGGATGATGCAGAGTCCTTCTTCAACCTCCTACCGTGACACGTGTAAGTCGTCCCACTTTTAATTTTAGGAATTAATTTCTGCATCGATGATTCGGTGATAAAATCTCAAAAATAAAAACATGGGTGAAACTTGGGTGACCCTGTTCAAGAAATAAAATTGGTCGGGTTTTTTTTTTTAAGAATTAGAGTCACGTTAAGTTGAAAAAAAAAATTAAATTAAATTCGAAATGAATCGGATCAAATTTCTTATTTTAATGTTAGAAGTACTCTCTTCAAATGACAAAAAATAAAAAAATAATTTTATCTTTAAAAAATTCTATAATCTTGTTTTTTTGTATTTTAAATAATAGGTGTCTCTAAAAATAAAACTATAGAGTAGTAGTATTATTAACCTTCTACACAATTTAAATATAACTTAGGCGAGTGCTTATATAATCCTCATTTAGAGGAATAGATCTAATTGGGCACATTTTAGATAATCATATGATAGATTTATAAAATTATAAATAGATAGATTTAAGTAATATAAGTTTTTTTTAATGACTAAGTGTCAACTCTCTCAGAGCACCTGACTAATCGTTATACATGTATAAATCTATTTAATAAGAGTGACTCTTTTGTGATGAGAGTGACTTAAATTCAAGATTTTCCACTATCTCAAATGGGTTTTTGACCATCAAATTAACTTTAACTTTCACGAATTAAGCAATGTAGAATTATAAGTATCCAATCTATTTATTTTTTATCTTGTTTCGGTGGAGCTCTTTCTCAATAAAATTCAATTTCAAATTAAACTTACTATGATCAATGTAAGAATTTTAAAGAATCCCCTCAGTTTTTTAACAATTCTAAAAAAAACTATTGTAGTTTAAAAAAATATTAAAAATCCCTCTATTTAAAAAAAAAAAATTAAAAAACACTCTTGAGTCCCGACTAACATTCAAGAAAATTATTGTAATATTTTGTTGTAATGTTTCTTTGTTTATTCAAGTGTATATATATATATATATGTATATATGTATATATATATATATATATATATATATATATATATATATATATATATATATATATTATAAAATATGTTAAGATATTACTTTATTAATAGAGAGATTATTTTATCTATCATAATACAAATCACAATCAACCATAATTTAGTCTAAATTAACCATCATTGAAAATTTATTTAAATAAATTATATTATGTTTTAGACTCCCCCCTCAAAAAAACTCAAATCGGTCTTATTCAATTTAACGATCCAACGATCTAATGATGTTATAGTGAAAACAGATTTAACGGTCAAATTTTGTTGGTGAATGCCAGGATAGAACCAACGTACCACATATGTAAAACAAACTACGATAAACATAAACAGACATAGATAATTATTCTAGATAATGAGATCAACAAATCCAGCTGATCTCGATGGTTGGAAATACGATCGAACACATAATCAGACAGGGAAAAACAAAATTCCAAAACAAAAATAGACAGATCTACATTAGAAAGAAACTTCTGCATCAACTATTCAATCCATCATATAAATGACCCAAACTGAATCCCTTCTACTGATTCTCTCCATGACACTACAGTCTCAGATATTAAACTGATAAGAACAACTACTACACTTGATCTTAAGCCAAAAGGCTGAGAATGGTATGCCCTTCAGAGTATCTCCACTCTCTTCTACCGGCGGATGTGAGACGAAGCCTCTCACTCACAAATTCTTTCTCCCACTTTGATTATTTATGGGAAAGATAGACAAGGTTTAAGGACATGGCAATTCAAATACAAATCCTTCTGTTCTTTGGAAATTAGATGCAGTGCAATTGTGCAAGTGCTGGGCCACCCACAGAAGATAAAAGTCATCAGAAACTCTGAACAGTTCATCTAAAAGAATGGGCCATCCATGCGGACACGTTGAATTGACCAAAAAGGCTCTAACTTGGCTAGTTTGGTCCAGCTATTTGAGTTTTCGGCTTACCTCGTGCCTTAAAAACCAAACAAATTGTAAAATTTGTTAATAAATACGAATCACCTCTTTTATCGTATCTTATAAATTATGTATCGTATTTTTCCATTTCATCAGTTGCAATTTTCAGCCGAAATATGAAATTTTGGCCAAAATCTTTTGTTCTCGACGAGGTTGAAATATGTAGTTTTCGGAAATGTCATCTGAAAATGTTTGGTTTTTGCTAAGACCAAAAGATTTCGTATGGTCAAGATTTGTAACTCGGGTGATGGTACATCATGAATTCTTCAACAGTTAAGTAGTTAAATTTGTGTTTGAATCCTGTGTACTTTAACAAGTACTAAAGCGACTTGATGAGATGTATCAATATCATGTTGTTTGATTATCTAGAATATCAGTGACATTTTCTTTTCTCGTGGCACTTTTCTGCACAGCTTCTCCTTTTTTAATTCGTGTGTTGTGCCATCTGTTGCAGCCATGTTCTATATTTGATTTAAGATTGCTTTTGTGTTTTTTTTTTGACACGTAGAAACCCGCTGGTCCAATTTTTTGGTGATCATAGGTAACACTCTGGATCCATGACACCGTCCATAAACACCATGGATTAGGTTAAGAGATTTAAGGGTTTGAGGGAAAGATCTCATATACAAGATGAGAATATCTAACCACTTAAACAAATAAAGCGATGGATAATCAATATTTCATTTATTTATTTTTGTGTCAGGTGCTTCTATTTTCTACTACTTTCAATCAGGGCCGGCCCTGGTTATAAATGGAGTAGGCCGCCTCCTAAAACCCCAAAAAATAGGTCCAAAAAATTAGAAAATAAAAAAAGAAAGCTAATTGTCTTCAAAATTTACCTAGGGGCCCTGAGATTTCAGAGCATCTCAGGGCCGACATTGCTTTCAATGACAATGTCAAGGAATTTGTGTCATGGGTTATAAGGAATTTGATGTTTTTATTGATAGAAACTAATAAACCTTGGAATTATCATTTATTAACAATAATATATATATACAAAGTAAGCCCTAAGTGAAACATAACAAAATGACTAAATTACCCCTACCACTATACAAATAGGATAATACAACTTAACACCTGCCTTCAAACTCATGATTGGACAGAGTTGATTATCGAGAGTTTGCTAAGAAGAAATGCAAAGCGTGTAATGGTATGAGACTTCGTAAAGAAGTCAGCCAGTTGCAAGGCAGAAGGAACAAATGGAAGAGAAATCGTGTCAAGCTGAAGATGATAACGTACAAAATGACAGTCCAACTAAATATGCTTGGTGCGCTCATGAAAAACGGAGTTATGTGCTATTTGAATAGCACTCTTATTATCACAATACATAGATGTGGGTGCACAGAGAGAGACACCCATATCTGCAAGTAACCAACGAAGTCAAACGATCTCAACTGTGGTAGAAGCCATAGCCCTATATTCAGCTTCAGCAGATGAACGAGCAACAACATCCTGCTTTTTGCTTCTCCATGAAATGAGAGAGTCACCCAAGAAAATACAGAAGCCAGTAGTAGATTTGCGATCAGAAGGATCACCTGCCCAGCCAGCATCAGAGAATGCAGAAACTAATAAACCTTGGAATTATCATTGATTAACAATAATATATATATACAAAGTAGGCCCTAAGTGAAACATAACAAAATGACTAAATTACCCCTACCAGTATACAAATAGGATAATACAACTTAACATTTATCTCCTTTCATTTTATTTATTATTTCAATAAAATGATCGTAGTAAACTTTTGTTAAAATTTAAGCGGGAATAATATGAATAATGATTCGTGCATCATGAGTTTTCACTATAGTGCAGCACCAATAAAAAAAATGACCATTTTATCACGGATCATTATCTGAATAACATGTCTTTTTACATGTGGGTAGAATTTCGACAAATCCAAATATCTCAGATATTACACATAAAGGTGAGAATTTATCGATCGAACTTCACCCCTTTGGTATACATATGTCTCTTGATGAGAAGGGATTGAGAAAGTTTGAACATTAAAATCACAATGTGAGAGCATCAATATGACCAATATTTATTATACATTGAGGCCCGACCATTCACTCAAATTAAATTATACTTATGAGAAATCATAAGTCAAAGTTGAAGAGCTTATACTTCAACTAATTTTACGTTAATTAGGGCTTAGATTAGACTCATTTCAGACTCCAATATCTATTGAGTACATAAGAGTTTGAGTTTGATCCAAAATCCCAAATTTGAGAGGTTTAAATAGTTCTATTTTCTTAAAATGTTAACCACATATTATTTGATAGATTTTAATTGATTATTTACTGTGTGTAAAAGAATATAAAAGTAATAAACAATTCTCCAAATAATCATCATAATTTTATGATAGGAATCATAAAAAATAATGAGTTATAATGTAATTATAAGATTTTAAATGGTATCGAAGATGAAAAAATTAGATGTTATTTAAAATTTTAAGTGTTGTTGGTTTATTTGCTGATTTCTTAAATTTATCTATACTTAATATTTATATTTAAATCTCATATTAATATATTTTTGTGTATTTTATTTATGGATGATGATTATTTATGATGGTGACTAAATGTTAAATATGTGTGGCATTGAAAATCATTTTATTATTCTGTCATACTATATGTAATTATACTATAAATAATAATTTTAGAAAAAAATATTATGAATCTTAAGATTCTACTATTTTCGACTTGTGATTTATACTCTTAAACCGATTCACGATGCGATACGATGGAGTGTGTTTCTTCAAAACCATTTCATAGAAAAGAGCATAAAGAGTACATGCTTTTGCTTCAGGAGCTTTTGTTCTTGTCCTGCTGGGTCAAGATATACTTGGATTATTGATAAGTGGCTTTGTAATTTTCTCATCTGTTCTTATTTTTGTTTCTTTAGAAGTTTCCTCTACAGCTTCAAGGATTACAATTTCATAGAAAAAACATTAATGGGTTTCGGTTTGACTCGTCTTGTTCAGTAAGTGTTGTGAAATTTGACTTCATGTAAGGTGTTAAATACAAGGTAATTTTTGTTTTAAAAAAATATTTTAATTGAAAATGAATGAAGCTGGGTGGATATTTAGACACTCTACTTTTCTTTTAAGAGACACCCCATTTCAAAATTTTGTGTAAAAATTACCATTTTGCCCCTCAATTAAAAAAAAAAAAACAATTCCTCTACCTAAAACTGAGGGATAAAATGATAATTTTGCATAAAATTTTGAAATGGGACGCCTCTGAAAAGAAATGTCAGGTGTCTAAATAACTACCAATTGTCTAGCAAGCAACAAGAACTTGTTTTCCTCATTAAATTTTTTGATCCATGCCGCTATTAGAAATGGATTGTTTAGGAAAAATGGGAAAGGAGTCGTTCTTTTTAATGAAATGGTGGAAAAGGAGAAATGAAGGATAACAAATATTGGTGGTATTTTTATTTTTATTGTGAAAATATTGGAAAAATACCGTTATCAGTGAACATTGTAATTTGACCACATTTTCTGTTATTATAATCAAAATTAAATATTATCATAATAAAATTTAGAAACTCATTTAGTGGGACAGAAATACATGTTTGCTTGGAGAAGGGAATGCATTCTTCCATTGATAACTAGATCATATTATAATTTTTTTTCTTCAACCTTCTTCCACATTCATCTAAATGCAGAAAAAAAGTTTGTGTTGAGTACATCGATCTTTGCAGCAATTAGTGAGAGATGGTGGGGGTTTATGAACTCAGTTTATACCTTGTTTGACTGAATAATTTTAAGCAACCCACCAATATATTTGGAGAATAAAGTTTGCATTGAGTAGATTGACCAGTTTTTGGTCTCAACTTAGTCTGTTTGATGAATTGCTTCGAATTGATTGATGGTTAATTTTGGTGACTCCACATTGAGCCATTGGAACTCCTTAACCCTTCACCCTAACTGGTGTCCATTCGATGGATTTGGTCTTCCATATTACAATGTTTATCATTGCCGTCAAGAAAAATCATTACTGACCATTGGTTTGGAGGGTTATAGTCATTTAGTCATTCAGAACTTGCTTGGTCATTTGTCCTCTTAGATGGAAAATGGATACTGTAGAAAATCAGATCCCTAGCATAACATGGAATTCATTTGCTGATGGGAGGAGGTGGGAAAATTCCAAACAGAAATGTACTGCCTTTAGCACATTCATCTTCCCCATCCATATAACCCATTTTCCCTGCAAAAATAAAGCAAAGGGCAAATGATTTTCAATCCAACACACCATGAATCTGCTAACATTATATATAGGGTGAAAAATGCAAACAACCAGTGAGTCGTTCAATTACTTGAAAAATGTTGTCAGGAATTTTTTTTGTCTAGCAACGCTAAAGAGGAACCGACAGTTTTTTATATCAAAAGGTGTCCAGCGAAAGATGGAACAAGTGGTTTTTGTAATTTCATATCCAAAAATTTCTCATATGGAATTCGAAACAATGTGTCATGTTCCTATCCTTCCAAGATCAATAGCCGTTGTGTCAGACATATTCACAGTATATTGCATGCAGCTCGATCACTATCGTTCTATGACTAGTCTTTTGAGCCAGTGGAATTGGGATTTTCCTTTCTATTTTCTGGTATTTCTTTGTCTGAGCTGAAAAGAACCCTCTTCACCGAACGTTCCGCTGACTGTATTGCCTTCTTGATCTGCGAAACATATTTTGTCAAGACTTAGCATCTCTCAAAAAATAATAAACAAATAAGATAAATACTTGATTATTAGTCCAAATAATTTCTAGAACCACACAGAGGGTAAGATTTTTCCCCCACTAGTGGAATCTGATTCCGAGTTTCAGTGATCCCAGCAATTTTAGAATGCCATGCAAAAGATAAGAGGCACCCAGAATAACCAATATCAGAAGCTCCTAGCCATTCATAATTACCATTTTTTGTTCACTGTCCATTTTGAGGCCATGAAAGTGAGGAGATTGTTCAACCCACTTGACTATCTGCAATTGGGTCATATATCAAGAATTCTGATCACTTAAAAATAGCCCCCTTACGTACATTGGATTTCCTTAGTTCCCAGATTCTTAACATCTAACTTCTTCACCCATTTCTGTCAGGCAATGAAAATGGAAATAAAGGTCCAAGAAGAAGGTTCGTTCCCTCCCATTAAAGGACAGCCATAGCATTTGATTGTTTCACCACAAATGTGAAGAGGCTGTTTGTCCATTTCCTTCAAGAAATCAACTCTGTAGAAAAAATTATGTTTGGATTTGATCCATGTTATTCAATAGATGTCGTGAAATTTGGTATCATGTCAGATTATAGAAACCTAATGTTTTTGTTATCTACGTCAAAACCTCTATTTGTATTGAAAATAATGAAATATCTCACCAAGGAAAATCTTCCTCTCTTCCTCATTAAATGTTCTAATCAATGCCAACCCCCACCCTCTCATGGAAAATAGACTCCTTGGAAGAAGAGGTAAGGTTCTCATTTATAGTGATTTTAGCAGTCCTTATTACATGGAAGAAGAGGCAAGGTTTTTATGCTCTTCAACTTTCCATCAGCTAAAAAATGACAATAAGCCCCTAAATGAGCACCTTATTCAATGGAAGAAGAGAGAGGTCTCATTTTCAATTCTCTTTTAGGTTTCCATCAGCCGAAAAGTGAAAAACATCTCCTAAATGAGCAATTGAGGCAGCAATAGGAAAAAAATGCAAGGAAAACCCAAATAGCTTTTGTCATTAGTTTAATAATGGAAAGAATGTACAAGAGGGGAATTCAAGCCAAAAGAGGATTTGGGCTGGAACTCGATCATAAAACTGCAATGCAAAATCACCAGAACACTGTTGCAGGATCAGCAAGCACCAAGACATCCTTGACCAATTCTCACTAAATTAAGCACCAAAAATCTTGAAAACATATCCTTCATGTTAGCCCTATGAAAAACATAACCTGATGTATGCTATGATACTTTCTTTAGAAGATGCTTTGTCTTCAAAGATTCATCTATTACATTTTCTTCATACAAACTATTGCCAAAGGAACCATTTTCCACAAATTTGGCCACAACCCAACCATTAAAAAGAGCATAGAACAGAGGAAGAGCCCAAGAGAAATAAAAAGAGAAAATAATGCCATATGGGAGAAGTACAAAATAGCAAAATATGGTAAAATATTCTTCGTTAACTAACTGAAACGGTAACCAACTTCATTAAGGTGCACAAGAAGTGCACAAAAAGGAAAAGGAGAATACAAGAAGCAATGAAAAGAAGCAAACGACCGATGCACCCTACTAAGAAGACAACACCAAACCCAAAAAGGGCAACCCACTACACCCAAAACGCTTGACTGAATAAAACATAAAGGATTACATTAGAGCAGTACACTCCTTCAAGCTCGAAAAATCTTAGAAATGGAGAAATGTTGGAACTCTAGGAAAGAGGAAGCCAAGTAGCGCATTTTGCTTTGACTTTTCTAAAGACATCAAGAGGCATTTCTTTCATGTTTCTAAAAACTCTATTGTTTTTTTTTCTCACCCACCAGAGGCTCCAAGCTGTGGCAAAAAGAATAAGTTGCCACAGAATGGAGAATTTAGAGGGGCCTTTGTAGAGCTTCCAAACATAGGAAAGAGAAGCAACAAATGGAGGCATCGACCACTAGACATCAAACAAAGTAAATTTTACCCTAGGTTTCACAGTAGTGGGTTGGGTTTCCTCATTGACACTAAGCCAAGTCTTATGCAATTTGACGAGCGCAATTGAGAGTTTTCCTTAGGTCTTGTAAGCCCTATATATCTTTCAATGAATTGAATTAGAATTCTCCCAACTTCAAATTGGGCCTAGCTTCAATTTTCCTAAATCTAGTTTTTGCAAACTTAGATCTAAATCCCCTTATTGGAAGACCATATGTCTGTTTCTTACCAATTCAAACCTTGGCTTTCATCATTATCTTATGATATATCGTTGTCATGTCATGGTCATGGATGACTTGAGGGATTAGGTTCATAGTATATTAAGGACATTATCTCAATAAAAAAATGCCAATTATTAATTGAGAGATGACATTAGGTTTAGGCAAGTTTGTGGACAAAGTACTTGGACCTCATAAGGGATTTTCTTGTAGTCAATGTTGATTAGTTGTGACAACAAGCGCCCATACAATAGTTGGTAAGTACTCATTTGACGAGGATGTCCACGATGGCTACCGAGTCTATCAGAGATCTAGGAAGTGATATCACACAACTGTTGGGACATTATGGTTGGGAGATGATAATCAAATCTAACATCTGTGCATAGATCTGTGATTAGATTACTTGGAAGGCTTGATCTGGCCATCCATCTAATCAAATCGTGTTTTGGGAGTTGCTTTTGCCCGTCAGATCATGGTTGGCTTGATTTGAGCCGTTTAGATGGATCCATCTGATTTGAGTCTTTATAATCATTATTTGAGTTTAGTAGTTGATTTAAGAAGTTTCTGATCCGATATAGCAGGAAGAGTGGTAGCCAATCTGATTGAGCATTGCCTAGTATTGGAATCCAATATAGGTTCTAATCTCTAGGAATATGGAGCTGTTACTTACGAAAATATTGCAGGTTTTTGGTGCACTGCTTTTGCACATAAGATCCTGAAATTGATTTATTTAACTGGAACCACTTTTAGATGATTAATTTATTTATAAATACATGAATATGCAAACAGGCATGTGTATGGTGCCCCAGCAAGGATAGACATCAGCTTGTTCAGCAAGGATATAACAACCACATAGAAAATGATAACAAGGATCAAGATTCCGCATAATAATGAAATTTTGGAAAAGGAGGTGCAGATGACAGAGTAATAATTAAATGAATGTTAGAGGAAGTATAAAATACAAGCACTACTAACATACCCAAGAGAAGAAAAGAACAAATGCACAAGACCCATAAAGAATTTTCTGAAAAATGAAGAGAGTTTGCAAAACCCAAAAGAAATTTCAAAAGAAAAAGAGATATATGTCTAAATTTGATGACAGGGGAGTTGTAGAAAATACAGACGGGATCGAGGACATTAGGGTTGGGGCCGTAGTCGGCAGTAAGGAGAAAGTAGGCAGCGACAACAGTAGCCACCATCGTTGTTCTTCGCACCAGCTTTTCCACTTTTGGATCCATATTCCAACAATTTCCTAGCGAGAGAGAGAGAGATAGGAGTAGCAGAGGCAGTGAAGGTTATTCATCTTCCAATGTTCTTCTCAAAATGGAATTAAAAGGGAAACTACTCGACCCGGGTGGCTCCCACCACCCAGTGGGTCCCGCGTATTTACTTTAAAATACAGTGAATGAAATATTATTGTTTACTGGTAATATTACAACAAAAATAATTATTACAATAGCGAATAAAAATATAAATGAAACAATTTGAAATAATGTTTAATAAATTTATTGTATAAAAATATGAGGATATTTTGTGAAACTACAAAACTGTTGATAAAAATGGAATATTACTGTTGACTAAATGGTACTATTGCTGGGCAATATTTTATTATAGAAACACTTCAGAAATGAAATTCAGTATTTGTTATATTGCCCTATGGAGCGCAAATAATGATGGTTCCATTATAAGAATAAATGATCTAATATTTTTATTTTGATAGTAAGATGACAACAAATAGTAGTATTTGAGACATGTAGGGTCTCTAATGGTGAATCATTTTAACACCGTACTTTTTTTTTTTAGAAGACACGGGATTTGAAAATTTTATATGAAAAAACTATTTTACTCTTCACCCTTCCATATTCCCTTAAAAAAAATGTACGAGTCATGCACGCAAGTCCATGGGTGGGAGCCTTTTCTTTCACTTCGGCTCCCCTCCCATCCTCGTCATTTCCTCCCTGTGCCCAGTCCAGGAATGCTTCCCTAGTTCACCACACAGGTGTACCGCTCGATTCATTTTACCCTTCACCTTTCCGTATTCTTAAAAAAAAAAATGTATAAGTAGTGCACGCAAGTCCATGGGTGGGAGCCTTTTCTTTTGCTTCGGCTCCCCTCCCGTCCTCGTCATTTCCTCCCTGTGCCTAGTCCAGGAATGCTTCCCTAGAAGCAAAGGAAAAGGCCCCTCACTCGTGGACTTGCATGCAGAATGATAGGTGCACTGCTTGATTTACCGCACAGGTCTACTGCTCGAACTTCTTTTTTAAAGAGGATAGGAAGGGTGAAGGATAAATGGATTTTTCACATAAATTTTTTAAATTCCGTGTCTCCTAGTAAAAAAATCCGGATGGCTCGCTGTCTCTGATTGATGTAAAATCTAAACAATTCATTATTTTATTAATTATGCATTTGTTAATGTATATATCATTTATAATATTTTTTCAAGACGTTGGACTTACTATTAGATAGATTAAATGAGAGGGTTCTGATAAACTTAATAGATTTCTTAACAAGTATTTTCATTTGATAATTCTAAATAGTGAGTATTATTAAAAACCCAAAATGAGATATATGTAAACATAAGTATCAAAATTAATAAATGAATAAATTTTACTAAGTGGATCCATCATCACTGGTTGATCTCTTTACTATTAGAATCACAGCGCAACATCATTCCACCACCTTAAAGAAGAATGTAAATTTTTTGTGCTAGTTCAACAATAAGTTGATTAAAAAAAAAAATCAGCCGAGAATCAAAATATCTTTAATCTTAAGAGGAGATCTTCGAATTTCATAAAATATCAGAATTTATCTAAGATACTCATGTTTCACCAAGGCCAAACGTTTGGATCGAAATGAGTCAATATCAGTTGAAATTTCAGAATCTTGGTTGAAATTGATTTATTTTTAAGGGGTGGGGGGGGGGGGGAGGGGAATCTAAGCACAAAAAGGTCCAAATTCGACCAAAATTTTAATAATTTAAAAAAATTTAAAATGATCAAATTTGAAAAATATATATAACATACATCAGGTCATCAAAAACTTGAAAGTATCCAACAGTATCGGCAAAATATCGGCAAACATACTCGCATATACCAACTTTTATCCATTTTCTGTGAAATCTGATCCTAGGCTACAGCCTTGCACAATCCAACAATTTCATATCATTAGCTAATTATACCCCTTCAGGTATGAAACTTAAGAAGTCACTGTTTGGGCTACTTTGAAAAAAAAATCTGATATTGTCAAAAACTCAAAAATCCTTTTGATTCTTTCCAGCTTTTGCAGAAAGCCTCTTCAATGGCTGTTGTATCTGTATTCTCATTCCAACTCAAAGAAAGAATGGGATGGATAAATTGCCGACACTGCGTGCATTATCACGCTCAGTAGTTTCAGCAATCTCCTTTAGACTAGACCATCCTTTCCTCCTACGTTTACTTGATCCAGTTTTCACATTTCCAGTTTCTGTTGTTGCTGCACTGTTATCAGCTCCATCTGTCCTTTTTGATCTCAAGCCACTCTTCTTCCTGTTCTTCGACCCATCACTAGCCACCTTTCCAAATGGTGTTGCTGGACTACCTTGGATAGGAGTCCCTCTAGTTGCTCGATCATGCTTTGGATATTCTGATTTTGATTCTGATATTGGTTTTGTTTCCAAGTAGATGATATCCTGCTCAGTGACTCCTTGCTTAACTGCTGAACTGATGGACTTCGATGCTGAAACAGGTTTTGGTCTGGATGCCATGATGTCCTTAATGTAACCTTTTGGTGTGCCCCTTTTCAGGTTACGGTGTGAACAGAAATGGCAAGTGTAAACTACACTGTTCTGTGAAGGAACAGATGATGTCTTGCAGCGGCGCCTCTTGGCTTTGTTCTTTTCGATTCGAACAGTGCAGTTATGACCAGGCTGAAGAATGGTCTCACATCTGTAGAACAATATAAAAAGTATTTAAGAATTGAAAAATAAAGAAAATAGTGCTATTATTCTTGTCGTTACTAGTTTGAGAAGTTGAGAGTTTATTTCTAATAGAAAAGGAATTTATCCATAGATATCGTACTCAAAATTAGCTGCCACCAAGGAGCATATATGACCAGTTTGTGAAGTAGAGAGTTTACTTTTAATAGAAAAGGCAATTATCCATAGATACTGTACTCAAAATTAGTTGCCACCAAGAGGCATTCATGATTGTTATAATATTGAACCAACTTAACTTAAATCAACAAATAATTGTTATAATTATTGCTTCCAAACCACCCAACAACACATGCCAAACACCTATCTCAATGCAACACCAAAGTGGAGGGACCATCATCTCTTACATTGAGATCTTCAACTGGCCAATACATGCCAAAAACCTATCTCAAGGCAACACTAAAGGGGATATATCATCCTCCCTTGCAATGAGAGGTTCAACTGGTTGAGGATAAAATTATCCCAAATAAGTGCCCATGAGAATGTTTTGTCCTGGAATGATCATCCATCCTCTCCTTCCACAATGGATGGGTACTATCTTCCACGGCAATTAGTCCCTTCTTTTGAAAGGGCCAAACCCCATCCATCCATTAAGGACCGGAATGATTTTCAAGACCAAAAAGGTTGACCAAATAAAACAAGTAAATGGGCTCAGATACTATAGGTTATGCTGCATAAGCATCATGGCTCTGAAATTCCACTGGAATTACATTAAGACAACACTATTACATCCAGAAATTGATCCATCTTCTTCTTTAAAGAGATCACTACGATCATTATGTACTAAAATTTTCAATTATTAAATAAATTGCAAAGAATTATCTCAATAAATGACAAAGAACAATGAAAGTACATGGAACTCAGAAGTTACTTCTTATTTTTGGGGGTTTGGGGAGGGGACAGGGTCAGAACTGGAGCAATGAGATGGGTTAGAAATAAGCTATAAGAAAAACAAATATGCAAGTCACCCTGTCCAAAACATTTCTCCTTATTCCTTTCATTGTCAATCCATACGCTGCCTAATTTTGCAAACCTAAGCACTAGATAAAACTGACCAAATCAATGGCTGCTAGGTCATAAATCTCCGAGATCAGATCAGCCATCCTCCATGCAAAAGGATGGCCTTTGGAAGTCCACCTGATGGTGAACACTGCCCTTGTAACACATCTCTACAACATTAAAATTCAAAAATGGTCCTGATAAGATTCTATTCTAGATTGAATCATGTTGCTATCCATGATTCTCCAAACAAAAGGAGATATTTACCAAGTGAAAAAAAAACACAGTTGTATTGTCCACCACAACCCTCAAAAAGATAAAATGGAGTGCATATCAATTTAAGTTTTAAGTTTTTTTTTCAATAACTACTCCAAAGAAAATTGCACCTAAATATTCAGGGAATTTTCTTTTTTCTTATTGGGGATTGATCCTCTGAACAAACTCATCATTGTCATCATCCCCCAGCCATTTCTTGTCTAGGGTCACCTCAATAGTTATGCACCCATTTGACATTTTTTCAATCAACTATCAGAATCTTATCCTCAAGATGTCTCAATGCATAGAGCATGAAACACCAAGACAACACCATCAGCATAAAATTCACTAGTACTGTATTAGCTAACACTCTTTCCATATTCCCCATCTTTAGGGAATACCAATTTTTTTGACACATAAATTTTAATCCTTGTTGTGAATGCAGTCAATGCACTACATTAGGGAGAATTCCTCCCCAAAGAATTACAATGAAAATTCATGAATGTCAAGAAGGAATCTTCCTATCTATTCATGAATGTCAAATAGCACAAGTACATATTGATGAATGTACACAAGAAACTCCCTTTAGTATATTTTGTTGTTAATTTACAATCAATAAATTTCTAAGGAAATTGGGTTAAAGGTCAAGGAACTTTCAGTTAGTGATTTCTTAGTAAGAAAGTCTACAGGTATAAATCAGTCTTCCAATCAAAATGTCATCAATGTTATGATTCAGACTACATGCTTGATTGACTCGGACAACTAAGACCAAATTCTTTCATTTATTTGGATGAATAATGAAAGATTCGCAGAAGTAGAAGTTACAATGGGGGAGAGGTGCATAAGAAGTGACTTTCAATGCAAACTATTGGGTAAGAGAATCAACTATATCAACTGTTTATGAAATAAATAAATAAATAAGTACAGCATCAAATGAACTAACTCTTACCTTTGACATGGAAAGATTGATGAGTCGAGAGTAATCCCCATGGTCTCTGCACTGGCAGCCAAATGATGCCCAAATAATGCACCTAGAGAAGGTATAGAAGCTTCCCCACCTGCCCACGTGGCCAACTTTTGCAGATGCTCCATTCTCAAGATAGAATTCACACTTTTTGGCCCTTTTAGAGTTTTTATCCCACCATTCACTTCTCGAAGGGTTGCTGATTGATATCCCGATCCTGGCATTGATGCTTCCTTCTTTTTTGCTTTCTTCGTCATTTTTATTTGTCAAACCTGAGAGGGAATATACTACTACTGTTAAAAAAAAAATACTTGTCTATGCAAGTTATTGCTCAGAATATCCTACAGACAGCCGATTAATTGGAAAAGTAAGATTTATTTTGAGAAAAATAATCACCCATGGTCAGCATCAATTTCTTTTTTCTTTTTCTTTTTTTAATAATTGTTAAGTGCTTGTTTCACATCAAACCATTTGAACATGGGAGATGAGCTAATGCACATCCATATTACTCCAAGGAACTTTGTAAAAAAGTTAGCATTGGCACCATATGAAGCCAGCCCAGCCAGATGATGACCCAATGGCCTAGAAGTAGCTGGACTGGGTGGGCTTCAGCCTTCAGCTAGAGAGCAGCTTGAGTTGATGATTCTAATCTGTTATTTTAGACGAAGATAACAGAAAATCTTTTGACATGTGGAATATAGAGGGCCAGTCAGTCCACCATACTGAATCTAAAATTGTACTGTACGTCAGATTAAAAGATTAGGTAAAGAATAATCATTAGCCATACAATCACCGCCGAGTTTGAGAGAGCTAAAAATGGCATTTAGTCCAAAATATTGGTAATGAAACACTCTGCAGTTATACATCAATGCTCTATAAAAAAAATAAATTAATATTTATCCATGCGCTATGCCATAAGAATTGAAGTTAATCCAGTCGTTCAGCGAAACTCATAATAGAATCAAAAGGATTCAATTCAAGGGGAAGGTTAAGCAGGTTTAAATGTCTGCCCCACAAAAATTACTCATCGAGTTATCAACCTAAGAGTTAATGGATAATATTCCTGAGTATCCTAAGCCCTCAAAACCCCAATATGCTGAAAGGGGCTTTACTGAGACCCTGAATCATATCCTTCCATGAAACCAAATCGGGACCTTAAAATCCCAAAACCGAACCCCCTAAATCGAATTCAATACACAATTGCATCCAAAAATCCCCATCAAAATTAGAAATTCCCTTGTTCATGCCAGATAGGCAAATACTATGTAGAGAGAGAGAGAGGGTGCATTTCCATTACCTGAATCAGAACGAAAGGGCCACAAGCTTCGCACCGTTAATTCTGTCAGAGAGAGAGAGAGAGAAGAGCGGGGGGCGGTGGTGAAGAGCTGCTCAAGGGACAGTGAAGCGCGGATCAGCCTATGGCAGCAAAGCCTTCCTTCACTCTGCCGTCTGTAAAGAACAGTTTACCTCACACGCACCTTGAAAACTCCTCTTTTTTCGGCACTCTCTGTTACTTACGGCGTGTTTTCTCCCCTTTCAGATACAGCCATAAATAGATTTTCTTCAGTCCGAGCAATCGATCCTATCAGGTACCCCATGTCTCGTCGATATCTCGGCCTGAGACATCACACAAAATATTAGTCAACATTTAAAATAGGGAACTTATTTGTGCACCCTCAATTTTACCCACCGTGCACTCCCTCTTAAATTAAATTACAATTTTGTCCAAATTAAACTTTTTTTTCCTTCCTTTCCTGCTTCTTGATCCGCATTTTCTTTCAATGCTTCCTGCGTCAGTGTTTTATTCCTCTTTCTTTTTTTTTTCTTTCTCGCTCGATCGGGTGTGCAGAAACAACTGGTAGAATGGTGGTGACGGCGCCGACAAAACCAAAGGGGAAATGCAGAAGCTGAACCAGCGTTTGCATGGAAGAAGAAAAACGACAGTTTGAACGGCAGTTGCAGCAGATCTAACGACAAATAGGGATTATAGAAGCAGTCGCATGGGAGAAAAAAAAATAATAACAATGGCTGTATTGCTTGTAGTGTGACACTTGAGTGATTTTTTTTGTTATGTCTTAGAGGTTGTGAAAGAAATGAGAAGCCAAGGGTCAAGGGCTTGCCTCTGTTTTTGTTTTCTTTTTGGATGGTGTTAAGTTTTACTCTTGATTATTTGTGGTTGGGGCTTCTTCTGCCAAAGAAAATTGATTCTTTGGATGATTTGAGAGGAAGAGAAAAATTGGGTATCGAGATGTAGGTTCTCAGAGACTCCAATTTCTTTGATTTCTGTCTTAAACATGAAAAAGTGGATGGAAACAAGTGGTTTGTTGATGTGGCCAGTTGGTTTGGGAGGGAAACATCGAGGACCATGCAACTAGTTGTTCATTGAGGATCATACAACTAGCTAACAACATATTGCTGTCTTGTTCTTTTTACATCAATTCAAGTACTGGTTCCTGCGAGAGTATGAAATTGAAATTTGGACTCCTGTATCTGCATTTTTTAATGCTTAATAAATGTGTGAGATTCCACTCCTTCATGAGAATGACCCAAAATGAATAATTGGTTATGTTCTCATCTTGAAAATCTCCCTAACTGAATGAAAGAACAGAGAGGAGAGATAACTAGATAAGTGGCTGATGTGCTACGTGCATGCTACAGCGCCATGGACGCAGCTCTCAAGTGAATGTTCAGGTGTCTCAGGCCCTGCTCGTCCCCAGTTCACCTCTGGCTCCTTGCTTTCTTCTGTTGCCTCAGCTCGGCCTCTCATTCTATACTCTGATTGCTCGCTGCTAATGGCTGCAACATTGCATCAATCGCACCAAGCCCCTCAAGCAGATCCTGCACCCTATTGGTCCTTAGATTTGTTGCAACCGCCGCTCAAACTGCGCTGCTCTGCTTGCCTGCAAACGCTTGTTTACCTTCTGCGTTTCCCCTTTGGTTTTTCCGGCGCTGTCACCACCGTTCCACCAGCGGTCTCTGCACACCGGATCGAAGAGGGCAGGGGAGAGGAGAGAATGATGTTTACTCTCCCTTCTCACGCGGATGGCGAAGTATGTAACGAGAGAAAAAAAAAAAAATTCACTTTTGGCAAAATTGTAATTTCATTTAAGAGGGGCACGGTGGGTAAATTTGGTGGTTCACAGATCACTTCTCTATTTTAAAGGGAATTTATTTGACCCTCAATTTTACCGACCGTGCACTCTCTCTTAAATTAAAATATCAATCAATATATCGCTAAATATGATCAAATATTTTAAAAAAAAAATCTACAAAAGAGAGAAATATATCAGCTGATTAACCAAAAGGGGATTAGTTCGACGGTCAAGATATATTGAGTTCAATTCACGCTTAAATTTCTCCAGACTACTTTCTATGAAATTACTTCTCATCAACTTAATCAATATATAGATTGAGAGATTTACAAATACTTATGAGATTAATCTCACATCTAATATAAAATGGAGATATCCATATTTAAAAAAAAAATCCCTATTCACTATTAAAATGATCTGCCGGATTGAACCCTACCTATAATCTGAATTGTACATGGTAGGAGATTCCGACCCCTGGCTTGAACTCTTCACAAAGCCACAAGTCATCATAGCTGAAAAGGAATATTTAATGTCCATAGATTTTTCTTAAAAGATAAGTTCAAGAAAAAGGAATATTTAATGTCCATTATATTTGGCTAGTATATTATTTGAGTCAAGCAACAAGAGTAATAAAAATGGTTCGATCCTCATGACAATACTTGAGGATGATTGTAGCCACAAGTTTGAGTATGATTGATTTGGATAAGATTCATACATGGGTATTGAATTGTATTATACAATAGTGTGTTAAATTATTTTTTTTAAGGTCAAAGTATTCAAATTTTTTAGAGTAATTGATTAATCTTAAAGACATGTGCAAACTTCTCTATTCACATGTATAAGTAACACTATAGAGAATGAACATTTTGTGTTCTTGACCGTCAAGTCAACCCTCACAAGTTTAAGTGATATTTTTGAGTTGTCGTAGAAAATGTATAGCCTTACTATTCATTGGGCCCAACCCATTTACTTCGGCCATAAGTTCACTTGGGTTGATGTTTATAAATACTTAAATACTTATAGATAGCAGCGTTTTAGGATTTTCTTCCCCATTCTTGACCATCCAAGGGGGAAAGAAAGGAGAGAGAGATAGGGTTCATTTAAAGGTGAGCCGTGAGGGGCTTTTGTGTAATATTCTTTTGTTTTCTCCTTCATGTAATTTTTTTATTTCTCTCGAGTCTCCATGTATTTCTTGCAATTGTTAATGATAAAAAGAAATATTTCCATTTTGCTCCAAAAATATGTTTATTTCTCTCATTTTCCAAATTATCTATCCTTCCTCATTCATCTACTCGCCAAGAGTGAAACAACGGGTTGAATCCACTGCATCTCTTGATTAGATCGTTTTGTCATTAAATCCAAAGTGCAGATTTGTTTTACCGTGATTTCAAGGAAACCGCAGGAAAATTGTGCTTCCTACCCAAATTAAATTTGAGTTTAATCGAGTTAAGTTTTTTCAAAATTCAGCGCAACGCAATGTATCAGCTGTTATAGGCCAATTCATCTATGTTCACACTCGTTCGGACTCCGGCCACCACGCACCAATGCGTTGCGGCACATTTTTTACCCATCTTCAACGCATAGGGTAAAAAAATGTGTTGCACCGATACGAGACGCTGATACAGGCTGCAACTTATCAACCATTATACCTCCATCTGCACCCTTCCGGACCTCAGCCACAACGCACCGATGAGTTGTGGTCTAGATTTTCATGCAACAATTTTTTAAATCCAAGGTATCCAAGCCTCTTAGATCACCTAATTAAGCCTTTGAGGCATGTGCAGATTTTCGTGCAACATAACAATTGATATATAATGTATCGGCCACATCTTTTATGTGCTTCAGACACACTCTAACCCAGGGTCGGAAAAACAGTCTCGGCCGAGATATCAGCCAATATTTTTTTCTCTCTTTAATTTTTTTTTTTTTTTTTACAAAAACGGCCGATATGATGTGGCCGAGATATCAGCATATCGGTCGATACGAATCGTATCGACTGATATTCGAACCCCCACACTAACCTTTCTTTGGTCCTTGTCCGCCCAACCAGATTTTGCACCCTTCGAATATTGCGAGTGATCTCCAACATTGGAACAAAACTCATTTTGGAAACCTTCATTCTTGAAATACCTCAAAAGCCAAATTAACAAAATTCAGCTCAATCTCTTCTCTAATCCTTCTGATTATATGGCAGCTAAGAAGAGACTGTATTTATCTCAATAATATTGCTTGATTCAACAAACATAAACGTTAGGTTCTTTCTTCAACGAGCATAATATTTTTAGGCTCTTTACTAAGCAACACTGAATACGCGCTAAGGATTAATTCAATGCTCTACGAGGCTTGGACACCATGGTAAAAGAAAAAGGTATTTTCATGCCATGGCCATCCAAAGGAGAGTAAATAAGAGGAAAGAAAATCTGCAACTTGAGGATGGTAACCTAATCCAAGACCCTATTAATATTAACAATGAATGTTGTTGGATTTTCAATTTGTTCCTGACCAAGGATAGGAATCGTCTTCCTTCTAAGAAAATAATTTAGTCTTTCGACGTTCTTAGCAAGGGTTCTCTGCTGAGGAAATTTTTCAATGTCTTACATCAGATAGGATCCCTCAAAGCTCTTGGGCTGATAGTTTTCCTTTTATATATATTTTTATGCAAAACTGAGAGCTGTTGAAAGACAAGGTTTGCTCCACTCTCAAAAATTTCTTCAGCACAGGAGCCATTCCACGTGGTTTTAGTGATACTGTACTTCCCCAAAGTCCCCGTGCTAAGAAATTGATTGAGTTTAAACTCCAAGGGATTGGCCTAATGGTCAAGACGCCTTTCTCAAGAAGTGAGATCTTGAGTTTGATTCACGCTCAACACCAACGAGCCACTCTCTGTAGTTGTGGACCTAGTGTGTGCATAATTGCGAGGGCTGCTCATGTCTTAAAAATTAGTCCGATAAAATTCTCTATGGGTGATACACCTGGACACATTGGTCATAAAAAAGAATTGACTTAGTTTAGGCCAATCAGCCTTTGCAACACCATTTACAAATTCATATCTAAAATCCTAGTTCAAAGACCTCTGCGATTCTTCCTCACCAGATTAATGAAACCTAGAGTGCTTTTGCTCCCAGTAGGCAAGCTGCTGACACTATAATCATAGCAGGGGAATTTTTTTTACATGATGGGAGTAAAAAACGGAGGGAAAAACAAATGATCGGTAATTAAGTTAGATATTCAGAAAGCATATGATACCATTGACAGGGATTTCTTGAAAGCATCTCATTAAACTGTGGGCAATGATAACACTTATCTACAACAGAGTTTTTTTTTTTTTTTTAAATCAAGATGGAAATGTAGCTCAAAGCCGGAATCTCTTGGTTGTAACAATGAACACTTTTCAAGTGTGCTAAAGGCTCTCGTCCTCATTAAGCACAATATGTCCAAACAGGATTCTAATCAATCCATTCACCTATGGAGGTTACATTACTAGAAAAGCATGTGAAGTTCCTACCAAGACAGGAAATGCAGAGTGCCACAAGGATTTTTTTGGTAAAATACAGCTCACAGGCCAAAAATGATGATGAATTTGGGCTACAAAATCATTGCTGAGTAGAGAGCACAGATTGTGTTGTAGAGAGGCCACTTGGATGAAGTTGCAAACAATGCAACTGATGACATGTTTCATAGGCCAAGAAGTGTAGAGGCCGAGTTGTGCCAGAGGTAACTTGAAAAAATTGAGTTACATTTTATCCAACTACAGATCAGATAGATAGCCGTTGCTTCACAGCTAAAGTTCAATTTGGAGAGCATATTTGTATGGCACCATTCTTGAATTCTCTACCAGATCTAGCATAAATAGCCCTCTACTAAAACACTCGCCTCCAACATCTTGGACTGCAAATCCTTCAATCTCAATGATTTTCTACCAAGACCAGTCAACCCAGTAACAGATCCCTTGTCACTACCACCCCATATAGGGCATATTTCCATCACCACCTTTTGCACGAGCCCCTCCTCAAGACCCATGTCAATAATCTCATGAAAGGCATCGAAGTCCCCTCTCAAGTCCACTAAAACACTGCATAATCCCTGATGCCCACAGTAATCAACAATTGCACCCAAATCAATCTGATCCAAAACCACAACTTCTGATCCCCATCGACGTAGGTTTGAATCTGTTTGTGGATCTATTACAGTATTTTTCGCTGCAAAAACTATTGCACGTGAAGCGATCTCAGCAGTGAGAGCAGGGAGGCACAATGGAGAATCTGAAACGGCTGCTACTATAATAAGAAGAGGTTGATTGGCCCTTTTCTCATGCAGTACAGGAAATGCAGTGCTTCCAGCAAGTGAGGTGCTAGAAATGATAACCCCATCATGTTCCTGTAGCAATTGCAAATGGTACCCTCCAGATTCTTCAGCCCCTTTGCTGACCTGATTCAGAGTCTGTCCGTTGAATGAGAGTGAGTACCTGCAATTAGAGAGAGAACAAGAACAGGAATTACTAAACTAGGAGAGAATGAGTAAGATGAAAAACCTCAAGAAGTGCTAGTTGCTTCTATTGTTTTAGTGATGTGCTAGTTATTTTTAATTGCTGATGAAAGGACATGAGATGGTCTGGTTTCCATTTCTCTCTCTAGTAACAGGAAATGAGCATATGACAATAGAATAGCAAAAGATACACATAAACAAGGGTAGAGCTTTTCTTTTGGAAGGTAGCAGAACTTTTTATAACTAAGATAAACAGTCCATGTATCTTATTCTCAGTGACAGCTTAGGCCTAGGAAATAAAAAAAGCCAACCATAGAATGACAAAGACAGAGCAATAATTTTGACAAATTGCAAGGCTGATATCCGTATACACAAGCATGTGTAGACCCAACAAAATGCACAAACACAAGGACATTGATCTCTGCATAAGTGCAGATACCCACATCCAAATGCATGCACAGACATGCACACACCCATACACCAGATGTCTACATTCTGCACAAGCACCCAAACAACAAATGATACACATGCATGCATGCACAAACGTGTGCACAGCGAGAGAGAGAACAATAAGAACATTATTATCTCTCCTCTCTTTTTGGTAAATGAAACCAATGTTTCAATCTTGTGCACGTTTATCTCTCTCTCTCTCTCTACCCCTTCCCTTTTTAATGAGTTACATGCTTAACACACATGCATGCACAATTGCCAATACAACCACCTAAACCAAGATTTTGGACCCAGTACGAAACTCACAATTCCTCAATCAACAATTACAACAATATCAGCTTCTCAATGAAGTTGATATTTCAACATTTGCACTTAATGCTTCAGTTGGCATCTTTATCTTCTGTAAAATGCACTCCTAATAAGAGGAAAAGTGAAAATACTTCTTTCTTGAAGCTGGATGTCACCACAATCAAGTGATGCTTATGTACCTTAATGTAACAAATGGTCTCCCAGTATGCATTCGATGTATGTAAGCTTCATTAAGCTTCCGACACAATTCTTCCTCCACTCCTACTGTTACTTCAATTCCTGCTCCTCTCAGTCTTTCTACTCCCTTCGAAGCCACAATAGGGTTTGGATCGACCATGCCAACGATTACATGCTTAACCTTGGCTCGAATCAATGCTTCTGTGCAGGGAGGTGTTCTACCATAATGGTTACATGGTTCTAAGCTTACATAAGCTATTGCATTTTCAGCCTTAATCCCAGCATCTTTTAGAGCAAAAACCTGCAAAAATCACTTCCTGCTAAAATTAACATCATCATCATCTATGTTTGTCTCTGTTTGCACATATTGCACGTGACAAGGGGAACCATTAAATACTTCAGTGAAATTCATCAAAAACAAAGAGCAATAATCTTTTCCAATTTCCCTTTTCATGTGAAACAACACCCAAAGTCCAGATAATGACAACTGAATATAGTGAAATATGAAAAAAGGAATTGAGGAATGTATGAAGAGAGTATCTTGGCCCGATTGGTACCAGAATCAATTTACACAAGTAGTAGAAGACTTCTATATGTAAGCCAAACTTTCGAAAATGAATACAAAGAATAGACCTATCAAATAGAACAATATAAAGACAGATTATCACAGAATGCCGTAATACAATTATTCGCATGCACATGTTACTGAAATTAAGATAGGAATAAAATGAAATATAGAGATCATTCAAAAAAAAAAGGAGAAAAATAGGCCTTTGCTCAATGGACTGAAAAACATAAATAGAAAATCGAAAAATAAACAGGGGGTTGGACTGACAGTCAAGATGCCCACCTCATTAAGCGAGGTCTTGAGTTCGATTCACGCTCAACCCCTCCGGGCCACTCCCCATCGACTTAACCGGTGTGTGTGGATTGAGAGGTTTACACATGCTCGTGGGATTAGTCTCACAAGCACATTTACAATCATTTAGATTTTTGTGTAAAGATATGGGAAGTTAGAAACAAATAGATGACTCTACATAGATGGGATAAATAACAAATTAATGACGATAGTTTGTCTAAATAGCAACCTGATTTTCATTTTGCATCTTCTTCACTTCAGATAAGTTCAAGCTTGGTTGCAGGCGTAAATCCAGCCTAAGTCTGTCCTTATAGGTTGAGCAAGCCAAAAGTAGGTCTATCTAACCTGCTCGGAGCAGGCCAACCTATCCCAACCTAAACTTATCTAGGGTCTTGGACTGGGATAATATAATCGGGCTTGGGTTCAAAGAATTGGCTTTGATAACAATTTGGGTAAAAAATCAAAACTTGATTTCAAGTTTGTTTGGGCTTGGGTTGGCCCTGAACCCAGTCAAGCCCACCCAACTTGCACCTCCTAGCTGCAACCTACAAGATGGAAATGCAAATTGATGCACAGGAAATTTTTAAATGATTAAGTTGCTGATCCATTTACGATTCCTACTATATCTGTTTTTTGATGAAAAATTTGCTACTTAATGTTAACAAATAACTATATAAGCATCACTGGTTGAACGGTGAGAATCAACATATAATCCGAGATTCATGGGAAGTATGAATGACCCAAGAAAATAGCCTGATTAGTTTTGGGGAAGATACTTTGCATATGGGTTTTTTGAGTTCTTGAGTGATGCAATAAGATATCCAAGGGCCTCCTTGATTGATTAGGATATTTGTATAGATTAGGAGCTTTTCTTCTAAGCAAGTTTCTTCTATTGGGTAACCTGATACACGACATTCGTGGGCGGTTTTGTGTATTTGCGGCATTAGTCTCACCTCCATGGTGGGGATACTCATGATTAAAAAAAAAATCTATGAGTGCAATTTAGGGATTTAGGGTAACGTTGCTTCCAAAAGGTTTGGCTTTATAGTAAGTGTTTTTTTGAAAAGTTTGGCTTTATAGTAAGTTGCATTAGGACTCTCTTTCTTGTTTCATTAGGACTCTCTTTTTTTTCCCCTTTTTTTTTTTGGAAATGGATTAGGGCTATTTTAGAAATGGAAAATTGAGTTTTGGAAGTGTTTTATGATCATGATTATAAAAGTATAAAGGGAGTTACAATTTTAGAGTGAAAATATTGGGATTCTTCTTACGTTATCCCTACCTTCTTCCTCTTCATTGGTATGTATCTCACAATTATTTTTTTGTTGTTGAATATCATGGGTATCCTCACCCCACACTAGAGATGAGAATAATGCTATGGATATAAGAAACTACCCACAAGCCTCATTTATTGGGTAACTCTAAGGAGGGCTGCACTTGATACCTCTAGCCTATTCCTAGCAGGTCAAGCCAATTGAGCTGCACAAGTGATCTTGTTTGATTTTTCTTCTCACTCCCAAGGTATTCTTCTCTCACTATCTTCTAGTTTCTTCCTCTATCATCTTTACATCATATTCCTCTTGTTTATTATTTTCATCTGGCATCCGTTCTGGTATTGAGTGCACTGGGATTACCATCTTAAGGTTCCATATCCTACGCTTCATCATAGATGTATGTAGATTCACGAAAGGTCGAAAGCAGTATAGATTCTCATAACAATATGCTCATTACAATAAAAGAAATGCCATCCTTCTATATTGCACTTCTTGGATCGGGGCATGAAATCAAATGGTTCGTTCAGTGACATAATTTCTATACCGTACATCTTGGGGAAAAAGTACACGAGACAAATGGTTTTATTTAGGCATCAAAACATAAGCCCTAAAAACATGAAAATTTGGATTTAGATTAGGCTAATAAATGCCTATCAAAACAGACCAAAATCAGGTATAAAATATCCAAATTGGTGAAAAGAAGGTTTCAGAAGATCTACATTATTTCAGAATATTATTTGAAAAAAGAATCTTGCAGTCAAACTGGCCCTAAGGTACACCAAATTTCCCTTGTAAAAAATAACCTGCCCAAATCGACATCACCATCAACATTTAAGCACTAGCCCATCTATATAAGATCAGATTTATGAGTACTATTTATCCATTCATCGCTACTCAGTAGTTTTAAATAATTGAACATTTGACAATCTATCGTGCCACTTCAAACTAATACTTCAAGTTCTTCATCGGGCTCGTTCTCGTAACTTTTCAGGTCGCAGGTAACTGTTGTACCTCTTCCTCTCAACAAATGTGACAGAACCATCTAAACATTGCAAATCGTATTGATAAAAATTTCACCTTAAATATTTCCCAGAAATGATCCCATGCAGTGAGCAAGTTCTTTAGATCCATCCCTATGCAGCTTAGTTGATTTCATTTTGGAGATTCATGTATGGCATTCTTACAGAAAGAGTCTAGTTCCTGATCCTTTGGCTGTGGAATCTAGATATTCTTCTTGGATAATGTTTACCCTTTTTCTCCATTACTTGTTGGGTTTCTTCTCCTGGACCCTCTGTACCTTGTTTCCCCTCTTTCTTGTACTAATTTCAATCATCATTCTTCTTCTCCTCCTCATCCTCCTCCTCCTCCACCTTTCCCTTTTTAAAAAAAAAAAAAAAATTCTAATAAAAAACCTTGTATGCATTCAAATGCAACCTCTCCTGTTGAAAAATTAATCATTGGCAATCAAGACCAAGCACAGTTTTAAATATTGACCCAAAATATTGCATATCTGTTGATATTAATTTGAAAACTATTGGTTAATACTAGGCCTACAACATATCGGCAACTTATACGGCATTTAACCAGAACATGAGAAATAGTGGCTGATGTATAAATTGGATGGCATGGGCAAATCACACCCTCATCATACATTGGGAATATTAACAGGATCTTGAAAAACTGATAGTTGCCCGGTATCATATCATCTTAGCCACTTTACTATCTATCTTGGGTTGGCCTTTTATGTTCTTAATTTCCATTCTCTCCTATAGAAATTCATATCCATCATTACTCCACACACTATCATGCCAAATGTGCTAAGGTAATAGAATATATTACCTTAGTTTAAGGTAAGAGAAACTATAATTTGACATGTGGCATGTGTTGGTACAGTGTGTCCCACCATATGGAATATAGAATTGTGAAGTATATCAACACCAAAAAGTGGGATCAAAAGTGATTCTTAGCCATCCAATCTAAATATATTGAAATCAATTACTATCTTACCATGATTTTAACTTACGAAATCTGATAGATAAAAATAGTTTCTGGTTCTAAAATTGATTTTAGAGTACTATACGGTTCTACATTTGGTATAATAAGGTTTAAGGTTTGTTGGTAAAAGTAGTAACATATATATAAAATAATTTGTCACTTAGCTAAAGTAACATACATTTTCCCTATCATGTCCATAACTGTCCAAAATCTGAAACCTTAATACCAAGGGAAATTTTCTTTTAAACAAAGAAAAGTACACGTGGAAAATGTAAATGTAAGAAAACCCATGAGGGTTGGCTTGACGCTCAAGAACCAAACCAAGATGGGGGAGGTCTTGGGTTCAAGTCATTCTCAACACAAAAGGGCCACTCTCTGGAGTTTTACCTAGTGTGTGTGGATAAGGAGGTTTGCACATGCCCCAAGGATCAGTCAGGTGCACTAAGAGGCCTTGGATGCCTTGGCCTTCAAAAAAATGTAAATGCAGAAAATGGGTGTTACCTATAACCTTATGAAGAACAACAATCTTGAAAGAAGAAGTGTGTTTTTACCTCAGCATGAGGCTGGCCTGCTTTAGGATGGAACCCTTCACCGACAATCTCTCCATTCTTCACAATCACACACCCCACCATTGGATTGGGGCTTGTGCATCCAATGCCCTTCCTTGCAAGCTCAACACACCTCCTCATATAAAACCCATCATCTCTTTTTTCCACAAAATCCCTCTGACATCTGACAACATTCAGCTTCCTACTATTTCTGAAAACAGAGAGAAATTCTGGTACCATTTCTGGAGAAATGTAAAACCCATTTTTAAAACTGGGACTTGGGAACCCTTTGTTGTAATGAAAAGTATTTGAATTGAAGGGGTTTCTACAAAGAGAGGGAGATACAGAGACCCTTTGGTGGGAAATGAAAAACCCATCTCCAGAGCTTAGATTTGAGGCTATTTTGGCCTCTGTAAAGACTGTAGATGATAAAGTCAAAGAGGATAGGCTCAAAAGATGCATTCTGGATTATCAGGAATGAAAATCAGTTGGAATTGAATTTCCCATAGGAGCCTGGAAATGGCTTGAAAATCCGTTAATTAAGAGTGTCCTTGGCAACTCTCAAAATCTGAGCCTGCAAAATCTTCAGTCTGACATATCAGAAGAAAATGCTGTCAGAATAAAATCCTGCTGTTTGGGAATTGTCAGAAAATCTTGAAAGAATAAAATACTGATGTTTTGCCAATTGTTGAAGATCTTGCTAAATTAAAAGTTTTTATTTGCAAATTTTGTCAAATTAATATATTACATACTTTTCTTTTGTTAATGACTACTTTCATAGATACCGTATGTGTGTGAGATCCAGCTTTTAAGGTGGGTCATAACATGACCAGCCATGGCTTAAGAGTTACCTGTTTGATAAAATTCTAATCATTTAGTGGAGACTCCAAACAAAATCAAACACATATCAGTTATGGCCTAAAATTCACACCAGGCATCACCAAAAATTATCAAACAAAATGGAAAAAAAAAGCTTCCAAACTGTACCACATACTCTTAATCAAAATAAGCTACTGTGACACTAAAAACTTCAATAATATAAAGTTTATGTGTTTTAGCTAAGAATGCAAGATAGCTCATTCGCAAGCTTCCAATTTGAATGCATGACTGCATCTCTTTTTGATATATTGGTTCCATCATCATTACGTTTCTTCAGGGTTCCTACTTCACTCTAAGACATCAAAACTTCAAATGCCACCATATGATGTAGAACGGCTCGCTGACAACTATTTGGGCTGTCTAACAAAAGTGGGCCCTTTAGAGTCTTAATCCAATTTAACAACTTAAGACTCTAACGACCCTGCATATGTCAATCAAGACGACCCAAATAGTCCTCCGTGACCCATTATACATCACTATATAATCTGCAAACACACTTAAACATACACTGAAAATAACATATTTTCATGATTGCACCTTAAAAAGAGCACCAGATAATAGAAAAATACTAAATTGATATTCAATCTTTTAGCATTTCAGTGTAACAAATTCTTTTTGATGTCAATTCGGTACCCAACCTTTTAAGAGAGAAAAGCTCCCAGCTCAACCACAGGATTTTCACCATTTCACTAAAGAGGCACATACAGGTGAATGATTTTCATGGCAAATCCAAACTGAGGAAATGTTTTAGTGGAAGCTCAAGATATTTCTTAAAAAATTCTGTGTAATTTCTAATCATGAAACCAAAACTACTGCAAAATCTAAACAATGGGAAACCATTTAAATGCAAAGTATATTTCAACCAAACAAACCGATGAAAACAGAGAGAGGGGAGGGGTTTTCCTTCGCCTATGACGGAAGAGGGGCCTCATTAAAAGAAGAATTAGGGAGAAACATAAGAGAGAAAGGGATCAGAAAAATAGAGAGGAAGAGATCAGAGGAAAGAAGCATTCCTGTGAGAGACGATTCGAGAGAGAGAGAGAGACTGCACACCTGAGAGAGAATCCATGGGGTTGGGATTTCTGGGTGGCATTTTGACGGACGGGAGAAGAGTAAGAGGGAAGACGTCGCAGTGGCTGAGAGTTGAAACACGAGAAGGGCTTGAGAAATTAACCGACCCGACCCCACCCACAAAATTGGTGTCACGGTGATGTCATATTTTTCTTTTTAATTCACTTAACACATGAATTGAAGCTATTCTTAAAAGTTTATAATGGATTATTACGATTACAGTGTACAGTTGTCAAATATATTTTGGAATTCATTCTGATTATAGATATATAATAATGGATTATTACTACTACAGATTTACAGTTGTCAAATATATTTTGGAATTCATTCAGAGTTATTTTTTTTTAAGATTTGGACACCTCTTAAAAGAAAAAAAGATAGAAATTGGCCATTAAATTAACCCTTTAGCATTCTGTATTTTATTGGTTTTATCTCCTGAACAGAATAGTTTGACGTTTCAACTATTTTAGTGTTTCACTGAAATTTTAAAAAGTAAAAAATATAACAAAATGTATTATATATATATATATATAAATATTAATTATTTTCATTATTTTGTATTCGTCTAAATAAATTAAAATATAAATTATTGATAAATAGCTACTTGTGTTTGTAATAGTATAATTATCACATATTAATTCAAGAATATTTAAATTTTACTAAAATAATAATCAAATACAAATTAAATTATATAAAAAATTCAAAAATACTAAGTAATTATTTGATAGATTTTAAATGATTATTTACTGTGTGTAAAAGAATATATAAATAATATGATGATAGATAATTCTCCAAACAATCATCGTAATTTTATAATAGGAATCATAAAAAATAATGAGTTATAATGTAATTATAAAATTTTAAATGATATCGAAGATGAAAAAATTCAGTTAAAATTTTGATTTTATCAATTATTTCTATTCATATTTTTTTACATATAAATATTAAAAAATATAATATAAATAGAAATAAATCATCTATCAAATTCATTTAAACTATTTATTTTCTCACCATAGTTGCATATGGCCTTGATGAATGAAGTGGGCTATCTCTTATTCTTATATTTTTAAAAATTAGAAGTCCATATCTAAGTTATAAAAAAAATCAGAGAAATAAAGTAGAAATAACATGATTTGTAGGCTCTTTATTTAAATTTCAAATAGATTAAATATTTAGTTCGAACCTTTAACTTCTATTTAGTTTTTTTTTTATAATTTTAGATTTTAATCATTTAATTATCAAAGGCCGTTAATTTTATAATCGTCTAGATTTTAGCTGCGTGGATTAAAAGCGCATACAGGCCACCGCCTTCTCTTTGATTCGTCTTTCTCCCTTTAGATTTCTCAAATTGTACATGGATCAGAGCGAGAGCATCCTCTAAGGTTCTTTCTTTTTCTATCACCCAACTCCACACGGTTTCTTCTCTTCTTTTCTCGGGCCCCCCTTTCCAGCAACGGCACCCCCAACCCCCTTCTGCTCGATCGGTGTTCCTCTTCTCCGATCTTCCCTCATCAAGCGGCGAACCGGCGACCTCTCTTCCTCGTCGGGTCTTCACCCCTCTCCCGCTTCGATCCTTTGGAGATGGCAGAAGCGAACACCACTGTCGAAGTTGCAGAGAAGAAAGAAGAAGTGAAGCGTGCTTGGGGAGATGAACCCGACAGCGTGCCGGAAGAAGAAGAACCGTCGCCCTCGGTCAACCCTAGTGCGGATGGAGAGCTCAAGATCGATTCACTCTCAATAGAAGATGACAAGGATAAGAAATCCGAGTCTTTATATGAGCCCGAAGACTCTGATATTAGAACCGTAAGTTTTTATACTTCTTTTTGATCCACCTCACTTTCTGTCATCAGGTTTCTTTGTCTTTCCAAATCACTTTCTGTCATTAGGGTTACTTTGCTTTTCCAAATCTCTTTCTGTCATTAGTGACGCAGCGGGGATCGGGTTAAATGGATTCGGCGAATGGTTTGGGTAAATTTGATAAAGTAATTGGGATTGAATGGGTTAATGGGAATCAATAGTAATAGGAGAATAATAAAGAGAGGGGTTTAAGGCTTGCTGGACCGAGACAATGGGTGGGTTTGGTGGACACAGAATTGGGTTTATGGAAAGGAGCAACGATGGAGGTAGGTGAGAGATGGATGCTGGTGTATTGGGCGTCTGCAAGTGGGTTTGGGGCGAGAGGTTTGAAGGGTTCAGACGCTGATGGGGCTGGTCTGGATTTGGAGGAAAAGAAATGGAGATGGGTGTGAATGGAAGGATGAAGATGGGTACCTAGTAGATGGCTGAACAAGGGCTTCAAGTAGGTGCAGCAGCAGCAGGTGTGACCTTCGATCGGGCGATGGCTCTGCTGAAGCAGCAGTGTCTGGGCAGGCGGATCAGTAGTAAAGGAAGAAATATAAGAGTGAAAGGAGAAGAGAAGAAGAAGTAGCAGAAGAGAAGATGAGAAAGAAGAATAAAAGATGAAGAAGAGGGAAGAGATTTGCAGAGAAGAAGGAAGAGGAGGGGAATATGAGAGAAGATGAACACGAGAAGGAGGAGAAGAAACAGAGAAGAGGGGCAGAGGTAAAATCTCAAAATCGGTGATGTGTCTACAACCATTGTTCCCTATTTATAAATCTAAATCAAAACAAAGAAAGGAGAGTGTAATCGGTGATGGCATATAGAAAGAAATAAACTAAGAAAAGAAATAACATCCTAAAACGAAACGGCAACTTCTAAGCCGGGATCCTCATGCTTATCCATCTTCGTCAGTGCTGGATTTCCCGACAATTTCGTTGGTTGCTCTTGTCCTGGATTTCCCGACAATGTCGTCGGTGGCTCTTGTGGGTTCACACGCTCATGCGTGTGTTGGATCAGTCTCCCGCGGTTAAAAAGGACTCATCCTCGAAAACATTTCCTCAGTTTGGATTTTCCATGAAAATCATTCACCTGTATGTGCTTCTTTAGTGAAATGGTGAAAATCCTGTGGTTGAGCTGGGAGCTTTTCTCTCTTAAAAGGTTGGGTACCGAATTGACATCAAAAAGAATTTGTTACACTGAAATGCTAAAAGATTGAATATCAATTTAGTATTTTTCTATTATCTGGTGCTCTTTTTAAGATGCAATCATGAAAATATGTTATTTTCAGTGTATGTTTAAGTGTGTTTGCAGATTATATAGTGATGTATAATGGGTCACGGAGGACTATTTGGGTCGTCTTGATTGACATAAGCAGGGTCGTTAGAGTCTTAAGTTGGTAGATTGGATTAAGACACTAAAGGGCCCACTTTTGTTAGACAGCCCAAATAGTTGTCAGCGAGCCGTTCTACATGATATGGTGGCATTTGAAGTTTGATGTCTTAGAGTGAAGTAGGAACCCTGAAGAAACATAATGATGATGGAACCAATATAGCAAAAAGAGATGCATTCATGCATTCAAATTGGAAGCTTGCAAATCAGCTATCTTGCATTCTTAGCTAAAACACGTACACTTTATATTATTGAAGGTTTTAGTGTCACAGTAGCTTATTTTGATTAAGAGTATGTGGTACAGTTTGGAAGCTTTTTTTTTTTGCCATTTTGTTTGATAATTTTTGGTGATGCCTGGTGTGAATTTTAGGCCATAACTGATATGTGTTTGATTTTGTTTGGAGTCTCCACTAAATGATTAGAATTTTATCAAACAGGAGTCATGTCTGTTCATGTTACGACCCACCTTAAAAGCTGGATCTCACACACATATGGTATCTATGAAAGTAGTCCTTAACAAAAGAAAAAGTATGTAATATATTAATTTGACAAAATTTGCAAATAAAAACCTTTAATTTAGCAAGATCTTCAACAATTGGCAAAACATTAGTATTTTATTCTTTCAAGATTTTCTGACAATTCCCAAACAGCGGGATTTTCTTCTGACAGCATTTTCTTCTGATATGTCAGACGGAAGATTTTGCAGGCTCAGATTTTGAGAGTTGCCAAGGACACCCTTAATTAACGGATTTTCAAGCCATTTCCAGGCTCCTATGGGAAATTCAATTCCAACTGATTTTCATTCCTGATAATCCAGAATGCATCTTTTGAGCCTATCCTCTTTGACTTTATCATCTACAGTCTTTACAGAGGCCAAAATAGCCTCAAATCTAAGCTCTGGAGATGGGTTTTTCATTTCCCACCAAAGGGTCTCTGTATCTCCCTCTCTTTGTAGAAACCCCTTCAATTCAAATACTTTTCATTACAACAAAGGGTTCCCAAGACCCAGTTTTAAAAATGGGTTTTACATTTCTCCAGAAATGGTACCAGAATCTCTCTCTGTTTTCAGAAATAGTAGGAAGCTGAATGTTGTCAGATGTCAGAGGGATTTTGTGGGAAAAAGAGATGATGGGTTTTATATGAGGAGGTGTGTTGAACATGCAAGGAAGGGCATTGGATGCACAAGCCCCAATCAAGTGGTGGGGTGTGTGATTGTGAAGAATGGAGAGGTTTTCGGTGAAGTGTTCCATCCTAAAGCAGGCCAGCCTCATGCTGAGGTAAAAACACACTTCTTCTTTCAAGATTGTTGTTCTTCATAAGGTTATAGGTAACACCCATTTTTTGCATTTACATTTTTTTGAAGACCAATGCATCCAAGGCCTGTAAGAGCACCTGACTGATCCTTGGGGCATGTGCAAACCTCCTTATCCACACACACCGGGTAAAACTCCGGGGAGTGACCCTTTGTGTTGAAAATGATTTGAAATCAAGACCTCCCGCATCTTGGTTTGGTTCTTGAGTGTCAAGCCAACCCTCATGGGTTTTCCTACATTTACATTTTCCACCTGTACTTCTCTTTGTTTTAAAGAAAATTTCCCTTGGTATTAAGGTTTCATATTTAGGACAGTTATGGACATGATAGGGAAAATGTATGTTACTTTAGTTAAGTGACAAATTATTTTTTTATTCAGCATTGATGTATAACTGCAGAGTGTTTCATTACCAATATTTTAGACTAAATGCCATTTTTAGCTCTCTCAATTTCGTCTGTAGCTCTTGTGGGTTCACACGCTCATGCGTGTGTTGCATCAGTCTCCCGCGGTTAAAAGGACTCATCCTCAAGTCAATAGCGTTCGACTACAAGGAGTTGTTCTTTCTTCTCAAGTGTTGACAGACAATGTTCCTTCCTTTGCATGCGAGTGAGGACAATTTGCACTCCATCTTTGTAAAAGCTGATGGTATTTTCACGACCTTTATGAATGTAATCAACATGGTGTTGCCATGGTCGTCCAAAAATCATGTGACTTACATCCATGTCTACGGCGTCAAAGAGGACTTGATCTGTGTAGTTCTGACCAATAGAGAAGGAGATGAGGCACTGCTTCGTTACTTTTGGTTCTTCCACACTTCTGATCCATCCAATGAAGTAGGGAGATGGATGCTGGTGTATTGGGCGTCTGCAAGTGGGCTTGGGGCGAGAGGTTTGAAGGGTTCAGATGCAATTGGGGATTGTCTGGATTTGGAGGAAAAGAGATGGAGATGGGTGTGAATGGAAGGATGAAGATGGGTACCTGGTAGATGGCTGAATAAGGGCTTTAAGTAGGTGCAGCAGCAGGTGTGATCTTCGATCGGGCGATGGCTCTGCTGAAGCAGCAGTGTCTGGGTAGGCGGATCAGTAGTAAAGGAAGAAAGATAGAGTGAAAGGAGAAGAGAAGAAGAAGTAGCAAAAGAGAAGATGGGAAAGAAGAATAAAAGATGAAGAAGAGGGAAGAGATTTGCAGAGAAGAAGGAAGAGGAGGGGAATATGAGAGAAGACGAACACGAGAAGGAGGAGAAGAAACAGAGAAAAGGGGCAGAGATAAAATCTCATTATTATTAATCAATCGGTGATATGTCTACTACCATTGTTCCCTATTTATAAATCGAAATCAAAACAAAGAAAGGAAACTGTAATTGGTGATGGCATATAGAAAGAAATAAACTAAGAAAAGAAATAACATCCTAAAAAGAAACGGCAACTTCTAAGCCGGGATCCTCATGCTTATCCATCTTCGTCGGTGCTGGATTTCCCTACAATTTCGTTGGTTGCTCTTGTGTTGGATTTCTCGACAATTTCGTCGGTGGCTCTTGTGGGTTCACACGCTTTTGCATGTGCTGCATCAATTAGGGTTTCTTTGTCTTTCCAAATTTGTTAAACTAATTGTAAAAATAAAGAATAAAAAATGAGAAAGATATTTTTCCGAAACTCTACCTGAATAAGTATTCGGGTGGCAGAAATATCAGATCTGCATCTATCTATTCCTAATACGAAAGATGCTTTAAAGAATGTACTGTACATTTATTTAGACGTTGGATATTGCAAGTATTTATTCCAGACATGCCAAGTTAGTATCTGGTGCATATTGGGATGTTATTTGTGAAGTTAAAGGTTTACTATATTTAATTTGTTCTTCTTTCCCACAAGGCTTACTGCGTTACTGCAAGGTGCCTTATTAGTGTCCAATGCATATGCAAGGACTTATTTTGTGAATTTAAATATTAAACCCGTGTAAACTGGGGGCTGATGTCGTGGGAAACAAGGTTCTAATAGCCATTTTAATGTAAAACGGCCTTTACAAGGCTCTAACAACTGTTTTGATGTAATCTCATTTCCAGAACAGCATATATGTAGACTTATAAGCAGTGTTTATGTATAAGTGATTGTATTATGAAATATAATATATTATAGTTGAGAAAACATGCACGTGTAGTTTTTTTTTTTTAAATTGTAAATGTAAATTTATTGAAAACAAAGAGAAGATAGAGAATGTGACAGCTTTGTAAGATAGATGTTTGGACACTGAAGGAGAAACTGATAAAATGGAGACATTGTCGACACTTAAACAAAAATAAGATAACGTTTAGAGCGAATTCCATTTCAAGAAGTTCCAGAAAATAAAAAGAGTTGGAAGCATAGCCCTCCTTTCTCTTTTAGTTAGCAACTTGACCAAATGAGAGTATTTACTTTTTTCTTTGAAACTTTTTTTTGGTGGGGGAGTTGGTTCGGTGATCATTTATTTTCACTGACATGGCTTTGATGGATTTACATTTCTTGTCCTTGTGAATCTTAACAATCATGAATTTTGTTTGCCTTAGGTTACGTCTGGAGATAGTTTATATACCTCTGCAAAAACATTTGAAGAGTTGAACCTTTCCCGAGAGCTACTGACGGGGCTATATGCAGAGATGCGTTTTAAGGGGCCAAGCAAGATCCAGGCTGTAACCCTTCCGATGATTCTTACTCCTCCATACAAAAATTTGATAGCTCAAGCTCACAATGGTTCTGGAAAGACAACTTGTTTCGTGCTTGGCATGTTGACTCGCGTTAATCCAAAGCTAAAATCACCTCAAGCACTTTGCATATGCCCAACACGAGAACTCGCCATCCAGGTTTGTTACCTTCTGTCTTGTTTGTGCTTAAACTTGAATGTCTTACTTGAGGTTGTAATAGAGTGATGACAAAATGCAGAACCAGGAGGTCCTCTTAAAGATGGGAAAATACACGGGTATAACTTCGATGTGTGCCGTGCCTTTGGATAGTGCAAGTTACGTCCCAGTTGCAAAGCTGCCCCCAGTAACAGACCAAGTAGTGATTGGCACTCCAGGAACCATTAAGAAATGGATGTCAGCAAAAAAATTGAGTATGAGGGATATGAAAATACTTGTTTTTGATGAGGCTGATCATATGCTAGCCGAGGTACTATACTCACAATGTTCTCTGCTCAAAGCTTTCCATCTACCTTTTTCTTGGATTGTCATATGTTAGAGTTTGGATTATATGCTGCCACGTATTAAGTTTGATTGCCATAACATGCCTTTTTACCTTGTGTTTGTACCATATTAGATCAGTGTTTTTGCACATTGTATGGAGTTGAGTTCTGGATTCCGATTGAATCCATACAATGAATATTATATGCATAGTTTAGAAGTTTTCTCACTTCATTTCGGGCTGCAAGTAGTCATTGCTCAACATGCTTTTGCAGTGCTTATGCATATCCTTAAAATACAATATGACATTTGCTTTCTAAATTGGTCTCTGTGAGCCTCTCTTCAACCCCCCCTAGTTGAATTGCTAGGATGTTCTAGCAGTCCACATCAGAGGGTGGGATCCCACCCTATGATAAGGCTATTGTGATGGATGACTTTGAAACTAATGAATTATAGTAATGCCCAAAATGGGCCCCTCTAGATCATCCTAACTTCTAATTTTGAACATTGAATTTGAACCATTGGATAAATGTTTGTTCTTTTATAATCATTCAAAAAAAATGTTTGTTCTTTTATAAATTCATCTAATAATAGAGATAAGTTGGATGAGAATTTTTTTCTTTTACAAGTTGAATTTGATTTTAATATATCAAATATTTTATATTGGTCATGAAGTGGCCCCCATGAGCCCATACACTCAGATGGACTCCCCTTCCAAGCATCTGCCAGGCCTCCCTTATTGTCAGATATCTTATTTTTATATTATACTTCAATCTCATCACACACACATGCACTTCAATCCTAATTTCACTTGTTGCCACAGCCTTAAATCCAATTGTAATCTTTGCAGTACTATACCAACATTATAGCTATGTCTTACTCTTGATTGGAGTTTTCTTCCATGTCATCAGCCATCTAAATAATTGAGGATTTGAGTGTAGGCCTGTTGGCTAGATGCATCTTAATAAATTTGTCACCAACCAACCCAGGTGTCACTTCTAATCTGGGAATTTAGTTATTATAACTACTATGGAATAAGAACTCAAAAGCTATTTTGCTGATTAATTATGGTTGAGATTTTCATAATATTGATAGATACTTCCAGTATTTCTTCCCCCCCACCACGAAGATATTCTCTTATTTAGATTACCATAAATCTCAATCATTTGCAATTTAAAACTGTTGGCTGATATCACTTGGTAATTTGTTTACTCCTGAAAATAATGTTGAAAAAAATCTATCTTCTGGTTGAAAATATTCTCAGTACTTGTATATTCTTTGAATGTCTCTTATGATGTAGGATGGCTTTAAGGATGATTCTTTGAGGATTATGAAAGACATTGAAAGAAACAGTGCTGGTTGCCAGGTTTGTTTGCTATAGCTTGTTGTTGTCGTGTACTCAAATAGAGTTAATAGAGGGATTGAAATTTTTTCATAGATATGGTGGAATCAATTGTTTTTTGTCTATGTTTGCCCATGATTTTATTTTGGGGCATGAAAATAGTCATGCCTCATTTTGGGATCAGATCAGCACCTATGTGTTTATCTTCTTAACCTTGGATATGAAAAACCCAAACAATCAAAGTAGGTATTATAGATATCTTTATTTTATTTTACTTTATTTTTTCGATACCCATGGACTTGGAATGGTAAAATATAGGATAAACTATTGGAAACTGTGTTAGTTGTGATGTAGGTGTAATTTTCATTTTGTCATGCTACATTTAAAGGAACGTTTAGATACATCATCATCATCAGCAGTTGCAGCTAAAGTCCCATCTATCGGGGGTTGGCTTTTTTCATTTTTTGGTGGTATATAGGGTCAACTTTATGAGTTTTCCTCCAATTGTCAAACTATACCCTCAGATACTTTACAATCAACCATGTCTCTTTTTTTTTTTTCCCCATCCTTCTATGTTTTAAAATGTCGCCTTCTCCTCTTTGTGCCTTCAATCCGTAGTCTTTTTGCTCTATGCACTAAGGATGTGTTGTTAGGACCTGGGCTTCCAGCCTAAAAGACTAGCCTGTTAGGTGGAGTGACCTAAGTCCTTTATAAACCCCTAGATCTCCCTCTACACTTCCAATGTGGGACTCGTTCGTAGCAGCACGAACAATCCCCCCCCTCGAATGAGGCCCTCCGGCGGAGAGAGCGACGCCAGCTACCCCATTCGCTTGGGGGATCTTTTGAGCACACATGAGGTAGCCTGAGACCTGGCTCTGATACCACTTGTTAAGACCTGGAAAGCCCAAAATATTAGCCTGTTAGGTGGAGTGACCCAAGTCCTTTATAAACCCCTAGATCTCCCTCTACACTTCCAATATGAGACTCATTCACAGCAGCCCCAACGTGTGTTTGGTCTTCTACTAACATGACCAAACCATCTTAAACAATTTCTCTTAATTTACCATCTATTGGTGCTATCCTTAAATTATCCCTTATGTGTTTGTTTCAAACTCTATCTTTTAGGGTTAAACCACTCATTTAAAGGAATGTTTAGATACATATTTTGAAAATATAGCTGAAAAACTATCAATCAGCAGCCATATACCAATATTCTACTTTCAAAAAAAAATTCCTTGTATCCTAACATTTGAGTGGTGAATTGGGTTTGATATACATGCACAAAGTCAATTTTGTTATGCAGCTGTATATTTATCTGTGATTTGTCCATGTTTGTGCACATAGATAGAACCGTAGGCATATGAAAAATTCAATGGCCTCAGTTGCAAATTTCAGCCGAAATCTGAATTTTTGGCCAAAATCTTTTGGTCTCGACTGGGTTGAAATATGTAGTTTTTGGAAATATCATTTGATTTTTTTTTTTTGGGTTTTAGATAAGACCAAAAAAATTCGTCTGGTCAAGATTTGTAACTCGGGTCATGGCACATCATGAATTCTTCAAGCATTAACTTAAGTAGTTAAGTTTGTGTTGGAAATCCTGTGTACTTCAACAAGTACTTAAGCGACTTGATGATGTAACAATGTCATGTTGTTTGATTATCTTGAATATCAGTACTCTTGATTAAGTGCTTCAAACTTTGAGGATCTACTATCACAACTACTTACCATCATTAGATAAATAACAAGAAGAACCCAGATGTGGCATTTTCTCGTGGCACTTTTCTGCATGGCTGCACCTTCCTCTTACTGTGTTCATTAACCTTGGGAAAATGCGAAATTGTGAGGTCAATCCTCTTTTTTAATTGTCGTTGGTGCCATCTGTTGCATCCATTTGGTTTAAGATTACTTTTGTGTCTTACATGAATGAATGTTGAGAGATTGGAGTTCATTTTTGTTTCTTTTCCTTTTTGTGTCAGGTACTTCTATTTTCTGCTACTTTCAATGACACTGTAAAGGAATTTGTGTCAAGGGTTGTTAAGGATGGTAATCAATTATTTGTGAAGAAAGAAGAGCTATCACTGGATTCCGTTAAACAATACAAGGTGTACTGTCCTGATGAGCTTGCAAAGATAGCTGTAATTAAGGACAAGATCTTTGAATTAGGACAGAAATGGGGGCAGACTATCATATTTGTCCGTACTAAGCAGAGTGCCAAGTTGTTGTATAAAGCGTTGGAGGATTTTGGTTGGGACTGTACATCTATTCATGGTGATCTTAAGCAAGAGGATAGGGACAAATTGATTAGGGAGTTCAAAGATGGATTGACTAAGGTCCTGATATCCACTGATCTTCTTGCTCGAGGTTTTGATCAAGCACAGGTGATGATTACTTGCAATGATCATGATTTTCTTGCATCCACTTTCAACTAGTCTTATTCTGATGTATTTGTTTATAAAAAAGGTTAATTTGGTCGTCAACTATGACCTACCTGTCAAGTATAACTCTCCAAGCGAGCCTGATTATGAGGTCTACTTGCATAGGATTGGTAGAGCAGGACGTTTTGGTCGCAAGGGTAAGTTCTTAATATCGTCTCAATTGCAGTGTTTCTTGTAAATGTTTTTTTTTTTTTTGGTTGGGTCTCAAAGATACCGACTATTTCTCTCTCTCTCTCTCTCTCTCCAATTGCAGTGTTACTTATCAATGTTTTTTTTTTTTGGGTTGGGTCTCAAAGATACCTACAGTATGTTCATTTTACATTGGCATGTTGACTTATCTAGTTTAATATGTTTGTCCACTATTTTTTCTTATTGTTCTCTATAAGAATCCATCTTAAAATATACTATAAATGTAAGTGGAGTCCACGAAGAAAAGCTCCACCTTTTAGTTGAGACGAAGGATGGATGATAGGCATCCTCCTGTACTTCTTGAGCATGTGTTTCTTCCATTGCATTTGTTCACGACATGGCGAATCATTTCTTAATTATTGTTAGAATGTTAGAAAGTCCCAAGGAAGAAGATAGGAGTGTATATATGCAGGAAGGATTAGTAAAACTGAAAAAGAGAAAACCTTTTTGTTTTTTGCTTTTGCAGTCTATACTGTATAGCGAACCATATGTTGTTTTCATTATCACTTACCATTTTGTATACATGTACATCATTTGGGAAAAAAATATTTGTATACATGGATGTGTATTTATTTATGTACATAGTGACTCAAAGCCCATGGCCTTTTCAGTTTGTGGCAATGGGCTCTTGAAACTGTGTTACAGGCCTTTTGTCTTTATTTGTGTGAATACTTTTTTTTTTTTTTGAAGAGGTTATGTGTGTGTACTCATTTCATGCTTTGGAATGCTTAATCGTAGTTATTCAAATATCTGAGTTGTATTTCTCCCATTTTGCCAATCTGAGTAAAAATAAGCTAGCTGCTCAATGAATTCCTCTATCAACTATTGGAGGAGAAAAAATCACTTTGACTGCATCCAACTTACTGATGTACAAAGTCTACACTTGATCTTAATTGCCACTCAAAGACAAACAGGGCCAGAAAAAAAGTCACAGTCGATAAAAAAAATGGAGACGCATTTAAGACTGCCAACCCCTGTAGAGCCATGATTATCAACTGCACCTACCATCCTGGAGACTAGCAACCACTGACAGTAGCATTAAGACCTGCTCAGTCATCTCTGATCAGTACCTACTGAGGATATTTGCACTCGTCGCTCTTTTGAGGTTATTGACCAAGAGATATTATGGAATTAGATGAGCCCAATAATCTTTCCCATTTGTTCCAAATCATTTTGAAAGCACCTATAGTTATGTCATATCCTCAAGGGACCAAAGAACTGCTTTGCCATATCCTCAAGTGGTAAGCTACAGCAGATAGCCACTAATACTTCTGGAATCATATAACCATGAACAGAAATGGTCCATAAAGCCTTGCCAGAGAACCTAAGAAACCATGAGCTATGAGAGGATATCAAACTACATGCTATGAGCAAACTTGCATCAAAGAGATGTCAACGAATTCTATGTTCGTGAAAAATAATCAGCTTCTTGTTACACCAAGGTTGTCAACCATAGGAATCTTGTTTTGGAATACAGACCAAAGGGAAGACCTGGCATTTAGGAGGGGGCTATTGCCCCATAGTTGATACGAAGGGTATACCTGCTACAACTAGAAAAAAATACTCACTGGAAAAAATGTAGGTCTAACTGTCCAAGTTCCAATAAAGAAGTGGAAGTAAAAGTGTTTCTTATTTAAGTAGCACACTGCAATCCCATTATATTTTCTCTACTTTGCCCAACTACCTTGATCTTGCTTGCAAGGTCATCATGGAACCCTCTGTTTTCTGCGTGTCCGAGTGTGTGACCTCCTAATTGCAATTGGAATCAGTGGATGAGTTCCATAGTTTGTTGGGTCTATTGGTATTGGGTTTTGGGGTATGAAACCTGAATGGCATGGAACCAGAATATCTAAGATGTTCAAGAGAGAGAGAGAGAGAGAGAGAGAGAGAGAGATTAGAAGTTATATGTAATTAGGACTCTATGTTTGAGTTTATCTCTACTTTAGAGATATATTTATTTAAGATAAATTAGAGTTACAGTTTGATTGTGATAGCCCTAGGGGCGGCTAGAGGCTATACAAATACATGTAATAACTTAGTGATTTAATATACAGATTTATCTTTTCTACATGGTATCAGAGCAAAATTGGATCCTAGTGGGCCTTCAATAAACAATCTTTTCTTCTCTCCCTCTGCCGGAGGAATCTCCCTGGCAGAGGGAGGCTTCCGCTAGATCTGAGAGTTCGTTCTCACTGCTGCTATCTCCCTCGATTTCTGGGTTCCTGTTTGAAACCTTTGGCTCTGCTTGCACAAGCCCCTTCTCAGATCTGCCGATACATTAAACAAAAAGGAATAAGAAGATTTGACTCAGTTTGGTGGTTCTCTGCTGCCTCCTCTGCTTGGGCAGCGCCTCTGGTGTCTCCACGGAGGAGACTTTTTGCCTGTCGCCATTACCGTCACCGCTGCAAGCTTCTTGTTTCAGATCTGCAATGGATCTGCCCTTCTCTGCACAAATAGATCAGCTTGCCACCAGCTCTAACCCCGATTTGTTTTTTTTTTTGCAACCCGTTCGTCTCTTGTTGCTGCCTCAGATCTGCAGCACCGTTCTCTCGCGTTCCCAGATCTGCGTTTTAGATGAGTGAGCCTTCAATACTAAGACTTCCTTTCTCTTTCCCTCTGCCGGAGATACATCGGCAGAGGAAGGGAGGGGTGAGTTCACCACTGCTCTCGGAAAGTGATCTGCTGCTGCCGAACCTCTCTTATCTTCAAACTGCAGCAGCAGCATTGCTCGTACTCTCAACCTGCAATTCTCCGCTCAGATCTGTTTGAGATCAACATCTCTGCCTCTCATTTTTGGTTTTTCAGATCTCGATTTCAGATCTGGTCGTCGTTTCTGATCTGTCTGTTTCAGATCGAGGTCTAAGACTAAACGAACCCATCGTTGCAGCCCTGCAGCCTAGCCGTTTTTCCTGCCGCCTCTACAGATCTGAGTTCTTCTGTTCAGATCCAGCAGATCTGCTCCTCCATTCAACTAGCATTTGTCGTCCAACAATCAGATCTGCATGCTGCCACCGCGTTATCTGCTCCTCTCGCTTGCTGCCTCGCTTGCAGCACCTTTTTCTGGAACCTTCTTGTTCCGTCAGGCATTGGCTGCAGCCCTATTGGTCATGTCCTCTGCAAATAGAGGAGGAAACCCAGCCTTCTCACATGATAGATCTGGTCTTCTCTTTCAGATCTGTGAATAGGCACCTCTGCTGGTCTCATGCCATCTCTGCCTCCTATTCTCGCCTCCTTTCAGGCAAGACATGCGGCCTTGCTCTGTTTCTTGTTCAGATCTGGCACCGCTCAGATCTGAATCTGCTCGTCTGACCAGCCCTCAATAGACCAGATCAGTCGGAGTCGAAGGTGACGCTCAGCCAGGCCTGGCTCCTGCAGTCTTCCCCTCTGGTTTTCTTCTCCACTGACACTCGCTGTCCGAGTAAGTGTACGACTGGGATTTCTCCAGTTCGTGCTGAGCATTGTCAGATTCAGCCAGAAAGACCTTTGTTCCTCGTGCTCTGTTATGGAAACAAGCCAAAAACTGCTGCTATATTCTGTCCGGCTGAGAACTTTTTAATGGGTTGCTGCTGGTCATAATGGCTGCTGCTCTGTGTTGCTACAGGGGAAAAAAAAAAAAACAACTTTGTCCCTACCAACTGCAGATTCTACAGCTCTGAAGGAACGACTTGCTGATTCATAAATCTCTGTTGTTTGTTTATTCAGCCCTGTTACAACATTGTTTCAGCCGGTCCACAGCTCATATTAAGTCTTCCTGCTGCTCGTCTTCATGGACAGGTGGCGTGCTCATGTACTTATGCATGGGGGTGTGGGACATTGGAAGGGTGGAACTAATGTTGTTAAAATCACATGATTCGGATTCAAATCAAATAGTTGGCTAAAATGAGCCGAATCACATATAAAATCGCAAATGGAAAAAATCGTATGATTTTGGGGTTGACTTGTGAATCGTACGACTCAACCCCACGAATTGTAGTCTTGTACGATTCGAATGGAATAAAAAAATACAATTAGAATGGAAGAAGGAAAGGTGTACCTGCGAAGGGAAGTACATGTTTTCATCTTCCACGGCGCCTTCTCTTTTTCATCTTCTTCTTTCCTCTTCTTCTTCGTTTTCTGCAATCTCTCTCTACTGGTTTTCATTTTTTCTTCTTTTTTGGTTCCCTCCTTTGCATTGTTGGTTTTTTTTTTTTCATTTGTAACACCCACCGCAAACTTGCCTTTGCCCTAACTTAAGTTCGCATATACTTGTCTATGACCTAACTTAAGTTCGCAGGTCCTCGCACGAGGACTTGGAACCAGTTTTGCTTAAATGTCTTAAAGTTAAGTTCGCATGTCCTCGTGTTGGGACTTTGCTTTCGCACTAGGACTCGGAAGCCAGTTTTGCCGTTAACTTTTTTTTCCCCCCTTACTAAATTCTTATTAGTTTTTAGCCACAAACTAATCTCTTTTTTTTTTTTTGGGTTCAATCTTTTGTATCTATTTTAAGAAATAAATAGTTCTAATTTTTTTTTAAAAAAAAATTTGATAGATGTTATTAATGGTTATTTAAAATTTTAAATGTTGTTGATTTATTTGCTGATTTCTTAAATTTATCTATACTTAATATTTATATTTAAATCTTATATTAATATATTTTTGTGTTTTTTTCATGGATGATGATTATTTATGATGGTGATAAATGTTAAATATGTGTGGATTGAAAATCATCTTATTATTCTGTCATACTATATGTAATTATACTATAAATAATAATTTTAGAAAAAAATATTATGAATCTTAGGATTCGATGATTTCCAATTCACGATTCCCGATTTACACCTCTAGTCTGATTCACGATACGATTCGATTTGACAACATTGGGTGGAACCATCAGGAGAGAAACCAACCTTAATGAACGAAAAATTTGAATGTTCTGGATTCTTTGTTTCTCAGTATGGTGAATGATGCTGTGTTTGCAAGTGGTTACAAGTTTGGCAATTCGTTGCCTCGGTTTATTTTTCCCAAGTTTTTTCTGTTAAGGCAGTTAAGTGTGTATAAACTGTCATATACATTTCAATGACGTCACTAACTATTGTGTCGATGCTGTGTTACAGGTGGGGTGTTCAACCTGCTGTGTACTGATAGGGATTATATGATCATGGAGAAAATTGAAAAACATTTTGATCATGAAGTAGCCACGGTAAATATTATTATAATTGTTTTGTTTGACCTGCTCTTGATTTCTCACTTGTTTAGGATCAACACACAGAATTTATCTGTGGGATTCTTGCATTGAAGCTAAGAAAAGGATACCGAAATTTCTGGTTTTAACTGTGCTAGCGTTTCTGGATGATACAGGTGAATGATTGGAAAAGCGACGCGGACTTTGAAGCAGCCTTGAAACAAGCAGGCTTGTTGTGAGAACTACATTCATAGATGAGACATTTTCTGGATACAACAACTTGAGTGTAGAAGATGAAGTACAAGTGTGTTTCTTCAAAACCATTTCATAGAAAGAGCATAAAGAGTACTTGCTTTTGCTTCAGGAGCTTTTGTTCTTATCCTGCTGGGTCAAGATATACTTGGGTCTGTCTGTGTGAAGTTGAAACCTGTTGCCTTTGCTGCTAAACTTGGTATATCTTTTGTGTTATGGTTTAAGCAGAAGATTGGGGCCTGTTATTTGTTCGATTTCAGCACATTTCCTTTCGTAAGTGTGTTTAGAGTCAGAATTAGTAATTTATCCATCATGATGGATTTATTGATAAGTGGCTTTGTAATTCCCTCATCTGTTCTTATTTTTGTTTCTTTAGAAGTTCTCCTCTGCAGCTTCACGGATTACAATTTCATAGAACAAACATTACGGGTTTCGGTTTGACTCGTGTTCAGTAAGTGTTGTGAAATTGACTTCATGTAAGGTGGTAAATACAATGTAATTTTTGTTTTAAAAAAAATATTTTATTTGAAAATGAATGAAGCATTGTCTAGCAAGCAACGAGAACTTATTTTCAATTATTAAGAGGATCACTCTTTATCAGGTTTGTTCTAGAGGACCTTGAATTTGCGCTTTATAAAACAATGTAGAGATATTCTGCAAGACTTAAAAGTCCGAGGCTTGGGCCTAGTAATATGACTCTGCTGATGTCATAAGGGGTTTTGGTTGCAAGCCTCTCATGGATGTGTCTTGGTTAGACCTTTTCCAAAGTGATCCTTAAGTATTGACAAATGGAGTCGAATGTACTTTTTTTGTAAATTATTCCAAATTTCTCTTTTGAACTTTGAATTCTCCATTGGAATCTTGTTTTAGAGGAGACATGAACGTGGCCTATCCATGTCTGGCCTACATCGAGCAATTCTGATGTCTAGCAAACTTGTCTCCAACTATTGGTCCACTAATTAAAATCAGAGGCCTTATGCTTCACTCACGTATTTGCATTTGATTTTTAATCCAATGTTAATAAATTTATTATATAAAAATATGAGGATATTTTGTGAAACTACAAAACTGTTGATAAAAATGGAATATTACTATCGACTGAATAGCAACCTGATTTTATCATTGGCACCATATGAAGCTAGCTCAGCCAGATGATGACCCAATGGCCTAGAAGTAGGTGGACTTTGTGGGCTTCAGCCTTCGGCTAGAGAGCAGCTTGAGTTGATGATTGAATCTGCTATTTTAGACTAAGATAACAGAAAATCTTTTGACATGTGGAATATAGAGGGCCAGTCAATCCACCATACTGAATCTAAAATTGTACTGTACTTCAGATTAAAAGATTAGGTAAAGAATAATCATTAGCCATACGATCACCGCCAGGTTTGAGAGAGCTACAAATGGCATTTAGTCCAAAATATTGGTAATGAAACACTCTGCGGTTATACATTAATGCTGCATAAAAAAAAAATATTTATCCATGCATTATGCCAAAAGAATTGAAGTTAATCCAGTCGTTCAGCAAAACTCATAATAGAATCAAAAGGATTCAGTTCAAGGGGAAGGTTAAGCAGGTTGAAATGTCGGCTCCACAAAAATTACTCATCGAGTTATCAACCTAAGAGTTAATGGAAAATTTTCCTGAGTATCCTAAGCCCTCAAAACCCCAATATGCTGAAAGGGGCTTTACTGAGACCCTGATCAAAACCCTGAATCATATCCTTCCACGAAACCAAATCGGGACCTTAAAATCCCAAAAGCGAACCCCCTAAATCGAATTCAATACACAACTGCATCCAAAAATCCCCATCAAAATTAGAAATTCTCTTGTTCATGCCAGATAGGCAAATATTATGTAGAGAGAGAGAGAGAGAGAGGGTGCATTTCCATTACCTGAATCAGAACGAAAGGGCCACAACCTTCGCACCGTTAATTCTGTCAGAGAGAGAGAGAGACAGAGAGGAGCGGGGGGCGGTGGTGAAGAGCCGCTCGAGGGACAGTGAAGCGTGGATCAGCCTATGGCAGCGGAACGAAAACACTGATATCACATAACTGAGGATGAATTTGCGCATCGCAATTTGGTTTTGATTAATTTTAATAGTATGTAGCAATTTATCAAAGAAATCTATATTGTCAAACTATATAGAATTATTAATATATAAATTGTGAAAAATATTTAAACCTTTATTATTTATTAAATAAATATTAAGTGAGAATATAAATATTTAATTCAGGCTAATTTTTTTCTTATCTCATCAATTAGTTTAAGGAAGTTAAATCCATTGACAAAACCATACAAATCAAAGCTCTTTCAAACCATGAACCCAACAAAATCCAAAGCAAGCTTAGATTCAACTCAGACTACCTGATCTAGCCCAAGTGAACTCATTCTTCAACAAACCTGAATTTGCCCCTGGACAAACCATTGTAGCCCTACACATCACCCTTTGATGAACTTATCAATCAATCCAAGCATAGGTGCAAATATTGGCCGGCTGATATATATATTGAAATTTTCAAGGTTGATATATAGATTGTGTTGTAGAGAAACCATTTGACTGAAGTTGCAAACAATGCAACTGATGACATGTTTTATAGGCCAAGTGTAGAGGCCTGAGCAGTGCCAGAGGTAACTTGAAAAATTGTGTTACATTTTATCCAACTACAGATCAGATAGATAGCCGTTCCTTCACAGCTAAAGTTCAATTTGGAGAGCATATTTGTATGGCACCATTCTTCAATTCTCTACCAGATCTAGCAAAAATAGCCCTCTACTAAAACACTCCCCTCCAAGATCTTGGACTGCAAATCCTTCAATCTCAATGATTTTCTACCAAGACTAGTCAACCCAGTAACAGATCCCTTGTCACTTCCACCCCATATAGGACATATTTCCATCACCACCTTTTGCAAGAGCCCCTCCTCAAGACCCATGTCAATAATCTCATGAAAGGCACTGAAGTCCCCTCTCAAGTCCACTAAAACACTGCATAATCCCTGATGCTCACAGTAATCAACAATTGGACCCAAATCCATCTGATCCAAAAGCACAACTTCTGATCCCCACCGACGTAGGTTTGAATCTGTTTGTGGATCTATTACAGTATTTTTCGCTGCAAAAACTATTGCACGTGAAGCAATCTCAGCAGTGAGAGCAGGGAGGCACAATGGAGAATCTGAAACGGCTGCTACTATAATAAGAAGAGGTTGATTGGCCCTTTTCTCATGCAGTACAGGAAACACAGTGCTTCCAGCAAGTGAGGTGCTAGAAATGATAACCCCATCATGTTCCTGCAGCAATTGCAAATGGTACCCTCCAGATTCTTCAGCTCCTTTGCTGACCTGATTCAGAGTCTGGCCGTTGAATGAGAGTGAGTACCCGTAATTAGAGAGAGAACAAGAACAGGAATTACTAAACTAGAAGAGAATGAGTAAGATGAAAAACCTTAAGAAGTGCTAGTTACTTCTATTGTTTTAGTGATGTGCTAGTTATTTAATTGCTGACGAAAGGACATAAGATGGTTCTGGTTTCCATTTCTCTCTAGTAACAGGAAATGAGCATATGACAATAGAATAGCAAAAGATACACATAAAGATACACATAAACAAGAGTAGAGCTTTTCTTTTGGAAGGTAGCAGACCTTTTTATGACTAAGATAAACAGTCCATGTATCTTATTCTCTGTGACAGCTTAGGCCTAAGAAATCAAAAAAGCCAACCATAGAATGACAAAGGCAGAGCAATAATTTGACAAATTGCAAGGCTGATATCCGTATACACAAGCATGTGCAGACTCAACAAAATGCACAAACAAAAGGACATTGATCTCTGCATAAGTGCAGATACCCACATCCATATGCGTACACAGACATGCACACACCCATACACCAGATGTCTACATTCTGCACAAGCACCCAAACAACAAATGATAAACATGCATGCATGCACAAACGTGTGCACAGAGAGAGAGAGAACAATAAGAACATTATTATCTCTCCTCTCTTTTTTGGTAAATGAAACCAATGTTTCAATCTTGTGCACGTTTCTCTCTCTCTCTCTCTACCCCTACCCTTTTTAATGAGTTACATGCTTAACACACATGCATGCACAATTGCCAATACAACCACCTAAACCAAGATTTTGGACCCAATACGAAACTCACAATTCCTCAATCAACAATTACAACAATATCAGCTTCTCAATGAAGTTGATATTTCAACATTTGCACTTAATGCTTCAGTTGGCATCTTTATCTTCTGTAAAATGAAGTCCTAATAAGAGGAAAAGTGAAAATACTTCTTTCTTGAAGCTGGATGTCACCACAATCAAGTGATGCTTATGTACCTTAATGTAACAAATGGTCTCCCAGTATGCATTCGATGTATGTAAGCTTCATTAAGCTTCCGACACAATTCTTCCTCCACGCCTACTGTTACTTCAATTCCTGCTCCTCTCAGTCTTTCTACTCCCTTCGAAGCCACAATAGGGTTTGGATCGACCATGCCAACGATTACATGCTTAACCTTGGCTCGAATCAATGCTTCTGTGCAGGGAGGTGTTCTACCATAATGGTTACATGGTTCTAAGCTTACATAAGCTATTGCATTTTCAGCCTTAATCCCAGCATCTTTTAGAGCAAAAACCTGCAAAAATCATTTCCAGCTAAAATTAACATCATCATCATCTATGTTTGTCTCTGTTTGCACATATGCACATGACAAGGGGAACCATTAAATACTTCAGTGAAATTCATCAAAAACAAAGAGCAACAATCTTTTCCAATTTCCCTTTTCATGTGAAACAACACCCAAAGTCCAGATAATGCCAACTGAATATCGTGACATATGAAAAAAGGACGTGAGGAATGTATGAAGAGAGTATCTTGGCCCGATTGGCATTAGGACTCCTTTTCTTTTTTCATTAGTACTCTTTTTTTGTTTCCTCTTTTTTTTTGGAAATGGATTAGGGCTATTTTAGAAATGGAAAATTGAGTTTTGGAAGTGTTTTATGACCATGATTATAGAAGTATAAAGGGAATTACAATTTTAGAGTGAAAATATTGGGATTTTTCTTACGTTATCCCTACCTTCTTCCTCTTCATTGGTATGTATCTCACAATTATTTTTTTGTTGTTGAATATCATGGGTCTCCACACCCCACACTAGAGATGAGAGTAATGCTATGGATATAAGAAACCACCCACAAGCCTCAGGTATTGGGTAACTCTAAGGAGGGCTGCACTTGATACCTCTAGCCTATTCCTAACAGGTCAAGCCAATTGACCTGCACAAGTGATCTTGTTTGATTTTTCTTCTCACTCCCAAGGTATTCTTCTCTAACTATCTTCTAGTTTCTTCCTCTATCATCTTTACATCCTATTCCTCTTGTTAATTATTTTCATCTGGCATCTGTTCTGGTATTGAGTGCATTGGGATTACCATCTTAAGGTTCCATATCCTACGCTTCATCATAGATGTATGTAGATTCACGAAAGGTCGAAAACAGTTTATATTCTCATAACAATATGCTCATTACAATAAAAGAAATGCCATCCTTCTATATTGCACTTCTTGGATCAGGGCATGAAATCAAATGGTTCGTTCAGTGACATAATTTCTATACTGTACTTCTTGGGGAAAAAGTACACGAGACAAATGGTTTTATTTAGGCATCAAAACATAAGCCCTAAAAACATGAAAATTTGGATTTAGATTAGGCTAATAAATGCCTATCAAAACAGACCAAAATCAGGTATAAAATATCCAAATTGGTGAAAAGAAGGTTTCAGAAGATCTACATTATTTCAGAATATTATTTGAAAAAAGAATCTTGCAGTCAAACTGGCCCTAAGGTACACCAAATTTCCCTTGTAAAAAATAACCTGCCCAAATCGACATCACCATCAACATTTAAGCACTAGCCCATCTATATAAGATCAGATTTATGAGTACTATTTATCCATTCATCGCTACTCAGTAGTTTTAAATAATTGAACATTTGACAATCTATCGTGCCACTTCAAACTAATACTTCAAGTTCTTCATCGGGCTCGTTCTCGTAACTTTTCAGATCGCAGGTAACTGTTTTACCTCTTCCTCTCAACAAATGTGACAGAACCATCTAAACATTGCAAAACATATTCATAAAAATTTCACCTTTCTTATTTTCCAGAAATGATCCCATGCAGTGAGCAATGTCTTTAGATCCATCCCTATGCAGCTTAGTTGATTTCATTTTGGAGATTCATGTATGGCATTCTTACAGAAAGAGTCTAGTTCCTGATCCTTTGGTTGTGGAATCTAGATATTCTTCTTGGATAATGTTTACCGTTTTTCTCCATTACTTGTTGGGTTACTTCTCCTGGACCCTCTGTACCTTGTTTCTCCTTTTTCTTGTACTAATTTCAATTATCATTCTTCTTCTCCTCCTCATCCTGCTCCTCTTCCACCTTTCCCTTTTTTTTAAAAAAAAAAATTCTAATAAAAAACCTTGTATGCATTCGAATGCAACCTCACCTGTTGAAAAATTAATCATTGGCAATCAAGACCAAGCACAGTTTTAAATATTGACCCACAATATTGCATATCTGTTGATATTAATTTGACAACTATTGGTTAATACTGGGCCTACAACATATCGGAAACTTACAAGGCATTTAACCAGAACATGAGAAATAGTGGCTGATGTATAAATTGGATGGCATGGGCAAATCACACCCTTATCATACATTGGGAATCTTAACAGGATCTTGAAAAACAGATAATTGCCCTATATCATATCATCTTAGCCACTTTACTATCTATCTTGGGTTGACCTTTTATGTTCTTAATTTCCATTCTCTCCTATAGAAATCCATATCCATCATTACTCCACACACTATCATGCCAAATGTGCTAAGGTAATAGAATATATTACCTTAGTTTAAGGTAAGAGAAACTATAATTTGACATGTGGCATGTGTTGGTACAGTGTGTCCCACCATATGGAATATAGAATTGTGAAGTATATCAACACCAAAAAGTGGGATCAAAAGTGATTCTTAGCCATCCAATCTAAATATGTTGAAATCAATTACTATCTTACCATGATTTTAACTTATGAAATCTGATAGATAAAAATAGTTTCTGGTTCTAAAATTGATTTTAGAGTACTATACGGTTCTACATTTGGTATAATAAGGTTTAAGGTTTGTTGGTAAAAGTAGTAACATATATATAAAATAATTTGTCACTTAGCTAAAGTAACATACATTTTCCCTATTATGTCCATAACTGTCCAAAATCTGAAACCTTAATACCAAGGGAAATTTTCTTTTAAACAAAGAAAAGTACACGTGGAAAATGTAAATGTAAGAAAACCCATGAGGGTTGGCTTGACGCTCAAGAACCAAACCAAGATGGGGGAGGTCTTGGGTTCAAGTCATTCTCAACACAAAAGGGCCACTCTCTGGAGTTTTACCTAGTGTGTGTGGATAAGGAGGTTTGCACATGCCCCAAGGATCAGTCAGGTGCTCTAAGAGGCCTTGGATGCCTTGGCCTTCAAAAAAATGTAAATGCTGAAAATGGGTGTTACCTATAACCTTATGAAGAACAACAATCTTGAAAGAAGAAGTGTGTTTTTACCTCAGCATGAGGCTGGCCTGCTTTAGGATGGAACCCTTCACCGACAATCTCTCCATTCTTCACAATCACACACCCCACCATTGGATTGGGGCTTGTGCATCCAATGCCCTTCCTTGCAAGCTCAACACACCTCCTCATATAAAACCCATCATCTCTTTTTTCCACAAAATCCCTCTGACATCTGACAACATTCAGCTTCCTACTATTTCTGAAAACAGAGAGAAATTCTGGTACCATTTCTGGAGAAATGTAAAACCCATTTTTAAAACTGGGACTTGGGAACCCTTTGTTGTAATGAAAAGTATTTGAATGGAAGGGGTTTCTACAAAGAGAGGGGGATACAGAGACCCTTTGGTGGGAAATGAAAAACCCATCTCCAGAGCTTAGATTTGAGGCTATTTTGGCCTCTGTAAAGACTGCAGATGATAAAGTCAAAGAGGATAGGCTCAAAAGATGCATTCTGGATTATCAGGAATGAAAATCAGTTGGAATTGAATTTCCCATAGGACCCTGGAAATGGCTTGAAAATCCGTTAATTAAGAGTGTCCTTGGCAACTCTCAAAATCTGAGCCTGCAAAATCTTCAGTCTGACATATCAGAAGAAAATGCTGTCAGAAGAAAATCCTGCTGTTTGGGAATTGTCAGAAAATCTTGAAGGAATAAAATACTGATGTTTTGCCAATTGTTGAAGATCTTGCTAAATTAAAAGTTTTTATTTGCAAATTTTGTCAAATTAATATATTACATACTTTTCTTTTGTTAATGACTACTTTCATAGATACCGTATGTGTGTGAGATCCAGCTTTTAAGGTGGGTCATAACATGACCAGCCATGGCTTAAGAGTTACCTGTTTGATAAAATTCTAATCATTTAGTGGAGACTCCAAACAAAATCAAACACATATCAGTTATGGCCTAAAATTCACACCAGGCATCACCAAAAATTATCAAACAAAATGGAAAAAAAAAGCTTCCAAACTGTACCACATACTCTTAATCAAAATAAGCTACTGTGACACTAAAAACTTCAATAATATAAAGTTTATGTGTTTTAGCTAAGAATGCAAGATAGCTCATTCGCAAGCTTCCAATTTGAATGCATGACTGCATCTCTTTTTGCTATATTGGTTCCATCATCATTACGTTTCTTCAGGGTTCCTACTTCACTCTAAGACATCAAAACTTCAAATGCCACCATATGATGTAGAACGGCTCGCTGACAACTATTTGGGCTGTCTAACAAAAGTGGGCCCTTCAGAGTCTTAATCCAATTTACCAACTTAAGACTCTAACGAGCCTGCTTATGTCAATCAAGACGACCCAAATAGTCCTCCGTGACCCATCATACATCACTAAATAATCTGCAAACACACTTAAACATACACTAAAATAACATATTTTCATGATTGCATCTTAAAAAGAGCACCAGATAATAATAAAAAAATACTAAATTGATATTCAATCTTTTAGCATTTCATTGTAACAAATTCTTTTTGATGTCAATTCGGTACCCAACCTTTTAAGAGAGAAAAGCTCCCACCTCAACCACAGGATTTTCACCATTTCACTAAAGAAGCACATACGGGTGAATGATTTTCATGGAAAATCCAAACTGAGGAAATGTTTTAGTGGAAGCTCAAGATATTTCTTTAAAAATTCTGTGTGTAATTTCTAATCATGAAACCAAAACCACTGCAAAATCTAAACAAAGGGAAACCATTTAAATGCAAAGTATATTTCAACCAAACAAACCTATGAAAACAGAGAGAGAGAGGGGATTTTCCTTCGCCGATGAGGGAAGAGGGGCCTCATTGAAAGAAGAATTTGGGAGAAACATGAGAGAGAAAGGGATCAGAAAAATAGAGAGGAAGAGATCAGAGGAAAGAAACATTCCTGTGACAGACGATTCGAGAGAGAGAGAGTGCAGAGAGAGAATCCATGCGGTTGGGATTTCTGGTTGGCATTTTGACGGACGGGAGAAGAGTGAGAGGGAAGATGTCGCAGTCGTTGAGAGTTGAAATAGGAGAAGGGGTTGAGAAATTATCCGACCCGACCCGACCCACAAAATTGGTGTCTCGGTGATGTCATATGTTTCTTTTTAATTCACTTAACACATGAAGCTATTCTTAAAAGTTTATAATGGATTATTACGATTACAGATTTACAGTTGTCAAATATATTTTGAAATTCATTCTGGTTTTATATATATATATATATATATATATATATATATAATATGGATTATTTCTACTACAGATTTACAATTGTCAAATATATTTTGGAATTTATTCAGTTTTTTCTTTTAAGATTCAGACCTCTCAGAAAAAACAAGATACGAATTGTCCATTAAACTAACCCTTTAGTATTCTGGATTTTATCGATTTTATCTTCTGAACAGAATAGTTTGATGTTTCAACTATTTTAGTATTTCACTCCAAAAAAATGATATGGAAATTTTAAAAAGTAAAGAATATAACAAAATGTATTTTATATATATAAATATTAATTATTTTCATTATTTTGTATTCGTCTAAATAAATTATAATATAAATTATCGATAAATAGCTACTTGTGTTTGTAATAGTATAATTATCACATATTAATTCAAGAATATTTAAATTTTACAAAAATAATAATCAAATACAAATTAAATTATAAAAAAAATTAAAAAATACTTAACAAATTAACTTGAGTTCTCGTTTTATTCAAAACCAAATGTCAAAAACTTAAAATACATAGGCACACAGGGTACATTACATTTTTTCTCAAAATTTCTTCATATATGTTAAAAATAAACTATATGAATTAAAGTTATACTTTATGAACTGCAACTGCACAAAATTTTAATTCAAAATTAATTTTTTAGCCACTTGATCTTAATGATCAAACTCATCATGCATTATTGAATTAAAGATGTCCAATCATTTGACTATAAAGATCAAGTGACTTTAAATTAAATTTTAGACTCATTTTTTTAAAAAAAGTAATTTTAGTTGTATCATTGAATTTTATTATTTATTCAATCTATATTTTAACTATTTACAATTTAATCATTTTTAAAATCTCAATTCTTTTTAATTTAGACCAACCAATTTAGGTCAAATTAAATTGGGTCATGGATTAAGCAATGGAATTAAATAGATAGATAGTTGAGTTTATATATATATATATATATATATATATATATATATATATATATATATATGTTTCAAGCAGTGAGACATTCATAAAAATAAGTTTATATTATTAAAATATAATCACAATTAAAAAATGAGTATGTATTCAAGGTTGAAATAAATAATTAAAAGGAACAAGTTAAAGTTTGAGGGCATTTCAGCTTCTGGCGATGCAGTGCATGAGGGCCAGTGGATACGGGGCCTTGTGGGGTGCACATCGACGGGCCCATTACATGGGAATGGGATAAATTCGATTCAGACGTATTTGTATACTATAAACTATAAAAAAATCAGGGCCATTAGATTTTAGATGTCATGATTTTCAAGGGTCTAAGAGTAAAAAATGAAATTGTAAACAATTTGAGATAATTTCAATCTAATAGTGACATCAACTAGAAATGTGTTTTTTTTTATAATAACAAAGAGAATAAATTATATTAATAAAAAAATAATGTACATGAGGTGGCAATTGTAACTCTGAGTAACATTTATGGGTACAACAATGGGACTTCTCTTTCTAAATTTTTTTTCAAAGATGGAACTAGGGCCGGTCCTGAGATTTCAGGGGCCCTAAGAGAGTTTTTAAGATGGGGCATTTATATACTCAAAAAAAAAAAAATCATACAATTTTTTTTTTTTACAATGTGTGAAACTAAATAAAATATCATAATCAAATTTATAACAAACTATTATTTAAAATTTATTCTTATATTGGGATGCAAAAGTACTAATTAAATTACTATATTCAAGTTTTTTTAACATTTATTTTTCAATACATAAGATAGCTAATCCATTCAATCTTTCTTGTGACATTTTAGACCGAAGATAAGATTTTATCAGTTTTAACTTTGAAAAACTTATTTTTGCATAGGTAACTTTAACTGGTATAATCAACGTTATTTTATAAGCAATTCATGCATTTGGAAAACAATAATTCATTCTTTTTATATAATTTGGCAATTCATTCTTTTGGTACTGCATCTTTTATCATATTCGAGTGTGATACTAATGTAAATTCTCATTTGAAACGAAGTTATTATTATTATTTTAATTTTTCAATTTTTATGTATTTTGTAAAAAATTAAAAATTAAAAATTATCTTAATTATAATGATTTATAGTTGTATATTACTTCTAATAAAATCTACATTGATCAAATGAATAAAACTATTTTTTTTATCTCTTCAAATTTTAAAAGCTTTAAATTATTTTTAATTCAAAATTATCAACTCAATATAGATTTCTCTCTCTTTATTTAGATGATAGATATATTTTAAAAGATTTTTTATTAATTAAAATTATTTTATTATTATTATTATTATTACTAAACTCAATAAAATGAGGATTATAATAATAATTATTATGATTGATACTATCATTATTTTAATTTTTTAAGAAACCTACGCTTTAAATTGAGTAGAAAAATTATCAATATATATTAATGCAGCCCGGATTTGATCTGGGGTCCCGTATTTGTAAAGGGACAATTCTAACTGATTGGACAAGAATGAATTTGTACTTCAGTTATACATTATTAACTATTTAACATATAGTAAAGGAGCTTATGGACTTGGAGGCCCTAGGTGACCGCCTACTCCGCCTATAGCCAGGGCCGGCCCTGGGTGAAACATATTGAGTAGTGGAATCCATCCCATTCTTGACAAAGAAATCGGTAACTCCTTTTGCTGATCTCCGAATTGCATCGAAAGAAATCTCTCCTTGAACACAACATCCTAATTTCCCATCCTATTGTGATTAAATTTTAGATAATGATACAATTCACAGAGGATAAATGTGTGTGAGAGGGAGGTGTGATTAAATTTTAGATAATGATACAATTCACAGAGGATAAATGTGTGTGAGAGGGAGGGGAGAGAAGGTAGGCTAGTGGAGCCTTACGAGAGAGCATTTCTCTAGGTGAAACATAGTAGTTGAAGTCTAAACCTAATATTTGGGGTACAAAGAGCACAAGTTTGTGTGCAAAATATGCAAATTCAACTACATGAAAAGATGGTCCAAAAATTATGATAGATGTCATGGAAATGGGAATTAAATCGCCTAAAAACTGTTCTTTTTTTTTCTTTTTTTTAAATATTTCATATGTATAAGAATTTGTAATGAGATGTGTTAGAATATATATATAGGATGTTAGAATATAGTAGAATTGTTATGTGATTAGGATTCTAAGTTTGGATTTATTTCTAATTAAGAGATGTATTTAATTTAGGTTTAGAGTTTGAGTGTGATTGAAATAACCCTTGGATCAATTAGAGATTATAAATACACATGTAATAAACTTTGATGACATATACAGTTTATTAATTTCTACAAAAAGAGGGATGCAACATTTGATACACAAGTTCCTCTGCTCCCATCTTACCCAACATTATAGTAACACTCGATGAAAAGAAAATTCAAACTGACCAGGATTTGGAGGCACATTAACACCAGATGGGCCGTCACCTCCCAACTCTAGTATCATTCAAGTACCAAGATACATGGTTTTTAACTTGTATTAATCACCCGACAAACAAAAAACCGATCAAAATCAATATAGTAATGAGAAAATATATGATCTTTAACTAAACACCTCTCTAGGCCACTCTCCATAGTTGCTTACTCGGTGTGTGTGGGATTGGAAGACTTGCACATGCTCCAAATACTAGTCGGGTTAAAACGTCCCCTGTCCAAATACATTTGAGATCCCTGGACACCTTGATCATAAAAAAATAATATCCTTAAACCGAGTATCATCAACTTCATATTATAATTCCATCTACTTGGGTTAGCTTTTCGAGTTTTACTCGTTTATTCTACCCTATCATAATGATAATCCCATGTACTCGACGATCAATCATTGCTCTTCATTAATTGTTAGAAAAGATTCTAAACTACACTACTACACAAATTACCAATTATAAAGTAGCAAAGCAGTGCCAAATGCAAATGTAGCAAAATTTTCATGTATATGATTGAGAAAAGTTCATTAAGAATTGATTTCTCTGGAAAACTAAATCCTTGTAATTTGTACCACTCAGTCAAACAAAATTGCTGCATTCTTTTCTCACTGCTTCCTAGAGTAACTTTCTGCAATGGTAAACAAACTACACAAAGTTTGAGGACATACTTTGTTGTCATGAAGGTTAAGAATATTAGATTTATTACCCAAAAATCTAATAATAATGATATCTTTATATATTAGATGTTTGTATTGAAATAATCTTCAGTTGTCTTCATCAATGAATACCTCCCAGTTGATCCAGCGGGTAATCCTCTCAGACAATTTCTTCCACCATATCAACAACAGCTTTATCTCCTTAACAATGGAAGCGAGGAACTTCCAATCAGTGAAAATTGTTCCATTTTTCTCTCTTCATAACCTGCAGACAATCATAATTATATTTTTGAAGAGGAGATGCTCCAAGAAAAGCTCCATACTTTAGTTGTATTATCATTAAAGGAAAAGAAGAAGTAGTAAACATGATCTCTTAGAACCCCTTATGCTGCAGTGCCATGGCCCTTGGTAGGGTCTACCTAGGTGCACATTAAGGTTGTTCATGGGCCAGTTTTGGGCCAAGCTTCCCTCTACTGAAGAAGTCCAAGCCCAGTCACCACGCCTAAACCATAAGGGGCGCATAGGGAATCCATTTCAAAAAAGAAAAATTCTGACAAGGTATGAAAAAGCATACTAGGCTTGACTAACTTGAGAGATTAATCTCTCGTCTTTTAACTTCATTTAGATTGTTAAATATTTGACTTACTTTTTTAGAGTGGTTTGGCCAACTGTTTGTGCAAAACTATAAAGGAAAAATTTCACTTGGGTAATGCTTGCTCATGAGTGATAGTCAACCCAGGGCTCCTTGTGGGGTCCATAGGAGTCTAATTTGGTACCCTCTGTTCTCGCACCCATCTATCACCCATGAATTGTATTCTGCCATTGGACTAAAAATCAATCCAAAACTGACTCCATTTTCACCGTTGATTTTTGAAACCTATATAATCATGACTTTTCAAATCCAATGGATTTGATTTTTTATTAAAAAACATCATCCTGAAAATAGATTTCAAACTCACCCATTCTGATGCATTGGAGCCCACTCTTGTTGGCCCCACTGGGTCCAGGGGTGATTGTTGCTCATAGTTGAGCGCACCTAGGGAAAAGTGTTTCAAACTATAAATTGCATTCAGTGAGCTACTAATTTTCTTCCTCAGTGTCAACTGAAAATATCAGACCTGCTTTGTGCAAATTTTGATTTTTTTGCAGAACCTGAACTTAAGAAGTGCATAAACATCCATATTTCCCATATATTCAGATATACTAGGGGAAGGAAAAGGCAAAAACAGGATTTTCCTTCCAAAATTCTCGTAGTTTTAGTTTTTAAATGGGAAAACAAATCAAATATGTAGTCTCTCATTTTTCACATACAGATACTCTTGATTGGTGGTGATCAAACAAGTCAAACCTGATGCTATTGTATGAGATTGTGACAGGAGTGGTTGCAAGGATATGGGCAGTCAATTTCCTTCGAATAGTTTCTCCCAAAATACCAATCACCGACAACCTGTGCAATTGTCTGCAACACGATAGTATGACAGTTACAATTTGGGGAGACAGCAAATTTCATCAAATATGACTATTTGGCATTGTAGTTGGGAAATATATGATGCAATGTGGAGTTGAATCTCTGATATTAATTTGGGCATCAGAAGTTAAAGAAACAATATATCATATGGTTTATTATCAATTTCATTGTTGTTCCAAATACTTGGTGAAATGGATAACATCCATATCTATTGGAACCTAGATTTTTAAAATGTACATATATTAAAAAAATAATTTCAAAATAGCAATAGTGGGTACAGTTTAAGGGGTTCTGCCTAATTACCCAAACAATCATCTGTGAACAAGTCAGAACATTTATGAATAAAATGAAAGGAAACATGACATGTTTTGAAACTACAAACTTGGACTTGGCACAAAATCTAACAGTATAGTATCCTCCTTTTTCTTGGGGTTGGTGGTGGTTATGTTTTCAAACCCTGATACATAATCATATAGACTGAGAGATATACACTTCAAAATATTGCGAGCCATGAAGCAGATGAATGCAGCAAAGTTCACCAAAAAAACAAAAAAAATATGCAAGAATCTGGGAAATATATTTGATTCATTTCTATAAATCTGGAGAACTTTATAAGGTAACTGGTGTAGAGAGACGTTAAATAAATACCTTATTGTGCACTCGTGGTGAGTCAGTTGCATACCACATCTCTTGCATCTCACTCTGGCAATGAGCAAAGCATGAGTTTATAAACACACCTCCCGTTCTTATAGAACCAAAGGGTCTCAGAGCTACAAGCATTTGATATCTTAAACCTGACAGCAAGTGGGAATAGATTGATGACAACATTCATAAGAAAACATAATCATGATGCCAAGTTCTCGACCTTATGCCCATCATGTGGCAATATATACATCTGATATTCAGGTTATGCTTCAAGGGATATCAAAAGTGAATTACTCTTATCCCCAGAATAAGGCAAGTTTGCTCATCTATATGCAATATATGTACATGATGATAAACCTTTTAAATCATCATTTTCTTCCATTGAAAATAAAACTAGGAAATATCACACATACAATGTTGGCATGTCTGGCACATATAGGTCTAGTGCATAAAAATGTTGGCTTGTTTGTGTAATTTAGCAAATCCTAGTTTCCTCATTGGTTTAGCATGAATATTAAAAAAATAGTCAAGAAGATACATCATCTGGCAAATAAGTGTAAGTGTGAAACTCAATTGAAATGTATTGGCTAGAAAGAAATAAATGTTGGGCTTTGCTTGGTCCATCACACTAAATTTGTACAGTCTACACATTCTTAATTGCGATGTTAGTTAATTCCAGATTACTTCTATGCATCTGATTTGCACTCAGAGATTGTACCCATTATCATCTGGCCTAGTCTACTTTTTTGCCTGACATGGACCAACGTGTATTGACAATTCGTCTCACTCAAGGGATGTGTGAAAAAGGTACATGACTTGTAGACGGTAAAGATGAGATCCAAGAGATTGATATAACTTGGGCCCACATGATCAGATTTCTATAAGCCTATATGCAACCAAGGTTGCTTTGGATGTTGGCAACTTCATGTTTGATGATCCCTTGACTGGTTTCTTATGAACCATGTCATAGTCTAAGGACTGGTGCAGTACGAGCCATAGAATCCATTCTTATTCAGATTTCTGGGCAGGTATGCTTGTCTGGTAGAAGACATTGCTTCTGCTGCCCCAAATTTTGTAGATTGGATGAGAGTAAAAATTATGTGGTATCAGAGTTACTACCTTGATGATGAATTTGATAAACTTCATTTATAATAAAGCTAAAGTGTTTTCTTAATGGGTTGAATCATGGAATCTTGTAAGCAAATAAATAAACGTGGTGGATAAATGTGTCATTTTGCTAATTCAGTTCCAACTGAAAGATCACATGGAAGACATGCTCTATTTGGCATGTCAAAGAATTGAAATGGAAGTTCTGGTCCCGCTAGGGGATTTGGTGCAGCATTGTCCCTTAGAGAATTTAATTTCTGTCCCATTCCCTAAGCTCGAGTATCTAAGAACAAAGCAATATCTTCTCATTTGTAATCAAGTTTCAAAACCTATGCACAGTCTTCACCTATAAGGACAATTAGAATTGGTCTATAACATCTTTATGTGGTGTATTTAGTTGCAAATGTAACCCCTCCTGCAATTCAGTTCGTAAGAATTACATGTAAGATGATATGGATTTCCATATGCAGAAATTGATGGAACATGTGACATGAGAAATCTTCTAGCAAAACTGAATGGTTTCCCAACAGTGAAAACAGAAAATCTGTTCAGCACTAAATTTGAGACCATAAAACTAGCTAAATGGGTAAAAAATGACATGGAACAAACCTTGTAAGATGCTGATTTGACCTGGTGTACAAGCTGCTGGATCCAGCTCGCAGTGATGCCAATGTCCATGGAGATCAGCAGAAAACGGAACCAATGCATGGTGAAACTGTTAAGTTAAAGATCTAATTGAGTTCTAGGGAAGTGCTCCATTGTATCATTCAATTGGTACACCACTAGAATAATGTCCAAGATTTTTCAATCAGAACCATTCGAATCATAAGTTTTCTAAATAATTTTATAAATTCTTATGTTAAAATATGAAAGAGATGAAGCCAGGAAACTGATTTTGTAACTAGAATCCAAGTTATGAAGTTGACTTGAATCAGTATTCAATGGATCAAGTCACTTGGATGAATTTATTGCCTATTTGACTATTTTTAGAACTATGCCTCCAGTTCCCAGAGGAAAAAATGGTTATGCTTTATTAAAAGAAGCTTATCAATCTAACTGAAGAAAGTTTTTTCTTAATATAGTCTTTAAATGATAATAAAACAAGTGATGAGTTACCTGGTATACATCGTATGCTGAATTTAAGATAAAATAAGGAGTATTGATGAACGGTAGTGCATACTGTGGGAAGAAGCACTGCAGAAAATGTTGGAAATTTGAGAACTTATTGCACAAAGAACACAAAACACATATCTGGTCAGATGGATAAATATAACCTGAGTTGGGTAGTAGCGAGAGCTGGTGCAGTTCTTATCCAGATTTTGCTCTACTCCCTGCAGCATAGAGAATTCAAATGTAAAACTAATTAACTATTACAAACAAAAAAAAGAGTCGTGGATTTGGACTTTCCTAGTAGTCCAACACGTTAATACAGAGATGCATGATGCCATTGACGTCCATCAAATATTTTTGAAGTTCTTATATTGGAAATATTAAAACATAAAAGTGAATCCCAGGCCTAAAATTCCCTTCTCCTTCTGCCTTCATCACAAAAACAAAATATCCATCACCCAACTATAAGTTGGAAATATGGAGGAAAGTTTTTGAAACAACCCCACTATTGTACATCTGCAGAAAAATATGAAATGTTGATGGGTTACAACTAGAAGGTCCTACGAGAAGAGGAGGCCATTAAAAACATGAGGTCACAGAACATGATATGTTAACAGTGTAGAGGGACAGAAAATTATTGATGATAAGATTGAGTAGAGAAGTAGGACTCAAGAAGCCAACCCCTAGTGGCTGGGAGAAAGGCTTCAACGATGATGATGATTCATTACAATTACTTAGTAGCCAAGGTAAAATTTACAAGTCCTAGAATTGAAATTAGAGTTCATAATAACCATCAGTAAAACTAAAAGTGCCATAAGACATACGAAAGAAAGGTTGAAGGCCTCCAATGCAAAAGCCAAAATCAGAGAAAAATTTAGCAACATAAACAGCTGAACCTTTAAAATCATTTTCCAACTTTCCTCTGTTTATTTCATAGCATGAGACTTGTGCTTAAACAGTGTATGTATTTTCCTATCTGCTATTCCCAGTGCCTCACCTCAGCAAATGCACAATCACATGAAACTTCTATTTGTACCAATAGTTATAGATAGTTTAAGACAATATGCAAGAGCATCCTAGTTTGCACTTAAATGATTTTCTGATGTCATTTGTCCTGGTATCCTGTTATTTAAATTGATATCAGTATCTGTACCCATCACATAACCATGCTTCCCATCCTTATCCATTTCTTGGAATCAGAGCATATTTTTTTGAATTATAACCTAAATTTACTAAGAAGAATCAATCCAACAAGTAGTCATTTTCTTATTATGGGAAGATGCTCTTCCATGATATTAAAAAAATATATGCAATCTCCATAGATGCTATAAAGTTTTATAATGAAGCTAGTCCCTTTCCAGCTTTATGTTCTTTAGCTTGATGTGTTTCATCTGTCTTTAACTAAGGGAAAACTGTTTTTCTTAGTATGTTGAAGCATGTCTGTCCATACTGCAGAAAATATATTCAATTGCTAAGATATTTAGTTTTGTACTGAATTATGTTCCATCTCTACCTGTCTATTGTCTTAGACAATAATTTACACCATATCCATCACTGTTACTACTTACTAGCATAGTTATTTATGTCAAAATTACAAGTTAATGGATATGAAATCCAAGCTCTTGAAATTATTATGTGTTTTAACTACTACATATTATGTGAACTCTTCAGTGGGAGATTTCTTAGAATGCTGTGTGGAAGATGGTGGTGTTAAGATGAACTGAACAATGGATCATTTACGTTTTACATGCAGTAACGCATCCATTGTACTAAGGTAATTAGTAATGATGAAAGTAGTACCTGGAGAGTAACCACGCTGTCAAAAAAGGACCTCATAGTGTGGTTGCCAGATATGTCTTGTCTGAAAAGAAACAGTAGATATTATAAGACAGAAAAGCTTTGTACTAGCTTCTAGGAGATATCCCAAGTGTCAAGACACTGATTGATGGTAGACGAGGCAGATACCGCAGGTGATGATGGGCCACTAAGGTTGCAATTAACTCGTGAAGAGCTCATTAATCACTAGGCATGCAACCCAAGCCTATCACTCAGCATTGGCTTGACCATCTACTTCAATAGAGAAGCCTGTAAAAGGCTCAGACATGGGCCGTTTCATCAGTGGACATCAAATTAGGGATAGGTCGTTTTCATGGCTTTAAACTCTGACACGATAGTCCTGGAAATACCCCTTAAGAGGGATTTATCCAAGAGCTTGATGTGATGACCCTGCCAAATGCCAACCCCAAAAGTGCAACAACAGTCATATTCTTAATGTTTAAGCAGTAGAATTTACACATCAAGGAAAAATCCAGCATCACTCAAGCATTTCACACTAGAGTTCTTTGGTAGATGGCTTCTGAATTTGTCACAGTGCAGAAAGGTTGCCAGACCTCCAGCTGAGCATCCTGAAAGTAGTGCCTGAAGATAAAATGCGTCATTAGATTGGGCATGGCATGTTAAAATTTATAGTATCATCTAATAATATACCCATACAAGGTTATGTGCATGGACTCAGTGATGGCCTTCTTCACAGTTTGTTATAATTTGATTTGGATAAACTCTCAAACACGGCAAATTCAATTCATAAACATTGACCAACAATTTAGTGCACCAGATAAGTGAACTTAGAAAATTAATGCAATGATTTAGTGCAAGTAGCTTGTGAACTGGAGCAAGCGTTGAAATTTATGATAGCAGTAAGGATCCATTCACAAAGTGCACCAAGAAAACTAATCCCCTGAATAGATAACTAATTGAATTAATACCAGGATTCAACTAGAGAATCTATTTCCTTTCCTTTCGTGAAGGTTCTTGCACATAAATCCATGTATCTACACATTTTGAAATTCCAATTTCCAAAACTCCTGAATTTCTTGAAAATTCATGAACAGAAACCATTTCATTATCTTGATTTCCTTTTAATTTATAATCCAACCAGGATTGTAGTGAATTGCTTAAGCAAATTAAATGAGCTGGAAGTGTCTGACCTTTTCCTCAAAGTCCACCAGATTAACCACCTTGGCACCCCATCAAAGACCACCTCTAAATAAATACGAACCACATGTAAATTTCATATCTACTATAGACTTCTCCATGAGTTGTCATAATAGGACATTTGCTTCTGTATTGGATCCACCAGGCCATCCAAAACTACTGCTTGAAAATTTAGATTCTTTTCTCATGGATTGTACTTGCCTCTTTCCTAGAAAGCTATGGTGTATCAATTCACAATGGTAGAATCTGCTTACCTTATGTGCATGATTTAGTCCTTTTTGAAGAAGATCATGAATAATTGCATTCCAGATCCTTTGCCCTCTAAAATATAGTGATGTAGTCTGGTCATTGACAGAGGTGAAGAAAACTCAACTGAGTAAAAGGTAAAAAAATAAAGAAGACTTTTACAGTGATGAGTAAAGAGGTATTAAAATATATATGATGTATGTTAACACACAAATAGAATGCAACTCAAACTCCATGATCAATTAATTGGCCACTAAGGTTTAAGATGAAACAACATGATTAGTGACTCTTACAACTACCTATACAATGGACCCAATGTTCCTAGTTAATTTTTTTGCACATCCAAGACCTTTGTGAATTTTCATTTGCTCAAACTGTGCTACAATTGGCGTTGGCCTGTGTTGGATTGAATGAAATTTGTTGAACTCCCAAACTTCATTACATATATGAGAAGAAAAAAAATATCAGTCAATTCAATGCAATAGAGCTGGTGGAATTCATAAGTATCGGTGGTGGTGGTGGTGGTCAAAGGGAGGGACCATATTGATTTCCTAGTCCCATCGGACATCTCTAGGGTGTGATTTAAGTGGTTCAAAGTTTATTCATATAAAAGTCTGTTACGTTTAGACTTTTATTTTTGGAAAAGTAACAACAACTTTTATTTCCATGAGATCAGTAAATAAGGAGTATACTATTAACATTTCGTTTTAGTAAGTTAATCTAAATTGATATTAGTCAGATGGGTGCAAACTGTGACATTCTAATTAAGTGGGTGATCTGCTCCCAGAATTAGGGGGACCATCAAATTCTCAACCCATTATACAACAAAAAAATTTGTTTTATAGTTTTATAGTTATTTTTTAATAAATAAGGACAAAGAAAAGATGCAAATTTGTGTTCAGTTCGGCAAAATGGTTGTCTTTGTCCTCCATCTTCTGTGAAGAAATAACTGATATGAGGTAAACTGCATATTGCAGTTACCCTAGAAACCTTTTAAATGAGAGAGGGAATCAATATAATCATCATAAATTTTCTCTTCATTAGTATAGAGGGTCTCATGAACCAAATGTAATCTGCTACATCCAAACTACTACTTTTTTGAAGTGAAGTGAAGTTTTTTTTTTTGGTGTTGTTTCCCATAGTCTCAATTTTATAGAAACTCCTATATCAATTGAAAACTTTTACATTTCCATTTTCATACTGCAACATTTCACTTTTATTTCTCTAGTACCTTTGCTAAATTGCTACATCTATTCTAGCAACCTCAGTTTATTGAAGGAGATATCATTAGAGGCTACTTGCCATATCACTTGCCAATAGTTTTAGTCACTTTGGGCTAGAACACATTATATAATTTATGAGGTCCTCAAGTTATCCATCTTGAGGATTCTATTATGAAAGGTGAAACTAAATAAAACACGGTTGGAAATCCTAACCTCCCAATTAAACAGTTTTTTGTCTATTGAATATTGAGTTTTATTTATTTATCTTAACATACAGTTGTATTACCTTCAAAACATCTGACTTGGTTAAGATAGCCTACATTATGTATTTCTAATAACTAATCCATTCAAAGAGGGAATTTCGTAGTGAACAGTCCAGAACTTTTGTTTCCACGTATGGAGATAAACTATTAGTGTTTAAGAAAATATCAGTGCACTGCCAAATTCTTCCCTAACCATTTTAATTGTGGGAGAAAGTTTTTGAAGGAAACATGGATAACATGTCGCAATAAGAAATCATTGGGATTAAAGTGCCTTGAACTCTGCAATGAAATTGTCATTAAGTACTGAAGGTTGAGATCATTCAACACAAGGTCACTAGTTTTGTTATAAACTAAACTTGCAAGAAAGCAACAAAAATGCCATGAGTTGTAGCACATCCTTGCCAATATTTTTTTCCTGTTATATTCATTCTTATTTCCTTGAGAAGTTCTTATGTACTCCAAGATACATCGAGCCAAAGCATAATGCTCACATGACAAGTCGCCTTTTCCAGTGACAATGACAGTGATAGGACCCACAAAACTGAAATTTCAGCCTTTTTCAGCGATGTGAGAGTGACATTTCATAAAATCTCACCATGGCTTATTGCAACTTGAGTGATGGCTAGGAATCTTCCTTAGGAAGCGGGAGTCTTGAGTTCATTCCCACTCCACCCCAAAGGGCCATTCCTCATAGAGTTATCTGGTATATGTGGGTAGGGAGGCTTGTACATGCCCTAAGAATTAGTCGGGTGCTCTAAGAGGCCTCGACACCATGGTCATAAAAAAAAGTCCAATATTGAACATTGAACAAACCTCTATGGAAAGACCATAGAGGCATCACCCACCCAATGCATTTAAGGCATTGTTAAGGGAATTTCATCTTACCCTTGACGAAGAACAACAGCGTAAATTTGACAAATTTTGTATTTGACATAATTTATGTTGCAGTTTACCTATATAACATCCTGGTGAATTCAAATAACAGCACTCTGGTCAATGCCAAATATGATTTGCAGATCATAAGAACTTACATCGTTATGGAACTCGGAATCCCCAGCAAAAGAAGCTCCATCACAATATCGAAGTTTTACACGGTTCCAATTATAGAAATCTGTCCAACAGTATGGAATAAGTATGGAAGAGAGAGAGAGAAAGGGACCATAATTTCTACACGCTAAAAAGGGCATGGGCATGGGAAAGAATTTGTTACTCTTCAACAAAATTAAGGGGGAAAACTGAGTTATACAGAATTGATAAAGGAATGACAAAATAATGTTCGTCAGCAGAGGATTTCATGTTACAAGGATTGCACCACTTCATCAAAACTGAAAGGTGATGCAATGCAGGACCAACTATTGCTTGGCATTGTTGTTAAAACATGGGCCCACCATAATGAGATGTGTACAGTGTTAAAGAGACAAGTCACTTGAAATTCAAACTATATGAAACAACTTTGAAGGTTTACATAAAAAAATACTTTGAGCATCGACAAGAAGGAAGTCAATTTAAGACCTATACATGTGCTTACTAGAAACAGAATGTTGTAGCTTGATATCAAGTTTAAAACTAATACAAGGTTCAGAAGATCTTATTACTCTGTATTGCAAGAGTCGCGCTGTTACAAAGAAATTTTACATATATATACATATATTTGAGGTGGTGAAAGTACAAACAACAAAGTGTAGTTACTAATTACAATAACAATTTTGAACATTATTTTCAAAACTACTGTACCTAGTCTGGTTACAAAAATTAGGACTAGAATATACTTTCAACCTATTTATTTAGGGCAGGATGCTTCACATTATAGGATATTTGGAGGTTCATTTACATCCTTAATTATTAGCTCGTTTATCAGTGGGCCAAACTCAACACAAAGTTTGGGCCTTTACTTCAAGGTCGAGATCAGGTTATATATTTATTATAAAGAACAGAACAAAGGCAAAAGGAAAATCCAAAGAAAAATAACCAGAGGCAGCCCATGCATACAGATTATGCATAGCTGAAACTAGAAACAGTTTTACGATTTCTCAGAGATAGACTAGGATCAATCACTAATAGATAAACCAGCTCTGACTCTAGTATGTTGTGTACTGTTATCAGCTCAATCATTTACTGATGTAGGAATCCGACTAGCAATATGAGTGCTTGTTTCAATCCATCACCTATTCTCATCCAACATATAAGCAAGAGTCAAAAGGTTAAAAAATATATGGTCCAATTAGTGGCACTGTAAGAATTGTTAGCATTGTCCTACATTGCCAGTTGACCTTTGGGTCTTAGGGTTTATAAGCACATGGGTACCCTCTCCTTATAAATCAGTTTTTTAGGATGGATCTTAGAAGAAGGGGATTGTTGAGGCCAGATGAGGACAACTTGTGCCCTCTGTGTGGGACAGCTGAAGAAACTATTGATCATCTCTTCATCACCTGCCCCACCGTTAGGTACCTTTGGTGTTACTTTCTGAATTTGATGGGAGTTTCTTGGGTCTGCCCTAACAATTGGTTTAGTATGATCGATTCCTGGTTTATCCCTAATTTCAACATCAAGAGAAAACTGGCGTGAATCACGATTCTGGCGGTGGTTGCGTGGACTATATGGAAGGAAAGAAACTCTAGAATTTTTGAAGGAAAAATTTCGGAAATTAGTGAACTCTGCCAAAAAGCGAATTGGAGATTGCGTGTCTAGCTCTTATCCCATAAGTCTTTCAATGCCTTTTGGGCTACCGATCTCCAGATGTCTTGGGAGGGTTGCATGTCAGCTAGTTGTAGTAGACGCAAATGGTTTGGGCTCTTCCACCAAATGGGACTTTGAAATTTAATGTGGACGGAGCAACTAGGGGCAAACCCGGACCGGCTGGGATTGGGGGTATCCTTAGGGATCATCTGGGTCATTCTCGTGTTGTCTTTTCTGAATTTGTTGGAGTTAAAGACTCCAATGAGACAGAACTTCTTAGTATCAGGAGAGCCTTGATCTTAGGGGCGGGTATTGGGAGAGGAAAACTAGTGGTTGAAGGCGACTCGACAAATGCTATTAGGTGGGCAAGGGGATTGAAACGGCCTCCATGGAGGTTAGTTACTATTGTTAGGGAGATTAGGGAGTTGATCTCGGGCATGGAGGTCTCCTTTATGCATATCAGTAGGACTGCAAATGGAGTGGCTGACTTCTTTACTAAGAATGGTGTTGACGGCCCGATCACAGGCATATTTCATCTTCCAGGAGATTAGTGCTTTTGTCCTTTTTGAGTTCGTTGTTGTTTATTTTCTTTGTTGCTCTTTCAGATGTTTTGAGTTTTTGTTTTTTTGTTTTTTGTTGTTGTTTCTTTCTTTTTGGCCTAAACCTTTTAGGCCTTTTGTATTGGTTTATGTACTTTTCTTCCTATTAATATAGTTCAATGTTACCGTCCAAAAAAAAAAAACATGGTATCAAAGCGGGGGTACCATTGGATGGTTCGGGTTCATATCTCCAGCCCTGCATGGAGGGAGAGAGCCGAGTGTCTCTAGCCCTGGTGCTGAGGGAGAGTGTTAGCAAAGTTCCACATTGCTAGTGGACTTTTGGGTCTTGGGGTTTATAAGCACATGGGCACCCTCTCCTTATAAATCGGTTTTTAAGGATGAGTTCTACTCTTGTTTAACAATAATCACCCTCAATGAACACCTTGGGTAAGTTGATGCTGGCCTTGCTATTTTATTCAAAAATATGGACCTAGATCATCTATGTATTAGAGCAGAAAATCAGGCCAAGCCTAGTTCAGCACACAAGCCCCAAAATGGTAGCCCATATATTGGAGCATCAACTTGTAATTGAAAACCTAAAGTCCTAAAGGATTTGACTAGGTATATTTAGATTGGGTCTAGGTCTGGATCCATGTTTTCTTCAAGCCGAAAATGCATATTATATATTTAATAATGTAATATATATGTGTATGAAATATAATTTGCATATATATTATATATGCTTCGCATATATTTTACACGTGAATTAGGAGTATTAATACTAAAGTCATTATATTTGTAACTTGTAACTCCTATAGTAAATTCGTAATGGATGTGGCTGTTGTGGAGGATGCAGTAATGGCAAAACATGCACTGATGCAGTAGAGATAAGATCCAAAAAGGGGGTTCCGGAAGACCATTCTACCCTTTATTGATTAAAATGTACATGCAACAAAGACAATGTAACTGTCTATAAAAGCTAGATGGAGGAGGATCTTACAGTCATTTAGATGAAAAAGAAAAACAGTCCGATTAGCCGATGGTACTGTAATTTGTTTCTAGAAGCAGGAACCAATATGATTCTATCTGTTTTGCTGTACTAGTGTACTACCAATAGATGAGCGATCTTCACGGAGAAAACAAAGGCAGATGCTAAGGAAACAGAAATCATGATTTTATTCTAAACAATGAAGAAGAACATGTGGACTCCAATAAACTACTTTGATGTCTCTAGTTTTTTTTTTTTTAAGTGGTTTCATCAAAAGAGTAGAAATGAAGAGTTAAATTATTTATTTTCTTTAAGTAGAGAGGGTTGACTTGGCGGTCAAGAATCAACTCTCTGAGATGTGGGAGGTCTTGAGTTTAAGTCACTCTTAATACAAATCAGTCACTTCCCATAGTATTACCCAGTATATTGTTGGGATTTAATCCCCTTCGAATCAATCAGTGGAAGAGAAATCAAATAAAACAATCAAACCACAAGAGGGACGAACAATTTTATGTGATACGGCCAAGGGCCGACATCCACAGGCAACACCAACAAATTTCACTATGATCGAAGGTGATACAAATAACAATTTTTTCTCAAATCTCTCTTTCTCAAATTTTCTCTCCTCCTTTCCAAAACTCTAGGTGGTACTCAAAAGGGCCACACACACCGCCTCAACCCACGAGAGTCTTTCTTATATTTCTTATACAAACCGTCCGAAAAAAAAAGAGTTAGAGAAGTAGTAGGATAAGGAGAGAGTTTAGGAAGAAGTTTCCTAAACTGAAAATAGAAGTTGAAACTAATTAGAGATGACATCTAATTAAGCCAAAATTCTTAATATATGTGTGGATATGGAGGTTTTCATATGCTCCAAAATTAGTCATGTAGTCTAAGAGACCTCGACATTTTGGTCTTAAAAAAAATATTTATTTTCTTTTCTTTATTAATTTTTATAGTTTAAATTAAATACCTAGCACCAAACTGCACTAATTATCATAGTTAGGTACTCTGTAGTCTACTTAACAAGTTAGAACACAAACCTTGTTTCACGGTCCATCATCTCCCACCTATTCTAAAAATAGTTTATATAAATTCAGATGAAACAATACAAATTTATTACTCTTGTACTACATCTGATGCTCGAGGCCTGTGGACCATGTTAAATTAATCAATACCATGAATGCAGGGACCCAGTTCTTAATGGCAAAACCCTTGAAGCAGACTTTTTTGAAATATTGTGGACACCGGCTTATTCTCTTGCTGTCTATCCGACCCAGCGTACTGCCCACAAGAGTTTTTGAACATGACCCGTTTCTTCGTCAGGTCAATTATTTGGTTCATTGTCTCATTTTCACATGAATTTCCATTATTTTAATGCACGTGATGTCGATGGATGATTATTAAAAACTCTTATATATTTAAAAAAATCAACGGATAACAAACAAAACCTTTTGCAATCACATGTCGTCACTTGCCAAATGTGGGACACACCACTAGAAAGAAGATTGTTAGGCGACCAAGAAGATGCTGGATGGTGGATTGCTGGGAGAAATGCATGACCAAATGCTTTCGCTTTTGTTGAAACTTCATCCCACTTAAAAATGTAGGACACCCATGGAGTGAGCTTTCGGAGCAAGGAATTATTAAAGTATTTAAAATAGATAAAATAATTGATAATATTTTTATGTATGATGAGTAATCTAATGGTACATCAAATAGATATCAATAAAGATTAATCTAAATTTAAAGAAGAATATAATATTTTCAACGTAAAAAATTATCATTGAATGACTCACGTAGAGCCTCGAGGGAAGCAGCCTCTGTAGAATAATATCTAAAATAAAAAATTGAGATGACAAATGATCATAAGATCATTGGTCGTCTAATAGAGTTAATAACCATTTTATCATGGTTATTGATGTATCTAAATCCGATGGTTAAAATTGATTTTTATCTATAAATTTTGGTTGTGAAGTACTACACAATTATAGATTTGAGATTGTAAGACCCACTTATCGACATAATGACTTTAATTTTATAAAAAAAAAAATATATATATATATATAAAAGAAAACTAATCATACTTATTCTTTAAAACTTTTAAAATATTTAAATATAAATAAGAACATTAAAATAACGTAGTGAGGTGTGCAGAATATAGTTGTAAACTTGTAATGCATTCACATTAATTGAATCTTGATCCACCAAAACTTTAAGAGTATAATTTTTTTTTCTCCACATTCTCTGTGTTGTTCACTTTTTCTGGGTCGTTTGTGTTTATGGCCTTTGGTTTATAACATCCTTCTCTGAGTTTAACCTTCACTTTTCCGGGTCATTTATTCTTTATCAATTAGATCTTCACTTAATTTTAATATATTTCAAGTATATTTCACATTTAAATTAACAACTTAAACTCCATTTTGACCAGTCATCTTTAAATCTTAAAAAATTATAACCTTTTATATCTAATAAATTTATTTTTTTACCACAAGTATCATCCCATACACATTAGAGATAACATGCTTACACTCGAGAGGACCCTGGGACATTATTAACTATGAATACTCGGGTGAAAGGGATATATATTTTCTTTTTCTCCAATGGCGTTAGGTGGATTTGTTAGGTAGATTCGTTAGGTAGATTTAGACTTGTCCACAATTCTAGAGAACATCATCCTAAAAATTCAGAACTCCAACCAAATTCAATGTGACTTAGTTTTTACATTTTTTTAAAGCATTTAAAATTTATTATTGTGGGCCTGGCGATAAGTTTTAAATGGGTTTAGAAAAATTCATGTAAACTTCAAAGAAGAGAAAAAATCGAGATGATTCAATGAAGGTGAAGAAAGAATATTCAAAGTGGAGTTATTTTTTTACAAGATAGAGATATCTAAATAAAGAAAGTTAACTCGTAATTGATTTGCAATAAGAGGGGTCTATTGAAAAATCAAGTTTGAAGTGGTGTTATTTGTTTTCAGACTATAAATGAAATACTATCCTTAAAAAATTCAAATTTTAAAAATCGGACAACTAAAATGGGCAGAGAGATATAGGAAAATACAAATGGACATTGTAGGCATGGACTATGCATGCATAGAAAAGAAAATTCAAATGCAATTTAGAGCGAGAAACTTAATTCCATTTATCATCCAAATAAAAAATCATGTTTGAGAAGGAAGATCTCAAAAATTCAATACTTGTTAGGACTGGACTTCCAAACCAATAGACTAGCCTGATAGGTAGAGTGACACAGTCTCATATAAGTCCTTAGTTTTCCCCCCTCACAACTGATGTAAAACTCTCGTTCACACACCAATAATACACTCTCAAGAAATACAAACTCCAAAGACCAAAATGCAACTCCTCTGTCAATGGAGGTCTCCTCTTCTAAAATTTTGAAAACCCCTTTACAGGATATTAGCATTTGATCTTGAAGTAGACATCAAATCTCATTACAAGATGTCAAGTTGTTACTAAATAAGAGCGAAAATATGCTCTAATTTGTTAGAGATAAACAAATCATTGTTTTGATCATAACAAATTTGATTATCTGATAACAATCCTTGCAGAGACTTCCAATAGGAACCTGATATCTCAGCTCGATCTATAGAGAAACTGAATTTATTATAATATCTGATTAGTTAGCTAATCAACTCTCGAATTAAATTTCAGACCAGTGTTTCAAGAGTCAAAATTGAATTTCAAGTACTTATCTTTAAAACTTGTTCCTTCAATAATATATTTCGAGCATACTCCAGTAAAAAGATACTAAAGAAGAGTATGTCCGAAGAGTATGTCCTTGAAAACAACCATGCAAAATGGTATGAACATATTTCAAGCTCACTAGTTAACTTTTGGTAAAACATGACTTCAAAATCTTGCTCTAAAATTATATCTTCGAAAATCAACATTTAGATTTTGAGAATGGTTTGAATATGTATGAAATTAATTTTTACTTTGAACACAGTTTATACAATTCTTATATTACTTTAACAATTTTTTTAATATAAAGCATATCCACTTGAAACTAAGATATGAATTTTTTCTCTACTCTTTTAACATTTCTGAAATCATTTATGAGAGGAACAAACAAAATTACAAGATAGATAATGCATTAGACAATAAAATGATTTCGCTTATGAAAATGTCTAAGAACCTCATGTATACATACAATGTAAGTTTTGAATATCAGCATGAATCAGAATATTAGTTTTGGATTTAGTTGATCAATAACAATTGATATCTCTTGTCATATCCATTAATACTTTTTAGTTGATCAATAACAATTAATACTTTAATTCAAGAGGAGGTTGATCTAATGGTCAAGAAAATCCTCTTATAAAAGGAGATTTGGAGTTTTATTCACGTTCAATACTCTTATGGGCCACTCTCTGCAGTTGCTTACTTGGTGTAAGTGGGATTAAGAGGTTTACATATGTCCTAAAGACTAATCGACTTAAAACGTCCCATGTCTAAATACAAGTAAAACCCTAAACACTTTTGTCATTAATTTATTTTTATTTTTACAGCTTACAATCTGTTACATACTATTAATTGGTGAATTAGGTTTATATTGATATACTAGTAAAGTGTTTTGAAGTTAGCATTGAAATATTTTGTATCATACGAAATTCAATGTTATAAATACCACTAAATTTCTCCCAATGCTATAAATTATTGGTCCCCACTTGTACCATAATTCAATACAAATTTCAAATTTAGACGTCTTAAGCTTTTATGAGAGAAAATCATCCCATGATGAGCTGTTCTAATTGAGAAATAAGATAAACATAACTGCTAATTGATCACCTGTCACAGCCGGGGCCCTAAAAAGTTTGACATTGATCATAGCGTCATTGAACAGCCAACCTAACGTGGCCCCCACAATTGAAATCTCTGATAAACTTTCACGCGCACTCACCATCACAGAACTAAGGTTGTGCTTTGGACGACAAGAGAGAACTCTCCTAATTCTTCTCGGAAAAGGGTAGTGAGCATCACTTTATCGCTTGATATCATCTTTTTTGCGGATTACTCGCGGAGAATTTAGTAAATTTATATAAGTTTTGTATTAAATAATAATAATAATAATAATCATTTTTTTAAAATAATTATAAATCTTTAAAAGAATATTTAGTAAAATTGAAAATTTATTTTAAACTCTCCATATATGACTAAATTTTAGCCTCTTAATTTTAATCGTAAAATTCATCTGATGTTTTGAAAAAAGAAATAAAAATGTTTGGTGATGTTTGATCATCTAAGATTTTTAAATAAATTTCGTTCACATATCAATTTTTTTTAAATAAATTTTCAATCCCATCAATTATATTTTTTATTAAACTTTAAAATTAAAAAATAAAAACATAATTGAGGATAACTAAGTGGTAGATTATACTGAATATTATCTTCTTCAAAAGAGAAAGAAGATGGCGTTCTCAATATCATTTCTTTAGTAAAAAAATTTAAGAACTTGTGGACCTCACTTTTTCTTGAAAACTCCTCACTCCTCCCTCTCCCTCTCCCTCTCCCAATATAGTTTAAGAGATAGCCCTCCAATTAAAATATAATTATTTTTACAGCCACTCCAGCTCGCATTTGAAATTTGATGAACTTTCACTCAAACACTCAAGCTCACCATTGCACCCATCATTCTAGAGTACTGGGATAATAATATGCTTTCAGAGAGTGGAGCTTTTGGGAGTACTGATTTTTTTTCACTCTCTCTCTTTAACGAGTCCATTTTGAAGGGCAGGGCCCATGATCTAGAGATGTTGTCATAGTAAATGTACCATGGACCTGAAATGTTTGGATTCTCTAATCATGCTAACATTTGATCTAAACCTAAAATTTTGATCATTTCATAATAAATATATTAAATCTAACACTGAGATCATTTAGATGGATGTCTCAAAGGAATTTCTCAACAATTTAAGAGTAGGTGAAGTGTATGGAAGGTTGAAATAAACAAAAAAAAAATAAATCTACTCTTAAATATATAAAAACATATACATAATCCTAAGTTCCTAACCAAGATCTCATAGCCCTAGTTTAATATAACAATACAAGGATTTCAATCAAATAGGGCTCACTATGAACCAACTCACACCCCCCCTCTCTCACACTCACCTACTATTTTATGAATCAGATTTTTTAGCCAACTTAACTTCAATTTGAGTTAAAGAACCTGTTGATCTATCTCTATCAACTTCGAGAGTTTTATAAAATTGATTTTTTGAAACTTTCAAGCATGAAGATGGCAGATTTAAAAAATAAATTTTAAGATGATGCTTGTTATAAAAATTAAGATTTATTAAATTGGAAAAGTTATGATTGTCAAGAGTGTGAAGATCAACAGTAAAAATAAAGTTAATTTTAAATAGATTTTTAATTCGACAGCTCTAAATAAATTAAAATTAAATATTAAGACAATTTAACAGATATATGAATAATTATATATCTCCGCTCAAGTGGGTCATACACCACATGCTCAGAAAAGCAATCTTACGATCACGAGATTATCAAGGTGGGCGGGACCAACAGTGAAGATGTCACGCTCCACATTCAAAGAAGAGAGTAATTGATCGGACAATAAATTCATTACGGTCACAATAAACACAAGGCCATCATTCTGGAAAGGATATTGAACTATTCCTGTCTACCAGATCATTTCTCTTTATGCATTTATACCCTTTTTATGAAAAGGATATGGAAAATAATAAGTCATGGATTGGGGAATTCTACATAAAGGCTAGCATTTAAGCTTGGGTTTGAAGTGGACGAGGGATTACATGGCTAAGGAGTGGATGGATCTTAATTAATCTTTGGATATTTGTAAACTTCTCTATCCGCAAACACACAGTACAAACTACAGAGAGTTGTTTTTTTTGTATTAAAAGGGATTTAATTTCAAGACATCCTACAAACAAATGTGTGAATTGATCATCAAATTAACTTCTCAAAATTCAAAGAGTGGATTATCTGAAGGATAAGATCTGTCAGAGTTTTACTAAATCATTTTACTATTGAATTTTATAATAATTGAATAAATATTTTTATTTTCAATATCCTATCTAACAAGAAGATTAATCAGTTACACATAGATTAAATGTATTAAAGTTTAAAAGGTACCTTATAGAGCAGTTTATTGTGGATTAAAAATGACTTCTTTTATACATTATAGCTTACTATATTATTTAACCTTGTTTTATATTTTAGTGTGATAGAAAGTTAATTAAAAAGCTGTTGATATTTAAACAGTAAATATACATTAATGTATGTAGTTTTTAATATAAACAAGAAATTTTCAAGAATAAGTATAAAAAGAACAAACAGTGTCATGGTAAGAAGAACATACCAGGATTGAAGGCAGCATTGTTACCAAGAATACCAGAGAACACCTCAAGCTTATTCATGTAGCGTGTAGAACCTCGCTTTGTTCTAGATCTTTCTAAACAAGATTTTATATCATTACACCATCCACCACCCTGTCATAATAATAAAAAAAGAAAAAAAGAGCTTTCAACAATTTGTGACAACCCATAAGTGAAAAATGAAAGATTTAGAAGAACTTCAATAATGAGCTTGGGGCTTAGAGTGTGTACAAAATTAAAATCTTTATTTCAAGAATATGTTTTAGGAAGTTGGGATCTTATGATTGATTTACGGTTAATTCTAAATTTATTCAATATGTGTGAATTGAAAGGTTTATATATATTCTAATTGGATAAAACTCCTTGACATTTTGATTAAAAAAATATTGAAAGAAAGATGGTCAACTAGTAAATATTGAAAAAAAATATTAAAAAACTTTGAAAAATTTCGCCCTCAACATGTTCTCTCATCCACATTCGAAGTAATCCCTCGCATTCAAATCTATCCATGCCATGTATCAAGCTACCCATTTCATTGGAATGAGGAGTTAGCTGTACCTTCACCCTTTCTTTTTATACGAGAATTAGAGTAGGTTTTTTAAATTAATGAATAATGACTAAATGAGTATGACAATGTTGGAAAGGTAGCTTTTTTGTCATTGTTTTTATAGATTTGTTGTCATCTAAAATCAGTATATATATGGATTATAAAATTTTTAACGAATATTTGATTATCCAATTAATCAATTTTCATTTTATTGAAAAGACCCAAGATTTCTAATACAATTATGAGATTTGTATCTGGAAATATTTTTTTGGAATTTTGTTAAAAATGAATAAGGTCTATTTATCCAAACAATAATTATTTTAAAACAGATTTTCATTACTTCATTATAGTCGCATAATTTTATTAATCTAATATTTTCCATTCTAAAACGACTGATAGAGTGAAGCTATTTTTTTTTTTTTTTAATATGTAGAAATCCGTCAATCCCAATGATGGTTATAGATAAAACTCTAAATTTATGACACTACTTACAAACATTATGGATCAGGTTAGACGTCTCAAGCGTTTGAAGGCAAGACTTCCAACACAAGATGAGAATTCTCAAACACAAAAAAAAAAATTTCTTGAATGATCCATATTTAAAAAAAATGAGATATTTAAAAAAGAATTATATAATTCTTTAGAATGGAAAGAGTGCACGAATCTCTGAGATTACGACCTCTTAATGAGGTTAACCCACTGACAAAGATTGGTTCAGATCCAAATAAATTTATATTATTATATTACCTCAAATTGTAATAGCCAGTTGGATGCTCCAGATCCAAATCCTCTATGAAGATGATATGCTGGCAAGCTTCCGTCCAAGCACACTGCAACAAGAGATAAAATATAAAAATAAATCAATAAATGCAATAACACCTAAAATAATAAATGACTACTAATAATCTACAATCATAAATTCTTAGTGGGGCTTCTGATAATTTGAGGGTTATAAACGTCTGACACAAAATGATGAGTATGGTTACGAGTTTTTAATTTGTTTAATATCTTGACTTGGACGTATATTGATCGAATTTATTAGCTTATTCATTTAAATAAATTAATGTAAATACTACACATTGAAAAATAAAGAATAATAGGTTATAAATATAATAGTAGATTAGTAGTACTGATAATAATAAATTAATATAAATAATAATAAAAACAATGACAATAAATTCCATTATTCGCGTTTAACATTTCTTAAATTAAATTAAGGAGTTTTGATCCTCGAGGTTATAGAGTTACAAACTGCACAGACGCATCTTATTAATTTATTTTAAACATCAAAATGAAAGGATATTTGATTAGTTGTTCGGCACAATTAGATCCCGTCCATGAAACAAACTTGAGTATTTTTTTAAAATGACTTTTCAAGTTTTATCATTATATTTGACTTATAACAAATTATATAGTCACTCACTTTATTATTTATCATTTCTTTTCTTATCCTTTTGTCTTACATTTTAAATAGTCTACTTCACTTTACGTAACATTAGATCTAATAAAAGTTGATCTGCCCCGATTAATCAACACATTTTGATAAAAGATACAAATTGATCTAAATTGTTTAATAGATGACCTAATCCTAACGGAAGCCATTTACAGAATGGATAAACCCGATTGACTCGATTATTAGTAAGCACATATAATTGTACAAAGCCTATACTTATTTAAAGGATATTTTTTTGTTGTGTCATTAGAAAAGCCTTTTTAAGTAGATAAATAGATAAACTCAATTCAAACTTATCGAAACTTAACCCGAATCGACTATATCCGTTAAACCATCCAAAACTAGACCCTGAACACAAATAACTCCGAATAGAATAAGACCCAATTTGAATCCATCCTTCTCTTTTTGGCTAAAATGCTCGAGTACTCTATCAACAATAATTAGATAATAGAGTTGTTGCATGACAAAAATTAGTGATTAGATAGATTAGTGTAAGATTTATTTAATTGGAAAGATTATCATTTTCATCCTTGATTTTAAAATTTAAAATTAATTAATAAATAAATACTGTTATCTTTAAAATCACTCTAAAAGTGAAACACACAAAATGAAAGTTGAATCTAAATTTTAAATAAATAATAAGTTTAAAACTTCGTAATATGTCCTTTTATTTAGTGGGTAATTGAATATCGTAATACTCCCTCCGTCTCATTTTAGTTGTCTCATTTAAAATATTTTTATTTTTTAAAGAACTCTCTATATAATACTAGCACTCTATGTGATCTCATCTATTTTTAACACACTTTATACTACTTTAATATAAATGACACAACTATTTTAAGACAATTCCAGAATCCATATAGGACAACTAATTTAGGACATAGGAAGTGCTATAATAAAATATTCTTTTGTATTATAAGTATTGTTCTATATTTATAGGTGGTCTTTATGATCCATCCTTTATGTGACCTCCTATAATTTTGAACTGAAATCACATGCCGAACTAATTTATTTTTTTCTTTTTTATAATGAAGAACTTCACAACTTCTACCTCTTCTTCAAAAAAGACATTGGATAAAATTATAGATGCACACAGTTTCGTACAAACTACATGCATTGAATGACTAGAATTATAACTCAAGCGTTAACAAAATAAATACATTTTAAGAAGAACTTTAATTTATTAGAATTTTGTTTTCAATGAAATATTTAAATTAAAAAATTATACCCACTTTTAGTAGATTAAGATGAGCATTCAGAGAAGGGAGGGATATCTGCTTCAAGGTCTATCTAAAAAGGAAAAGAGGGATATACCGTTGTTTGGAAAACACCGAAGAACAACGACAACTACAAAAGGTAATGCCTACACTAAAATAGTAAATTTTCTTAAATGAGACTTAATTTCATTTATTTTAAATAATAGATTTTATTCTCATAGCGAAATGTGAGCTGGAATTTCATTTCTCCATGGACACCGACACCAACCATTTTGTCATTTCCTCAGTCCAGTTGTACTGTACAACTTGTACGCATAACAATGGGTTAAGTCATGTAGAGTCCGTTCGAATATATCTTGGTTAAATTTATTTATTTATCTAATTAAATTATTGTGATTTTTTTAATTATATATATATATATATAATATTTTTTTGAAGACCAAAATATTCAAGCGTCCTCATTTGAATTTTTCAATGTCCCACATAACTAGGGCTTAAATCGGGCCGGGCCGGGTCGGGTCGGGTCGGATTTTTAAAACCCAACCTGGATCAAATTACTAATATATGGAACCTGACCCGACTCAAACTTTTAACCCGGACGTCTTGACCCGACCTGAATTATAACCCGACTCAACTCGAAACCCTACCCGACTCGCATTTTGAACTTACTTTTTAGCCTACTTTTTACTGGGTCGGGTCTGGTCGAGTTTGATCAGGTCGGGTCGGGTTAACTTAAAATCCCCTCAACCAAATCCAACCAGAATTCAATGTGGGTTTCTGACTTCTCAACCTGACCCGACCTGTTGACCCGACTTTCGTAACACGACCCGTATGATTTTCTGGTGAGGTCATACGGGTTCGGGCCAAAATCTGACATGTGTTTCACCCTACACATGAGTAATCCTTTTGACATGTGTAAATTTCTCAGTACACCCCAAGTTCAGAACAAGAGGAGTGACACTTTTTATCTTGAGGAGGGCTTGATTAGTCATTTATAACAATTATACAAGTATTTAGGAGATTTCAAATTATCTTATGGGAAAATTTGAAATGATTTGAAAAATGTAGAGAGAAACCTTCAAAAATATAAATTGATAGCATAAAATTTCATATGAATAATTTTAAGATATTTGAAGATATAGATTTTTATTGAATAAAATGGATTTTTTTTTAATAAAATCGACTCTAAGAAATGAGATTAAACTTTATAAATTATAAAAAAATGAAAATAAGTAATAATTACTTTTATATTTGACTTTTAATAATGACATATTTGACAATTCAATCCTTTGAAGCACCTAAATCAAAGAAATTCTATTATAGACAATTATATTTACTTAAAACTTTAGACTATTTTTGCATTGCTTGAACAAAATAAATATTTCTAATGATGTTTATGTAAAACTATTTAATTAATTTCATTAGAATTTAGTATTGCTCATGCACAAAACACAAAACTCAGGTTTTTAATCATTTATATATATAACAGAGGAGAATAACTTATGGCTACCAAAAAAAGGAGAATAACTCGATGCAGTGATACCCATATTCCTTTCCTTCTTTGAGTCTTTCACTACATGTAATAAGATAAGTATAATATATTGTAAATTAATATTTTAAATCTTGTAATTTAAAATTCACTAAAAAATCATTGGAGTTTATTACCTATTCAACGAAACTAATACTATTGAATGCAATGACTATCATATTGAGGGCACAAATAATTTTGATGATAAGATAATAAAACATATTAAATTTATCTTTTTATATAACAAATCACTATGAAAATATTTAATACCAAATTACTAATTTAGATGAATGTCATAAAATCTACATGGTTTTTAAATGTCTCATGCAACCAAATGGAACTAAATAATATTAATTTAAATTTTAAAATATTAAACTCAGACTCTTATTAAATAAAATTAGAATAATATTGATTCTAAATTTTATCGCCTAGGTCAGATAAAACTAAATTAAAATTACTAAAAATTAAATGAAAATACTGAACTCTAACTCAAACAATTGAGTTCGAATTAGGTCGATTTCAATTTGAGTTCAAACAAATTCAAACTCAAATAGTTTAAGGTGGTTGGCTTCATGGTTAAAATTGTCCCTCTACGAAGTAAAGTCTTGAACTCAATTATATTCAACATATTCAATTCGGTAAATCACTTTCTATAGATTTAATTCGAATATTGATTAAAAAATGTATACATATACTATGGGATTAGTAACATATATTTAAAAAAAATCCCAAACTCGATTTTTAAAAACTTTAAAATCCAAATAAGCTACAACAGTTTCTGTTACTACTTCTGTCTTTCATGCAAACATTAAATGACTTGCCTGCTCCTGCAGCTTTTGCCGAACGGACCAGAGTCATGTTCACCAATAGCCTCCTCTCTTCTGCCGCGCAAACGCTCCAAGCACCCAACCACACCGAAAGCAGGCAAATTCCGGCGAATCTCGCCATCATTTGAATCACATTTACCGCCATTTGGATGCAATTTCAGAATCCCGAGAAGTAGAGGAAAACCAAACCTCAGAAAGAAGAAGAAGAGAAGCTGATACTTTGCTATTGCATTGAAGAATGGGAAAGAAATAATGTTACGCTTTCCTCACTTGGATGGAAGTATGGAACTGCATCACGCAATTCAAAACCGACAAGAACGAATGAGATATTTTCGGAATCTGCCATCTATTTTCGGCATATTTTATAAAAAGTAATGAACTTTTGCTTTAAATTTTTCGCAGAATTATCAATTTTTTGACAAGCACGTATAATAAATAAATCAATGACGAAGAAAACTGTTTCTTTTGTAAATGCAGGAATCAAAGATTTTTTAGTCAGAAGAAAATATTTTGCCAATAAAAAAAGAAAACAGAATTTGATTATAGAAAATGAGAACTATAAAAGACGGAATAGAAAGTATGATTATTTTAAAATAATATAATAAAAATAAAAAATCGATTTCGCTAGTGGAAAAGTTTCGGCATTTTCAGAGAAAATAAATGAAAAAAAAAGGACAGCCGGGAACAATCTCTTTGAGAGTTTTCCGGCAAATGTCGCTCTGCAATATCCAGAAATGAGGAGAAGAGTTGAAATGCAGCAGAAGTTGAGTTCATTTGGATGAGAAATTGGAAAATGATGTGAAATCGGATTTCATTTCTTGGAAAAAGTAGAGAAGTAAAGGGAAAAATCGAAAGCGAAGTCAATCAGATCTGCCAAATTCCAGATTTGAGAAATGCAGGAATTATAAAAATTTGAAAATAGGTAACAAATCTGGGGAGAAGAAGATGAACTCTAGGCCATATTCCAGATTTGTAGAATGCAGGAATTATGAAAATCAGAAAGTAAGTAACAAATCTGGGGAGAAGAAGATGTGAAGAATCTCATTTATTTAAAAAATAAATCTCGGAAAAAAGCAGAGCAGAGCAAACAGAACAGAATAAGATCGGAGAAGAGAGTTGAACGGCAGCAGTTGCATTTCGGGCAGTGAGCTGAGTGTTCTTTTTATATACGATATATCGCGGCAAATTGGATGTTTCGAATTCTCGTATCTGTGTTTTTATCGTGATATTTTAATCAATTTTCCTGTTTCGTAAAGGAGCCTCAAATTTCAATCATCATTTCCTGGACCACGGAGGAAGTCCGGCAGGCATATCAGGGTAAAGAAGAGAGAATGGACGGTTTGGATTTTATTATAGGTTAATAAATGGAAGGATAGGAGAGTGGGAGTTTCGTATGCTTGTACACTGGCAAGAGTAGTCCTCGTTACCATGAAAGTCCTAATACCAGTGGAGTTTGTACTGAAGATGACGCGTTGATTGAGAAACCATAGTGAGCTTCTATTGAGAGTTTGCGACCGACATTAATGGTTTACAAATGTTTTTTTTTTTAGAGATTTGGTTAAACTATTTACTGAATCAATTTTTTTATTTTTTAATTATATTGTAAAATCTAACCGTATAGATTGAAAAAAGAATTGAAAATCAATAATATTTTAAAATTTCATCTCAAAAATCAATTTCAAATCACTCGATCTTGATCGTTAAAATCACCGGCCATCATATTTTCAAAGACATTTGCCAACTTTTACTATCAAGCTGTTAGAAATCTATTATCAAACTGAAACTCTATCTAATTATAGATGTTTACGTATATTTTTAATTTGTATTGTAAGATCTTAAGATAAAAATAGATTAACAAAATAATAAAAATAATCGAACTAGGTACAAAAAAAATATGTTTTAAATGGCGGGTTTTAGCTTTGACTTTAAAAATCCGATGAGCTCATGCTTTTATAAAATCTAAATAGTTTCGGGCTGTTTTTACAAAGCGTAACCTAACTCAGCCTGTGAATGGGTGTAGAAACTATGTGTTGTGAAGTGTGAACACGTTTAACCAAATTCCTGTAAAAAATTGAATTAGAGTTATTAAATTTATATATTGAGTAAATTTAGAAGGAAATTTGACAAATTTTTATTAGGATAGGAAACTTGTTATTTTACTTATGAACCTATGAATCTTACTTGTTCTTTTTAAAAAATCTGAATTTAAACTATATCCATTTAAAAAAAAAATAATTAATTTGACCTAATTTGATTTAAAATAAATTCAAATTGAATTGGATTGAGAATTTCTATATTAAGATTGAAGCCAATGAAATTAAAAAACACTAATTGAGCAATCTATTCTTTTATTTATTGGTTTAGCTCATCTATTTTATTCTAGCTCATGACACTATTAAAAATAAATTTTATCTTATTTATTAATTTTTTAGAAATATAAGTCAAATTGTATCAAATTAGATTGAGTAAAATGAAATATTTAATCAAATGGGCTTATTCTTAGGTCTTCTCCTAAACTATGGGTCTATAAATCTTGGCAAGCTTTACCCAAATGTTCCATCGAGTCCATTCCAAACTTTCGATAAAAGATTAAATGGATTTAATTGATGGTTCTTTGTTTTATATATGCCAGATTTGTCATTAAAAATTATTCTTTTCATGTTTAGTCTAAAGTGAAAGTCGCTATAAAATGGGCCATTAACGAATGTCGGTAAGGACAACAAGAAATATAGTTGTGATCTATTATGTGACCATTCATCATTATGGAGAAATATTGAGATTTATCAATGACTTATCACGTATTTAGTAGGGTCAATCCCAGGATATAGGTGTGAAGTTGGGGCAACTTAGTATAGAATGGGGATAAAGAGGGTTTTGGTTTTTTGTATTTCATTAATTCTAGAGCTTTTGACGTATTGATTAGATACTAAACAATGTTAATTTTATATTAGAAAATACAAGATAGTCTATACCTTTGAAAAGATTAGATCAAATTGATGCTTTGATACAATAATTGAATTCAATATATTAGAAGAAACAATTGAAATTTGAGATTTGAAAGTCATTTGTAAGAGAAAAACTCATTTTAATTAACCTCAATACCTATATGCTGGGATAGGTATTTTCTTCTCTTAATAATTAGATATGATTGGAGGTGAAACCCTATCCCTTTTAGAGGGAGACTTAGAGAGGGACAAATGAGAAAAATTAAGATTTCCAAACTTAACTTCTCTTCCAAGTAAAGGTGCAACATAGACTGGGCCTAACTCAACTTTGCACGAGAAAACTCGATAAAATTCGTTTTGATTGACTCGAGCTCTGATCGAGCTTATTTTAGGACTGAAACTATTAGGCCCAAATTAAAATTTGACAAAAAAGTCTGAATTTGGCCCAAAAATATGAATTTGAGCTACACTATAAGACCTACCTTTAGTTAAATAATATTATGCCATCATTATGCATAAATACTTTAAATTTTATGCAATATAGAATAATGCAACAAAATTCATTTTAGCCCTAAAGAAGCCCGAGCCCAAACAAGTCGACATATATATTTTCTGCTTGAAATCAGGCTTAGGCCCTGCAAATACAATTTGATTCAGGCTTGACTTTGATTAATTTGAGTTAACCTAAGCTCAACCCTTGCAAATTCAGATCAGGTTCAAACAGGCCCACCTGGCTCAGCCCGCTCATGTTGCAACCTTATATATTTATGATAGGCTTATTTTGCAAGCGTGCCACATAACACGTGTGGGACCCACAAAGTTCTGAACTGTGGACTTCTACCTGCAATGATGGCAGAGCTTCTTCTGCATCATCGTACCATGTGCAAACCAACAAGAAAAAGAAGTTCCCCTATCATGTTTTTACCCCCTAAATAAAGTAATATGGAAGTAATATTAAATGGTAAAATGCGAAAATGTGAAATATTCATACAAAAATACAAAATATAAAGCAATAAATAGAATAACAAAATATATATGATGACCTTTCACATTTTGTTTAGCACGATATTTTGCATATTAATACCAGTAAAACTTTGCATACTTATATTCGAACACTTAAAAAAAAAAAAACCTTTGACAATACTTGATTCATGGACACAAATCAAATTAATTTGATCTATCACCAATTTTTTTTTTAAATATTGTTATTAAAAAATATTCTCAATCTAAACACAAGTGGCACTTGATTATACCTCTCACTCTCTCATACTATCAATAGTAGAGAAATAAAATGAAGGGCTGATCCACGGCTCAATCATTTAAAGAAGGTCAATAATATCACATTGAAAGAATAATTATTATTGCAGGTACATGCAGTCGCTGTTTCCATCCATGATAAAGAAAAGAAATATTATTATTTCAATTCATGAGAGAGTTAGCTTGGCAATAAAAAATTAGTCTGATATACCAGAGGTCAACGTATGTCTCAAGGACTAATCAGGTGTTCTAAAAAACCTGAATATCTTGATTTTTTTTTTATAAATTCTTATTTCATTTAAAATAATATCATTTTTCTTATGGTCCCATCTAGTCTTTTTTATCTAAATTGAACTTACTTACCTAAGTATGGAGTGAAAAGAAGGCTATTGCTTTAGTACCTAACTTGAGGCTGGTCAGATATTTTAGCAAGTGTTGATTATTAAATCAACTACCAAGGCTTGATTGAGTGTACTAAAAGAAAGAGTTTTCCTTGGAACATTTGTCATTTTGTAATCGAATAGATTGAATGCTTGGAGCAAGTCAGTGGGAATTTTATTTTTCAATTTGTTCATAACCTTGGTTACAATAGGACCAAATTGTTTGTTTAGTAGAAAGTTCAATGGATGCAAACTGGATTTTAAGTGCTAACATTTTGTGAGGGTCCAACTTTCTATGGATCAATTGATCAAAGCCTCTCCACAAGAAGTGGCATACTCTGTGCAGTGGAGAGATATATCAAGTAAAAAAAATGTTTCGGTGAATTTGGTTTTTCTCGTACTCATCTGATATATGAAATTTATAGGTGATTTCGTGTACCCATGAGATTAGTCTTATCTCAAATATGAGGTGAAATTGCCGATGTTATAAAAAATGTGAGTACATTTTATTGAGATTAGTCTCATCTCTTTGATGGTTCAATCCTATCTACTCAATTTTATTGAATTTCAAGTTGTGCAAGTCAGTAAATTTTATCCAGTTTTATTTAAGAATTTAAAAATTACAAAATTATTCTATTTAATTATTGATTTTTTTACGATATTCATGCTTCCATTTTGACTTTACTTTTTTATCAAATTTTTGAAATTTTACACTTCCTCATATATGACAACTGACCATGATAGACCGTGATGGTGTATGATAGACCGTGACGTGATATGATAATAAAGATTTTCCTAAATCTACCATCTGAATATGTTAAAATTAAAGATATATGATATCTAGTAATGAACAAAGGTCTTGGAATTTGATAAAATCAAGTAAATGGTTGTTGAGGTGGAAAATTAGAAGAAATTAGTTTGACTAAACATGCATAGGTACCTTATTTGAACTAAATAATAGACGACAAAGGGAAACTATCTATTAATTATTGATTTTATTTTTTAAATTAGATATGAGAATTATACAGTAATTTGGGACCATAGTACATATATTACATTATAGAGGTTATTAAATTAGAGGGTCTAACAGTATTCCTTTTTAAAAATCTCCTTAAAATTCTAACATATCATTAAAATGTCATTGTGGCTTCTCTTTGTAGAAATAAATCACCCTACTCATTCCTGTTCTCGTTCATTGAGAGCAGAGTGCCTGCACTATCCTAAAGAATGAAGAAGCTTATCCAGAAGTCTATCTCAGATTACTTTTTCGGAGCTCAGATGATAGTAGTTTATAAGATCCTTAGTCACTTTTGCAGTAATTTTATATTATAAATGTATGAAATATTACTTTACAAAATAGTTGAGGCTGTACATTTTTTATTCTGAATGTATTGAGTACTGAGTTAAAGAGACTTATTACATTTTGTATGGGCCCAAGGTCAGGACCAACGGTCGATATTATTTTAGACAGATTATAATTTAATAGAGTACTACATTATCAAGAATTTACTGTATTTAATTGAAACTTATCTTTTATAATTATTATAGAAAATTTCATAATGTGGGGTTCACAGGGTTTGAATTCACATCCTTTCCTTTTATACCCATCTACCTTTGACCCCTTGATTTGTATCCGTATCCAATTTAGACTTACTTTTAAGTTCTAAAGCCCAAGATGGCATAGATCAAAGCCAAAGATCAATCGACAAGTCTCTGTTACCATGACAACGAAGCTTGAAGAAGCTCAATAGAACTATGAAACTAACCAGTCTAGGCTTCAATTTCTCTCGCCTCCTGTTGGCTGAACATTGAGTTCAGCCTTCTGCAATAGAAATTAAGATTTCTGAATTGGTTCTACATATGATGAAGGACCAATTCATTAACCAACATGAGTTGAAGTATTCAATATAAACAAAAATAAGATGTTTGCAAACGACTTAGGCTTGAGTTCAACTTTTTGCCTACATGTGTACTTCAACTGGTTGCCTCCTTCCTCAAAAAGCGGGAGGTTGGAGGTTCGAGCCCGCATGACCTAACCTTAGTATGCCCTAGAGGTAGTGAGTTCACTTGTGGAGATTTTACACTGGATATCCCACGATTTCCCATACATAAATTCACACACAAAAAAAAGTCAACTTGGGTAGGACAAACTTTATGTGCAATCATTTTCTATGGACTCTTTTCCTTGATTATAGATTTGCTTTTCAATAATTATCATTTTATATGGTTGGTTTGGTAATGTGTTTTTATAAAGATTCATTAATAAATTCTTTTCTAATGTCAAGTGGGTGAGAGGCCGGTTCTAGTCCAATTTCACATCACTTTAGACAAAGTTATGCATGAATATATCTTGTAGTTTAAGTTAGGTAATATTTACTTAAATAATATAATATTATGTAATAATAAGTTAAACTCGGATCAGGATTAGGCCTAAACCATCTCTATTGGATGCCAAATGCCAAATTCTTAAGCTTGATCTTGATAGGCCCAAGTCATTATTAGTGATATTCACTCATCCGTCATTCCATTTGATTATCCTCATCGATAATCACGGACTATGAAAAAGGAAGCTGAAGATTTATCACTTCCTGATTTTGTATAGTATGATGGAGAAAATCTCTCCTTTGTGTTAATATATACTATGTAATTAAATGAGATGAAATGAGAAGAAATATTTACTCCAATACGGTATTAGAGCAAAGTTCCGATCCTCGGACCTGTGGGTTATGGGCCACATTTAAGGGTTGGGGTAGTTCATCATTTAAGGGTTGGGTTTGTACATGGAAAATGGGGTGGGATAGGGAACATGGGTATTGTGTTATGTTTGGTAATGGGCCATAGATTAGTTTAGATAATAGATTAGAACATAATATGGGTTAGGTTGGAAAGATGTTATGGATTAAGCATTGAGTTGGATTTTGGGTAATGATTCAGGCTCTCCATCATCATCATTGTTATATTCATCTCAGAGCTATTTATTCGATCAATTTATAGTTAAATGTTCATGGAGATCTTTAATGAATATCAAATTAGGTTCAATGAATTTAAAGAAATGTAAATCTACTAAAAAAGTTTTTGAATAAGTTTCAATTATTTTAAATGATATACTACAATTGTTGAAATTTTGTTCTTTAATCAAGCAACATCAGGGTCAACATCTTCAAAGAGCTAAAAGAGTAAAAACAAATTTAGCAAAAATAAATAAATATTATATATACATATCAAAAGAAAATTCGGCCAAATTCTTAAATGAAAAAATGGGAAATTGCCACGTGTCGAACAACTACAGAGTAGAAGAACAAGAGGGAACACAAAAATCAAAATTAGGTGAACCGAAGGGCCGGCAAACACAATGCAGCGATTTTGAGTGGGATGAAGTAATCCCTCTCTTATTTTGTGACATTTAATTTTTATCCCCACCCTTTCTCTCTAAAGAAATAAATAAATAAATCAATAATTTTATCCCTCTCTCTCTTATTTTGTGCTACTCCTTCCATTTCAATCTCTCAAATACAATCTGGTTTATATGGGTCATAAGTAAACCCTATGTCTATTTAAAGAGGGTGGCGTTTGCAATCCACTTCAGAACCATATTGTGTGGAGTGATGGCTCTGCCTTCTTTAGCCCATCTGCTTGTGTTGCTGGCCTTTGTTTGCACTGCAACTACTGCATTCAGTTCCAGTCATACTCATACACCAGAGAAAGTTGTATGCTTGGAAGAGGAGAGGCAAGCCCTTCTCACATTCAAAGATGGCCTCAGATCTTCGAATAGCAGCCTCCTTCTGTCTTCATGGGTTGGTCATGATTGCTGTAATTGGATGGGAGTTGGGTGCAACAACAACACCGGCCATGTCGTCCGACTCGACCTCCGTAATGCATCCATTGATGTTCCGGACTCTGGTAAACTCAATCCTTCTCTTCTTGAGTTGAACCATCTTGAATACTTGGACTTCAGTAGAAACTCCTTTGGGCATAGGTCGATTCCACAATTTTTTGGCTCATTCAAAAACTTGACATACCTCAATCTGTCTTATGCATGTTTTAATGGAGCAGTTCCCAGTCAGCTTGGAAATCTTTCACGCCTGCAATCCCTTGATCTTTCAAGTCTTCATTGGTTCCCTTACGCGAATTGTGAGAATTATTTGAATGTCCACGACTTCGGTTGGGTGTCCTATCTTTCTTCTTTAAAGTACCTTGACATGGGTGGTGTCGATCTTAGCGGAGCTAATGATTGGTTCCAAGTAACTAATTTGCTTCCTTCTCTGTCCACCTTGAGCCTCCGAAGTTGTTTTCTGAAGAATCTTCCCGCTCTCAATAATCCAAACTTGACAGCCCTCACTTATCTTGATCTTTCTCGTAATGATATTGCTTCATTTCCTTCTTGGTTGGTTAACCTCACCCACCTAGAATTTCTTGATTTGAGCTCCATTAGTTTTGAAGGTTCATTGCCAGATTCGTTTGTAAACCTTTCCAATCTAGAGTATCTTGTTCTGGGTTATAACAGAATAAAAGGTCCAATTCCTAGTTCCATTGGGTGCCTATGCAACTTGCAAGTTTTGGATTTATATGCCAACAAAATGGAGGGAGACATAAATGTTTTTCTTCAAAGTTTGTCCAAATGTTGCAGCGATGATTTGGACAAAGATGGAAGATCTTCATCCATGAGAGTATTGGGTTTTAGATTCAATAATTTTAGTGGGACTGTGCCAGAAAGTGTTGGGCAACTATCAGAACTAGAGCAATTGGATCTTTCTTACACTTCTCTAGAAGGCGTTATTGATGAAGCTCACTTTGCAAATCTAACAAAACTTGAAGCTCTACAACTATCCGGCAATTCCCTTGTTTTCAATGTGAGCCAAGATTGGATTCCTCCTCCTAAGCTCAAATACATTGAATTAGGCTCTTGTAGATTAGGACCCAAATTTCCCAGGTGGCTTCGATTTCTCAAGGACTATTCATACATTGACTTGTCAAAGAATCAAATTTCAGATGCCATGCCTACTTGGTTTTGGAACTTGTCTTCCAAAGTTACCCATATAGATCTATCTTCCAACAGCATATCTGGTAAGATTCCAACATCTGTAGAATTTTACATAGGGCGAACTATTGTTTTAAGTTCAAATCGTTTTGATGGTATTCTACCATACCATGTCTCAAATGCACATAACATGAGTGGTGTTGATGATTCCTTGACAGCATTATATGCTCATAATAATTATTTAAGTGGTAGCATTCCCTCATCCTTATGTGACATTCAATCACTTTATCACCTAGGCCTCTCAAACAATCAAATAACAGGACAAATTCCTTCATGCTTTGGGAACTTATCAAAATTGCACTATTTGGACTTGGAAAATAATAGTCTGGAGGGTGAAATTCGTTTTTCTTTTGGCAATATTTCACGATTGAATTCTTTGATTTTGAAAAATAATAATTTAACCGGACAGATACCATCATGGATTGCAAAACTTACTGATTTGACAATTTTAAATTTATCAAATAATTCTTTGGTTGGCATGATTCCCATACGATTTGAGAGCATTTCTCTTGCATGGTTGAGTTTGAGCAATAATCACCTTCATGGAGTACTCCCTTTGTCTTTTGCAAGTACAGTAACATTGGTTGCTGTTGATCTTAGTAAAAATAGGTTGTCTGGATCCCTGACAACATGGATGTGGAAAAGCCTAACTCAATTGAGGTTTCTCAACCTTCGGTCAAATATGTTCAGTGGCAATATCCCCCTGCAACTATCGCTACTTGTGTCTCTTCAAGTTCTGGACCTTGCTGACAATCATCTATCGGGAGTCATACCAAGTTCTTTCAGCAACTTCACAGCAATGACAATGATACATAGTCTAAGTATCGACTATTTGGAGTTATCGGTTATCATAAAGGGGATTGAGCTTGAGTTCACCAAAACAATTGGTTTATTGAATACTATTGACCCTTCTGGAAATAGTCTATCTGGAGAAATACCCAAAGGATTAGAAAGACTTATAGGTCTTAAAAGCTTGAATTTGTCAGGAAACAATTTAGACGGAAGGATCCCCAAAGATATTGGCAACTTGCAGCAGTTAGAATCCCTTGACTTCTCAAGAAATCACTTGTCTGGTACAATCCCATCGAGTATCTCTACATTGAACTTCTTGAGTAGCTTGAATTTGTCATACAACAATCTTTCTGGGCATATTCCATCAGGTAGACAGCTTCAAACTTTGACCGATCCATCCATCTATACGGGCAACTACAATCTTTGTGGGCCACCACTTTCAGAGTGCCCTGGTGAACTCAGTCCTACACCCTTGACCTCTAATGGTGGAGATGAAGAAGATAAGTCCAAACTGCTATGGTTTTCTATTGGTGCGATGATGGGATTTGTGATCGGATTTTGGGGTATATGTGGACCTTTACTCTTGAACAAGTCATGGAGGATTGCATATTATGGGTTCTTTGAGAAGTTGATTGACAGACTCAATTTACTTTTTATAAATATTATCTTGAAAGTTAGGAAGAAATAAAGCTCCAACAGGATCGTCTTTTGTGAAAGATTTTCCAACAAATTTAAGGGTGGTGATTTGTATAATAAATATATGAAATGATCATATATGTTTTTAACCCTTCATGTTCTAAGTAATTTTGGTGTTGTCTTCATGGTCTCTCTCTCTCCATTTTTTTTGCTAACAAATTTTTTACAATTAATTTGTCGTGAACTAGGTAACCAATATCTCGCGCTATTTATTTTTGTTCATAAAGATGAGTTTGTTGAGAAGATTTGATAGTAGCTTTATTAAAGATCAATCTAGATATTCATGTAAGTATTCAGAGGCTACAAAGATTTAATAGAATTACTGAGTGCATCTCAATGGGTTTAAATTGATTATAAACTTAATTTATAAGAAAATAATGATTGTTAAGGAAAAATGGAATGCAAGCATGTGCTCCTTGAAAAAAAATGATTAAAATTGGCTCTCGGTGGATATTTTTGCCAAGATGTTTGGGTCAAGCCTGGTCCCAAGGCTAATAACATAGAGTAGATCCATAAAATGGCTTAGGCCGTTTTTTTAGCCTCATAATTGAAGCTTTTGGTCTTGGGCCTATTATTTGTCCATGTAGAAAAGATATGTGCACATGCCGTCTTAGGCTTTGAAAGTGACATATAAGTCCAATTTGGATTCGGGTCATGCTCAGGTCTACTTCTTTGAACTCATTTATGTTTGATGCTAAGCTAGAACCCAACAAAAGTTCAAGGCCAACTTGAATGGACAATGTCATGTGTAATATGAAGCAGCTAGACACTCTTGGGTATGTTAAAACTAGGGCTTCAACTTGGGCCAGGCTTAATCTAAGTGCACATAAAACCGAATTTGGGCTCGAGTTTACAGACTTTTGGCTCGGGCTCATTCTGGGATCTAAATATTAGGCCAAAATAAGAATTTAGGTTGGGCCTGGGTCTAATACCTGAAAGCCCAAGTTTTGCCCCAAAGCATAAATTTGAGCTGTATTTTCTAAAATCTAATTTTCTTTAACTAACAATGTGAACAAAATTTTCTTTAACTCCTAGTGTCCACCTAACCCAGTCTATAGTCCATTTAAACCGACCTAATACAGTTTTACCCAATTTTCTTGCACCTCGCCTTGCCCGTGTACTATTCGTGGCCCGCTCAAGAGTTTCGAGGCAGTTCGACTCGGCTGATTTGATCAATCTTAATACACATTGCGTTAATAAGAGAATTGAATCTTAGTCACAATAATCTATTATCTTTTTGGACCACCACTTCCAGAGATATGCCCCAACCAAGTTCCTCAAACATCATTCACCCTCAATGGCAGTGACAAGAAGAAGAGACTTAAATTCTATGGTTTTCTGTTTTTTTTTTTTTATGTCCTCAGAACATATACAAGTCTCCTTACCCCACGGAGTGCCCTTTGAAATGGAATGGGAATTAAAATCAGGACTTTCACTTCGTGAGACGGTCTATGATTCTACGTTGATTTGGCACAAAGATTTGGAGGGGGATCTGTGAGTGTTTTGCTCATCCATAGGCAATGGAGTACTGTCTATTACAAGTTGTTTGATCATTTGAATAGATGGCTCGATGGACTGTGTAGCAATTGTGATGAAGGATTTAAAAGAGGAAAATGTGTTCTAAGATGTTCTTTGTCTACTCATTCAATCCATTTGTACAATATAAATGTCGTGGCTTAAATCCTTTTGATTAGGACATAGTTATTCGAATCGTAATTCGATAATTTATATTTAAATTTGTAGTTCGCAATTTAATATTTGTTATAATTCAGTAATTCGTTGGAGTAGGTTCATTTAATTCATTTTTCAGTTACTCAAATTCTTAGTTCAAAATTGTTAGCTTAAATAAATTAATTTAGTTTTCAAATAAGTACAATTTTATTTATTTTGCATGGTCCATGAGCCTACTTCATCTAATTTTATTAGATAGAATCACATATTAAACCTTAAGATAAATTCTAATTTAAATAGAAGATAATGAAGATAATTAGATAATGCTAATCCTAAGAGATTCTATCATTATCTCTCTCTCTTTTTTCCTGTTTATTTCTAATTTAGGTTGATTTGATTGTATAAAATCCCAATCGGGATGTGAAAGACACAGATTTGATGAATGGATTAAACATTGAGATTTTTCCAAACCTGTCTCTTCTCTCCTTCCTCTTTTTTCTTTCTGATCTGTTTCCTTTCTTTACTGCCGACGTGATCGACAGCCTCTTGGAGTTTCCACACCGGAGCCGGTGCTGCTCCCAATCCAAATTCGCCCAGCAGGTTTTCCCTGCTGTTCGCCATTCTCCCTGCCGACCTTCTCCACATCCGTCCACAACGCCAGCCTCGCCTTCGGCTTCGCCTGAAGCAGCCTGCTCCGTCTGCCAAAATCTGACCCTTTGACCCCTTTGCCATTTACCTTGCTGCCCTCCAGTCGATTTCAACTTTCAAGCAGCCCATGTTTCGCCACTGTCCTTATTCCCTCCATGAATGCTCAGCTCTCCACTGATCTCATTCCCAACAACCCACCAACGTTAGTGCTTGACCTGGTTTCACCTCTCCTCTCTCTTATTCTCTCTCTCTCTCTCTCTTCATTATTTCTCAATCACTCAATTCCTTTTTGGCCCATTATCCATTTAATTCCATCAAATCTATCTAATTCCATTTATTTTTTTCCTTAATTTGACTGGTCCCCATTAACCGATCCCATTATTTTTCTAAAACCGATCTCCACTGTGCCATTCATCATAAGGTAAAAAGATTACTAAAGGGTACATATTCTCACACGAGATAATTTTTTTTTGAAATTCCTGTTTTACAAAAATTTCAAAAAAAATTAAATTCTTGTATAGATAAAAGGATTCTCGTGTGAAGATGTTTACCCTAAATAAACTTCTTATTAATTAAAATATTCTCTTCATCAAAAAGAAACATTCACATTTTCAAATTTTATAATTTCCAACAATATTACATAATAGATTATTAAAAAATATAAGTTTCATATTACAAACATGATTCATTAATATTTTTTAATCTCTATGAGTTTATTATTTACGCATTATTTTCGTTGTAACATTTGTAATGACGATGAGTAATAGTTCATGACAAGTTTATTGTTACTGTTTTGTTTTTTTTTTCTTTTTAACATGGATCTTTACCCTATATTAGAAACGAGACTAATTCCATAAGCACGTATAAACCTTCCAATTCACACAATGGTTTAGGCGGTAAAGATTGATCCCATTGAAACTAGCTTGAAAAAATTGAGCAAGACCTTCTCAGCATCATAACAGTCAAATCATTAAAAGTGGAAGTGAGTTTCAAGTCAGTTAGTGCAATGGAATTTCAGAAGTCAGCTAGTTGGATGACTTTGAAAAAGGAAAAGTGAGGCTAGCGTGCCCTCCTATATTTTTATTATTCTTTTTAATTTTTTTTTTTGTTTGGCCAAAACTATACTATAAATAGAGATAGATGGCAGGTGATATGCAGAGGCCATTGCATCAGTTCATTGCAGTTCGAGAAGCTTTAGTCTGGTGAATGAATGGTGATGGCTTCTTCACTTTCACTCCATGAAATTGCATTGCTTGTGTTTCTATCATCTGCAACTATTGCTTTCATCTTCTCCAATGGAGAAAACAAAGTGCATTGCATTGAAAGAGAGAGACAAGCACTTGTCACTTTCAAAGAAGGCCTCAAAGCACCCAGTAACTCTGCTTTTTCATCTTGGGTGGATGACTATTGCTGCAACTGGACAGGAATTACTTGTAGCAGAAGAACTGGGCATGTCATCCAGATTGATCTCCAAAGTGCAGGCATTGATATGCCATCCTCTGGTCAAATAAATCCTTCTCTGCTTCAGCTGAGACATCTTCAGTACTTGATCCTTACTGACAACAACTTTGGATACAAACCCATTCCAGAATTCTTTGGCTCATTCAAGAAATTGAGAGTCCTCCAGCTCTCCAATGCTTGTTTTGGAGGACAAGTTCCCCTTCAACTTGGAAACCTATCCATGCTACTTGAGCTTGATCTCTCAAATGACTTCTATCCTCCAACTTGGACTAATGATTTGAGTGTCAACAACTTCAATTGGCTTTCCCATCTTTCTTCTTTGCAGACTCTTGCAATGGGATCTGTGAATCTCAGCAGAGCAGGCAATTGGCTCCAAGAAATCAATAATGGGTTTCCCTCCTTATCCATTTTGAGCCTCAGTGATTGTTCTCTAGGAAAGCTTCCTCCTCTTATCCATGATCCCAACGTCTCATCGTTGGCTGGTTTTCTATTTCTTGATCTGAGTTACAATGGTTTCCAAGGTCCATTGCCAGATTGGCTGAGCAACTTTCAAAATCTCTACACTCTGTTTGCGTTCGACAATCATTTCGAAGGTCGAATTCCATCATACTTTGGGAACTTCTCAAATTTGAGATTTTTAGATCTGTCGATGAATGATTTTCGGGGCCAAATTCCTTCTGCTCTTTATAACCTTCCAAAGCTATTTTCTCTTGACATGAGTGGCAATCATCTTGAAGGCCAAATTCCTTCACTTTCTGGGAACATCTCGAACTTGTGGAAGTTGGACTTGTCAGCAAATGATCTTTGGGGACAAATTCCTTCTACCTTCGAGAATCATAAAAAACTAAGTTATTTGAACATGAGCTACAATAGTTTTGAAGGTTCATTGCCAGATTGGCTGATTACCTTTCAAAAACTAGTCTTTTTTGACATGAGTCACAATTATTTAGAAGGTGAGCTTCCTCCATGGATTGGGAACTTCCCGGATTTGAATAATTTGGATTTGTCAGATAATAATCTGAGGGGACAGCTTCCTTTATCCTTTAAGAACTTCTCTGAATTGGAGTATTTGGATTTGTCAAAAAATAATCTCACAGGACACCTTCCTCTGTCTTTTGGGAACTCATCGAAATTGCGGGTTTTGGATTTGTCAAGAAATAATATGAGAGGAGCAGTTCCTTATTCTTTTGAGAAGTTTTCAACTTTACAAATTTTGGATCTATCAAGAAATAACTTAGGAGGTCAAATTCCTTCTTCTCTCAGGAACTTATCAAATTTGAGGATTTTGGATTTATGCAAGAACAATCTATCTGGTAAGATTCCTTCTCTGTTTGACAACCCTCTGCTTCAGTGGTTGCTCCTAAGTGAGAATGATCTTTCAGGTGAATTCCCTTCTTTCAATTTGAGTTCACTCATAGGCCTAGACCTTAGTAAAAACAAATTGTCTGGATCTATACCGGCATGGATTTGGGAAAGGATTTCTGGGTTGAAGTTTCTAAGCCTGCGATCGAATATGTTGTATGGGAATATCCCCTCGCAATTAGCACTACTTCCTTCTCTTCAAGTTTTAGACCTCGCCAGTAATAATCTCACAGGAACCATACCAACTTCTTTCAACAATTTCATTGCCATGAAAATGATACACAGTCTGAATGCAACTGATGAGAGGATCGCGATAGTGGTGGTCATCAAAGGAATTGAACTTGAGTATACCAAGATTATTTCTCTCCTAACTTCGATCGACCTTTCGAACAACAATCTATCTGGAGAAATTCCTACTGAGATTACAAATCTTCATGGGTTGAAGAGTTTGAATTTTTCAGGAAACCAGTTGGAAGGAAGGATCCCAGATAACATTGGCAGCTTGGTGGAATTAGAATCCCTTGACTTCTCAAGAAACCACTTGTCTGGTTCAATCCCAGGTAGCATTTCTTCATTAAGTTTTTTGAGCAGTTTGAACTTGTCATTTAATCACTTGTCTGGGCCAATTCCGCATGGGAACCAACTTCAGACATTAACAGACCCATCAATATACATGGGCAACTATAACCTTTGTGGGCTACCACTTTCAGAGATGTGCCATGACCATGTTCTGCAAATTCCATTGACCCCAAATGATGGTGATGAAGAAGATGAGAGCAAACTACGATGGTTCTTTGTTGGTTTTGCACCAGGATTTGTGGTAGGATTTTGGGCCATATTTGGTGCTGTACTGATCAATAGACGATGTAGGATTGCCTTTTTCAGGTTGGTTGATCACTTGAATGACTTGCTCAATGGACTCTTTGTGTTTGTGATAGTAAAGATTATAAAAATAAATAAATGAGGGGTGGTCATTTAGACACTCGATTTTTCTTTCATGAGACACCCCATTTCAAAATTTTGAGTGAAAATTACCATTTTGCCCCTTATTTTTTAAAAAAGACGATTTCTCCAAGCAAAACTGAGGGGCAAAATAGTAATTTTCACACAAAATTTTGAAACTGAGTGTCTCTTAAAAGATAAATTGGATGTCTAAATGGCTAGCCTAAATGAGTTGTAACATTGTTCTTGCATACCATTTGTATATTTACTCAAGATGTTGCCCTCAAGAAATAAAAAATGAGCCTATTTAGTATTTGATTTGATTGATTATTTTGTTGAATTTTTTTTTTTTTCTTTCAAACTCTTAACACAAGGCACCAATAACTCAATTTCTACTCACTGCTCGAGCCCATGTGCTATATTTCATGAAAGACCTCAGTCTCAGACAATCAAAGATCATAACTTCTTTTCCTTTATACAATTGATGAGTTGTTAACATAATCCTCCTCCACTACTCGGTGCCAAGTCCTTTGTCTTATGCAATCAAGTCACATAATTTAGGGTGGTCATCTTAACAGATGAAAACTCTTTTAGAAGACACAGATTTTCTAGATTTCTCAACTTTGCCCTCATCCGTCTGTACGGCTTTTAATGGACTTTCAGAAATCAGTTCACTGAACCGGTGCACCGATCCAACAAACCAATTTACTAGAAAGTGAACCAATTTCTGAAAGTCCACCATAACCCGTATGGACCGATTGTGTAAAATGGGAAGTTCACCCAAATCCGCGTCTCCTAAAAGAGTTTTTCCGTGTTAAGATGGGTACCCATAATTTATTTTTCTTTATATAATTTGCGCTTGTCCCATCGACCTAATTCTCTTCATTATTGTGTTATCCGTGACTTAGAATCAGTTTCTCAATCTCAAACAATTAAGTGATGACATTTTTTTCTAGAATCTTTATGTCATCTTAATATACTAATTTGAAGGTTTCACTAATCTTACAAAATCAAATAAGTAGTCATTTATGTGATAATTTAAAAGAAATTTTTTCGATAAATATATAAAGTCACCTGATTTAAACTAAATAAAATATAGTTAAAAGTGGAATTTTCTAACCATTATCAAATTTATTTATTCAAAATCAAATGAATAGAAATGATGAAATAAAAATTATCAAATGAATAGAGCTTAATAACAAATTAGAGTTTGAGTTTGCGGAATGAAATTTACATTTCAATAGTCTAAATTTCTTCCTCCCTTATCTTTTTAGTGATTCAAAAGTCAAATCCACTTATCACAGTTAAAGAGTTTTTGAGATGGACATAATTTTCTTCATGTTTCATTTTCATCACTTATCATCGCATACAATCAACTGCTATAATTTCTTTGTACGCTGGATATTCCGCAGTTTCCCACATATAAATTAAAAAAAAACCTGCTATAATTTCTTTATTTTTTTCTTTGATATTATCTACGAGCTAGAAAGACTCTCCAAATGAGCTTTCAGACTAAATACTATACAGGTGAATGGTCTAATTTTTTTTTTTTTTTATCAATTGATTATTTAAATTATATAATCTTTAACTTTTTAAATGTTAATAAATAAAAGTAATTTGTTTTTTTAAAAATTTAAATTTATAAGATAAAAGTGAAATTTTATACACACTTAATCATATTATCATGTTTACATCATCATACTCATCGATGCATAATTCAAGATCTATTTAAAGAATAATCTTCTTATCAATCTGAAGGAGTTTTTCTTCTTAATTAGCGTAATTTTATCCATAACTCAGTCTTATCTTGTGTTATAATAACCTTATTTATTTATTTATTTTTGAAATTGTTATATTATCATCTTATTAATTTTCTTTCGCCGGATCTTTTTATTTTTTAGAATTGTTATATTATCAATTTAATTTTCTTTTTATGCTTTTTATTTATCAATAACCGGTCAAATCACCGAGCATGTCAAAGCAATAGGCCATCCACTTTCTTTGGTTGAACTACTTTGAACTATGAAAATTTGGTATCAACCATGAAAGATAGTGGGAAAGCGATCAAGTTGCAATAGACTTGACTTCTTCTATTATTATTATTATTATTATTATTATTATTATTATCATTCGTTTATATTATAATTGTATTAGTAGTACATATTGTATCGGCGATATATCATGAATAAATGATGGTAGTAGCTTAATATATATATATATATATATATATATATCATATTCGTGATATATTAATGATATATAACTACATCAACAATATCTTGACTTAATATTGAGAATACTTGATTATATCAACTATATACAATATATACATCAGCTTAAAGATATTGAATATTTCAAAAATAATATGTATCGACCGGTATTTATAAGTCAAAATGTCAATGGGATAGGTGATAAAGCCACAAATTGTCAATATTTTGTAACTTTATATCAGTGAGGATTTTGGCCATGTATATGAGAATCAACCAACTTTCTATGTCCAATTTTTTCCTGCAAACTAATTTTAAGGGTTATTTTCTTAACCACATTCCTTCACTCTTTTCCATCTTCTCTATCAGTTGTAATAGATAGTAGTCTTGGGATTTTGCCTCAAACATTTTTTTTAAACCTATATTATACCTCAGTTTTGGATTTTTCTGTTTTCTGAGTTAAAAAAACAGCCAATATATAGCGAATCAGCCCTGAGTGAATTGACACGTTGCACACATAACATTAAGTAATGATAATAATTACATAAAAATGAAGTCCATAATTTTCTGTAATTCTTACAAAATAAAAAATAAAAATAAAAGAGAGAAAAACTGTATCGACAACTTAGTATCAATACAGTGTATATCGCTGATACAGGCATAACGGTTGCTCATATTGGCTAATTCGATTTTTTAATCCTTGATTCCAACAACTGCACAAGTCAAAATGGATTGTGATGTGGGTATCTGTGAAGGTGGTTGCAACACAGGGATGTATCCGACAATTTGAGGCAAGTTCCATCCTAAAGCAGGAACTTGATACACCCATATACTATTTTGAGCCACAGTGAGTGAGAAGCAACTGGAAGATGTTACAAACATACACAACATAGAATGGTTTGTACGTATGCATACACTGGGGGATAGATGACCGACATCGTGTGGACTCAAGCCACACCATCCGACCATACGTTGACCCAATTTGGGAGAGTTATTCGACACAGTCTTCAACACCTACCATCCAGTCACTTCCAAGTACTAAATTAAATGCAAATCCTAAGTTAGAAATAACCTATTCCAACTAATGCACCACCGCCTGTAGCTTTGCTTGCATATTCACGAACTACGTTGCTCGTGCAATACATTGGGCCTGACTTTGCTGGTCCTGGCTTGTGTAGGTCCACAAAGTTGGATTGCATGGATCTTGACAGCTTGTTGGGCGAAGGCTTAGGCCTGATTTTGGACTTGGCTTGATATGAATTGGGCTTAGATCCACCTTCACATATGCCCGCATCATCTTGTCATCAAAGGGAGGGTGATGTGCTTGGACGTCTAATGGCTATAATTTTCATATAACCATGCAGACATGAAATCAATTCGCTTAGCATATAGAGTTAATTTTGTATTCATTTAAAAGTGAAAATCAATTCTAATACATTCTATAGAAAAAGTACATAGAATATTTTTATAAAAGCGTTGATCACCTTATCAACTTAAAAATAGAAATAATTTCATTTAAAAATTAATATGGAGATTTTTATCGCACCAAAACTAAAGAAATTAAATTTTGTACAAAGAAAGGCTATAAATTTCATTTCCTATAGAAATAGAATTTATTGAGAAATCAAAACTTTTTTTTTTTAAGACCCAAGAGAAACTTCAGACCCACCTCAACTTATGCCTCAGCTATTGCCCTCCTAAAACTCCTGGAGGGAGCGCCATCGGACCACGCTCCCGGATTAGGCCACTAGGATTCAAACCCATGACCTCTTCCTTCAAAAGTACCTGGAAGCCAACTCGAAATGATTGAATCTTTTTATGTTTGAGAAATCAATTTCTATAGAGAAATAGGTGCATACAAAATAAATTAAGTAATTTAAGAATATATTTAAATTACTATTATCAATGAAAGAAGAAAATGCTAATTAAGTTTCAATCTAAATCGTGGATGTAACGTGGACAGTGCTGGAACTTGGAAGTTCAATATTGTATATTTGCTAAGAATTCAGGTTCCCTCCCTCAGTTATATGAGTTCTTATTCTTTTTGTCGGGTCTACTACAGGAATTGTAATAGTTCTTTGGGGCGTCCTATCTTTCTTCTTTGAAGTACCTTGGCATGGAGGCTGTGGATCTCAGCAGAGCTAACTATTGGTTCCAGGTAACTAATTTGCTTCCTTCTCTGTCCACCTTGAGACTCCCATATTGTTCTCTAACGAATCTTCCTATTCTCACTCATCCCAACTTGACAACCCTCACTCATCTCGATCTTTCTTATAATGATATTGCTTCAAAGGTTCCTTCTTGGCTAGTTAACCTCACCCACCTAGAATTTCTTGATTTGAGGTCCAATAGTTTTGAAGGTTCGTAGATTCGTTTGTAAACCTTTCCAATCTAGAGTATCTTGATCTGGCTTTTAATAGAATAAAAGGTCCAATTTCTAGTTCCATTGGATACCTCTGCAACTTGCAAATTTTGAAATGAGATTTCAATAATTTTAGTGGGACTGTGCCAGAAAGTATTGGACAATTATCGAAACTAACGTTCTTGGATCTTCGTGCCAATTCTCTAGAAGGGGTTATATATGAAGCTCACTTTGCAAATCTCACAATACTCGAAGTTCTAATACTATACTCTAATTCCCTCGTTTTCAATGTGAGCCAAGACTGGATTCCTCCTCCAAAACTCGAAAGCATTGCATTAGGCTCTTGTATATTAGGACCCAATTTTCCTGGGTGGCTTCAATTCCTCAAGGACTACTCAGTGATTGACTTGTCAAATACTCAAATATCAGATGCCATGCCTACTTGGTTTTGGAACTTGTCTTCCAAAGCAACCTATATAGATCTATCTTCCAATAACATATTTGATAAGATTCCAACATCTTCAAAATTTTACACAGGGCGATATGTTCATTTAAGTTCAAATTGTTTTGAGGGTTTTCTACCATATCACGTCTCAAATTTAAGTGATGTCGATGATTCCGGTACATTCTTATATGCTCATGATAATTTTTTAAGTGGTAGCATTCCATCGTCTTTATGTGACATTAAATCACTTGGAATCCTAGATCTCTCAAACAATCAAATAACAGGACAAATTCTATCATGCTTTGGAACTTTTCAAATTTAATTGTTTCTGGACTTGTCAAATAATAGTCTAGAGGGTGAAATTCCTTCATTTGTTGGCAATGTTTTACCATTGAATTCCTTGATTCTGGAAAACAATAATTTAACAGGGCAAATACTGTCATGGATTCCAAATCTTACAGAGTTGGAGATTTTAAATTTATCAAATAATTCTTTGGTTGGTACAGTTCCGAGACGATTTGAGAGTCGTTCTCTTACATGGTTGAGTTTGAACAATAATCACCTCGATGGAGTACTCCATTTGTCTTTTGCAAATTCAACAAAATTAGTTGGTATCTAAGGTCGAAATATCGGCCGATACATATCGTATCGGCCGATATGTATCGGTTTTTTAAGACCGAGCGATATCGGCCGATACGATATGTATCGGCCGTACAAATCGAATATCGGTCGATATGGCCGATATTCGATCCGCAATATCGGTCACCATATCGGCCGATATGCACAAATATCGGTATTTAAAAGTTATTTATTTTTATTTTTTTTTAAAAAAAAATCGATACTGTTTTTCACGATTTTTCCACGGTTTTCACGATTTTTTGCGGTTTTTAACGGTTTTCCAGGGTTTTTTACAGTTTTTCCGATACGGCTTTCACGGTTTTTTGCGGTTTTTTGCGATTTTTTGCGGTTCTTCACGGTTTTGCACAGTTTTTTCACGGTTCCGATATCGGAGGAGAGAGAAATGGCCGATATCGGAAGGAGAGAGAAATATATCGCCCGATATATCGGTATCGCCGATATTTAAATATCGGCCGATATATAGGTCCGGGCGATATTTTAACCCCTGGTTGGTATTAATATTAGTAAAAACAACTTGTCTGGATCCCTGACAACATGGATGTGGGAAAGCCTAACTCAATTGAGGTTTCTTAACCTTCGATCAAATATGTTCAATGGCAGTATCTCCATGCAACTATCGCTACTTATGTCTCTTCAAATTCTAGACCTTGCTGACAATAATCTATCGAGAGTCATACCAAGTTCTTTCAGCAACTTCACAACAATGGCAAGGACAAATAATCTAAGTGAACGCATTGACTATTTAGAATTATCAGTGATAGGCATTGACTATTTGGAGTTATCGGTCGTCATAAAGGGGATTGAACTTGTGTTCACCAAAACAATTGGATTATTGAATACTATTGACCTTTCTAGAAATCGTCTATCTGGAAAAATACCTAAAGGATTAGTAAGACTTGCAGGTCTGAAAAGCTTGAATTTGTCAAGAAACCATTTACAAGGAAGCATCCCCAGAGATATTGGCAAGTTGCAACAGTTAGAATCCCTCGACTTCTCAAGAAATCACTTGCGTGGTACGCTTCCATTGAGTATCTCTAGACTGAATTTCTTGAGTAGCTTGAATTTGTCATGCAACAAGCTTTCTGGATATATTCCATCAGATAGGCAACTTCAAACTTTGACTGATCTATCCATCTATATAGGCAACTACAATCTTTATGGGCCACCACTTTTTGAGATGTGTCCTGACCATGTTCCGTAAATTTTGTTGACTCCAAATGGTGGTGATGAGGAAGATGAGAGCAAACTACAATGGTTTTTTGTTGGTTTTGCACCTGGATTTGTGGTAGGATTTTGGGGCATATTTGGTGCTCTAGTGATCAATAGACGATGGAGGATTGCCTTTTTCAGTTGGTTGATCGCTTGAATGACTCGCTCAATGGGCTCTTTGTGTTTATGATGGTCAAGTTTATAAAAGAATAAATGAGTTGTAACATTCTTCTTTAGAATGGACGCTTTATGTTTACTGTAACATGTTATCATTCAGAAATAAAAATGGGCCTATTTAGTATTTGATTGATTATTTTGAGAGAATTATAATGTATTCAACACAAACTCAAAGGATTAAACTCTCAATCTCACAAATTTATCTTAAAAAAATAAAACTCTTTGAACTCCAAATTTCTATATATTACAATCTGAGAGCCTAAGACTCCTTTTATAGATTTTGAATTTTTAAAATTAGAAATTAAAAAATATTACTAAAATGATCAAAAGACATAAGAAGGAGAGAACGAAATCAAGCCACAATAGTGATCGCTATGCATTTTTATGACAGATTTACATTGGCTTATAGTGACCAGTTTGTTCATTTTTACGTCTAGGATATATTTTTCACTTTGTTCATTCAATGATGAATATAGTCTTATTACAAATGTCATTTTCTTCTTATTTTGATTCAACTTTGATTGATGATTATTTGGTGCGCTCTTATCATCGAATTGTACGTTATAGGTAAAATTATTTTATATTATTAACTTTTGAGTTGAAATTTTAACGAATAACAATGTCTCTAACTCTCTAGTGTTACTTTGAATGGGCCCATTAAAAAGCACTAATTGAGTCCAAGATTGATAAAGTGATAGACAATTACTTTAGTCTAAAGGTAAAAGTGGATATTAGACAATAGGTATTAGGGCTGCAACTCGGGTCGGCCCGACCCTAGAAATCATGCTGGTTGGGTCGAGAATTTCAAGTGAACGGGTTTGGCCGGGCTGTGAAGATAAAACGCGTATGAATTCGGGTCGGGTCGGGTCGGGTCGGGGATTTAACAAGTTAACCCAACCTGACCCGACACAACCCGACTCGACTCGACTAAAATTAGTCTAAAATGGGTTCAAAATGCCGGTCGGGTCAGAATTCGGGTTGATTCGGGTTAAAATTTGGGTCGGGTCGGGTTGTGAGATTCGGGTTGAGAATTGGGGTCGGGTCGGATCGGGTTCCATATATATTTCAACTCGGGTCAGGTTGGATTTTAAGGAACCCGACCCGCTAGACCCGAGTTGCAGCCCTACTTATGTATTGGGTATAAATCCTTTCATATGAAGTGAAGCATTGCAAAATACTAAGATCTAAAGTCATTTATCTATCAGATCCAAATGCTTTGAATTCAATGGCTGTCTCACCCTTGATTTTGATATGTTCAGCCGCATGACCAGAAACAATATTGCACTCAAAATTTTGGTTTTAAGATACTTCACAGTACTTCATTTCATGGAGTATTATTGAGCTACCATTTCAGTCATTTTAGTTTATTACAGTTCCAATTTTTTTTTTTTAATTTCTAAAAATAAAGTTCAGTCCAGATTAACCATATTTTTCATAGATGCTGAAAAATCCCAAAATATCGGTATCAACTTGACAAAAATCCGATGCTCATCAGTGATTGCCAGGGCAGGCCCTGGTTATAGGCGGCTAGGCCGCTGCCTAAGGCTCCAAAATAGGTCTAAAAAATAACCTATAGTAGAGCCCCTGAGATTTAGGGCCTCTTCAGTAGGGCCTCATCTTAATACTCGAAGGCCCCTGAGATTTTAAGGTATCTAATGGTCGGCACTATTGATTGCTGATGGGTGGTGCTTCTTTAGTATTTCCAAAACCCCTAGTTATTGTGGGCTGATTTTTATATTGTATACCATCTATATTATTTTGTAAAATAGCACAAAATACATGTAACATTTATAGGAAATTCATAATCAATCTCTTTATTAAAATGACTTCTCTAAAATTTGAATTTTCAAGATTTAAATTTTAAAGTCTGAATTTAAAAATAAAATTAATTACACGTAGTTTTAAAAATAAAAAGAAAGAAATTATTTCCTAATACACTAAAATCTATATAATGTAACATGGTTGGGACCATAGTACATATATTACATTATAGAGGTTATTAAATTAGAAGGTCTAGCCGTAATCCTTTTAAAAAAACTTCTTAAAACTCTCACTTATCATTAAAATGTCGTTTCGACTTCTCTTTGTGAAAACAAATCACTCTATTCATTCTTGTAGAGTTCTCGTTTATTTAGAATAAAGTGACTTAACCGTCCCAAAAAACGAGGAAGTTTATCCAAAAGTCTATCTTATACTCCTTCTGTCCCAAATTAGTTGTCCTATATGAATTTTAGAATTGTCCCAAAATAGTTGTCTCATTTAACATAAAATGTGTTGAAAATGAATGAGATCATATGGAGTGCTAGCCTTAAATAGAGAGTTCCTTAAAAAATACAAATTTTCAAATGAGACAACTAAAATGGGACAGAGGGAGTATTACTTTTCTTTAAGTTTAGATAATATAGTTTGTGAGATCCTTAGTTACTTTTGCAGTAATTTTGTATTCAGAATATATGGAATATTATTTTACAAAATGGTAGGGCCCGTTCATTTTTTATTCTGAATGTATTGGATACTAAGTTAGAGAAATTTATTAAATTTTGTATGGACCCGAAGTCAGAACCAACTGCTAGTATTATCTTAAACAAATTATAATTTCATAAGGCCAGCCATACAGACACCCGGGTTTTCTTTCTCTACACATCCGATTTCAAAAAATCTGGTGAAATTACTATTTTGCCCTTCATTTTTAAAGGGAAAAAAGATTGTCCGCATCATTCGAACGAGCGTGTGGTTCGTTCGAACGAATAGTTCGAATGGATTCCTTCGAACGATGGCTGGAGTGGGATTTTCAAGCGAGGCAGTTTCTCGACCGATTTTTACAAAGAAGGTATCAAAATTCATCTATTCTGAATTTTATGAACTCCTGAACTAATTTTAAGTTAAAAGGGTATAGTTTTGGACTTAAAAAATTGTACCCAAAGAATTAAGGAAAAATGGCATTCCCTCTTAATTCTTTGGTACGATATTTGAAGCCCAAAATTATACCCTTTTCACTTAAAATCAGTCCGAGAATTCATAAAATTCAGAATAGATGAATTTTAATACATTGTTTGTAAAAATAGTTCAAGAAACCAGAGCCACATATGCAAGATTACAGTTGGCAGGGAAGCGGTTTTTCGACCTATTTTTACAAATAAGGTATCAAAATTCATCTATTCTGAATTTTATGAACTCTGTGACTAATTTTAAGTGAAAATGGTATAGTTTTGGGCTTCAAATATCGTATCGAAAGAATTAAGAAGGAATAACATTTTTCCTTAATTCTTTGAATACAATTTTTTAAGTCCAAAATTATACTTTTTTCACTTAAAATCAGTACCGGGGTTCATAAAATTTAGAGTAGATGAATTTTGATATCTTGTTTGAAAAATCGATCGAGAAATGGCCTTGCTTGAAAATCTCACTCCACAGCCATCGTTTGAAAGAATCCATTCGAACTATTTGTTCGAACGAACCACACGCTCGTTTGAATGATAAGGACAATCATTTTTTCCTTAAAAAATAAAAGGCAAAATGGTAATTTTATAGGTGTGTATAGAAAGAAAACCCGGTTGTTTATATGACTTGCCTTTCATAAAATATTAAATTATAAAAAAATTACTATGTATAATTACAAAAATCAAAAACTTAACATTTTAGTCAATAAAGTCACACAAATCCATTGACAACTCTACATCAATGTCTAAATACATGGCCTTGAAGTCTCTACCACGCCCAATGCCCATACCACACGGCATGAATTTAAGACGTTGCGAGAGTCCATTGACTAGACTCAATTCCATTGAAAGGTCCCTCGGACCCCAAAAAAGTTGAAGAAAAGTTTCGTTTTCAATACAATTAAGGGTGCCAATATAGACACCGACACTTTCTGCTATCAGACACCGAAATTCGGATTTTAGGTGAAAATTACCATTCTGCCCTTCCGTCTTTCCGTGCGAAACTGATACGAAGAAATCGATCGATCGAAGCACGAAGAAGAAATCAATCGATCGATCGATCCTGAGAATGAAAATCAATCGATCGATCGATTGATCCTGAAAACGAGCGAAACCTTAACAAATCGATCGCATCATCGTGCGATCGATTCTGTTAATATCCTACAGTGAACATATTATTTAAATAATAAAATTTCTTTTAAAACTTTAAAGTTATTTTTTAAGCACTGTGTATTTTCAAATTTTCTCAAATTAAATATCCGGACTAATTACGATAACCTGATAAAAATACTTTAAGACTTAAAGGTCTTTTGACACTCCCAAATGCTTAAAACAGAGTGTTTTACAAATAAGGGTATCCCTAGGATATGCCGAAAACACATTTAGGAGTGTCAAAAGACCTTGAAGTCTTAAAGTATTTTTATCACGTTATTTTAATTAGTCCGGATATTTAATTTGAGAAATTTTGAAAATACACAGTGTTTAAAAAATAACGCTAAAGTTTTAAAATTTTAACATTATTTTTTAAGCACTGTGTATTTTCAAATTTTCTCAAATTAAATATCCGGACTAATTACGATAACCTGATAAAAATACTTTAAGACTTCAAGGTCTTTTGACACTCCCAAATGCTTAAAACAGAGTGTTTTACAAATAAGGATATCCCTAGGGTATGCCGAAAACACATTTAGGAGTGTCAAAAGACCTTGAAGTCTTAAAGTATTTTTATCATGTTATTTTGATTAGTCCGGATATTTAATTTGAGAAATTTTGAAAATACACAGTGTTTAAAAAATAACGCTAAAGTTTTAAAACTTTAACATTATTTTTTAAGCACTGTGTATTTTCAAAATTTCTCAAATTAAATATCTGGACTAATTACGATAGCCTGATAAAAATACTTTAAGACTTAAAGGTCTTTTGACACTCCGAAATGTGTTTTCGGCACACCCTAGAGATACCCTTATTTATAAAATACTGTGTTTTAAATATTTGGGAGTGTCAAAAGACCTTAAAGTCTTAAAGTATTTTTATCAGACTATCGTAATTAGTCCAGATATTCAATTTGAGAAATTTTGAAAATACACAGTGTTTAAAAAATAACGTTAAAGTTTTAAAGATTTTTTTTTATTTAATTACTGTAGCATGCATATAATGAATCGATCGATAGCATCAATCGACAGATCCGTCGATCGATTCATAGCATCGATCGATTCACAGCATCAATTGATGCTATCAATCGATTCATTATATGCATGCTACAGTAATTAAATAAAAAAATCGATTGATTTTCATTCTCAGGATCGATCGATCGATTGATTTCTTCTTCGTGCTTCGATCGATAAAGACGGAAAGGCAGAATGGTAATTTTCACCTAAAATCCGAATTTCGGTGTCTGCTAGCAGAAAGTGTCGGTGTCTATATTGGCACCCTACAATTAATGTCTCATCAAGTCATTTTTTTTTTCTTCTCATTTCTTGTGCGAAATTGCTAAAATTTTCACTACGACCGAAGAATTATTTATTAAATTTCAAGTGTATCATAAATGGCCTATTTAGTAAATAGTATAGATAGTAAAGAGTAAAACTATAAAATTCATAAAAACATTTATTTAAATGCCCAAAATCCTAAAAATGTTGTCAAGATTATGGATAAATTACAAAAAAAAAAAAATATTTATAAGAAACACATTATCTATAATTTCAAAAACATCACTTATTAATTACTCCCAAACACTCACCCCAGTCTTAAATTATTTTCTACAAAGCATTCTCTATTCCATCAACCTAATTCAATTAAATAATGTAAAATTTAGTTTCGTGCAGTTTAATCTATCTAATAATCAGATATAGGATCAGACTAAAGTAAATTTCATTTAAATATCATGACTTAATTAGGTCAACTAATTGTTGTCCACTTAAGCAAACATCTCCAGCATCCCCACTTCCACGTCATGAATTTAGACATTGCTGTAGAGTGGTCTATTGACTTGTGTTACATCATATTCATTGACTCAACGTCAAGACTTCTGGTTGTCACATTCAATGTGTAATAATTTCTTTCTTCTTTTATTTTATTTTTTTGAAATTCTGTGTGAGTAACTTTATTTTTTCACCTTTATTAGTCAAGTCCACTGTCGCATACAATCAAGTCATCAATTGCTATAATTTTTTTCCTTACATTTTTAAGAGTCTCTCCTAACTTTCTATGAAATGGACTATGATAATTTTATTTTATTTTTAAATTTATGTGTGAAAAATGTGGGAAATCCAACCTAAAAACTTCTGTGGATGATACCCACTGCCGTTAAGGGCACCAGGAGAGGCCATAGGCACTCGAATATAAAATCTCTCATTTCCTAAAGTGAGAGATTACCAATTGAGCTAAATCCACGTAGATGGATCATGATATATAAAAAATGGACCATTCATACTACGCCTGTTTTGGTGGAAAATATTTTGACTTTAGAAATTATTATTTACTATTATTTAATATATATAAAAAATGATAACTTTAGGTGACCATCAAATTAATCTCGATTGCTTATTCATTAGAAGATTATGATTTTGTTTCCTTCCCAACAAGCAATATATATATATATATATATAAGTTCATTGAAAAATGGATAAAAAAAATGAAAATTTGACTATGAAAATAGAGAATTTTGTTAAATAGGGATTGAAAAATAGACAAAAGGAAATTCAAGATTGAATTTGGTGAATTTAAATGATTTGTTCCAATATTTATGTGATGTAATTGAAAATAAAATTACATCACATAAAACATAACGCATGAGGTGAGATAAATTTAACATTGTTCGGTGTTTGATGCTTCAAAATTAGGGCTGCAATTTGGGTTGGGTTTTGACTCGACCCGCATGACCAGACCAGAGAAATCATGCGGGTCGGGTTGAAAATATTGGGTCAGCTGGTCTGGTCGGGTTGAGAATACATAAACCCGCATGGAATTCGGGTCGGGTCGGGTTGGGTTGAGGATTTTACAAGTTAATTCAGCCCGACCCAACTTAACGAGACCCGACCCGGCTAAAATGGGTTCAAAATGCAGGTCGGGTCAGAATTTGGATTGATTTGTATTAGAATTTAGGTCAGGTCGGGTCGAGAATTTCGGGTTAAGAATTTGGGTCGAATCTGGTTGGGTTCCATAAATATTAACTCGGGTTGGATCGGGTTTATTAAAACCCGACCCGTCTGACTCGAGTTGCAACCCTACTCAAAATTACAAAAAGGATTATAATGGGCGAAAGGAATAATACGTTCAATAATTAAAAAAAGTGAAGATGGAATGAGAGAATTATAGTGTATTCTACACAAACTCAAAGGATTAAACTCTCAATCTCACTAGTATAAAAGAAGCCTCAAAATTACAAAAAAGAGAATTTTCACAAATTTCTCTTAAAAAAATAAAACTCTCTCAAAAGAAATCCAAAGGAAAAATTCCAAATTTTTGTATATTACAATCTAAGATTCCTTTTATAGATTTTGAATTTTTAAAATTAGAAATTAAAAAATATTATTAAAATAAATTTAGACTAAATAAAACATATAATTAAAATGGTATTTCAAACAACTATTAAATTTATTTCTCGATATTAAATGAATACTCATCTTTAAATGAACATTATTTTTTATAATAAACATATTCACATTTTATACATTAATTTTGTAAAATTAATATAGTAAAAAATAGTTATATCAAAAGAACCAAAGTGAGTCCTGTCAACTTAATATCGTTTTCGTCTATGGAATGGAATTGACATTTCAACAATATAAAAATATAAATTTCTTCTATGTATCAAACAATCAAGTAAGATGGCTTCTTTTCTTTCATAGAATTTTCCTAGTCAATATCTCTTCTTTCATAAAAGAAAGTGTCATAAAGAATTTTTGTGATCAACATAATGTTTTATACGTGTCTCATTTTCATCACTAGGAGCCAAATAATCATCATTTCATTTCATACAAAGAAGTCATCCAATTTCATTTAAGATCATGTCGTGATTCAAGTCACACGGATTCCTTTCTGTGAATTGTGCTGATCATCGGTTCTCTTTGATTTTTCAAAGACGACTCATCTATTGACTTGTCAAATTTCAAATGCCATATCAAAAAAAAGTGAGAAATAAGGATTTCTAGAATACTTTTAAAATTCTTAAAAGCATATATTTAAATGTCCAAACATTCATAAAAAGTTGTTAAGATTATGAATAAATTACAAAAAATAAATTAATTATAAGATACATTATCTATAGTTTCAAAAATATCACATAAAAATTACCCCCAAACAATCACCCAAGTCTTCAGTTTGATTAATAGCAATTAATTATTTTCTTCAAATCATTCTCTATTTGTTCAAGTAATTAATCATGGCTCAACTCAATTGGCTTGAATTAATCATGTCATATTTGTCTAGTACACTAATTACTGAAACAGATAATGTAAAATTTCCTTTTTCTTTCGTATCTTCCCTTCCATTGATGGCTCAAGTATATGAGTTCAGTTTGAAAACTCTAAGCTCACATGATCGATTCACGAGATTTAATGACTCAGTCTACTTAGAATAATATATAAAATTATTGGAAGTAATTAACTAAATATTTGTAATATTCCGCGTTTAAAATGTAAATTTTAGTTAAATATCGTGACTTAATTAGGTCAGCCTAGTAGTGTGCAGTCCACATAAATCCTCCAAAGACTTCAACATCCCCATTTCCGCGGCATGAATTTAGACTTTGCTGTAGAGTCATCATTGACTCACAAGCCTTTTAGTTTTCACAATCAATGTGTAATAATTTTTTTTCTTTTTTCTTTTTAGAATTACATGTGATTAACTTTATTTTTGACCTTTATTAAGACTTACTCCAATGTTCTAGTTAAAGTTTAAATCATGAAAATTCAAAATCTACCATTTCCATTATTATAATTTTTTATATATTTGACGTGCATTTGGTGTTATATTTAGAAAATAATATAGATGATATAAAAGTAAAAAATCATTTTATCTCAGGGATAAATTTATTTATGAAACTAATTTTATCTGATATAGGACAATAATAGTTAGATGGATGTGTTTTTTTTTTTTTTTTTTAATATTCTTCTCTATTTATATTTTTACTTTCACTCTATGAATTTAGTCATTGCTGTAGAGTCGTCTATTCACTTGTATCACTTCATTGACTCAAAGTCAAGTCTTCTTGTCTTTTATGTAGTTAACTTTATTTTTCACCTTTATTCAAACTTCGTCCCATAGTTTTGGTGAAAGTTTAAATCTTGAAAATTAAAATTGTGGAGAGGCAATTTTAATAAAGAATCCCTAGAATGAAGCAAGCGTCATCCAAAGTTTGATTCAGTTCCAATCATACTCAGACTCATACACCAGAGAATAGAAAGTTGTATGCATTGAAGAAGAGAGGCAAGCCCTTCTCAGTGTTCAAAGATTATTAGAGTTGACCTCCTTCAATTAAGCATTGTTAATTGAAGGAGTTGATTTTGTGTTTATTTTTATTTCCATAATTGTATATTCTCTTCCAGATTTTTCTCTTGTAATCTTCTCTATTAATACAATACCTTTTCTTCTCTCTAAAACATACGAGAGACAAGAAATCCCGTGTCAATTTTACATGGTATCAGAGCAAGTTTCGATCTCCATTTTTTTTCGGTTGACAGCAAACGGACAAAACTCATTTTTGCCCGCTGTTTCTCGTCGCCGGTGACTGTCTGCATCCTTGCAGATCCTCTGCGTCTTGCTTGCTGTTTGCCACCCATTTCCTTGGCGTCGCTTACCGCCAATCTATTGCGTTGCAGCTCTGGGTATTGCTGTTTGCGCCTCTCTGCTTCCGATTGATTCTCGCCGATCTGCGTCTTGCCGATCCGTTGCTCTGAGAGTTGCCGATCTGCGTCTTGCCGATCACTGCTCTGCGTGTTGCCTGCCCTACTTCCGCCCGCGATTTCCGCTCGTCTCCACCACCGGCGCCAGCAGCGACCCCTGTTTTATTTGATTTCGGTGGACACCTCCGCCCAGGAAGGTTGCAGAGAGGGTTTCCGCCGTCACCCACCGCCGTTCCCTCGATTTGTTCCTTCCCCTACTGCCGCTGCTCTGTCTGTGCGCCAGTGCGCCGGTTCTCTCACCAGTGCTCGTCTCTGCTCCTTCAGCCACAAAGGTTTATTTCTGCTGCTGTTCTTGCAACCAGCGATCTCCCCTCTCGGCTTCTTCTCCGACGCCTCTGCAGTTCGAATTTTTTTTTGGACAGCACAGGGAATCAAGAGGATTTGATCAGTTTTTTTTCAGTGGCATAGATCTGAGCTCAGATCTGTTTCATAGAGCCCAATCGCACCATCTCTTGCTTTCATGGCTGCCACTGTCTCTGCACAGACTTCTTCCACGGCCGGCAGCTCCTCTTCTGCCAGTTCCGCTGTCGACCCTTTCACGCTTCATCACTCCGATAGTCCGACTTTGGTTCTTGTTTCACCTCCTCTTTGCGGTGATAATTATGGTTCTTGGTTGCGCGCTATTACGATAGCTTTACGCGCTAAAAACCGATTTGGTTTCGTCGATGGCACTTTTGTGCAACCTTCTACACAGCCTGATCTTGCCAATTGGGAACGTTGCAATGATATGGTCATTTCGTGGCTCCTTAACTCCATCACTCCTGACATTCGTACCAGTGTTTTATATGCCACCACCGCCCGAGATATTTGGCTTGATCTCTCTGAGCGTTTTTCTCAGTCGAATGCTCCACAGTTTTATCAGTTGACACGGTCTATCTCCACCTTCACACAGGATAATTTGTCCGTCTCTGCATATTACACTCGCCTCAAAGCTATGTGGAATGAGCTCAGTTCTCTTTTTTCCATACCCCCTTGCACTTGTGGTCATGGGCAGGTGGTTGCCGATCATCTTCAGCGGACTCGTGCCATGGAATTTTTACAGGGTCTACATGACCGTTTTGCTGCTCTTCGAAGTCAGGTTCTCCTTATGGACCCTTTTCCCAGCGTCACGAAGATTTATTCTTTAGTTCGTCAGGAAGAGAAACAACAGGAGATTCATTCAGCCTCCTCTATCACTCCAGATGCAGCAGCTCTTGTTGCCAAACCGACTACTCGCGGGGGCTCTTCTCAGCGCGGTCCTTCTGCCAACCGTAACCCTCGTTTCCACTGCACTCATTGTGGACGTGATGGCCACAGTCGTGATCGATGCTACAAGCTTCTTGGTTATCCTCCACGCAAATCTGATGCACCATCCTCTCCGGCTCCATCTCGTGATCACGCTTTTGTTACTCAGCCTCTGCCACGCCCTGCTGATCCGTCCATGACTCCGCCTGCACTCACTCAAGACCAGTATAATCAGTTGTTGGCTCTGATTTCTCCAGGTAGTAGCACATCTTCTGCTCATCTTGCAGGTATTGCCCTTTCTGTTCCTTCTCACTCTGTTTGGATTATAGACACTGGTGCCAGCAACCACATGTGTTCTTCTTTAGCTTTATTTTCTTCCTACATGCCTTATCCTAACCCCCCTTCTGTGCACCTTCCTGATGGTTCCACCGCACTTGTCTCGCATGTTGGGACTGTTCATCTTTCCTCATCCATTACACTTGAGCATGTGCTATTTGTTCCATCTTTCAAATTTAATCTTTTTTCTGTTCATCAATTCACTAAATCCTCTTCTTGTTTGGTGACTTTTTCTTCTACTCGTTGCCTTTTTCAGGACCTGTCAACGAGGAAGACGATTGGACAGGGTAATGCTCATGACGGTCTCTACTACTTCCATGCGGCCTCAGCTCTTGCAGTCGTCACACCACCTTCGATTGATCTCTGGCACTTCCGACTTGGACATTTGAATAAACGTAGTTTACATCTTTTAGCAAAAGATATTCCCTTTATTTCTTGTTTTCAGAATAAACATTGTGCTATTTGTCCTCAAGCTAAGCATAAACGGTTACCTTTTCCATCTAGTTCTATTAATACTAATAGACCATTTGCCTTAATTCATTGTGATATTTGGGGACCCTTTTCTCAACCATCTTTAAATGGTTCTCGATATTTTTTAACTATAGTAGATGATTTCACTCGTTGCACATGGCTTTACCTTATGCATGTTAAATCTGAAACCCAAAAACATATTGCATCTTTTTTTGCCATGATTCACACCCAATTTCGTTCTACGATTGGTTCTGTTCATTTTGGCACTGGTGATGAACTTTTTCCTGTTATTCAACAAGTTCGTTCGGATAACGGTACTGAGTTTCTCTCCACTGCCATGCAACATTTTTTTTCTACCCATGGGATCATCCACCAACGTAGTTGTGTTGCCACGCCACAACAAAATGGTGTTGTTGAACGAAAGCATCGTCATCTTCTAGAAGTTGCCCGTGCCCTTCGTTTTCAATCTCACCTCCCTCTCCAGTTTTGGGGTGAGTGCGTCCTTACTGCCACCTATCTCATCAACAAAATGCCCACATCTCTTTTAGGTGACAAATCACCCCATGAAGTTTTGTTTCACTCCAAACCGGATTATTCCCGTTTGCGTGTCTTTGGCAGTCTTTGTTATGGTCATAATCAATCCATCCAACATAAGTTTGACCAACGTGCCAAACCAGGACTTTTTATTGGCTATCCCTATGCTCAAAAAGGTTACCGCATTTTTGACTTAGCCTCCAAATCCATTTATACTTCCCGTGACGTCACCTTTTACGAAGGCATTTTTCCCTATAGTGATGTACCCTCCTCCTCTCCTGTTACCCCTTTACCCATTCCTGATGACCCCACCTTCTCCTTTCCCACTGACCTTCCTACTACTTCCATCCCTCCAGCCTCACCGTCCGACACTGTCAATCCTCCTCTTGATTTGGTACCGTCCACTGTTACTCCACCTACTGTTTTGACACCAGTCGACCGTCCTCGTCGCATTCGACGCCCACCTCCTCATTTGGATGATTATCAGTGTTCCACTGCCTCTCATGAGCATCGCCCCTCTCCATCTTCTTCCCACTTGTCAGGTACTCCTTATCCTCTTCATCATTATCTCTCTACTTCTCATTTTTCTATTGCACATCGCTCTTTTCTTTCTTCTATTTGTTCCTCAGATGAGCCACGCACCTTTTCCCAAGCGGTTAAATCCCCGCATTGGAAAGAAGCCATGGAACATGAGATTGCTGCCTTGGAGAAAAATGACACCTGGACTCTTACCTCTCTGCCTGCCAATAAGAAACCCATTGGTTGCAAGTGGGTCTACAAACTCAAGTATAGGTCTGATGGGTCTCTTGAACGCTATAAAGCTCGCCTGGTTGCCAAAGGCTTCACTCAGGTTGAAGGCCTGGACTATCATGATACTTTTGCTCCTGTTGCTAAACTTGTCACCGTTCGTGCGTTGCTTTCTATTGCTTCAGTCAAGAATTGGCCTCTTCATCAACTTGATGTCAACAATGCTTTCTTACAAGGTGATCTCGATGAGGAAGTTTATATGATGCTTCCACCTGGTTTTTCACGACAGGGGGAGCAACGGGTTTGTCGTTTAAACAAATCCATTTATGGCCTCAAGCAAGCTTCCCGGCAATGGTTTGCCAAATTTTCGTCGACTCTTCTTCATGCTGGTTTCTCACAGTCTAAGTCTGATTATTCTTTATTTACTTGTCATCAAGGACGCTCTTCCACCTTTGTGCTCGTGTATGTGGATGATATTATTCTGACTGGTAATGATGACTTGGCTATCAAACGCCTTAAGCACTTCCTTGAAGAAAAGTTTTATATCAAAGACTTGGGGAGACTCAAATATTTTCTGGGTATTGAAGTTGCCCGTTCTAAGAAAGGTCTTTTTCTCTCTCAAAGGAAATATATTTTGGATATTCTCAAAGACTCTGGTTTCATTGGTGGCCGTATTTCCGATTTTCCAATGGAACAACAGCTGAAGTTATCTCCTGATGATGGCACCTTACTGCCAGATCCCACCATCTATCGCCGTCTTGTGGGTCGTCTTATTTACCTTACTGTTACCCGGCCAGATCTCAATTATGCGGTTCATATTCTCAGTCAGTTTATGCACTCTCCTCGTAGTGCTCACTTGGATGCTGCACACCGTGTCATTCGTTATTTGAAGGGTTCTGTTAATAAAGGGATATTTTTATCTTCATCGAGCTCACTTCACCTCAAAGGATATTGTGATTCGGATTGGGCTGGTTGCCCAACCACTCGCCGGTCCACCACTGGTTATTGCACATTTCTTGGCTCCAACCTTATTTCTTGGAAGACGAAGAAGCAAACTACAGTTTCTCGTTCATCTGCTGAGGCCGAATATCGTGCTCTAGCCACTCTAACATGTGAACTTCAATGGTTGAAGTACTTACTCAGTGATCTTGGCATCAACCATCCTTCACCCATCACATTATTCTGCGACAATCAAGCTGCTTTACACATTGCACACAACCCCGTTTTTCATGAACGGACAAAACATATTGAGCTTGATTGTCATTTTGTTCGGGAAAAGATACAATGTGGGCTCCTTCTACCTCGCCACATCCCCTCTTCTCATCAAATTGCTGATGTTTTCACCAAACCGTTGGGCAAAGATTCATTTCATAACTTGATTTGCAAGATGGGCGTTATTCACATACACGCTCCACCTTGAGGGGGAGTATTAGAGTTGACCTCCTTCAATTAAGCATTGTTAATTGAAGGAGTTGATTTTGTGTTTATTTTTATTTCCATAATTGTATATTCTCTTCCAGATTTTTCTCTTGTAATCTTCTCTATTAATACAATACCTTTTCTTCTCTCTAAAACATACGAGAGACAAGAAATCCCGTGTCAATTTTACAAAGATGGCCTCAGATCTCCAAATAATAGCAGTCTCCTTCTGTCCTCATGGGTTGGCAGCGACTGCTGTAATTGGATGAGAGTTGGGTGCAACAACAACACGGGCCATGTCATCCGACTCGATCTCCGCAATGCATCTATTCATACTACACCTTAGAACTACAAGTGGAAATTTTAATAACTAAATTAGAAAATTTAAAGTGAAGAAAATGAGATATGATTCAATCCAAAACTCAAATCCCTAATATAAAGAGACCTTCTTGAAGATCTACCTAGAAAATAAGCAGCAAGAAAATTGACTGAATTAAGTTGATAAAACTCTAAATGTTTCAATTAATTCAAATATGAATACTCTCTCAAAACAAAATTCACACACTCACTAAAGAAAACAAGAATAAATAATTTATTAAAGATTTATTAATTAATTTAATCTAAATTTTAGCAATTTTTATTTTTAACATTTATTTGCACTATGTTTTTTCCCAATGTTTGTTCTAATCTAAATTTTAGCATTTTTAATATTATATCAACACCTCTGTTACCAATTTCCCTTGCATCTTTTCAAATTACTGCTACTCCTTTCATTTCAATTTATTAAATACAATATGGTTTTTTGTAAATCCCATGTCTATTTAAAGAGGGTGGGTAGTGTTTGCAATCCATTTCAGAACCATTTCCAAATTCCAACCAGCTATTTTAATGGCTCTGCCTTGTTTAGCCCATCTGCTTGTGTTGCTGCCTTTTCTTTGCACTGCATTCACTTCTAGTCATACTCAGACTCAATACACCAGAGAAAGTTGTATGCATTGAAGAAGAGAGACAAGCCCTTCTCACATTCAAAGATGGCCTCAGATCTCCAAATAATAGCAGCCTCCTTCTGTCCTCATGGGTTGGTGGCGATTGCTGTAATTGGATAGGAGTTGGGTGCAATAACAACACCGAACATGTCATCCGACTCGATCTCCATAATGCATCCAACTACCCACTAATATTATTAAATACTAATTAATAAGGCATGGGCCCATGTGTGGTGTGAATGGCTCTGCCTTCTTTAGCCCATGTGCTTGCGTTGGCTATTGGAATATGTTTCGTTGAAAAGTCTTCTCATTCACATAGGATTTATTAAAATTAGTTTCATTGAATCTCTTAAGCCATAATTTTAAAGTTAAAAGAAATCAATAAATTAAAATTGGTAACAGGAAAAAGAGATTTATCTTTTTCTTTTCTTTTGAAATTTACGCATGGAAAATTGTAGGATACAGAGCAAAAAACCTCACGGATGAGCCTAATCATGCTTTTCAAATACTTCATTAACGTGTTAATTGTGCTAATCATCGGTTCTCTTTGATTTTTCAAAGAAAACTCATCTTTTGACTTGTCAAATTTCAAATGCCATGCCAAAAAAAAGTGAGAAATAAGGATTTCTAACATTCTTTTAAAATTCTTAAAAATATATATACTTAAATGCCAAAACATTCATAAAAGTAGTTAAGAATATGAATAAATTACAAAGAATAAATTAATTATAAGACACACATTATCTATAGTTTCAAAAATATCACATTGAAATTACTCCCAAACAATGAGTTCGGTTTGAAAACTCTAAGCTCACATGATCGAGTCACGAGATTTAATGACTTAGTTTAATTAGAATAATATATAAAATTATTAGAAGTAATAAACTAAAGATTTTTAATATTCTGAATTTAAAAAGTAAATTTTATTTAATATCGTGACTTAATTAGGTCAGCTAGCTTAGTGGTGTGCAGTCCACATAAATCCTGCAAAGACTCCAACATCCTCACTTCCAATGCATGAATTTAGACATGGATGTAGACTTGTCTATTTACTTGTGCCACTTCAATGACTCACAAGTCATATGTTTTTACAATCAACGTGTAATAATTTCTTTCTTTTTATTTTTTAAAATTATGTGTCATTAACTCTATTTTTCACCTTTATTAAGACTTGGTCCAATGTCTTAGACGGTTAAAAGTTTAAATATTGAAAATTCAAAATCTAGACTCTAGAGAACCCATTTTAATACAGAGATTATTATAAGTTTTTATATATTTCACATGCATTTGGTGCTATAATTAGAAAATAATATAGATGGTATACAAGTAAAAATCACTATGCATTTGGTGCTATAATTAGAAAATAATATAGATGGTATACAAGTAAAAATCACTATGCATTTGGTGCTATAATTAGAAAATAATATAGATGGTATACAATTAAAAATCACTTTATCCTAAGGATAATTTTTTTTATGAAACTAATTTTATTTGATATAGGACTATAACAGTAAGATGGATGTGCATTTTCTTTTATATTCTTCTCTATTTATATTTTTACTTCCATGCCATGAATTTAGACGTTGCTGTAGAGTCGTCTATTCACGTGTGTCGTCCTCTCGTTTTCACAATCAATGTGTAATAATTTCTTTCGTTTTCTCCTTTTTTTGGAATTCAGTGTGATTAATTTCTTTCTCTTTTTTTATATATATTTTTAAGAGTCTCTAACCTAACTTTCTATCAAATGAATCACGAGATCTATATAATTAAGTGTACTTGATAGATAATTATATTGATGTGAAGTGTCTAAATTTTCATTATTAATTGATCAATATAATCATAATCATTTTAGTGTCCATAAATATAAGAAATTGATTCTAAAAAAAATAAAATTATGAGATAAGATTATCATACAGGAGTAAAACTTCAAACACACATAATCATATTATTCTGTTTATACTATACTCACTCCCGTGAGGTTCAAGATCTATTTAAAGAATAATCTCAATATCAAATCTCAATAAAAAATAACATAATTTTATACTTTACTGCCACATTCATGACTCAGTCGAGCTCTCACATAACCAAGTGTTATAACTTCGTTTTATTTTTAGAATTACTATAGAACTAAGAAAGTTGATTTGTTTTGGTTGGGCTAATCTCGTCAGATTTATGATTCACCTACTTTAGATTCATTCAAATTAATCTCTGGTGACCACATTATTCAATTCAAATAAACTTTAAAATTGATATTTTTAATTCATCTAGGTTAGATTCAATTCAAAATAACCATGCAAATCTCAGTGTTGTGGTTTGATTAAACATCTCTGGACCATCTTGAGAAGATGTGGTGCAGTTTTCTTTGAAAACTTTCTATGAGAAAACAATAGAATGAAAACAAGAAAGAGATTATATGGGGGCTTTAAGTTTGGTTGATGTGCTGATGAATCTAACTAGAGTATAATGATTACCCATGAACTGGTGTGCAGTGTATTATCTCGCACTTTTAGGCATGAAACCCATCAAACAATTAAGTTGTTCAAATTTTAAAGAAGGTGAAAATATGGCTAACTAATTTAATTAAGATATTTTTTTATGAATTAAATATAAACTCATCACTATACCATTTAATGGGGCTCATTCTTAAATTTGCTGGTAATATGCTGCACATATGTATGCATGTGATCATCATTTTTAATTATATCATATTCTCAATCTTTGAAATAACTATGAAAAATTATAAATATTTGTTCACGATTTAAAATGATAAGATTCATTTTGCAAGAGTTAAAAAGCTAAAGACTCTTCCATTTTCTTTGGTCAGCTGAGTCCATATATAAATCTTGTAAACATCTTCAACGTCCCCATTCCCACGACATGAATTTAGACATTGTAGTGGAGTCGTCTATTCACTTGTGTCACTTTATTGACTCAAAGTCAAGTTTTTTTGTTTTCACAATCAATATCTAATAATTTATTTGTTTTTCCTTTTAGAATTCTATTTAATTAACTTTATTTTTCACCTTTATTCAGACTTGGTCAGTATTTTGATTTAAGTTTAAATCTTAAAAATTTAAATCATAGAGAGGCAATTTTGATAAAGAATCCGTAGAATAAAATGAAGCGGGCATCTTAAATTTGATTTTCACTCCATCCTAAAGGGCCACTGTTCGTAGAGTTTATTCAGAGTATCTATGAGTATGGAGGTTTGCACATGCCCCGAGAATAAGTATTTGATGGCATGTTTAGAAAATAATATAGATGGTATAAAAGAAAAAATTCACTTATACTAGGGATTGAAAATCTGACTTTTTTCTTCTGTACAATTGCTGAGTTGTTAACATAATTCTCTTCCACCCCCAAGTCAAGTCCTTTCTCTCGTACAATCAACTCTCATATAATTTATTTTTCTTTCTATAATTTGCACTTGTCCCATCGACCTCATTTTCTTCATAAATTTTTTTTTGTCATAGGCATAATTTTCTTCATGTGTCATTTTCGTGACTCAAATCCATCATTTTAAGCAATAATTCTTAAAGTTAAAAAAAATCAATAAATTCAACTTGATTAAGAATTTATTTTGTAACAGAAAAAAAAAAAGAGATCTAATGTTTTTAGCTGAGAATGTATTAGTTTTTTTAATATATTTAGTTTTGATCTATTGGTTGTCAAATATTCTAACATCTCTATTTTTTTAAGATTTAAATTTCCATATTTAAATAGGTTAACACATAAATGGGCCGAAATGGCCCGTTCTGACAAAGACTTATAACACTATTGATAAATTCAAAGCACTCGAGAAATGTAATGAAGAAATTTGATGTGATGTAAGGTTAAACAGAGAAAACCTTAGAGCTAAAAGTGGAAATTTTAATAACTAAATTAGAAATTTTAAAGTGATAGACAATTAGATTTAATTCAATCATAATTGAGGTAATCCAAAACTCAAATTCCTAATAGAAACAAATTAAGAGACCTTCTTGAAGATCTACATAGAAAATAAGCAGCAAGAAAATTGACTCAATTAAGTTAATAAAACTCTAAATGTTTCAATTAATTCAAGTACGACTACTCTCTCAAAAGAAATTCACACACTCACTAAAGACAACATGAATAAATAATTTATTAGATATTAATTTAATCTAAATTTTAGCATTTTTATTTTTAACATTTATTTACACTATTTCATTTCAATGTTTCTTCTTCTTATTCTACGCAAATAAATACTAGGAATTTCTCTACTTCCTATCTTAAGTATGCCTCACAACCATTCATACTACGCCTGTTTTGGTGGAAAATATTTGGACTTTAGAAATTATTATTTACTATTATTTAATATATAAAAAATGATAATTTTAGGTGACCATCAAATTAATTTCGATTGCTTATTCATTAGAAGATTGTCATTTTGTTTCCTTCGCAACAAGCAATATATATATATATATATATAAGCTCATTGAAAAATGGATAAAACAATGAAAATTTGACATTTAATTAAGTGAGTTTAAAATATTTGACTTTTCTTTATTATATTAGTATAAAAATAGAGAATTTTGTTAAAAAGGGATTGAAAATAGACAAAAGGAAATTCAAGATTGAATTTGGTGAATTTAAATGATTTGTTCCAATATTTATGTGATGTAATTGAAAATAAAATTACATCACATAAAACATAACGCATGAGGGGAGATAAATTTAACATTATTCGGTGTTTGATGCTTCAAAACTAGGGCTGCAACTTGGGTCGGGTTTTGACTCGACCCGCATGACCCGACCCGAGAAATCATTCTGGTTGGGTTGAAAATTTTGGGTCAGCGGGTCAAGTCGGGTTGAGAAGACATAAACCCGAATGGACTTCGGGTAGGGTCTGGTCACGTTGAGGATTTTACATGTTAACCCAACCCGACCCGACTTAACCAGACCCGACCCGGCTATAATAAGGTAAAAATGGGTTCAAAATGCGGGTCGGATCAGAATTTTGGTTGATTTGTATTAGAATTTGGGTCAGGCGGGTCGAGAATTTCGGGTTAAGAATTCAGGTTGGGTTGGGTTGGGTTCAATAAATATTAACTAGGGTTGGATCGGGTTTATTAAGACCCGACCCATCTGACCCGAGATTGCAGCCCTACTCAAAATTACAAAAAGGATTATAATGGGCGAAAGGAATAATAGGTTCAATAATTAAAAAAAGTGAAGATGGAATGAGAGAATTACAGTGTATTCTACACAAACTCAAAGGATTAAACTCTCAATCTCACTCGTAAAAAAGAAGCCTCAAAATTACAAAAAAGAGAATTTTCACAAATTTCTCTTAAAAAAATAAAACTCTCTCAAAATAAATCCAAAGGAAAATTTCCAAATTTCTGTATATTACAAACTAAGACTCCTTTTATAGATTTTGAATTTTTAAAATTAGAAATTAAAAAATATTACTAAAATAAATTTAGACTAAATAAAACATATAATTAAAATGGAATTTCAAACAACTATTAAATTTATTTCTCGATATTAAATGACTATACATCTTTAAATGAACATTATTTTTTATAATAAACATATTCACATTTTATACATTGATTTTGTAAAATTAATATAGTAAAAAATAGTTATATTAACAGAACCAAAGTGTCAACTTAATATCGTTTTCGTCTGTGGAATGGAATTGACATTTCAACAATATAAAACTATTAATTTCTTCTTTGTATCACACAATCAAGTAAGATGGCTTCTTTTCTTTCATAGACTTTTCTTAGTCACTATCTCTTCTATGGCTATAATCAAATCAGTAGTCTCATAAAGAATTTTTGTGATCAACAAAAAAGTCAAAAAGTAGCATTGTCATAGAGCAAAATTTCAGAAAAAAGGGAAAACGATGTTAGAAAATAAAATACCTTTAAAAAAAAATGGAAAACTTGCTTCTAAATCTTTCTATTATAACGTAGAAGTAGTGTCATAGTTTTATGTGTCTCATTTTCATTACTCGGAGTCAAGTCCATCATCTCAACCAATCAGATCATCATCTGCTATAATTTCTTTCTCTTTTTCTTTGATATTTTAAGAGTTAGACTAGCAATTTGCAAATCTAACGAGTCACCCCTTCCGTGAATTGTCAAATAATCAAATTTCCTCAGTTCTCTTTGATTTTGGACGCCCATCCTAACACGAATTGAAATTCTCATTTTACCTCTACCGGTGTATCGCTCATCAAGTATCGGTTTACCGATATGCATAATATACATGCAGAGCGGCGTGTTATCGGTACACTTGTACTTGATGAACGGTACACCGACAAAAATAAAATGAGAATTTCACTCCATCCCGTGATACCTAACAGATTTTATCCGTGTTAGGATAACTGGCCTTAGATTTTTCAAAGACTACTCATATGTCAAGAAAAAGTGAGAAAAAAGGATTTCTAATATTCTTTTAAAAACTTAGACCAAATCTAAGTAAATTTCTAATATTGGAAATAAAAAAATATTGGGGATTCATTCAAATATCTTCACCGGTGTTTAGCCCAATGTTGCAACTTGTAAATTTTATGAGGACAATATAATTGTCACCTTAATGAGTCAATCTGATTATTTAATTCAACTTTGAGTGATACAAAAGATTTAGTCTATGTAAATCTATCAAGTAAAACTATAAAATTCTTAAACACATTATATTTAGCTGCCAAAATCATCATAAAAATTATAAAGTATCCCATCATGTCTCAAGATTTTCATTTATCTCAGCAAATTTTACATAGAAGAGAACATTTTTTTTAAAAAAAGAAAAAGAAAATATTATAGAAGAACCATTCAAAGGCTCTGGTAAATTGTTGGTTCATTAGATTGGAATTTTAATCAAAGAAAGATAGAAAAAAGTGCAAACGAGACTCTTTCATTTTGCAAGAGTTAAAAAGCTAAAGATTCTTCCATTTACTTTGGTCAGCAGTCCATATATAAATCCTGTAAACATTTCCAACATCTCCATTCCCACGGCATGAATTTAGACATTGTTGTGTAGTCATTTATTTACTTGTGTCACTTCATTGACTCAAAATCAATTCTTTTTGTTTTCACAATCAATGTCTAAAAATTTATTTGTTTTTCCTCCTTTTAGAATTCTGTCTTATTAACTTTCCTCAAAGTTATTTGGGCCATCCGATTGTTTTACCAACTTTCCTCAAATTACTGCTACTCCTTTCATTTCAGTTTATTAAATACAATATGGTTTTTATGTAAATCCAATGTCTATTTAAAGAGGGTGGGTAGTGTTTGCAATCCATTTCAGAACCATTTCCAAATTTCAACCGGCTATTCTGTGTTGCAATGGCTCTGCCCTCTTTAGCCCATTTGCTTGTGTTGCTGGCCTTCGTTTCCACTGCAACTACTGTATTCAGTTCCAGTCGTACTCAGACTCATACACCAGAGAAAATTGTATGCATTGAAGAAGAGAGGCAAGCCCTTCTCTCATTCAAAGATGGCCTCAGATCTCCAAATAATAGCAGCCTCCTTCTGTCCTCATGGGTTGGTAGCGATTGCTGTAATTGGATGGGAATTGGGTGCAACAACAACACCGGCCATGTCGTCAGACTCGATCTCCGTAATGCATCCATTGATGTTCCCGACTCTGGTGAACTAAATCCTTCTCTTCTTCAGTTGAACCACCTTGAATACTTGGACTTGAGTAACAACTCCTTTGGGAATAGGTCAATTCCAAATTTTTTTGGCTCATTCAAAAAATTGACATACCTCGATCTGTCTTCTGCATGTTTTAGCGGAGCAGTTCCAAGTCAGCTTGGAAATCTTTCACACCTGCAATACCTTGATCTTTCAAGTCTTTCGAATTATGAGAATTATTTGAATGTCCACGACTTCGGTTGGGTGTCCTATCTTTCTTCTTTGGAGTACCTTAACATGGATGGTGTGAATCTCAGCAGAGCTCACGACTGGTTGAAGGTAACTAATTTGCTTCCTTCTCTGGTCCTCTTGACCCTCAGGGATTGTTCTCTAAAGAATCTTCCTATTCTCACTCAGCCCAACTGGACAACCCTCACTTTTCTCGATCTTTCTAGTAATGAAATTGCTTCAAAGTTTCCTTCTTGGTTGGTTAACGTCACCCACCTAGAATATCTTTATTTGACCTACAATAATTTTAGTGGTACTGTGCCAGAAAGTGTTGGGCAACTATCGAAACTAACGTGGTTGGAACTTAGTTTAAATCATTTTAGTGGGACTGTGCCAGAAAGTGTTGGGCAACTATCGAAACTAATAACGTTGAAACTTAGTTCCAATCATTTTAGTGGGACTGTGCCAGAAAGCGTTGGGCAACTATCGAAACTAATGTTATTGGATCTTAGTTCCAATCATTTTAGTGGAATTGTGCCAGAAAGTGTTGGGCAGTTATCAGAACTAATGTTATTGGATCTTAGTTCCAATCATTTTAGTGGGATTGTGCCAGAAAGTGTTGGGCAGTTATCAGAACTAATAATTTTGGATCTTTCTAACAATTCCCTTGTTTTCAATGTGAGCCAAGAATGGATACCTCCTCCGAAACTCGAACTCATTGCATTAGGCTCTTGTAGATTAGGTCCCAAATTTCCCAGGTGGCTTCGGTTTCTCAAGGACTACTCATTGATTGACTTGTCAAATAATCAAATTTCAGATGCCATGCCTACTTGGTTTTGGAACTTGTCCTCCAAAGTTACCTTCATAGATCTTTCTTCCAATAACATATCTGGTAAGATTCCAACATCCTTAGAATTTAACACAGGGCGAACTATTGATTTAAGTTCAAATCGTTTTGAGGGTTTTCTACCATATCACGTCTCAAATGCAGATATCATGAATGATTTCTATTATTTTGATACTACATTAAATGCTAGTGATAATTTTTTAAATGGTAGCATTCCCTTGTCTTTTTGTGACATTAAATCAGTTACGGCCCTAGACCTCTCAAACAACCAAATAACAGGACAAATTCCTTCATGCTTTCGGAACTTTTCAAATTTGGGGTTTCTAGACTTGTCAAATAATAGTCTAGAGGGTGAAATTCCTTCATTCAATTTTTCATCATTGATGGTTTTGGTTTTGGAAAATAATCATTTAACAGGACATCTACCATCATCGATTGCAAAACTTACAGATTTGAGTATTTTGAGTTTATCAAATAATTTTTTGAATGGTACAATTCCGAGACGATTTGAGAGTCCTTCTCTTACACTCTTACTTTTGAGCCATAATCACCTTCATGGAGTACTCCCTTTGTCTTTTGCAAATCCAACAAAATTAGTTGCTATTGATCTTAGTAAAAATAGATTGTCTGGATCCCTGACAACATGGAAGTGGGAAAGCCTAACTCAATTGAGGTTTCTCAACCTTCAATCAAATATGTTCCATGGCAATATCCCCCTACAACTATCGCTGCTTGTGACTCTTCAAGTTCTAAACCTTGCTGACAATCATCTATCGGGAGTCATACCAAGTTCTTTCAGCAACTTCACAGCAATGGAAATGACACATGATCTAAGTGAAGTCAGCGGCTATTTGAAGTTGTCGGTGATCATGAAGGGGATTGAACTTGAGTACACTACAACAATTGGTTTATTGAATACGATTGACCTTTCTGGAAATGGTTTATTTGGTGAAATCCCCAAAGGATTAGTACGACTTGCAGGTCTGAAAAGCTTGAATTTGTCAGGAAATCATTTGGAAGGAAGCATCCCCAAAGATATTGGCAACATGCAACAGTTAGAATCCCTCGACTTCTCAAGAAATCACTTGTCTGGTACAATTCCATCGAGTATCTCTGCATTGAATTTCTTGAGTGTCTTGAATTTGTCATACAACAATCTTTCTGGGGCAATTCCGCAAGGCAACCAAATTCAGACCTTAATCGATCCATCAATATACATGGGCAACTACAACCTTTGTGGCCCACCACTTTCAAAGATGTGTCTTGATCATGTTCCGCAAATTTGGTCGATTCCAAATGGTGGTGATGCAGAAGATGAGAGCAAACTACAATGGTTTTTTGTGGGTTTTGCACCTGGATTTGTGGTAGGATTTTGGAGCATATTTGGTGCTCTAATGATCAAAAGGCAATGGAGGATTGCCTTTTTCAGGTTGGTTGATCGCTTGAATGACTCGCTTAATGGGCTCTTTGTGTTTATAATAGTCAAGTTTATAAAAGAATAAATGAGTTGTAACATTCTTCTTTAGAATGGACGGTTTATGTTTATTGTAACATGTTATCCTTCAGAAATAAAAATGGGCCTATTTAGCATTTGATTTGATTATTTTGCTGATTTTTTCGCTTTTCTTTGCACCTTTTCACACAAAGGCACCAATAACCGAGTTTCCCACATGCCTTGTTCGATCACAGGCAAACAACCCAACTAAAACCAAACTCAACTCCAAATTTGACCATCGTATCTTGACTTACTCAATAAATGGTTTGATCTAATTCAGACATGTTCAAATTGATTGGAGCATCATAGTGTTGTGTTGTAGAGAAAATGTTATTTAAATATTAAAATAAGAAAAGCAAATAAAATTACATCACATAAAACATAACGAATGAGGTGAGATAAATCTAACCATTGTTAAGTGTTTGATGCCTGCATCAAAATTACAAAAGAGAATTTTCACAAATTTCTCTGAAAAAATTAAAACTCTCTCAAAAGAGATCCAAAAGAAGAATTCCAAATTTCATCGAGATAATTCTTTTTAGTTCAATATTTAAGAATAAAACTTTTTGATGTGACACGTGAGATCCACAGTCTCTTACCCTATGCCTTCTGCTCTGCCAATTGCTTAAGAGAAAATCATAGTTTTTATGTTATTTCAATTGTTTGGATCTAGTATAATAAATCAAGGATAGAAATTAAGAAAATTGGTGGGTGAAGAAAATCACACAAATATTCTAAAAGCTATATGAATAATATTAAGGATTCAACATTTCAACATTTCATTCTTTCATTATTTTTTTTTAGAAATACCTCCAAAATCAGGATTCTCTTTGAGAAATCATATAAAAATTGTATCTATGACATTGATTGTTTAATAAATAGGTAAAAAAATTAAAAAAAGGATAATCTAAAGGAAAATGAGGTTAGAAATGAACATACCTTTGAAAAATTGAAAATTTGCTTCTAGACGTTTCTAAAACCGTACACGATAAAAGACTAAAAGCAAAAATGAATGAAATGGCTTAATTTTAAAAAAAATTAAGAACATAAACTTGAAATTATTAATAATTTAAATCTTGAAAATTCAAACTCTAGAGAGCCCATTTTAATAAAGAGATTATTATAATTTTTTATATATTTCACATGCATTTGGTGGTATATTTAGAAAATAATATAGATGGTATACAAGTAAAAAATCACTTTATTATGAGGTTAATTGTTTTTATGAAACTAATTTTATATGATATAGGACTATAACAGTGGGATGGATGTGTATTTTTAATTATAAATCTCAAAATATTCAAATAAGAGAGAGGCAATTTTGATAAAGAATACGTAGAATAGAATAAAGCGGGCATCTTAAATTTAATTTCCACTCCATCCTAAAGGGCCATTGTTCGTAGAGTTTATTCAATGTATCTATGAGTACGGAAGTTTGCACATGCCCCGAGAATAAGTATTTGATGTCATGTTTAGAAAATAATATAGATGGAATACAAGTAAAAATTCACTTATACTAGGGATCTAAAATCTGATTTTTTTTTCTTCTATACAATTGCTGAGTTGTTAACATAATTCTTTATTAGATTAGTATAAAAATAGAGAATTTTGTTAAAAAGGGATTGAAAAATAGACAAAAAGAAATTCAATATTGAATTTGATGAATTTAAATGATTTGTTCCAATATTTTTGTGATGTAATTGAAAATAAAATTAGATCACATAAAACAAAACGCATAAGGTGAGATAAATTTAACATTGTTCGGTGTTTGATGCTTGAAAATTAGGGCTGCAACTCGGGTCAGGTTTTGACTCGACCCGCATGATCCGACCCGAGAAATCATGTGGGTCGGGTTGAAAATTTTGGGTCAGCGGGTCAGGTCGGGTTGAGAAGACATAAACCCGCATGGAATTCAGGTCGGGTCTGGTTGAGGATTTTAAAAGTTAATCCAACCCGACCCGACTTAACCAGGAATTCAGGTATGGGTTCAAAATGCAAGCCGGGTCAGAATTTGGGTTGATTTGTATTAGAATTTGGGTCGGGTCGGGTCGAGAATTTCGGGTTAAGAATTTGGGTCGGGTCTGGTTGGGTTCCATAAATATTAAGTCGGGTTGGATCGGGTTTATTAAAACCCGATCCACCCGACCCGAGTTGCAGCCCTACTCAAACTTACAAAAAGGATTATAATGTGCGAAAGGAATAATAGGTTCAATAATTAAAAAAAGTGAAGATGGAATGAGGGAATTATAGTGTATTCTACACAAACTCAAAGGATTAAACTCTCAATCTCACTAGTAAAAAAGAAGCCTCAAAATTACAAAAAAGAGATTTTTCACAAATTTGTCTTAAAAAAATAAAACTCTCTCAAAAGAAATCCAAAGGAAAAATTCCAAATTTCTGTATATTACAATCTAAGACTCCTTTTATAGATTTTGAATTTTCAAAATTAGAAATTAAAAAATATTAGTAAAATAAATTTAGACTAAATAAAACATATAATTAAAATGGAATTTCAAACAACTATTAAATTTATTTCTCGATATTAAATGAACATTATTTTTTATAATAAACATATTCACATTTTATAAATTAATTTTGTAAAATTAATATAGTAAAAAATAGTTATATCAAAAGAACCAAAGTGTGAACTTAATATCGTTTTCCTCTGTGGAATGGAATTGACATTTCAACAATATAAAACTATTAATTTATTCTTTGTATCACACAATCAAGTAAGATGGCTTCTTTTCTTTCATAGAATTTTCTTAGTCAATATCTCTTCCTATGGCTATAATCAAATCAGTAGTCTCATAAAGAATTTTTGTGATCAACAAAAAAGTCCAAAAATAGCATTATCATAGAGCAAAAGTTCAAAAAAAAAAAAAAAGGAAAACTGATGTTAGAAAGTAAAATACCTTAAAAAAAAATGGAAAACTTGCTTCTAAATCTTTCTATTATAACGTAGAAGTAGTGTCATAGTTTTATATGTGTCTCATTTTCATCACTCGGAGTCAAGTCCATCATCTCAACCAATCAGATCATCATCTGCTATAATTTCTCTCTCTTTTTCTTTGATATTTTAAGAGTTAGACTAGCAATTTGCAAATCTAACGGGTCACCCCTTCCGTGAATTGTCAAACAATCAAATTTCCTCAGTTCTCTTTGATTTTGGATGCCCATCCTAACACGAATTGAAATTCTCATTTTACCTCTACCGGTATATCTCTCATCAAGTATCGGTTTACCGATATGCAGAATATATACATGCAGAGCGGCATGTTATCGATACACTTGTACTTGATGAGCGGTACACCAGTAGAGATAAAATGAGAATTTCACTCCATCCCGTTACATCTAACATATTTTACCCGTGTCAGGATAACTGGCGTTAGATTTTTCAAAGACTACTCATATGTCAAGAAAAAGTGAGAAAAAAGGATTTCTAATATTCTTTTAAAAACTTAGACCAAATCTAAGTAAATTTCTAATATCATAGGCCACATTTTAAATAATTTGATAATCTTCATGATTAATCATCCAACCATACATCTTTTTTAATTATATGTGAGTTCCATGTGACCATATCTATGTAAATACCAAAACATAGAAATTACTCCCAAACACTCACCCAAGTCTTAAGTTTAATAAATAGCAATTAATTACTTTCTTCAAAGCATTCTCTATTTGATCAAGCAATTCAGTCATGGCTCAACTCGATTGGCTTGAATTAATCATTTCATATTTGTCAAGTACACTAATTACTCAATCAGATAGTGTAAAATTTAGTTGCATGCAGTTTAATTTATCTAATAATTAGATATATGATTAGACTGAATTGACTCAAGTTTATGAGTTCGGTTTTAAAACTCTAAGCTCACTTAATAGAGTCACGAGATTTAATGACTCAGTTTACTTTGAATAATGTATAAAATTATTAAAAGTAATAAACTAAAGATTTTTAATATTCTGAATTTAAAAAGTAAATTTTATTTAAATATCATGACTTAATTTAGACATTGCTCCAACATCCCCACTTCCACGGCATGAATTTAGACATTGTTGTAGAGTCTATTCACTTGTGTCACTTCATTGACTCACAAGTCTTTTGGTTTTCACAATCAATGTTTAAAAATTTCTTTCTTTTTCTTTTTAAAATTATGTGTGATTAACTTTATTTTTCACCTTTATTAAGACTTGGTCCAATGTTTTAGTTAAAGTTTGAATATTAAAATTCAAAATCTAGAAAGCCCATTTTAATAAAGAGATTATTATAATTTTTTATATATTTCACATGCATTTGGTGTTATATTTAGAAAATAATATAGATGGTATACAAGTAAAAAATCACTTTATTCTGAGGATAATTGTTTTTATGAAACTAATTTTATATGAGATAGGACTATAACAGTGGGATGGATGTGTATTTTTTATATATTTTTATTTCCACACCATGAATTTAGACTTTGCTGTAGAGTCGGCTATTCACTTGTATCATCTTCTCGTTTTCACAATCGATGTGTAATAATTTCTTTCTTTTTCTCTTTCTTTTTTTGAATTCAGTATGATTAATTTCTTTTTCTTTTTCTTTTTTATATTTTTAAGAGTCCCTAACCTAACTTTCTATCAAATGGATCACGAGATCTATATAATTAGTTATTATTCCTCTTCTTCTATATATTAATGTAATCCTATGTTAAACAGTGAGAGGGGTTAGAGAGAGTGAGAGACAGGGAAGATCTGAGAGGGAGAGACCTTATAATCACCTGTACATATTTCTCAATAGTAGGATTTGATCTTGCTCCGTGGACATTAGGGGTGAAACTTGGGTTGGGTTTTGACCCGACCCCAAAATAGTGTGGGCTGGGTTATGGAAATTGTAAACTCGGGTCGGGTTGGGTTAGGAAAAAAAAAACCCGACTGAAATTCTGGTCGGGTTGGGCTGAAGAATTTAAATTTCAACCCGACCCGACCCGAAAAAAGCCCGACCTAGAAAAACCCGACCCGAATTCATAACTTAAATAAAACCCTACGCCCCTTCCACTTCCGTTTCCCCTCTTTTGAAAATCGATATCTACCTCTTCCTCTTCCTCTTCCTCTTCCCCTCTTTCAAAAATCGGGCTAACTCAAGCTAAATCGGGCTAACTTGGGCTAACTCGGGACGGGTCGGGTCAACTCTCGGGTTGAGAGTGTTAACAATTTGGGTCGGGTTGGGTTGACATACTCGGGTTTGCAATTCGGGTCGGGTCGGGTCGGGTTCAAAATTTTTTAACATGGGTTAGGGTTGGGTTTGTCAAAACCCGGCCCGCCCGACCCGAGTTTCAGCCCTAGTGGACATAGGCATTCTAGCCCAACCACGTAAATCTTTTGTCATGTGATTTGATTGATTGGTTACATTTAATTAATCTTTAATCCCCAATAGAATGGCCCCATTAAGAAGCACTCATTGTGTCCGAGATTGATAAAGTGATAGACAATTACTTTAGTTTAAAGGTAAAAGTGGCTATTAGACACTTGGTATGTATTCGGTATAAATCCATTCATATGAAGTGAAGCATAGCAAAATACTAAGATCTAAAGTCATTTATGTCTATCTGATCCAAATGCTTTGAATTCAATGACCAGAAACAATCTTGCACTCAAAATTTTGGTTTTAAGATACTTCACAGTTCACAATACATTCATTTCATTGAGTATGACTTATTGAGCTACCATTTCAGTCATTTTAGTTTATTACAGTTCCAATTTTTTTTTTTTAATTTCTAAAAATAAAGTTCGGCCCAACATAGATTATCCATATTTTTCATAGATGCTGAAAAATTCCAAAATATCCACATCAACTTGACAAAAATCTTGTGCTCATCATTGATTGCCCTAGCTATAGTCGTTGTAGGCCGCCGCCTAGGGTCCCCCTAAAATAGGTCTAAAAAATAAAGCGCGGTAGAGCCCTTGTGATTTTAGGGCTCTTAACAGGGCCTCATCTTAACTATTTTGCCTAGGGCCCCTGAGATTTTAAGGTATCTTAGAGCCGGCAATATTGATTGCTGATGGGTGGTGCTTCTTTAGTCTTTCCAAAACCCCTAGTTATTGTGGGCTGATTTTTATATTGTATACCATTTATATTATTTTGTAAATATAACACAAAATACATGTAACATTTACAAAAATTCATAATCAATCTCTTTATTAAAATGACTTCTCTAAAATTTGAATTTTCAAGATTTAAATTTTGAAGTCTGAATCATGGTTAAAAATAAAGTTAATCACACGTAGTTTTAAAAACAAAAAGAAAGAAATTATTTCATAATACACTAAAACTTCTATCATGTACTATGGTTGGAACCATAATAAATATGTTACATTATAAAGGTTATTAAATTAGAAGGTCTACCCGTATTCCTTTTCAAAAATCTTCTTAAAACTCTCACTCATCATTAAAATGTCGTTTCAACTTCTCTTTATGAAAACAAGTCACTCCATTTATTCTTATAGAGTTCTCGTTCATTTAGATTAGAGTGCCTCAACCGTCCCAAAAAATGAGAAAGTTTATCCAGAAGTCTATTTTAGATTACTTTTCATGGAGTTTAGATGATATAGTTTGTGAGGTCCTTAAATCACTTTTGCAGTTATTTTGTATTCAGAATGTATGGAATATTACTTTACAAACTGGTATAGCTTGTGTATGTTTTTTCCCTGAATGTATTGAGTACTAAATTAAAGAAATTTATTAAATTTTGTATGGACTCGAATTCAGAACCAAACTGCAAATTATTATAGACAGTGAAGAGTAAAACTTCAGTGCCATTCACCCATTTGTACGATTTAGATCTTCAAAATAATATTAATAATAATATTATTAAAGAAATTGATCTTTAGAAATTTTATCTAACAAAACTTGATAAGTAAATAAAGGAGCATTCCCTTATTCATGGTGTTATGTACATATTCCATCTATTTTACATGGATAATTAGTCTCCGTAGAGAAAAAACTATTTACAAATTGTAATATTCGGCTAATCATTCGTTACTATATTTTGAGTGAATCCTCAATGTTTTGATTTAATCTGTAAAGTCTCATTATGAGCTTTAAACTTATCAAATATTAGTCTCTTTAAATAATTTTGAGTGATAAAAATGATTTAATCTATGTAAATCTATCTTCTAAAAATATAAAATTCATAAAAACATTTATTTAAATGCCAAAAAAATCGTAAAAATGTTGTTAAGATTATGAATAAATTACAAAAAATAAATATAACAATGAGAAACACATTATTGAAAATTTTATTACAACATGTTTGTGAGCCATTGATTACTTAAATTGATGTTCTATTTTTTATATTGGATAGTTACTAATGTTTCGTAAAATTAAAATATTTATTGAGCGCTTTTCTTCTTTTATCTACATTTCCAATATTTTTCCACTTTTTTAGATACTTATCAGGAGAAAGAGCTACTGAGATGACTTGACGCTCCTAAGGGCAGTGGGTATCACTTGTAAAAAAAATCACTTTTTTTTACTTTAATTCTTCAAAATTAATATAATAAACAAAATAATTATGTTAAATGTACTATCACGTTCAGTGACTCAAATGTCATAAAGAATTTTGTGATAGACATAATTTTCTTCATGTGTCACTTTTGTGATCAAATCATCATTTCATTTCATATAAAGAAGTCATCAACTGCCACAATTACTTTCTCTTCTTCTATCACATTTTCTAAGAATTTGTTAGAAAGACTCTCGAATTGAGCTTTCAGCCTATATACTATACAGGTGAACTGTCTAATTTTTTATATTATATGATTTTTTAAATTAAATAATTTTTGAATTTTAAGATATCTACTGTCCATTTATATTTATTGTCTGATTTGAAACATTTGTATTTTTTTAAGGAACTCTCTATATAAGGCTACCACTCCATGTGATCTCATCCATTTTCAACACACTTTATACTACTCCAATATAAATGAGATAATTATTTTGGGACAATTCCAAAATCCATAAGACAACTAATTTGAGACAGAGGGAGTAATTAATTAATGGCAGATGTGCTTGGAACTCTAATGGTAAAATTTTCATATAACCATATTGACATTGTTAAAACATATTAGTAGAACTCATCTTTTAAAATCGACTATTAAAGAGAGGGAAGCTATGTGCTTATAAATCCCATAACATAAAGGTCTTCTGGCAATGTGTGAATTTGTTGCTAATACTCTCCTGTCAGAGTCAGGGCTTGAGATACGAATTTGAGCCATCTCTATGGTAATCCTAATACCATGTTAAAACAATACATAGAACTCATCCTTAAAATATCGACTTATAAGGAGAGGGAACCCATGTGCTATAAATCCCATAATCCAAAGGTCCACTAGCGATATAGGACTACCTAACAATACTATAATGATTTCTAAGTTGATTAATCCAATCCAATTAAGATTCTTTTTCTTTTTCTTTTCTTTTTTTCATTTTTAATGACTGGGTAAGTAATTCATTCAAAAACAGGGGCACTCCCCAAAAAGATAAAGGAAATAGCTCATGAATTCCCTCATTATATAAAGTTAACATTTTAATCTCAAACAATTAAGTGATGAACTTTTTTCTTCTAGAATTTTTATGTCTTCCCAGTCTACTAACTTGATGTAGTTAGGTCACTTTTTTACAACTCAAACTAAAATAAATTGTATTTTATAATAAATTAGATTTCACTAATCTTACAAAATCAAGTAACTTGTTGTTTATGTGATAATTTAAAAGAAATTTATTTAATAAATATATAAAAGTCACCTGATTTAAACTAAATAAAATAGAGTGAAAGTGGAATTTTCTATTTATTAAATTTATTTATTCAAATCAAATGAATAAAAATAATGGAATGAAAATTATATGTAATTTACATAATAGATATGTTCAATATTTTTTAACCTTAACTATTCAAAATTAATATAGTAAACAAAATAATTATATTAAATCTACTATCACGTTCAATCAAATGTTAGAAAGAATTTTTGTGATAGACATAATTTTCTTCATGTGTCATTTTCGTGAATCAAATCCATCATTTCATACAAAGAAGTCATCAACTGCTACAATTTCTTTCTTTTTCTTATCACATGAAAACTCTCCAATTGAACTTTCAGCAACTATACAGGTGAACTATCTAAAATTTTTCTCTCAAATTGATTATGTAAATTATATAATCTTTAACTTTTAAATGTTAATAAAGGGTAGCGATCCTCCCACGAGCATTTTGTGTAACCCGACACGGGTTTTACTGTATTGCCTATTTTGCCCTTCGAACCGGCTCGCCAAACCCTTCGAATCAGCTCGTCGGATCACTGACCGGCTCACTGAAATTTATCTAACTGAGACTGTTTTTTCATATGGAACAACAAATCGGATCACTGAAATCGAATCACTGATTGAGTCACTGAAATTTATCTAAGTGAGACTATTTTTTCATATAGAATGGCAAATCGGATCATTGACCCGATCACTGACCGGCTCACTGAAATTTATCTAAGTGAGACTGTTTTTTCATATAGAACAGCAAACCGGATCACTAACTGGCTCACTGACCGGATCACTGAATTTTTTTTAAAATGCTTTCGTACAGCAATGGAAGGGTAAAATGGGCAATACCTTAAATCCCGTGTCTCGTTACACAAAATGCCCGTGGGAGGATCGATACCCTTAATAAATATAAGTAATTGATTTTTTTAAAATTTAAAATGATAAGATAATAATATAAAATAGGAGTGAAACTTTATATACACTTAATCACATTATCGATAATGTTTACATAGAATTCAAGATTCATTTAAAGAACAATTTCAATATCAAATCTCAATAAGAAATATCTCAAAGGAATTTTTTCTTCTTAATAAGCGTAATTCCATAATGTCACTTCTATGACTCAGTTTTATTTTCCGTCACACACAATCAAGTGTTATAATAATCTGTTATTTATTTATTTTTATATTATTAATTTAATTTTCTTTAGCTGTATCTTTTTATTTTTTAGAATTGTTATATTATCAATTTAATTTAATTTTTATGCTTTTTATTTATCAATAGTCAATCAAATGATGAGCAAGACAAAGCCATAGGCCATCCACTTTGTTTAGTTGAACTGTGAAAATTTGGTAGCAACACCGAAAGAGAGTGGGAAAGCGATCAAATTCGCAATAGACTTAACTTGTTTATATGATTATGATTTAGACAGTTTTAGATTATGTTTTTCTTATTTTCTTAGAATTTTTATAATTGTCATGTAATTAGATTATGTTGTTTGTTTGATTATCACAATGTTTGAATTTTTTACTGCATTTTTTTAATACTTTTTCATTTGAAAATTGTTGTTTTCAACATTCTAACACTAGTAAAATATCTGAGATTTAAATAATAATTATGTAAAATATTTTGAGTTTAGAAATTATTATTTACTAATATTTAATATATATAAAAAAGATAACTTTAGATGAATTTTCTTTATTATATTAGTATAAAAATACAGAATTTGTTAAAAAGGGAATGAAAAATAGACAAAAGGAAATTCAAGATTGAGTTTGGCGAAAAACATGATTTGTTCTCTATTTGGGCCATTCGATTGTACGACCCACGTGGATCATTACTGATGTTAGGTGTCAACACATCTTTTACCAATTTTCCTTACATCTTATTAAATACAATATGGTTTTTTTTATAAATCCTATGTCTATTTAAAGAGGGTAGTGTTTGCAATCCATTTCAGAACCTTAACCAGATTCCAGCCGGCTATTGTGTGGTGCCATGGCTCTGCTTTCTTTAGCCCATTTGCTTGTGTTGCTGCCTTTTCTCTCCACTGCAACTACTGCATTCAGTTCCAATCAGACTCATCAAACACCAGAGAAAGTTGTATGCATTGAAGAAGAGAGACAAGCCCTTCTCACATTCAAAGATGGCCTCAGATCTCCAAATAATAGCAACCTCCTTCTGTCCTCATGGGTTGGTAGCGATTGCTGTAATTGGATAGGAGTTGGGTGCGACAACAACACCGGACATGTCGTCCTACTCGATCTCCGTAATGCATCCATTGATGTTCCCTTTGAATCTGGTGAACTCAATCCTTCTCTTCTTGAGTTGAACCACCTTGAATACTTGGACTTGAGTGACAACTCCTTTGGGTTTAGGCCGATTCCAAATTTTTTTGGCTATTTCAAAAAATTGAAGTACCTCAATCTGTCTTCTGCATGTTTTAGCGGAGCAGTTCCCACTCAGCTTGGAAATCTTACACACTAGCAGTTCCTTGATCTTTCAGGTCGTGATTGTGTTAATTCTTTGAATGTCCAAGACTTGGATTGGGTTTCCAATCTTTCTTCTTTGAAGTACCTTTACATGGATGTGTGGTCTCAGCCGAGCAAACGATTGGTTCCAGGTTACTAATTTGCTTCCTTCTCTGTCCACCTTGAGCCTCTCATTTTGCTCTCTGAGGAATCTCCCTGCTGTGATCCGTAAATGGATCGGTGGGGCAGCAACTCAACAGCTTGAGTTCGATTTGGAACTTTTAACTCAGCAGCAGTTGGGACTCAGCATTTGGACAGTTTGGAATTTGGATTTTACTTCAAATCACACAGCAGTTTAGGATTTGAATTTCAATTCAAATCATATAGCAGTTCCACTCAGCAGTTTGGGACAGTTTATCAAACAGCAGTTTGGACAGTTACAAATTAGAAGATTATATAAGGGGGACTCCTGCAGACAGCCAGAACTACTGGAGACCAAAAACCAGCGTGCATACACAGTTTGTCTCTTACTCTAGTCTTTCTACTCTTCTCCAGACAAGCCATATTATTTTCAGATAGTTTCATTCTCATTTCTCAGTTTCCAGACACTCAATTAGTTTACATTGTTATCTCATTAAGATACAGTTCATTGTACCTATTTTGTTGTCCGAGTAAGAAGTCTCAACTCATCCTTGAAATTACTGAGTTATAACTCAGTTCACATTTGGGATCATGCTGTCACTCATCCCAACTTGACAACTCTCACTCATCTTGATCTATCTCATAATAATATTGCTTCAAAGTTTACTTCTTGGTTGGTTAACCTCACCCACCTAGAATTTCTTGATTTGAGCTTCAATACTTTTGAAGGTTCATTGCCAGATTCGTTTGTAAACCTTTCCAATCTAGAGTATCTTGCTCTGGCTGGGAATAGTATAAAAGGTCCAATTCCTCGTTCCATTGGGTGCCTCTGCAACTTGCAAGTTTTGGCTTTACGCTTCAATGAAATGCAGGGAGACGTAAATGGATTTCTTCAAAGTTTGTCCACATGTTGCAGCGATGATTCAGACAAAGATGGAAGACCTTCATCCATGAGAAAATTGTATCTTGGTTGCAATAATTTCAATGGGACTGTGACAGAAAGTGTTGGGCAATTATCAAAACTAGTGTGGTTGGGTCTTTCTAACAATTATCTAGAAGGCATTATATATGAAGCGCATTTTGCAAATCTCACAAAGCTCGAAACTCTAAGACTATCCGGCAATTCCCTTGTTTTCAATGTTAGCCAAGGCTGGATTCCTCCTCCTAAACTCATACACATTCGATTAGGCTCTTGTAGATTAGGACCCAAATTTCCCAGGTGGCTTCGGTTTCTCAAGGACTACTCATCTATTGACTTGTCAAATAATCAAATTTCAGATGCCATGCCTACATGGTTTTGGAACTTGTCTTCCCAAGCCATCTATATTGACCTCTCAGATACTCAACTAAGAGGACAAATTCCTTCATCTTTCATCAATATTTCATAGTTGAGTTATTTTTTTCTGGAAAATAATAATTTAACAGGACAGATACCATCATCGATTGCAAAACTTATAAATTTGGTGATTTTAAAGTTATCAAATAACTCTTTAGATGGTACAATTCCGAGACGATTTGAGAGTCCTTATCTTACACTCTTGCTTTTGAGCCATAATCACCTTCATGGAGTAACTCCCTTTGTCTTTTGCAAATCTAACAAAATTGGTTGCTATTGATCTTAGTAAAAATACATTGTCTAGATCCCTAGAAACATGGATGTGGGAAAGCCTAACTCAGTTGAGGTTTCTCAATCTTCGATCAAATATGTTTCATGGCAATATCCCCTCGCAACTATCACAACTTGCGTCTCTTCAAGTTCTAGACCTTGCTGACAATCATCTATCGGGAGTCATTCCAAGTTCTTTCAGCAACTTCACAGCAATGGCAAGGACACATAATGCAAGTGAAGTCATCACTCTCCTCGCCATCAATGATGCAATTATGGTTGATCATGAAGGGGGTTGAACTTGAGTTCACCACAACAATTGGTTTCTGGAATATTATTGACCTTTCTGGAAATGATCTATCTGGAGAAATCCCCAAAGGATTAGTAAGACTTACAGGACTGAAAAGCTTGAATTTGTCAGGAAACCATTTGGAAGGAAGCATCTCCAAAGATATTGATAACTTGTTGCAGTTAGAATCCCTTGACTTCTCAAGAAATCACTTGTTTGGTACAATTCCATTGAGTATCTCTGCATTGAATTTCTTGAGTAGCTTGAATTTGTCATACAACAATCTTTCTGGGCATATTCCATCGGGTAGATAGCTTCAAACTTTCAGTTCATCAAGCTATACGAGCAACTATAATCTTTGTGGCACACCACTTTCAGAGTGCCCAGATGGACCCAGTCCTATACCATTGACCTTTGATGGTGGAGATGCAGAACATAGGTCCAAGCTGTTATGGTTTTCTATTGGTGCGGCGATGGGATTTGTGATCGGATTTTAGGCTATATGTGGAACTTTAATCTTGAACAAGTCATGGAGGATTTCATATTATGGGTTCTTTGATAAGTTGATTGCCAGACTCAATTTACTTGTTGTAAATATAATCGTGAAAGTTAAGAAGAAATAAAGCTCCAACAGTATCTTCTTTTGTGAAAGATTTGCCAATAAATTTTAGGGTGGTTATTTCTACAATAATATATGGAATGCTCATGTATGTTTTTGACCCTTCATGATTTAATAAATGTTGTCTTCATGCTCTCTCTCTCTCCATTTTTTTTGTTAACAAAATGTATGAGAAATTCTTTTTTGACAATTAATTTCTTGTGAACTAGGTAACCAACATTTCACAGTTATTTATTTTTTGTCATATGGATGAGTTCTTGATGAAAGATCAGGGTAGATAATCATCAAAGTATATATTTAGAAGCTAAAAAGATTTAATAGAATTAGTGAGTGCATCTCGATGGGTTTAAATTGATTATAGATTTAATTTATTAGAAAATAATGATTTTTAAGGAAAATGGAATGCAAGCATGGGAAAAAAAAAATAAGATTACTTCGTTCACAACAAATTGGCTCTCTGTTGATATTTTTGCCAAGATGTTTGGGTCAAGCCTAGTCCTAGGCTAATAACACTGAGTAGATCCATAAATGGCTACGCCCATATTAACGGTGTAGGCCTTTTTTTTGGGCCTTATAATTAAAGCATTTGGTCTTGGGCCTATTATTTGTCCAGGTGAGTATTGAGTGACCCACAACTTGAAATGATATGGGCACATGAGGTAAAATTAAGTTGAGTTTGGATTAGGTCATGTTCGGGTCTACTTCTTTGAACTCATTTCTGCTTCACGCTAAAGCCCAACAAATGTTCAAGGCCCAACTTGAATGGACAACGTCATCTGTAATATGAAGCAGTTACACTCTTGAATATGGTAAAATTAGGTCTTGAACTTGGGCTAGGCTTAATCTGAGCGCACATTAAAATGAATTTCGGTTCTGGTTTACACAAGCTCATTTCGGGCTCATTTTTTTAGCTAAATATTAGACCAAAATTAGAATTCGGGTTGGCCATTGGTCTACTACCTGAAAGCCCAAGTTTTGACCTAAAGCCTAAATTTGAGCTGCATTTTCTAAAAATTTATGTAAAGTGTCAATTTTATTTTAGAGAATAATAGTAAAAAAAGCTCCATTTTTAGGCTCAAAGAAGCCCAAGCTGAGAGAAGCCCACCTATACATTTTGGATTTAAAATTAGGCTAAAGTCATTACCAAACTGGGGAAAAGAGGAGAAACCCTCATTTCTCTCGTTTATCCTCATCCAAACACAACTTTAGACTAATTAAAGGGTAGTGAATAATGGAGTTTATATTATGCTTTCTTATAAATTTACATTTATATATATTTTTTAATTTTTAAAATAATTTTTTTGAAATTTTGGTTTAAATTTCTAAACTGAGTACTATCAAATTGCTTGTAAGTAAAAAAAAAAAAGTTGAGCTAATAAATTCTTCAGTCAATTAAGGTTAGATAAGTAGAGCAACTCCGCAAAATAATGATCTCTTCTTTTATTTTATTTTTAATTATAAGACATACCTAAATGAAGATTAGATAAGTAGAGTGATCCTAATTAGGTAAATTAGGAGTTAGTAAACATTCAACATCATCCCATCATCAATGACAAAAATATAAAAGTTGAAAATTTAATGGCTTGAAAATTCAATAATTTATAAAATGTTGATGGGTGCTAATTTGAAATATTTACTAATTTATGGGAGTAGGCAATTGTAAAATGTTTCAATTGATCATTAAAAGGGCAAATATAGGTCTCTATAAAAGGACCCATATTTATATTTGGTGGTCACGATTGAACGTACATTAATGGGTGAATTCTTCAGTCAATTAAGGTTTCTTTAGTAACATTTGAAAACCACCATCACAAACAACACGAGAAAATGGAAATCGAGAGAAACTGATTTGCACTCCGCAAAATAATGATCTCTTCTTTTATTTTATTTTTAATTATACGACATACCTAAATGTAGATTAGATAAGTAGAGCGATCACTAGGTAAATTAGGAGTGAGTAAACATTCAATAATTTAATGGCTTGAAAATTCAATAATTTATATTTGGTGCAAACAGTTCGGTGGTCACGATTGAACCTACATTAATGGGTGAATTTGATAGAAGTTGGGTGGGTGAATTAATGGGTAAGTCATTTTACCATTTAAACTTTTACTTGTTTAATATACTTAATCACGTTTTTTTAACTTGTTTAATCAACTTCTAAGTCGTATCATTAGATTGGTTTTATGTGAAGGCTCTCCTATTTATTCAAATAACTATCTTCATGAAAGGACACGTAAAGAGCTTTTTTCAGGCCATTAGATTAATAAACACGTAAAATATTTTGAAATGCATGTCACATCTTAACATTTCTAAAGCAGAAAGAGTGGGTTAGAAATTTAAAATAATGAAGATAAAATCTGAATTCGAGCCCGACATTGTCCGGTCAGCACATTTTGTAAAATTTCTTACAGTTCATAGTGGAAAATTTTGCCTAAATGGGCAAGTAAATGTTTTCCTAATTTAAAGGATTTTAGCACGTTAAAAAAAAAATTACCGTGTCAGTATCATTTCCATTTGCCGGGGTAGAAAAAACAAACATGCGCTCCAAATTATTCTTTTCAAAGCTTAGGAAAGATAATAAATATAAAAAGAGTTATCAATTTAGTATTAACACATATCCAATATCTCCCTTAAATCATTGCTCTATAGTTCATTAATTCAAAGTCCTTTGTGTCACCTAATCACAGTGTGGTAGTCATCTTCTTTTTTTTGAACCCACAAGTTAGGTGGCGCATTGGTTAAAGAGGAGTGGGTTTGCTCCATACGTCCTGTTTTTTACCCGACTTCTTCCACCACCCAAGTCAAGTCCTTTCTTTCGTACAATCAACTCTCATATGATTTATTTTTCTTCCTAAAGAAATTTTGTCGTAGGCATAATTTTCTTCATGTGTCATTATTGTGAGTCAAATCCATCATTTCATACATAGAAGTCATCAATTGCTGTAATTTCTCTCTTTTCCTTTCACATTTTCTAAGAGTTAGTAAGAAAGACACTCTAATTGAACTTTCAGCTGACCTGTCTAAATTTTTCCTATCAAATTGATTATTTAAATTATATAATTTTAACTTTTAAATGTTTATAAGTAATTGTTTTTTTAAAATTTAAAATTATAAGGTAATAATATAAAATAGGAGTGAAACTTTATATACACTTAACCATATTATCATGTTTACATAGAATTCAAGATCCATTTAAAAAATAATCTCAATATCAAATCTCAATAACAAATATCTCCAAGAGTTTTTCTTCTTAATTAGCGTAATTTTATCTATAATATCACTTTCATGACTCAGTTTTATTTTCTGTCTCACACAATCAAGTGTTATAATAACTTTTTATTTATTTATTTTTAGAATTATTATATTATTACTTTAATTTTCTTAACCTGTATCTTTTTATTTTTTAGAATTGTTATATTATCAATTTAATTTTCTTTTATGCTTTTTATTTATCAATAACTGGTCAAATCATGAGCAAGACAATTTCTTTAGTTTGACTGACAATTTGGTAGAAACCACGAAAGAGACTTGACTTCTTTATATGAATTAGAGTCAAGCGTGTCTTTATATGATTTAAGTGTGATAGTCTTGACTCTTAACTTCATTAACGTGTTTTTCATTTATTATGATTTAGGCAGCTTAAGATTATTATTTTTATTTTCTTAGAATTTTCAAAAATGTCATGCAATTAGGTTTTTGAGAAATGAATGTTTTTATATAATAATGACAAATAAGGCTTGTATACTTTTATATCTAACAATATGAGATTGGTCGAGATTGATTTAGGTGTCAATTTATTTTGTTAAATTTCTTAATTTTAGGTTTTTTTAAAGATAATTCTTATTTTTGACTGGTTTAAAAAAAAAATTGAATGAATGCATTTTTGACATTTAAAAAGTTAATGGAAATGCCATATTTTGATTTACATAGCGTGTACGTTGTTTGTTTGTTTGAATTTGAAGAGGAGCGTCGCGACCGCACTGTAGCAAAATGCTACAGTGTGATGGAAAAAGGGAGGCTTTAAGAGGTTAGGGTTTTGGGGTTTGGTTGGGAGTTTTTTTTTTATTTAAGGTTTTAAAATAATTTCTTTTCAAAGGAATTAAAATACAACAAAATCAAAAACTGGAAAAAAAAAAATCTCAAGTGCCGAGCGTCAAGTTAGAAAATGTGTGATTTTTTTTTTAATTTTATTTTTCATAATGGAATACTCAATAATTATAAAATTATCAAGATGCCCTTCAAGCTCTCGAGCTCGAAATCAAGCAAATCAGGGCCACCACGGAGCTTACACTCTTCCCAAAACTACCAAAGTTCTGAAAACAACTCGGAGATCCATAAATCTCTTCAGAAATCGAGTAAACTCGGAACGGATCATTACAAAATGTCATAAAGAATTTTTGTTATAGGCATAATTTTCTTCATGTGTCATTTTCGTGAATCAAATCCATCATTTCATACAAAGAAGTCATCAACTGCTACAATTTTTCTCTTTATTTTATCACATTTTCTAGGAAATAGTTAAGAAGACTCTCCAATTGAACTTTCAGCCTCTATACTATACAGGTGAGCTGTCTAATTTCCCAATTTAGTGCTTGGTCTGATTTTGATTGACCAAATGGGAGATCAGGTCTACCTATTTGAGGAGTAAATCTGGCCACAGTATGAAATATATGTGCATCATGGATGGTTTTGATGGTAAAAATTAATTATCTATGTCGTCTATGAACAAAGCTTGATTATAATGATACATCTGTTATCAGCAAAATATATAAAGTTTTCCACCTCTGATAGATTATAAAGTTTTCCATGTGCACACTAATATATTAGAATATGTTTGGTTGAAAAGTCTTCTCATTCACACAGGATTTATGAAAATTATTTTCATTTGGATCTCTTAAGCCATTATTCTTAAAAGTTTAAAAAAAATCAATAAATTAAAATTGATTAAAAATCTTTTTCGTAAGAGAAAAAAGAGAACTATTATTTTAAGCTGAGAATGTACGATTTTATTAATATATATAGTCATGATCAATTGGTTGTCAAATATTCTAACATCTATATTTTTTTTTAAGATTTCAATTTTCATCCTTAAATAGGTTAACACACAAATGGGTCGAAATGGACCGTTCCGGCATAGACTTGTAACACTATTCATAAATTCACAGCACTCCATAAATCTAATGAAGAAATTTGTTGTGATGTAAGGTTAAATAGAGAAAACATTAGAACTACAAGTGGAAATTTTAATAACTAAATTAGAAAATTTAAAATAATGAAAATGAGATCTGATTCAATCATAATAGAGATAATCAAAACCCGAATAGAAACAAGTTAACAGACCTTATTGAAGATCTACCTAGAAAATAAGCATCAATAAAATTGACAATTAAATTAATAAATTCTAAATTTTTCAATTAACTCAAGTACGAATACTCTCTCAAAACAAAATTCATACACTCACTAAAGACAATATGAATAAATAATTTTTGCATAATAAATTAAATGATTTACTCTAAATTTTAGCAGTTTTTTTTATTTTTAACATTTATTTACACGATTTTTTTCCAATATTTCTTTAATAAGCTCAAACTCATGTGAATTCATCCAATTTCGTATAATCATGGTTAATATATTTAAATAAATAAATTAAAATAAATGAGTTCGATGATAATCACAATAAATGATTAGTTCCATCTTCTATCAATCCAAGTCCATCTCTACCCCATGACTTTTATCATATGGCCCCAATATCCATCTTTAATTAAAGTCCATCTGTAATACCCTGCTGCAAAAAGTCTCACATTGCTAGTGGCATTGGAAATTCCCTGGAATATAAGTAGTAGCCTTCCTCCTTATAGCACAAGGTCTTTTGGGAGCAACAGTGGGTTCACTCGCCGAAGCAAAGCCGTGCGGGTCCGTGTGTAGGCCCAAAGCGGACAATATTATGCTAGCGGGACGGGTCGTTACATCCATAGTGACAAATACCGTTCTCGGGATATTAACGGCAATTGGTAATAACGGGATATTTTTAAATTCTCGGATTTTTATCGGGAATTTAACGGGAAAATCTCGCTGAAATTATAATATTTAAAAAATAAAAAAAATAGAATAAATAAAAAAATTAATGAAATAAAAATGGTATAGGGAATTTACCGGGAATTTCTCGGGAATTTACCGGATATTTATCGGGATATTATCGCGTTATTAACGTTTATCGCGTTTTTAACGCGATTTTATCGGGAATTTACCGGAAATTTATCGTTTGGCGATAAAAACGCGTTTTTAACGCGGTAATGGTATTTTGCCGATAAAAACGCGGTAAATTTGAAAATACCGCCGATATTTGTCACATTGGTTACATCATCTCAAAGCAAATGAATAAAAATGATGGAATGAAAATTAATTACATAAAAAATATGTTCAATTATTTTTTTATGTTATTTCTTCAAAATTAATATAATAAACAAAATAATTATATTAAATGTACTATCACGTTTAGTGACTCAAATGTCATAAAGAATTTTTGTGATAGACATAATTTTCTTCATGTGTCATTTTCGTGATCAAATCATCGTTTCATTTCATACAAAGAAGTCATCAACTGCTACAATTTCATTTAAGAAGGGTCATAAAGATTTTTTGTGATCAACATAATTTTTTTTATACATGTCTCATTTTCATCCAATCATATCATCATTTCCTATAATTTCATTTAAGAATTAGACTAGCAACTTGCAAATCTTACAAGTCGTCACCGATTCCCTTCCGTTAATTGTGCTAATCATCGGTTCTCTTTGATTTTTCAAAGACGACTCATCTATTGACTTGCCAAAAAAAGTGGGAAATAAGGATTTCTAACATTCTTCTAAAATTCTTAAAAAGATATATTTAAATGGCTAAACATTCATAAAAAGTTGTTAAGAATATGAATAAATTAGAAAAAATAAATTAATTATAAGACACATTATCTATAGTTTAAAAAATATCGCATAGAAATTACTCCCACTCACTCACCCGTCTTAAGTTTGATTAATAGCAATTAATTATTTTCCTCAAAGCATTCTCTATTTGTTCAAGTAATTAATCATGGCTCAACTCAATTGGCTTGAATTAATCATGTCATATTTGTCAAGTAAACTACTTACTCAAACAAATAATGTAAAATTTCCTTTTTCTTTCGTATCTTCCCTTCCATTGATGGCTCAAAGTATATGAGTTCGGTTTGAAAACTCTAAGCTCACATGATCGAGTCACGAGATTTAATGACTTAGTTTACTTAGAATAATATATAAAATTATTAGAAGTAATTAACTTAAGATTTTTAATATTCTGAATTTAAAAAGTAAATTTTATTTAAATATCGTGACTTAATTAGGATAATCTTGCAAAGACTCCAACATCCCCACTTCCACGGCATGAATTTAGACATTGCTATAGAGTCTATTCCCTTGTGTCACTTCATTGACTCATGAGTCTTCTGGTTTTCACAATCTGTAATAATTTCTTTCTTTTTCTTTTTGGAATTATGTGTGATTAACTTTATTTTTTACCTTTAATAAGACTTGGTCCAATGTTTTAGTTAAAGTTTAAATTTTCAAAATTCAAAATCTAGAGAGCCTATTTTAATAAAGAGATTATTATAAATTTTTATATATTTCACATGCATTTGGTGTTATATTTAGAAAATAATATAGATGGTATACAAGTAAAAAATTACTTTAGTCTGAGGATAATTGTTTTTATGAAACTAATTTTATATGATATAGGACCATAACAGTGGGATGGATGTGTATTTTTTTATATATTTTTACTTCCACACCATGAATTTAGACGTTGCTACAGAGTCGTCTATTCACTTGTGTCGTCTTCTCGTTTTCACAATCAATGTGTAATAATTTCTTTCTTTTTCTCCTTTTTTTTTTGGAATTCAATGTGATTAATTTCTTTTTTCTTTTTTATATTTTTAAGAGTCTCTAACCTAACTTTCTATCAAATGGATCACAAGAACTATATAATTAAATGTACTTGATAGAAAATTATATAGATGTGAAGTGTCTAAATTTTCATTATTAATTGATCAATATAATCATAATCATTTTAGTGTCAATAAATATAAGAAATTAATTCTAAAAAAATTAAAATTATGAGATAAGATTATCATACAGGAGTAAAACTTCAAGCACACCTAATCATATTATTCTGTTTATACTATACTCACACACGTGAGGTTCAAGATCCATTTAAAGAATAATCTCAATATCAAATCTCAATAAAAAAAATAACATAACTTTATTCTTCATTGCCACATTCATGACTCAGTCGAGCTCTCACATAATCAAGTGTTATAACTTCGTTTTATTTTTAGAATTACTATAGAACTAAGAAAGTTGATTTGTTTTCATTGTGCTAAGCTGATTGGATTAATGATTTACCGACTTCAGATTCATTCAAATTAATCTATGTGACCACATTATTCAATTCAAATAAACTTTAAAATTGATATTTTTACTTCATATAAGTTAGATTCAACTGAAAATAACCACGCAAATTTCAGTGTTGTAGTTATAATCAAATCTCTATAACGTAGAAGTAGTGTCATAAAGATTTTTTGTGATCAACAAAAAAGTCCAATAATAACATTATTTTAGAGCAAAAATTCAAACAAAAAGGCAAAGAAAAACTAAAAATGGATAAATCTAAAGGAAAATGAGGTTTGAAAATAAAATACCTTTAAAAAAATGGAAAACTTGCTTCTAAATCTTTCTATTATGAAATGGCATAATTTTTTTTTAAAATTAAGAAAATAAACTTGCTTCTAAATCTTTTAAATAATTGTTGAGTTGTTAACATAATTGTCTTTCACTATACAAGTCAAAGTCTTTTGTCTCGTACAATCAAGTCTCATAATTTATTTTTCTTCATATAATTTGCAGTTGTCCCATCAACCTACTTTCATTCATCAGCATGTTATTTGTGACTTTTTTTTTTGAACGGTAACCAGTATAAATATATTAAGAGAGAAAGAAAATAATACAAAGGATGGCATCCGCAGATCTAAGAGAGTAATATCCAAAGAAAACCAAAAAGGAGTAAGGGGGGCAAAAGAACTGATAAAGCCCCATCAAAGCTTATACTCCAGAAACATAAAGAAGCCGCCCCAAGTGGCCAAAAGCTACCAACCCAATCTGCCAAACTTACTATGGAGATTGAACAAAGAATCCGAACTCCCTAAGACGCCATAAAAACTACAAAGAAATCCAACTCCCTATGACACCTTTAGAGTCAATTTCTCAATCTCAAGCAATTAAGTGATAGAACTTTTTTTCTAGAATTTTTATGTCATCCCAATGTACTAATTTGATGTAGTTAGGTCATTTTTTTACGACTCAAGCTAAAATAAATAGTATTTTATAATAAATTAGGTTTCACTAATCTTACAAAATCAAATAAGTAGTTGTTTATTTGATAATTTAAAAGATTTATTCAATAAATATATAAAGTCACCAGATTTAAACTAAATAAAATATAGTGAAAGTAAAATTTTCTAACAACTATTAAATTTATTTATTCAAAACAAATGAATAAAAATGATGGAATGAAAATTATTTACATAATAAATATGTTCAATTATTATTTTTTACGTTAATTCTTCAAAATTAATATAATAAACAAAATAATTATATTAAATGTACTATCACATTCAGTGACTCAAATGTCATAAAGAATTTTTGTGATAGACATAATTTTCTTCGTGTGTCATTTTCGTGAATCAAATCCATCATTTCATACAAAGAAGCTACAATTTCTTTCTCTCTTTTTATCACATTTTCTAGGAAATAGTTAAGAAGACTCTCCAATTGAACTTTCAGCCTCCATACAGGGGAACAGTCTAAGATTTTTCTCTCAAATTGATTATGTAAATTATATAATCTTTAACTTTTAATTGTTAATAAAGGGTAACGATCATCCCATAGGTATTTTGTGTAACTCGACATGGGTTCTACTGTATTGCCCATTTTGCCCTTTGAACTAGCTCACCAAACACTTCGAATCAGCTCGTCGGATCACTGAGTGGCTCACTGACCGGATCATTGAATTTCTTTTGAAATGCTTTCGTACCGCAGTGGAAGGGTAAAATGGGCAATACCCTAAATCCCGTGTCTCGTTACACAAAATGCCCGTGGGAGAATCGCTACCCTTAATAAATATAAGTAATTGATTTTTTAAAATTTAAAATGATAAGATAATAATATAAAATAGGAGTGAAACTTTATATACACTTAATCATATTATCGATAATGTTTACATAGAGTTCAAGATTCATTTAAAGAACAATTTCAATATCAAATCTCAATAAGAAATATCTCAAAGGAATTTTTTCTTCTTAATAAGCGTAATTTTATCCATAATGTCACTTCTATGACTCAGTTTTATTTTCCGTCACACACAATCAAGTGTTATAATAATCTTTTAATTAATTATTTTTATATTATTAATTTAATTTTTATGCTTTTTATTTGTCAATAGTCGATCAAATCATTATTATTTTGAGTTTAGAAATTATTATTTACTAATATTTAATATATAAAAAAAATAACTTTAGATGAATTTTCTTTATTATATTAGTATAAAAATACAGAAATTGTTAAAAGGGGAATGAAAAATAGACAAAAGGAAATTCAAGATTGAGTTTGGCAAAAAATATGATTTGTTCTCTATTTGGGTCATTCGATTGTACGACCCACGTGGATCATTACTGATGTTAAGTGTCAACACATCTTTTACCAATTTTCCTTACATCTTATTAAATGCAATAATTTTTTTTTTTTTTAAATTCTATGTCTATTTAAAGAGGGTAGTGGTTGCAAACTTGCAATCCATTTCCGAACCTTATCCAGATTCCAGCCGGCTATTGTGTGGTGCCATGGCTCTGCTTTCTTTAGCCCATTTGCTTGTGTTGCTGCCTTTTCTCTCCACTGCAACTAATGCATTCAGTTCCACTCAGACTCATCAAACACCAGAGAAAGTTGCATGTTTGGAAGAAGAGAGGCAAGCCCTTCTCACATTCAAAGATGGCCTCAGATCTCCAAATAATAGCAGCCTCCTTCTGTCCTCATGGGTTGGTGGCGATTGCTGTAATTGGATGGGAGTTGGGTGCAACAACAACACCGGCCATGTCATCCGACTCGATCTCCATGATGCATCCATTCATGTTCCCTTTGAATCTGGTGAACTCAATCCTTCTCTTCTTCAGTTGAACCACCTTGAATACTTGGACTTGAGTAACAACTCCTTCGGGTTTAGCCCGATTCCAAAAAATTTTGGCTCATTCAAAAAATTGAAGTACCTCAATCTGTCTTGGGCAAGTTTCGGTGGGGTAATTCCCACTCAGCTTGGAAATCTTTCACACCTGCAATCCCTTGATCTTTCAGATAATTATTTGAAGGTCAACGACTTTCGTTGGGTGTCCAATCTTTCTTCTTTGAAGTGCCTTGACATGGGTGGTGTGAATCTCAGCAGAGCAAACGATTGGTTCCAGGTAACTAATTTGCTTCCTTCTCTGTCCACCTTGACCCTCTCGGCTTGCTCTCTAAAGAATCTTCCTATTCTCACTCATCCCAACTTGACAACCCTCACTCATCTCGATCTTTCTGGAAATGATATTGCTTCAAAGTTTCCTTCTTGGTTGGTTAACCTCACCCACCTAGAATTTCTTGATTTGGGGTACAATACTTTTGAAGGTTCAGTGCCAGATTTGTTTGTAAACCTTTCCAATCTAAAGTATCTTGATCTGGGTAGGAATAGTATAAAAGGTCCAATTCCTAGTTCCATTGGGTGCCTCTGCAACTTGCAATTTTTGGATTTACGTGACAATGAAATGCAGGGAGACGTAAATGGATTTGTTCAAAGTTTGTCCAAATGTTGCAGCGATGATTTAGAAAATGATGGAAGATCTTCATCCATGAGAAAATTGTATCTTGGTTCCAATAATTTCAATGGGACTGTGCCAGAAAGTGTTGGGCAACTATCAGAACTAGAGGAATTGGATTTTAGTTTCAATAATTTTAGTGGGATTGTGCCAAAAAGTGTTGGTCAATTATCAGAACTAGTGTCGTTGGATCTTTCTAACAATTCTCTAGAAGGCATTATATATGAAGCTCACTTTGCAAATCTCACGAGACTCAACACTCTACTACTATCCCTCAATTCCCTTGTTTTCAATGTGAGCCAAGAGTGGATACCTCCTCCGAAACTTGAACTCATTGGATTAGGCTCTTGTAGATTAGGTCCCAAATTTCCCAGGTGGCTTCGGCTTCTCAAGGACTACTTACTTATTGACTTGTCAAATAATCTAATTTCAGATGCCATGCCTACATGGTTTTGGAACTTGTCTTCCCGAGCTTCCTATATAGACCTCTCAAATAATCAACTAACAGGACAAATTCCTTCGTGCTTTGGAAACTTTTCAAATTTATTTTATCTAGACTTGTCAAATAATAGTCTAGGGGGTGAAATTCCTTCATCTTTCGGCAATATTTCACAGTTGAGTTATTTTCTTCTAGAAAATAATAATTTTACAGGACAGATATCATCATCGATTGCAAAACTTACAAAGTTGATGTTTTTAAATTTATCAAATAACTCTTTGGATGGTACAATTCCGACACAATTTGAGAGTCTCTCTCTTCAACTCTTGCTTTTGAATCATAATCACCTTCATGGAGTACTCCCTTTGTCTCTTACAAATTTAACAATATTGGTTGCAATTGATCTTAGCAAAAATAAATTGTCTGGATCCCTGGAAACATGCATGTGGGAAAGCCTAACTCAGTTGAGGTTTCTCAATCTTCGATCAAATATGTTCCATGGCAATATCCCCTCGCAACTATCACAACTTGCGTCTCTTCAAGTTCTAGACCTTGCTGACAATCATCTATCGGGGGTCATTCCAAGTTCTTTCAGCAACTTCACAGCAATGGCAAGGACACATAATTTAAGTGAAGCAATGGCTTTGCAGTCAATGATGCACTTATGGTTGATCACGAAGGGGGTTGAACTTGAGTTCACCAAAACAATTTTTTTATGGAATATTATTGACCTTTCTGGAAATGGTCTATCTGGAGAAATCCCCAAAGAATTAGTAAGACTTGCAGGACTGAAAAGCTTGAATTTGTCAGGAAACCATTTGGAAGGAAGCATCCCCAAAGATATTGGTAACTTGTTGCACTTAGAATCCCTTGACTTCTCAAGAAATCACTTGTCTGGTACAATTCCATCGAGTATCTCTACATTGAATTTCTTGAGTAGCTTGAATTTGTCATACAACAATCTTTCTGGACATATTCCATCGGGTAGACAGCTTCAAACTTTCACTTCATCAAGCTATACGGGCAACTACAATCTTTGTGGCACACCACTTTCAGAGTGCCCAGATGGACCCAGTCCTATACCATTAACCTTTGATGGTGGAGATGAAGAAGATAGGTCCAAGCTGCTATGGTTTTCTATTGGTGCGGCGATGGGATTTGTGATCGGATTTTGGGCTATATGTGGAACTTTAATCTTGAACAAGTCGTGGAGGATTTCATATTATGGGTTCTTTGATAAGTTGATAGCCAAACTCAATTTTCTTGTTGTACATATAATCCTGAAAGTTAGGAAGAAATAAAGCTCCAACAGTATCTTCTTGTGTGAAAGATTTGCCAATAAATTTTAGGGTGGTTATTTCTACAATTATATATGGAATGCTTATGTATGTTTTTAACCCTTCATGATTTAATAAATTTCAATGTTGTCTTGATGCTCTCTCTCTCCATCTGTTTTGTTAGCAAAATGTATGAGAAATTCTTTTTTGACAATTAATTTGTTTTGTTGTGAACTAGGTAACCAACATTTCACGGTATTTATTTTTTGTCATATGGATGAGTTTGTTGAAAAGATTTGATAGTAGCTTAATGAAAGATCAAGCTAGATAATCATCAAAGTATATATTTAGAGGCTACAAAGATTTAATAGAATTAGTGAGTGCATCTCGATGGGTTTAAATTGATTATAGATTTACTTTATAGGAAATAATGATTGTTAAGGAAAATGAATGCAAGCATGTGCTCCTTAGAAAAAAAAATGATTACTTCGTTCACAACAAATTGGCTCTCTGTGGATATTTTTGCCAAGATGTTCGGGTGAAGCTGGTCCCTAGGCTAATAACACTGAGTAGATCCATAAATGGCTAAGCCCATGTTACTGGTGTAGACCTTTTTTTAACCTCATAATTAAAGCTTTTGGTCTTGGGCCTGTTACTACCTTACTAATCGTCAAAGTGAGAAACATAGGATTCAGGTCATGTTTGGGTCTACCCAATCCTACCTGTTGCATCATAAAGCCCAACAAATGTTCAAGGTCCCAACTTGAATGGACAACGTCATCTGTAATATGAAGCAGTTAGACACTCTTGAATATGGTAAAACTAGGGCTTCAACTTGGGCTAGCGCCAGATAAAAACGAATTTGGGTTCGGGTTTACACAAGCTCGTTTCGGGCTCATTTTTTTATCTAAATATTAGACCAAAATTAGAATTTGGGTTGGGCATTGGTCTACTACCAGGGGTGAAAAATTAATTATCAACCAATATATCGGCAGACAGGAGATATCGACCTATATTTTTCTTTCTCTTATTTTTTTTCTTTTAAAAAAAAATGTATCACGGCCGATATCGGCGATATTTATAGCCGATATATATCGTATATCGGCTGATATTTACAATATCGGCTGATACGTATCATAGTGGCCGATAACTAACAGTGCATATAAAATTTATGTAACATATCAATTTTAGTTTAGAGAGTAATAGTAGAAACGCTCCATTTTTAAGCTCAAAGAAGCCCAATCTGAGAGAAGCCCACATATGCATTTTGGATTTAAAATTAGCCCAGGCTCTACAAGTACAACTTGGATCAGGCTCAAGATTGTCTAATTTGGGTTTAGGCTAAGGCTGAGGCCCTTAAATTGTAATTTGGGTCTGGGCTCAAGAAGGCCCAAAACATGACATGGCCTGCCCATTAGAAAAAGCCACCAACTTTTTATGGTATTTTAGCATTGAATTTATTAAACAATTTATGATGGGCTGAATCCATCAAATAACATCGCTATCCAAATAAGGGGACGCCAAGATCTCGGATCCATTTTTCGGCCGATATGTTGCTGATATCGGGCGATACTTTTTTCTCTCTTTTTTTTTTTTTACAAATCTCAGCTGTATCGGCTGATATCGGTGACATCTCAGTCATATAAGGCCGATATCTCGCCCGTACGTCTGATACATCTCATATCGGCTGAGATATCTCAGGCATAAAAAACCAGAGATATCTCAGGCGTTTTTTTGACCCCTGGTCCAAATTTAAAAGGCAACAGCAACTCTATCGTAATTGTAGGACTCACGTGGATCATTATTCATTACTATTATCAACACCTCCTTCACCAAAACATAATTTTATTCATTTGTGTGACTTGTGTGACTTAAATTCAAGTCCTCATTAACGTGTTTCTCATGTTCTTCATCCATGTGCATTTGGAGTCAAGTCATGTCTGCACACAATCGACTACCATAACTTCATTAACGTGTTCCCTATGACTTCGTTTGTGTCACTTTTATGACTTTCAGTAAGTCATGGCTCCCACAATTTGCCTACCATAATTTCATTAACGTGTTTCACATCTCTTCATCTCATGACTTTGATTCATATCTGAATCTTTTTAAGAACGTTTCTCAACTTTAGTTATCAATATCAAATAGTTAGAAATTGAATTTTGGATTGAAATTTTAACAAGTGACAGTGTCTCTAAATATATTTTCAATCAGTATAGAACAAGCTCAGGTGCATCGAGGATGTTTCTATTGAGAATCTAATGTTACTTTGAATAGGCCATTAAAAAGAACAAATTGAGTCTCCAAGATTGATAAAGTGATAGACAATTACTTTAGTTTACGGTAAAAGTGGATGTTATATACATGATATGTATTGGGTATAAATCCTTTCATATGAAGTGAAGCATTGCAAAATATCACATAACAAAATACAGTAAACCTCTATAATGTAATATGGTTGGGACCATAGTACATATATTACATTATAGAGGTTATTAAATTAGAGGGTCTACGAGGATTCATTTCTAAAAATCTCCTTAAAACTCTCATCTATCACTAAAATATCCTTTCGGCTTCTCTTTGTGGAAACAAATCACTCCATTCATTCCTATACAGTTTTCGTTCATTGAGAATAGAGTGCATGCACCGTCCCAAAAAATGAAGAAGTTTATCCAGAAGTTTATCTCATATTATTTTTCTGGAGTTTAACGATATAATTTGTGAGGTCTTTAGTCACTTTTGCAGTTATCTTATATTCTGAATGTATGGAATATTACTTTACAAAATGATTGGGACAATACATTTTTTATTCTAAATATATTGAGTACTGAGTTAGAGAGATTTATTACATTTTGTATGGGCCTGATGTCGGGACCAGCTGCCGATATTATTTTAGACAGATTATAACTTTATAGAGTACTACATTATAGAGAGTTTATTATACTAAGATCTATAGTCATTTATGTCCATCTGATCCAAATGCTTTGACTTCAATGGTTGTCTCACCCTTGATTTTGATGTGTTCAGCCGAATGAACAGAAACAATCTTGCACTCAAAATTTTGGTTTTAAGATACTCTACATTAGAAGTGAGACTAATTCTTATAAATACACAATCATCTACAAATATCTTATATTAAAATAGACTCATGAATATACAAACTTGTAACTTTAATTTAATTCACAAGTTCAAATCAACTGAACTATTCATACAAAGCTATCTATATAATTTATAGATATACAAAAGAAAGAAAAAAAAATTACTCAAATGAAAGATTGTAAACTAAAGCTCTTGGATTCAAAATAGGCAATGCAAGTGCAAGTTGCAAATACACTTGCATTAGTTTATTGCAATTCATTGGTCAATTGCAAGTGGCCTCTTCTCAACTTTCTTAGTTTATTGTTACCCAAACAAGAGCCGTCACTGGGATTCTTCCACATGATTGCCACTGCAATCTTTCTAAATATTTATTCAAAAACACTTGCATCAAAGAATTCGTTAGAGGAGAGAAGAATTGGAAAAAGAATTGCCACAGTTATATTGATTAATAGGTCAAGTTGAAGTCGAACTTTCTTTTATTCAAGTTTAATTTCCGTTTTATAAAAGTCAACCACAGATTGATGAGAAAAATGATTCAGATAATAATGAATCATACACAACAATGATTATAGGGCTAAGACAAATTTCAACTCAATTAAATTGGAATACTTAAAGAGAGTTTCAATTGATTATAAATGAGCTCACAGTAATATATTTTGTCTACACAATAATCTAATAAAACTAGAAAGGATATAATAGAAAAGTCTCCAAGAATCTCCCACGTATGCCAAACTTAAACCCTAAACTGCTTAATAGAAAAATGATTCCATGGTTTAGGAACATTAGATGGTTGTCTAAGTGGCATGCCACCACTTGCTTAACTTATACAAAATGCCAACCATATGAGATTGCTTAAATTACAGCAAGGAAGCTCTTATCCATCACCTTCAAGTCTCAAGAGCCCTTAGGTTAGGAATGCACCGATTTTTCTTTCAAATCCAAAGAGAAGAATCATTTAAATTTAGGAAAAACATAATTACCATTTTGATTTTCGATTAAATGGTGATCAAACACCATTTTTCCATATGAAGGTCATTAAATTCAACCGTTGCAACCCACATGGGTGTAGTTCAACTAGTTGCCTCCCACCTCAAGAAGCGGGAGGGTGCGGGTTCGAACCCCTATAGCCTAACCTTGGTGTACCCTAGGGGTAGTGAGCTCATTCGTGAAGGTTTTACTATAACTAATTTATGGTGAGGCTGAATGAGTTTACATATGAGATCCAATTTTAATTAAAGAAAACCCTTGTTTCTCAACATCTTCAGTCCCTGTTAATAAACGCTAATATCAATCATCTATGAGAGCTGTTTATAGTATATTTCACTCCAATAGAAATTAAATCTTCTGAATAATTGATTTTACGAATCATTATCATCACTAAGGAATATTGACATTCGATGATTTTCTTTGACTAAAGATATACTTTATACATAAAATTAACTCAACATTATGATTAATTATATTGAGTTTATGCTCATCTAACTACTCTTCGATTTATGCTTATCTTTTTTTTTATGATCAAGGTGTCCAAACCCTTTTAGAGAACTTAACTAATCCTTAAGACATGTGCAAACATCTCTATCAATAAATACTAGGTAGTTGTATGAAAGTGACCCTTTAAAATAGAGTGAGAATCGAAATCACAACTCCTTTCTGAAACGGCCTTGTAGTTAGATTGAATTTATGCTCATCTAATTATTCTTCTATACATCTACCTGCGTGCATTTGTAAATATATATATTATATCATCATGTTTTGTAGCATGTTGGCTGCATAACAAGTCACAACACTTTAAAAAGAGAGAACTGTCCGAGTTCAATCAGGATAGGAAAAAAAATGTTTATTATTTTTATATAAGAGAGAGAGAGAGAGGCCTTGACCAAGCAAATAAAAAAGACGGCCAAGCCCAATAAATCATGTGATTCATAAATACCTTTTTCAACTGTTCATGCATGATCTTTCATTATACTACAATCTTGAATAAAATAATATCAGCAATCCCTTCCCCTCTCAAAGAGACAAACAGCAATCAATAACCCAACCTCAGCTTTCCTGGTCTTTATTCCCAGAATAGTTACACATACTTCTTACAATGCCATCATCAATGCCACATTTTCAGAGCCACAAACAACAATATCAATTGATAAACCTCTAGAAAAAAAGAAAAAAAATCTTTTATATGCTTAACCAGAACAGACATAGAATTTAATGAAGGGGAAGATCTGGTGCGACTCTTTGCCACATAAATAAAACATTTTATACTATTCTGTTTAGGGTTTACAAAGTTGCAAAGTGAAAATTACTCATCGGATCGACAATACATCTCTGACGTTTAGACTCCATAGATCCTAACAAAAAGCAGACGACAGGAGAACTAAAATGACCCTTGCATGAAAAATTGAAAAGATACATATATAAGGAATAAGAAAGACAGGTAAAGCTTAAAACATAGATGAATAAAACTTAAGTCTTTTAAAGGGTATAATTTTTCTAACCCCTATACAATACTAGACCAATGGAAATGGTGCAAGTAAAAGGAAGAAGATGGAGAAGAAGAATTTTAGAAATATGGAGAAAATATATAGAAAAAAAAGGATTTAATGGAATGCAAGAAAATAGTGTGGAGTTTTTAATAAGAAACAATGGAATAGAAAAGCTCAGAAGTTGACTTCATGGGTTTTTCTGCTACAATAGTCCACATACAACAAAGCAGATGAGTTGCACCAGGCCATTAATCTCTACTGAACCAGGCCATTAATCTCTACTGAAATCTTATCTTACAAATTTGGGAAGAGAGGTCAAACCCTTGCAGCAAAATGGTTAACAGTGTATCCAACTTTCTCAAACCTCCCTTTCTCCGAGTTTTCTCTGAATTTAATATAATCCAAACACACAAATGGCTTATAAATCCTTCTCTTCCCTTTTCCAACTACATCATCAGGTGCCCATATCACCTTCTCATCCTCAAAACACCAAAAGAAAGCGAACGAAAGCCGGTTCACCGGTCGCCTCAAGACAACCCGGTGTTCCGATGATCTAAATCTTCCATTGCTCCAAGCTTGCAACATATCACCAATGTTCACCACCAATGTCCCTTCACATGGTTCTATGTCCATCCACTTCCCTTCCTTTGATCTCACTTGAAGCCCCCCAATCTCATCCTGGAACAGAATTGTTACACAACTCATGTCGGTATGCATCCCGAGCCCTTCGGTCTCCCTACTTTCGATTGTTTCGGGCGGGGCGTAGTTTATTATTCTCAAATACCCATGACTCTTACTGAATTCTAATGCAAAGTACTTGTCAAAATCTTCACCCAAACACATTAAAAGAATCAAGGCAATCCTTTTGGATAGCTCCATCATCTTGTTCCCATATTCTTCCAATATATCACTACAAAAAGCAAAAGGAAGTACATAATTATATATGTGAAGTATTAGACGAAAATATTAGAAGAAAGAGTTGACTTTCTATTTCTGTGTATTTCTGCATTTGTCATGCTCTCTGATTAAGGGATTGTAATTAACAATATCGGTCTTGAGATGCCCTTAAATTTTAAGGGTCCTAGGCAAAATCATAAGATGAGACTCTATTGCATTTAGTATTTTTTTTTTTAGCGTAATTAACTCTGATTGATTCCTTCCTCTCTGACAAGCTTCTGAGAAAGTTTTGAGAATCCCACTTTTTGGCTCTAATACCATTTAGAAATGGCTTATCAGTCTCTCTCATTAACCTCGTATATATAGATTTACAAGCCTTCGAGTCAATTACAATCTCTCAACCAGGGAGTCTAACAAATACAGAAATACACAGAAATGAAAAATCAAACTCTTTCCTCTAATACAAGTAATTAATAGTGCAAAAATATTAAGGATTAGGATCTTGTTACCAAAATTCGGCATTGGGTGGATCGAATAGAACATCGGCGGAGCCCTTTGCAGAGGCGTAGAAGTCAGGCCCGGAGACTCGAAGGCTTTCGAAGAAAGGAGATGCAATGAAATGGGGAGTGTAGGTCTTCAAAGGTGTTGTTGGGCCGAGTTTGATTTTGGTGTCTGAAGGGAGGGTGAAGAGGTGTTTGGAGTGAAAGTAGAGCTTGTTGTAGAGATCCTTGGAGATTCCATGGTTGGTGATGTGAAAGAAGCCCCATTCCTCGCATGCCTGATAGAGGGAGGAGAGAGACGAGGAATTCAAGGGTTGGGAGATGTCCAAGAGAGGGAGCTGTACAGATGTCTGAGGTTCAGACATTGCTGCTTGCTTGGGCCCTTCAGTAAGGGAGAGATGAATATGGGTTGAGCTTGTTGGTTTAGTTAAAAAGATCAAAGGAGAGAGAGAGAATTTGTTAAACAATGCCAAAGGTACCTCTTTAATTTTATAAAACAATGTGAAGCTACCTCAGCAAAGGGGAGAGAAAAGTCCATTAAGAGAGAGAACATGCCAAGTCTACTATGATTCAATTTCAAACAACCCCACTTGTAGGGCTGAAACTCGAATTCTTACGGTGGGATTTTAATAAATCTAATCAATTATTGAACTCGATCTGACTCGACACGAATTATTACTAGAATTGTTCAACACAATCTGAATCGACTCAACCTGAGTTGTATATTAAATTTTTTAGTGAATCGAATCAATTTTACAAGGGCTTGACCCGATCTAATCCGAATTTAATTCTGGTTTTTTTCTTCAACCCGACCCTAATTTTAAAAAATATAAAACCCAACCCACTTAATTTCTCAAATTAGATTATGCGAGTTAGGTTAAAATCCGATCCAAGTTTCTCCCTACTCACTTGAGAAAAATTTAAGCAGTGGAAAATTAGGAGTTTACTAAATTAAGTTATTTAATGAATTACAACTTATTTTATTAATATTTAATGTATATTAATGTGTCTAGCCTTTCAATTTACTTGCTAGCCTTTGAGATGAGCCAGTTTGGATATTTACTTGGCAAGAGAGAGCTGAAGAGAAGCCACTTGATCAAGCCTCTTTCCACCTTGATTATATTGATGGACATGAATCTCTTTGATCAATCGGCACTCTCCACTCTCTCTAATCTTATTTTGCAAATTTAATCATCAAAATTCAAGTATAACAAAATTGATACTAATAATATAAATTCTAGCAAGAGAAAGTCTAGTGTAAAATACAAATTCATTCATATCTACTAACTATTATTATTAGGGGTGAAACTTGAGTCGAGTTTTAATTCAACCCGCATTATCAGACTCGATAAATCAGTGAGTTGGGTTATACATCAGTGTAGAGGAGAGAAAATTTTAACTATTGAAAGAGAGAGTTGGGGTTCTTTTGCTGAATTTAGGGAAAAGATGTTTTGGATGCTTATGTGAAGAAGGTACAGAATATGGAGTTGGGTGAGTAAATATGTAGGAAAATAAGGAAGCATGAGGCAGGAATGAAGGGAAGTTTGCATGTCCACCTTCACTTTCTTTAAAGTTTTGTTATGCATTGAGTTTTGAGCTTAGATTCTTCTTGAAAAACTCCTATTAAAGCCAGCCTCCAACCATATGGACTTTCTCAAATTAAATTATTGACACTTGCATTGTCCAATTAACTCCATCTGTTTTTAGTAATAAAAGTAATAAAGTCATTAATACTAATTTAATCAAGGGTAGCGATTCGTACACCATCAAAATTAGTCAGTGTATATTAAAGGAAACATTTTTTTCAAAAATTCCATTTTACCATCAACTTTATTACTTCCTCCACATTTTCTCAAATGTTCCCATAATGAAGTAAAATAGAAATTTTGAAAAAAATTATTTCATTTGATGTACGCTGACTAATTTTGATGGTGTATAACCCATATAAGAATATGAGAGGTATTGCGTTCGAGTCATTTCAATATATAAGGCAACTCTTCATAATTTTATTTGGTGTGTGATGATAAAAAGGTTTCTATATATCCCAAAGATTAATTAGGTATTCTAAGAGGCTCGGACACTTTGGTCTTAAAAAAAAATCTACTATAAAATGGCTCTTCACATGCTCGGGGCACCTCATCCAATGTAATCATTATAAAAATTGACAAAATTATATGCTATAATTGAGTTATGCAAATTTCATGACTTAATTTATTATATGACATTTGACAATAAGATTGAACTAATTGACTCTTCAAAATCAAAGAAATTATATTGATGTGAAATTTTAATAGAAATTTATCTGTTCAAGCATTACAATCATTATATTCAAACTAAGTAAATTAAGATATGGTAATGAATATCTCTGTTTGATTTTATTTACTTAAGTCAAACCAACAAATATTTCAAATGAACTTTACCTTTTTTTTATAATGGTGATATTAACAATCTCTAATTTACTTCAATAAAACAATTTTTCTAATATATTAATATAATATTAAGATTCAAAAAATTATAAGAACTCATGAGTCAACTATATATGATATTAGGGTTTTTCATAAAAAATGGCCACTATACTATTTAGACTAAACCTTAAATGTTGATGATTACAACAGTCTAACCACATGGCCTGTCCCATTCAACTTGTAGTGCTGGTCATTTTTCTTTCCATAATGTCATGTGATGGGAACCATCTTTTTTGGATGGTTGGGATTTGATTAATCCCAATTGGGGTTTATACTATATCCACCATGAAGCCCATGATTAAACTAATGACACATCTAATTGTGATTGAAAATTTGCCAAATTTGAGTTAGCCAAAATTATGGAATTTGTTCTGCCAAAAGATATGCCTTAATAGCCGGAGGGTATTTTTGCTAGGTTATTGGACAAGGAATGATTAAATAGCCTTAATTCAAGTGAGATGGCCAACTCATTCACACGTGCCAGCAATCCAATTGTAACTAGGGTCAAGCACAATTTAGAGGGCACAAGTGTGAATATTTTTAATAGTTATTTTAAGTAGACATTAATCTACACCTAATTCATATGAAATAATCAGAATTAACTAGAACTTTTTCCCATTTTACCCTTGTCTTCATCCTTAAGATGAAGGTGAACATGGAGGGAAAAGTGGAAAAAGCATCAAAATTACATCACACGTCCCCCACCTCTCATTTACTATAAGAGCGTTGAGTAAAACTATGAATGCACCCAATCCCTCATAAAACTATTTACAGAGTATTAGTAAAAAAGGTTTTTACTATATGGGTGTAACTCAACTGGTTGTCTCCCATTTCAGGAAACAGAAGCTAACCCACATGGGTGTAGCTCAACTGGTTGTCTCTTGCCTTAGGAAGCAAAAGGTTACGCATTCGAGCCCCCATGGCCTAACCTTAGTATGCCCTAGGGGCAGTGGGCTCACCCATGGGAGTTTTACGCTGGGTATCCAGCAATTTCCCACTTGTAAATTCAAAAAAAAAAAAAAGGTTTTTACATCAATTAAACATTCCCATTTATAGAAGTTGATATTTTATCTTTCTATTCAAGTGTATTTAAATTCATTTTTCCAGCAATGCACAGCTGTCTTGGACTTCCATACTACATTAATATAAGGTTTTTTTAATGGTCACTCTCATACTTGCATTGCTTTGGTTGTTTATGCTAAGATTGGTTTTGATCTTTAATCTTTCCATTAAGCAAAGTTCACTTATTTATTTCCTTTTTTATAAGATTATTTATGGATATGTATGACCTTTCATGTGAATGTTTTATAATCTTGAATTAGTGGTAGATTGGTGCTATCAACAGAATTTATGACAGGCTTTAACACCGGTAGAGATTTCTAAGAAGTCTAGAAAAGGCTAAGTCTAAAAGACAAAATGTTGATTTAGCAAGTCTATTATTTCATTTTCTAAATTATCCTAAGTCTAAATATAGAGTTTAAATAAAATGGCGTTTATCTTCTATACAAGAGAAGATTTATTAGAATCCTTCCAGTTTAAGTTTCTATTAGAAAGCATTAATGTGTTGGGTTTTTTTTTTTTAAGAATAATATTTTGGTTAGGGTTCAGTCATTTTCACCTGATTTTTATTGATTTTCAGTCAATTCCTATTAGATCTGGCAACAAGTCAGGTTGGATCTGTCTTATTCAATCCGGGTCCATTATGGGTTTGGATCTATTTCATATCTTGTTAAACAAGTTAAGTTAGGTCTGGTCTATTTTTTTTTTTTTTATTAACGTGTGGGAAACTCAGACACAATTCTACTAAAATCTTCACGAATGAGCCCACTACCCCTAAGGTACACCAAGGTCTATTTTGGGTTTAAGTCGGGTCGAGTTTATCTAATTACCTGACTAAAGAGACTTTTCTACCAAAACACATATCAAGACTACTCTTTAGATGGATGTAGACTTCATATGGATAGATGTGTTTCACACAATTTTGGGTTTAAATTGAGGTGGGCTCTCACAAATAAAGTATAGGTCGGGATTGGTTTGACCTAATTGTTCAAATGAAAATCAGGGCTGAGCTAGGGTAAGCCCAAAACTCAGCCCATCCCAATCAAGTTGTGATCTTAAATCAGAGTATCAGACTCAATTTCTAAATAAAAAAGAGATGGAGTATGATATTTAATTTTGAGGGAAAAATGTTGGTTATCTTTTCTAGAAGGTTGGGCCAAATGGACTCTAAGGCCCAATCCACTCATTTGTTGGCTTAGTTGATTTTCACAATTAAATATGACATTATTTAAATTTCTAGAAAAAAAAAAACCTTTCTAAGTTTTTTTTATTTTTTAAATTCAGAAAAAATAAAAAGACAGATATTTAAAAAAAAAAAAAAAAAGGAAAGAACAATATCGGCCAATATCATAAAAACCAATATTTATACTCGTGATCCGGTGCTCCCTTCAAGAGAAAGAAAACCAACAATAAATGCTTACCATCTAGAATATGAAGGATTAGTATTGAATACAAGAAGGAATTAAAGAAATAAACTATAACATATTTCTTGGATCAATAATAGTTGTTTATATCATTTAGATCACATGAGTGTTAACACCCTTTTCAAGGTAATTTTTCAATTTTTTTATTTCTAGATAGTACAATGGAGTGTCGACTATATTCAAATATATTTATAATATTTCTCTTTTATAATAAGCTCTTCAAAATATGTTTCCTTCTAGTGCACATAATTACATATATGTTTCTAAAAATTATTTATATTTTCCTTCTAGGGATAAGGTAATAAATGGGTATGAATTTTATTTTTTATTAAACAATATAGATTGGGCCAAAGCATTGAAGCCCGTATTAGCCTTTTTGACATGCTCAAGTTTGATCAAATAAATGGGCTTCAGTTCTTATATTTAGTTATATTACTTGTTTCTAGAAAAATAATGGTTGTATGTACATACATCACCTGCTGACTATAGTAAACCCAATTTCGCCAAGTGGGCCTGTAAACGGATCTGGTACGTGGACCGCCCGGCCTGGCCCACAAATAACCAGCAAAAGGGTGTTGAGTACAAACTCATTGGGTCCAGTGCACACGTTGCTAGAGATCTGGAGTCGAAAATTTGGCCGGACTGAGATATAGGCCAAAATCTCAGGCGAATTCTTTCTCTCTCTTCAAAAGCTTTTTTTTTTGAAATTTTTGGTGGCTTTTTTTTTGAAAAAAATCATTTAAAAAAATTAAAAAAGTTATTTTTAAAAATAAAAAATATAAATATTGCCTGATATCTAGGCCAATATTCATCCGATATGAGCAAATATCGGCCGAGATATCAGCCTAGGCCCACAACCGATATTTTTTTCTCCATAGGTGCACAATCCAAGTGCAGTGGAAAAACATTTAGGCATGTGAAAATGTTGGGTTCCATCTCTTATTTTGCGTCCAAACTTTTTGGAACACAACAGTGAATCTTCGAGAAAGATCATTAAAAAATAATGAATTTATAATATTTTTGAGGTTAAATTCACTCTCAAAAGTTAGTTATTGAAAGGTGATTGTACGTGTAAAATTCAAACCTGCCATCACGTAGAACCTGCTCTAATCACATCTAAGAAAACCATGACTTTAAAATATTTTTAAAGTAGAACTCACGAGAGAAAAATGTTTCAAGTATTACATGGAGTCATAATTTCTCAAACTAACCTATATGAGACTTTTTGTTACTTAGATGAATATATGGATTAGAAAAAAAATAGATGTACCACACAAATAATATATTTTTCATGGCACAAAAGTGAAATCTCTTTGCCATTAATACAATAAGGATGGATAAGTTCACATGTGAGAGACAGAGTAAAATTTTACTGTTCTTTCTTAATAGGAGTGGTCATTGACTGTTCGTTAATTGAAGACTTGTGATTTGATTCCAGCTTAATAAGTGAAATAGTAGAGAAATTAAAAAAAGGAGTAAAAATTAAAAAAAAATAATTAAGATTTGATTTGACGTGTTTGAAACATTTAACCTATCCTTATCATTATTAATATTAAAAATTCATGAAAAAACAAGAATTTTAGAATTAGATTTTCTCACCATTCAAACCCTCTAACTCGTCACAATATAATAAAAGAAATGGGAATTAATAGAGATATCAGTATTTTATAAAAATAAGGAACAACGAACTTATCCTTTTCTTTATTTATTAAGAGGTAAATGATAAAAAGGTACATGAGTATCTCTTGTTATAAACAACACAGATGTCTATGTTGATTCTCAAAAACAATTTCACATATCAATGCTTTTTAAGAAAAAGAAGAGGGTAAACACAATTTGTTTTTATATTTTTATGTTTTTAATTCTACTTTTAGTTTCATGGTCCAAGGTTGAGAGTAGACAAGTTGTTTATGAGTTGAATCTAAGACAAATACAGTCTGATTTCATCGCCATCATCATTGTTGGAGTCATTAGAATTCTATAAATCAGGTGAAGCTTCAAATGAAATGTAGAAACCACAGAGCGCTTGGGTTACATAAGAACTCAAAACTGAGCCTCATTTGAAGTTGGATCTAAGCGATTGAATTTTTTTAATTTAAATCCAACTTAAATTGATATTTATTTGTAGGGCTTAAACTCGACAGCTTGTGTCAGATTTTGATAAATTCAACTCAACTCATATTAAAAATGATTGAATTCGGCCCGACCTAATCCAAATTGTACAACCCAACTCCACCTCACCTAAAACCCAAGAATCAGCCAGATCCATGTTACTTAAAATAAAATAAAATAATTAAAAAACAAAATACCTGGATTGAAGCTTTTGAGAAGGTGAACTGTGAAGGGGTCGGACTCTAATGACGCCCGGTGATGGAGAAAGAGAGCAGGAAAGGATTGGGAGTCGAAAGGATCAAGAGCTGTTGTTGTCATTGCTGTTGAAGAAAGGAAGCGAACATATTAGGCATCTCTCTCTCTCTCTTGGTCTAAGGCTCTAATTCACTATAAAGAGAGGATTAGGACATCGATAGTTATATATTAAGTTTTTTAAATAGTTGGGTCGGATCAATTCAAGTCGAGTTAGGTCAATTTAAAAATAAAAAAATTGGCTCAACATGATCTTAATTTAAAAAATACATAATCCAACCCACTAATTAATTTTTTGAGTTTCAAAGTTCACTTTGTCTATCGTCACTATTAGATAAAACTAAAAAAGTTTATATAATGTTTGAAACAGTAAAATATCCAGTAAGATATCACTGGATTTATCTTACCCTGGGCTTTCAAATTCTTGTCTCCTAAACCTTTCTTATTTTACATGAGCACGTCATACAGTATTTTCCACATACGCAGGGTGCGCAAGGTCGTCATCCGTCTAATTGCTGCAGTTCTTCATGAGCATTTTCAGCTCCCATTCTGTATCGATTCTGAAGCTCTCGTTTCGTTTTCCTTCCATAAAAAAATTCCATTTTCCATTTGCATCGTATCATATCATTGAAAACCAACTTTTCGATATTCCTCATTTGTTCACTTGGTTCCATTTTAAAGAAAGCCCACCAAATGTTCGATGAAATCCCTCAAACAAATGCTCCCATCGAACTCTCCAACATATTCGATGAGGTTTAAGAGAACTAGATTTTCTGGGAACAAAGCATTTTTGGATTCACTTTCACCTCTTGATTCCATTTTGTGCCGAACACACAAACTGCTCCGTGAAGTTTCTGAAAGAAATGCCCACATGAAACACTTCTATATGTTTGATAGAACGTCTCACAGAACTATGTTTACTGAAACTACAATATCATTGGATTCTCAGTACTCCCCTTTGCAAAATTCGCCTCTTGGTTTACCACTTACAGACACTGACAAAGCATTTGATGAAATTGGCATTCAGTTCGCTCCACATATGCCTGATGATTTAACTGACAGAAATACTCTTTCTTGGACAGTGAGAATTTCAAGATTAGTAGCTAATGGAAGAGAGAAGGCAGCTATTAAGATGTTCAAGTCAATGCTCCTACATGGACAGAGGCCGAACCATGTGACGTTACTGACTGTTATTCGTGCAATGGGTGTAATAAATACATTGGTACTGTCTGAAGGGATTCATGCTCTTGTAGTTAAAACTGGTTTTGAATCCAAGCTTCCTGTTGTAACTGCACTTCTGGGACTATATTCATCGCATGGTATTGCAAGTGTTTTCAAGCTGTTTAATCAGATACCCATGAAAGATTTGATACTGTGGACTGCACTGATCACAGCATGCTTGAAGAATGAGGAATTTGCTATATCAATTGATGTTTTTCGTGAAATGCAGTATTTCGGTATTGAACCAAATAATGTGAGTGTTCTAAGCATTTTGAATGCATGTGCTGATGTTGGTGCTCTGTTGGCAGGCAAAGAACTACATGGATACTCTCTAAGAAAATACGTTCTTTCAGACACCAATCTTCAAAACTCACTTGTTGATATGTATGCAAAATGTGGGAAGTTAGACACTTCCATTCTTGTTTTTGATAGGATTCTTAACAAGGATCTCATATCATGGAACACCATCATTTGCGGTTGTGTGGAAAATGGGTATCCAAGTAATGCATTAACCATGCTTTCTGCAATGAGATCTTGGTACATTGAGCCAAATGACACCACTATCCGAGCTGCATTAAGGGCATGTTCTCAGATTAAGCAACTCAAAATTGGGTTAGTACTTCATTGTCATATTCTAAAAATTGGTTTATCTGGTTTTGTTTCTGTTGGAACTGCTCTTTTAACTATGTATGCAGATTTTGGAGAGGTGGCCACTTCTCGAATCTTGTTCAATCAACTCCACCATAAAGATGTTGTTGCATGGAGTGCAATGGTATCAGTTTATGCAAAAGGAGGTCACCCAGATCATGCGGTGGATATGTTCAAACAGATGGGTTTAGAAAATGAAAAATCTAATGAAATCACCTTGGTTAGTTTGTTGCAAGCATGTTCTTCGATGGGAGCTCAAAGATATGGAAAAAGCATCCATGCCCATGTAGTCAGAGTTGGGTTCTCTTGTAACATGTTTATAGCATCAAGTTTGATTGATTTCTATTGCAAGGTTGGGAGGATAAACCAAGGGCATGCTTTGTTCGATAAGATACAAAGCAAAGATGTTGTCTGCTGGAATTCTATGATAAATGGATATGGGATGAATGGTTGTGGTGAAGAGGCTATTCAAACCTTTTATAACATGTTAGCACATGGTTACCAACCAAATGATGTTGTTTTCGTATCCATTCTATCTGCTTGTAGTCATTGTGGTTTGATGGATGAGGGTTGGAAGTGGTTTTCTAGCATGGAAAATGCATATGGGATTAGTCCTAATCTAGTTCATTACTCTTGCATGGTGGATTTACTCAGTCGATGTGGGCAGGTTGAAGAGGCAGTTGAATTTATTAACAAGATGCCAGTGGAGCCAGATGCAAGTGTTTGGGGAGCGCTATTGGCAGGTTGTAAAGAAGTGCAAGGTGCAGTGGAGGTTGCAGAGCTAGCAGCACGGAATCTTCTCAGATTGAATCCTGAAAACACCAGCTATTATGTAATTTTATCGAATATGTATGCCGAGTGTGGTCGATGGGCTGATGTTGAGAGGCTGAGAGAGGTGGTGAGGGAGAAGAAGTTGAGGAAGACAGTAGGATATAGCATGTTTGAAGGAAGTTAGCTGGTAAAATGTGTTAATTTGATGCCAACCATTGAAAAATGTCTCATTTTATTGCTTCAGATGTACACATGAAGATCTTATTCTTCCCCAAGATGGTAAAATGTGTACAGGTTAGTTGTTTCATAAATCTTTGGATGTGTGCAAATTTTTTTGAATGATGATGAGAAAATTATTTTTGATTGACAGAAGGGTAGAATATATACATGCTGAGTTATGTGGGCAGACTTAAGCTGTTGCAGAAATACATGTATATTAATAATTACAAATTGACCATTAAAAATGATAATAATTATTGTAGATTATCAATCCTTAAGAAAGCAGTGGTTGTGTAGTCAAATTGTTACCTGATGGTATGTTATCTGATGAATGAATCATTATCATTAGCTTTCCTACTTGGATTGGGACAGTAATAAATCAACCTAACCCAACCTAGGCTCAATCTTCAGTTGCAGTTGAAGTGGGATCAATTGGCCCTCAACCTCACTCAAGCCAAAGAAACCAATCTAATATGACTAACCTGATTCAATGTGATTAACTTGGGTTGAGAAATAAAAGCTCATGGCATGTTCAATTTTTTTTTTTTTTTTTTAACAATTGGGTCCTAATTTGGGCTTGGGTTGGCTCACTCCCATTGAGACACACCCGAGTTGCACCTATTTTGTCCAATTAACATCCTCATTAAGGTTGGATATTTTATTTTAATCTATTTACAATTGAAATACAATTGATAAAGACATCGGTGATTTTTTATAACAAGAGATATCGAACTTATCTTTTTGTCCATTCGTTATTGTACTCTAATCGGTAGAATGGTACACCGGTGTCCCTTGTTATAAAAAAATAATATTCAATTATCACAACAAGAAAGAGATACATAAATAGTAGAGAATTGACAAAGACATCGGTGATTTTTTATAATAAGAGTTATCGAACTTGTCTTTTTGTTCATTCGTTATCATCTAACCGGTGGAATGGTACATCGGTGTCCTTTGTTATATATAAATATATATATATATATATATATATTATTCAGTTGTAACAACAAGAAAGAGATACATAAATCGGTGTTTTTTTATAATAAAAGATATGAAACTTGTCTTTTTGTCCATTCATTATTATTTAACTGATAGCATGATACACCGGTGTCGCTTGATATAAAAATTATTGATGTCTTATATCTTAAGAAATGATTTTTCTTCTGTTTTTCTTTTTCCCTTGACAGAAATGTTATTATGTGAGATTTATCTCAGATCTTGTTAAAGAATTCTTGAAAATTGGTGAGAACTTATACTGTTAGTCCTTTTACTAATTTACCTGTTATACCTATAAAACCATGAGAACAATAAATATTATAGAACTATTGAAGGACATATGATTGTAAAAATAAATAAGTGCCTCTAACTCATCCCATACGCAAGTACTAGAGAAGGTGACAAGTACTTTATTGCAGTGCTACTTGATAAGACTATTAAGATAAATTAAATGGAATGAGTAGGGTAATAATATCGGCCTAATACATGTAATTATCTATCGGCTTTTAATGCCTTTACATATCGGCCAATATCCGATATATATCGCCAATATTGGTTGCTTTAATTAAAAAAAAAATAGAGAGAGACATTTATTGGCCGATATATCGGCCGAGAATCGAATATCGGTCAATATATCGTATCGGCCGATATTGTTTTTTAAACCCCCTGGAAATAAGCATCTGAAGTGGGTTTTACTTTAACTATATATTTTATTTACTTTAAAAAGTGGTTATAACTTAAAAATATTCAATGAAGTTGATTTATATTTATAACATGATGTTATTTTATAATAAAGTCGATGAAATATTATCGCTAAATGTCATGTAATTATAAAATTAGTCACAAGCATGGCATATAAATTTTCAATGATGAACATTTAAAAATACTAAATCTTTTTTAGAGCTCATCTTCCGATGTACAATGTCACAATTATCAATGATAAATTTAAATTTATCATATTTTTATAGGAAAAATACCAGCATCTCCTTAATAACGTGTTTTATCATCGCTGTTGTTTTAAACAATAAATTTCCAATAAAATCACCTTATAAACTAAATAAATGATAATATCGAGATAAAATCCCGATATATCGCCTTTTTAACGAAAGTTTTTTTCCCTAGTAGATGTTAGTTGTTCATGAATGGTATTGAGATTTTTTATTTTATTAATATTTTTTTATTTTTAAAATATTTATATTTTCTATAAGATTTTCCCATTAATTTTTTGATAAAAATTTGAAAATATTGCGATATTAGTAATAGTTGTTATTATCCCAAGAAGGGTATATCTCACAATGACGATATCACCCATTCTTCCCTCAGATTTATATACTATCTATTTTAGTGAAAATATTTTGAATTTTATCATTATTGAAATTATACACTCACCATTAGAATGAAGTTGTTATTTTTATTTTACTTTTGCCATTAAGTTTAAACTGTAATTAACACACATATAATACTCATATTCATTCATAACAATATATTTTAAGTGTATATATGTGGCTTTTTTATGAAATTTTTGCTTTGAATTTTTAGTAAAACTTTATTATACCTAAACATATTAGCTTAAAACACTTTTTAACTCTTGGAGTTACATAACATTATGATAATACAATCAATCTGACCTTTCAAATATCAATAATGGATGGGCTCTACATTTAACCATGTATATAACTATATATCAATCAATAGAACTTAGTTAAGATGCTTGGGTGCCTTGTGTTTCTTATTTAGAAGTCCCACATCGGAAACTCTTTGTTTCAATCAAGCGTTTATATCGTAATTGTGAGGAGCGACGTCGCCGCCTGAGCTCAGTTACGTGAGCTTGTAATCCGAGCGGAGGCAATAAGGTGATGTGAACGGGTGGGATTGTTACTTAGGGTGGGGTCCAACCAGCAATGCTGACTCGCCCATTCCAAGTTGGCAGCGAGTCATGTGACTCGAAGGCTGCAGTCGCGAAACTCCTAGAGCGGAGGGCAACGCGTCAGGCTGGTTAACAGAGCAGCGCTACCTTCCACTCTCAACAGTGGAAGGATAACGAGTCGGTGCTGGTTTCGGCCTCTCAGCTCCAGCCCTCAAGGCTGGTTCTTACCGAACCATCACCTTTTTTAATTGCTGAGTCGGGTTCTGACTCATTTTCTTTTCATACTATCCACTCACTAAGTCAGTCTCCTCATGCAGAGGTTTTAACTCAACCAAACATTTTTTTTCTTTTCTTCTTTCAAGTTTCAACTATACTTGCTTTATTAAAATTTTATGTTTTTTAAATTAACCAGTCAGTGTTGACTCAGTCCCTCCACTCTTTTTTTTTCCCCTCTAAAAACTGTGATGTGTAAGTTTTTCATCTTGTTTTGTATATTCAATTCAAGTGAAGGCACTCGTTCCTCAAAAATTCAACTTGATGTTCATTGGATTAGATTCTCACCATTTAACATTGATTAAATGTTAATTCAATCATGTCCAGAACTCTCACCATTAGATTGTAACTAAGACTGTTTTCCATTGTAGTTTTTTTAGCTTTAAAATATAATTATTTAATTGTCCAATTTAATCGATTTTTGCAAAGCTAATTATTCATGATTTTTTTTTAAATCACCCCACTCACTAAATGGTGTTGAGCTCCAAGTGAGACTAAAGACATGCATCAAAAAAATCTCAAAAAGAAAATTGACGTTAACTAAGGTGATGAGGTTTTCAATTTTTTTTATTTTATTTTCTCTGAAGAAAGGCTTTTATAAAAAAACTACTAATGGGGTCTTTTTAAAATTATAAAAAATATAGGAGCTTGTTCAAATAAATTCATTTGTACAGGCCTTTTCAGAAAAATCCCCAAAAAAAAAGAATGAAGTGCTTCATGCAATCACAAGGTGATAATGAAATTCACTTTGATTGCCCAAACATATCTTTGGGTACATTCATGAAGAAAAATGTATTACATTATATTTGCTAGGGCTACAACTTGGACGAGTTGGGTAGATTTTTGGGCTTTCCCGAGCCCAGACCCGAATTGCAATTTAAGGATCCAAAGCCTAAATCTGGACCAAGTTAACCTAAACTAGTCAAACCCGAGCCTGACCAAAATTTGTATATGTCAAATCCAGCATGTATATTTAGCTTATCAAGGCTCGACGTTCTTTAGGCCTAAAAGGAATTTTTATGTATTATTTTATAAAATAAAATATCATATAAATGTGGCTTGAATTCAGGCTTATTTGTCAAACTTGGCATTTATGAACTAGGCCTGGGCCCAACCCGAATTATATTTCAGCCATAATATTTTGGCCCAAAAATGAGCCCATCCTGAGCTTGGGCCAACCGAAATCCAAGATTTTCAAGATTTTGCATGCCAGCTCAGATTAATCCCGGCCCAAGTTGGACACCGAATATTTGCACACTTATATGTTCATTAGAGTAGATGTAGTTTATTTTCACATACTCCTTGTTTCTCAAGGAGACTGCCCAATAATGCCCATTTGTTGTGGTTTGGGCCAGGGGTGAAAATGCGGTATCGGCTAATATTTTTTCTCTTATTTTTTTCTTTTTTTTTTAAAAAAAAACATATCAATATCAACCGATATCGATGATACATATTGGATATCGGCCGATATGCATCATATTGGCCGATATATATAGGTTTTCAAAACCGCTATCTCGACCCCTGGTTTGGACCTACATGACTAAGAGGAGATGTACATTACTAAATAGACAAGGTTTAAGTGAATTTTAACTCATCTAATCTATCTTAGTCATGTAATTTTCATCTTTAAAATTCAATAATTCATAGGTGTACAGTCTCTATGAGTTAGCTTCCCCTAAAACCTAGCAATTCTCGGACTGCTCCCTTAAATCTCTCACACGGCGGACTTGTTTCGCTAGTCTTTACGTTCTTTACAAAATCTCTCTCTCAAATGAAACTTTCACTCATTTTGTAGCGATCATGCTGCAGGTGGTGGAAAGAAGAAGAAAAGGCTTATAAGAAAAAAAAAATGTATAAAAACAAGTGCCTTCTTATCTTTTCCATGAAGAAGTATACATATTTTTTCTATTTTTATAATTAATTAATGCTACCACATATGTTGGTAATATAAATAATTGATAGAGTAATTGATATGTTGATAATTAAATAATAATCGAGCTTTTGTTTTGTTAATAAACTTTGAAAAAGTGTCGTAGCTACTTGATACCTATGGCTTACTGGAGAATGCGTGTATACAAGTATTTTATCTAATATCCTCGTACTTAGAAAGAGGTGGGAGTTCATGAGAACATTTTCATCATTAAAAAAATAAAAATAAAAATAAAATAAAATAAACTTTCAAAAAGTTGACATGTCCATAGGTGTTCATTCTGAAATGAAAATTTGATTGAATTTTTTAACAAGGATCTATATCACGCATATTAACATCTTAAATTGGATCTCTAATCATTTGAATCTCATTTTGAAAAACACTCACGATTTAACTAAATCAAAGTCATATGACAAAGCTAAACCACTGTGACCTTTAAACCAAAGAAATTTCAATTAATATGTCAGTGTAAGGAAGAAAATTTTGAAGCATTGGATTTAAACTCCTTTAGAAACATGTTGGATACTTAAGAGTATAAGAGGTCAGAGCACAACATCAGAGATGGTCTTTTTTTTTTCTTGAAGAATATCAGTGGATTGAATTTATGAACTTTGTAAAGAAAATCCTCAAAACACTTGAAAAACTTAGTTTAAAGTATTCGAAGGATTTCCCTTTTAAGTTCAACACAAAGCTCAAGCAGATTGTATTTAAAAGCCCTAAAGGGTCTTGTCATCACTTGAACTATCGGATGCTTGAATAAAACTTCAAAAACTCCAATTTCCAAAGGCCAAAAGATCCTCCGAGGAGGCCTATTTATAGATTAGAAGACTGCCCAAAAATTTGCGAGGAATTCGAATCTTCAAACCTAGGCTGCGTTTGGATGAGGGATAGTGGAGAGAAAATGAAGGCAACTCCCATTTACCCCCATTTGGTAACGAATGGAATGGGTGAGAAAATCCCAATTTTTCCCTCTCCTACGCAAATCCGAAAACCTCTTCACTATAAGAAGTAATCACTTTACCTCTCCCTCTCGTTACCTCTATGTATCTCTCTCTCTTATACATTTTCCATTGTAATTATCAAATAAGATAAAGGAACCCCTGCATGAGGGAAACCCCTGTAAAATTTACCTCTCATCCAAATCCGGTCCTAGTGTAACCGCACATGTCTATTTCTCTCTCATCCACACTTCGATTTAAGCTCCAATTTTTTTTTCTTTATGGAAAAATGACTCAACAATATTTATATATATACATATATACAAGGATCACCTCTAAAATCCAGTTTGTATGAAGCTTGGATAAACTTTAAATTGTGGCCTAAAATACTCAAATATAGACATTTTTTGGTGGCTTAATCAAAATTCTGTAGGAAAGTTTCCCACAGGCACATCACCATCCTGACTGGTGGACCTCCTTGTGCATCATAATGGAGTGAGTGGGTGATCATCAACCAAGGAAATTGCAAAATAAATTTTTACATGTAATTTTGCATAGATGAAGAATGCAAGAAATCTAGGGAAAAACCTATGCATAATTACATGGTACATGGAAATAAATATACTCGTGGCTCCTCGGAAGTGGATAAAATCTGTCATTCAAATCAGTTATACAGAGGCAAAGAGAGGGAAGGGGATGGGGGGTTTGGGGGATCACTAACCAAGTCTACTTCAATGTCGAAATGCAGAGTTGATTTAAGGAAAATTTGAATCTTGCAAGTCTTAGAATTATGATTGCAAGATACTTCTAAGTGTCCTTTTAACACTTGAAATTTGAAAACAGTGTCAAAGGAAGCAAAGTTTAGACTCAAAATCCTGCCATATGATGGAAATAACAAAAATCTTTGGCACTATTGTTGCTCAACAATGTTAGAAAGAAACTGTGAAGAACAATTTGTGTTAATTAGGAAAGATTTAATGGATCCACAAGGTCTCATTGTCAACAATCAAAATCTAAGAATGCAACTTTACAGATATCATAAATATCAGTGAGGCCATCAACATAACAATCATCCAAACTTACCAACAACTTTCTGTAGAGTTTGTTTGATCATTCCCACCGACGCCACAGTCGCTCCCTTAAACTGCAGTCAAGTTTCATAACATGTCAGTATTAGAAGGTTTTGTATTTCCTGGTAGTTTGTTTACAGGGAGGGAGATAGTAAGTACATGCACATGGAATTGTATCTTTTTTATACCCAAACGCTGATGTGCCAAGACACAGTTGGTTGACCTCGTAAGATCTAGAAAAGATGACCAATCAAAGATGCCTCATCAGCGTGTACTAATAAGAGTACAATTCGAAAGTATGTTTAGCATTTTCAATTGAATATACATGTGAACAAGTTTTCACATGTATCTTCAACAGTATGCCCAAGATGCAAGATCTTTTTTTCATTTATCAAGCAGATTCCAACTCACATTCCTAGAAGCCAAAGATCGAAGAAGTCTACTCATCATACTCATCATTTGGGCCACATGAGTCAAAGTACAAGTGTGACCGAATGAATGAATCAAGCTGATTTTGGGGTTGGGGTTGGGGTTATAAATGTTAACACTGCAATTCCTCATTTAGGCGAATGGCTTGGATCTCACTCATGTGCACCACATTGCCACATATGTTGTGAAGACCTCTTCAAATTATCACAAGAACAGTTTGTCAGTTATCCTTGTTGCTAGTTTTTTCTATTCTCTATCTTGTACTTGCACCTTTGGTGCCCCTTTTTATCAATATATGAATCATTTCTAAAAAAAAAAATTATCACAAGAACATTCCTCACGGGTAGGACTGTTCAGAGGCAACAATAAGACTGGGCTTACTTTTCCTCAAACCCAAGAAAATTTGTATTATCAAAGCCTAAGCTTGACCACAGCCCATCAGGCTTTCTTAAGCCAAAGCCCAACCTAATAGTTTAGATATGTTAAAAACCCAAGCCCACCTATTGGAGCCGATACATAGATTGACATATTTTGACAAAGTGAGTCTAAAGCCTGCTTCAAGGGCCAATTTCACACTTGTATAGAACAAATGTAAGTCAACATTAAGGCTCAATTTAAATTTTCAATTAATTTTTTATTTTTTTTTCAGTGGAGGAGATTACATTACATATATATATATACAGCTAAACAGACCAAAAATCCCCATGGGCTTCATAGGCTTTAAAGCCCATGACCACCTGTTTAATAAACGGGCTAAAACCATCCATGCCCACCAGTCAGATAAACATGTTCAAGCCCATTCGTTTACAACGGGTTTGGAATGGATGCAGGATGGGTTTGAGCCCATGAAGTCCTCAAAAGGAAATAAATGGTGAATGCTTTTGGAGTGTTCCAAACCTTAGATGTCAGTCTCATGGCAAGAATTCCATCAACTGAGGACGATTGCACAGAGCGAGCATCCAAATTGAGACTGCTAATTGCATCCACTAATTCAAGTAGCAAACCTTCCCTCCATGGACATCGCATCTCAATCATAACCTCTTTTTCAACTACTGTTATGGTCATATCTGCTAAACTTTCCTTGGATAGAAGCGAATTGATTCCAGCATCCATTTCTCCAATATCAGATGCCCTTCTCTTGTTCAATGAATGCTTATTTCTGTAGGAAATTTCATTTTGACCATGGTCTTGGTGATAGTTGTCTGATGTTCTCTCTACTATGTCTGGATGTTTCTTTCTTTTCCGCTCTTCCGATTCTCCACACTCTTTGCAAGCTTCCAACTCGTGAACTCTTCTTTCAAGCTCCTTGAGGTATGCTATTGTGTCATCAAGGATAGATGCCTTTTCGACCTCCACAAGACATGAAAAATTCAGCTACAAAATAAAGTGCAAGGATTGATGTGAACATGGAAGAAACTATGTACATGTCTAAAGGGTACATGTGGATGTACTCCAAAGTCCAAACCACAATTTCTTTGAATATTTTAGTAGAATGGATGATCATCCTTGAGCATCTCCTCTTTTCGCAAGGCATAAAAAAAGTTCAGCAACAAAATAAATTGCAAGGATTGATGGGATATAGAATAAACAATGGATATATCACACAAGTACTTGTAATTGTAGACTTGTAGTAGCAAATATTCAAAACAGTACTTGTATTACAAATCAAAATCAGTTTGAATATTTTAGCAGACTAGATGATTATTGCTAGGCCGTTCCTCTTTTTTCCATTTGATGGTACTAAGTCTTTCAATTTCAGTCATTGAGGTATGGTTTTTTTCACCTCAAATTTTATAAGGATCAATTTCAACAAATAAGCCTAGAAAATGTTTGGGGTGGAAACTTAGACAGATCTACTCCAATTGGTCATTCAATTTTCACATTGTCCCAATTTGCACGATGATTATCATTTCTGTCAAAATATTAAAAGCACCTATAATTTGGGTATCCAAATGCAACTATTTCTGCCAATAAATGAACCATGAACTTCTGATTCATAATGCACTCCATGAAGCAGATGATATGCAATAACGACAACATTAGTTCATGGGAGCATCCATTAACAGCAGCAATTATGTGACTATGCCCTGATCCAGACCCCTGATGCGATGAGCTGAAACATGAACTCAAATATTTTATGTAAGGATATTGATCTCTTCATCCCTATAAATTTATGTTTAAGAAGAGAATGTAACTGTGTTACATGAAAAAAGGCCAAGAATGGATGGCAAGATGTTACATATTAAGATGTTTGAGGGAACATTAATGACCAGGCTCACAATAGGGTGGAGCAAGAAACAGAACATTTCATGCAGGGCTGGATGGAAGTGTATAACATAATCTTCCAACTTCACCACGTCAGTGACTAATCATTCAACAATTTTCCGTGATGGATTGTTCACTTGCAGAACAATCCAATTGGCAGAAGAATTGCACCAACCACATTTGAGTACTAAAGCTTGCCAGTGTAGGCAATATGCAAGCTAAGTAGCATGGGTACAGGTGTGGGTGTTGAAGTCCAACATGGGTGCATGTTATTGGACTCTGCAAACTAAAGAAAATAGGAATTGGGGACTCTGCACCATATTTAAATAAATTCAAATTGAAAATAAGTGGAAAATAACACTGATAAAAAAATAAAGTCCTAGCTTTACTTGAACCATCAAATGACAAACATAACAATATTTTAACTAGTTTTCAAGAGAAGAAAGGTGTGATAATATTTTAGTCAATGTCTGACAGGGTGCGAGTGTCAAACACGAGTGCAAGTGTCTGACAAGGGTGTCTCACACATCCAGAAGAGCCTGTGCAAGATAGTGTGTAAGCAACCAAGTCAAGCCTCATCATTTTTCTAACAGTCCCTAAGGCATGAAAATTATATACCTTGCTGCTTGACGGAACTGCTGACCTAAGAATAAAAAATTTCTCATCTAGCTTCTCATTCATTGTGACATAGCTCGTACTAACATCACCCTCTCTAAGTTTCCAATCTCTCTTTGATAAAATCTCTTGGGACTTGGGTGGGCACCTTCCATGCATCCAAGGGACATCAAATAAGACCTTCTTCAACATTTTCTGCGTTGTACTAATCTGTTGCTTCTGAGTACCCAAACCCTTTCTCCAAACCATAAAGCTAGATTCATGTGAACCATTCCAACAGCATGATTTTGCTGTAAAATGATAGGAATTTTGGAGAACCGTCAAAAGGGTCTTTGAATAGTGAGAATCTTGAGTTTCAAGATCTAACAAGCTGAGCTTGGTGTGATTGCACTCTTTAAGATCACTTGAACTCTCTCCATTTGGAGAAGAAAGGATCGCTTTTTCAGGATTTATAACAGATTGTGATGTACAGTTGCTTGAATTTGCAGAACCATGAAGTATGTTGCTGAATTCATCATCAATGTATTGAACTTGAGGTGTACTGGTTACACCAGCAATCATGAAATAATCATCAGTATTCTGATAGTGACCACAACCCATTGAACTGTCACCTGATGAGTCCATTTTCAATTCCTCACCAACGTTAGTGGGTATTTCTATTCTTTCCACGTCATCTTTGATTTCTTCTTCAGGGGCACGGTATTGGATACGGCACGGAAATTCATGGAGCCCGCCTTTTGGCATGCTATTCACCATTTCATGACCTACTTCAGTGCAAGAATGGTCTCCAACTTTGTCTACATTGCAAGGGCTGGAAGTAGATTGCTCAGAGCAAACAGGTTCTGATAATTCTGAAAAGTTAGTCTTTATGTGCTGTAGCAGAGATGGATCCTCTGAGATCTTTCAACAGTAAAACAAAAGGAGAATTAGTTTTTTCATGGATGTATATGACTGATGTAATTATAAGTACATAAAAAAAAAAAAATTCCTCAATCGGAGTTTGAATCTATTGCTTTTCTGGAAAAACTCATCCATCATTCCCAGAATCATGGTTTTCTTGTGTTGTATTAAATTTTAAATAGAGCATAGATTCAAGTTAATCAAAACATGGGCTAAAATGAATTGGTACATCTGGTCCAAGAAGTTACCAGTTCAGTCACACCTAGCTCCAGCACACCGCCCATAAGGGGAAAGCACACTACTGTCTGTAAATCAATGGCATCAGAAAGGATAAAAAAAAGATCAGGCAGCTATGATGCATGAGCCTGGAGTATTAATGAGCATAAGATACACTACATATATTGGTAAAGAATACGGCATCGAAATAGCTGTAACTGTATCTGATAATATGTTGTGTTGTCTACACATAACACATAACAGTTACAATTATAACCTCCCAAAAAAAAAAAACAGTTACAATTATATGTTCTAATACAAACATGTTGTATTAAGGAACACTACAGAGATACCAAGATTGATGCATTATGATTTTCCATTTTATCACAAACCTACTATCTCCGACAATTGGATAAATTTCCTACTTAATCTCTTCACTCATTTGAACATGGACAATTGGACATGTATCATGCATCCAACTGTTTATCTCCCTAGTACAGCTCTTTACAAATACAGAGTACAATAAAAAGGCAAGGCATCTTAGCACATTCAGGTAGATTAGAATGTTTTTTAAAGTCGATAATATGTTTACAATGCTAAAATAGAACTACAGTTCCAATTTGAAAGGGCACTGATATCCAAATCCATGTCCAAAGAGGCAAAGATCGACCCTAGTTATGGTTTCCTAAGGCTTCAAATGCAGAGGCTGTTGCAGAGGCTGTTGTTCTCATCAATTTGGAGGACTTTAAGACAGATTAGTTGTTGGAAATCTTTCTGAGTTATAGTCTTGCAATCCATGTCTCTCATGGGTAATCTATGCATATTATATATCTTTTGTGATTTTCTGTATTGTTTATGTTGAATTTGATTTGTTACCTTTCTCAACAAGAATGTGATAGCATATTGCAAAGATGCATTTTAAATTTTCCACCCAAACTACTAGAATTTGTTAGTGTCAGTACCCCATGAAGGTGGGGCCTACTTTGATGGAACCGGCCACCTGGGATGCAATGGAATTATGGAACAGTTATCCAGCAAAAAATCTAAGTCATTGATTGATATCCCATCCCATGTAAATACTTGGTGATGAAACAACACAGAGACTGCCCAGTATGGAATGATGGAAGAATGCCACCAATTTAAGCTATGGTTATTTCTTGAATTCTACTAAAAAAGAAATGTAAATGTGTAACAACCCGTCCCGCTAGCACAATATTGTCCGCTTTGGACCTACACACGGACCCGCACGGCTTTGTTTTGGCGAGCCAACCTACTGTTGCTCCCAAAAGGCCTTGTGCTAGAAGAAGGAAGGCTACTACTTATAAACCAAGGAATTTCCAATGCCACTAGCAATGTGAGACTTTTTGGGGCAGGGTATTAAAATCTACCCCCCTTAAAACCAAAGCTGTCCCCAGCTCTGCACACACAACAACCAAGCACACACCCTCAGAAAAGAGTTGAACCATTCTCTGATACCATTTGTAACAACCCGTCCTGCTAGCACAATATTGTCCGCTTTGGGCCTACACACGGACCCGCACGGCTTTGTTTTGGTGAGTCAACCCACTGTTGCTCCCAAAAGGTCTTGTGCTAGAAGAAGGAATGTTACTACTTATATACCAAGGAATTTCCAATGCCACTAGCAATGTGGGACTTTTTGGGGCAAGGTATTACAAAATGCTCTATGGCTATGCCAACCCTTAAATGCCATCCAACTTAAGTTCATCTGTTCAAAGCTGATCAAGGCAACATAGTATCGAATGAATATCTCGTTTGAAGCTTTACACAATTAAGTTCAGGTAATCAGCATTGATTAAGTTACAATCAATATAAGTAGATGGACTCTTGACGATAGGATACAGGGAAACTAGTAAGCATTTGGTCCACTGCACTGGTTGTGGGTGACTCTGCAGAGTAAAATGATGTAACAATTTTTAACAACATTCTGTCGAATGGCCAGTCATCAACCCGGATCATAAATAAACTTATCTAGCTTGTGTTTTTCTACAGAGACCATTTGGTCATTCTTTCAATACTTCGGGTTCATAGTTATGCAACTTTTGTGATTTTTGCACTTGGGTTGTGAATAATGAACTGAACATGCAAGATGATCTATATCAATGATTAGGGGTTAACGCTCGCCCACATTCAATCTGAATGCAACAAGTTGTTTTGGTAGATTGAATCCTACTATAGTACTACACAACTAGTAACACAAGTAGTTGAAACTACACATTCCTTGTTCCCAGACCATAACTTCTTTAACGGAATCAGTAAACAAGAGATCGTACCTGAATAGATGCACTCTGAGGCCAATGTACGGTGACAATACAGTGGTTGAATGGGAGCAAAATAAAACACAAACAAAAACAGTATAAAAAGAAAAAGGAAATCAGTCGTTTTGTTAGAAAAACATGCCAACATTCAGACCAATGTCTCATTAGATACATGCAAACAGACCTTTGCCAGAAGTGAACGCATGAAGACTTTGCTATCTGCATGATGAGCATCACATAGCCAGATATGGCGACCATTGGCTAGTGCTCTTCCTGGCATTCTGGCATCAACATGAAGAAAAAACACCTATCTCAGGATGCTATAGGAAATAAGAAATAAGAAACAAAATAAATGGATTTTCAAACTAAAATCAAAGCAAAGTAAGTAGGTGTGATATTAAGGCCATACTTCCCAACAGATAATATACTCCAGCAACAAAATAGTGTAATCAAGAGCGTTAACATCACGAAAATAAATGATCAGTCCCAATCAATGAATCAGGACCCTTAACAACCCAAATAAGAATACACAAAGCTCATCCATAAACACCTGGGGGATTGTTTACAGCAGGATCACCACCACTCAATTTTCTTTCCCACACAGTTGAGAACTGCATTCAATTCTACCATTGTTCCCCACTTGGTGCAAGCTTCCTTGAAAAAACAATAAAATTACCATGGATACACGTGCAAAGAACAGATTATTACTAGAAGCTTGTGTGGCAATCCTCAATCTGTGTCGTCAAAAGGCCCTAAGGATGAATTAGCAGAAAACTCAGACAGAGAGAGAGAGAGATCAGAATGAGTGTACTGGATTGCAGTTGCAACAAATTTCAGAACTTGGGGTACAAGCTATATCACGATCTGTTTGAATATTCTTGTACTATAGAATACTCATCTATTCCACTACACGTGTTGTGTTGATGTCTTGATTTTGAGCAGGGGGCAATGGGGGGACAAACCACGTAAGCCTCATGCGATTCATACCTTCTAACAAAAGAGGGCAGCCAAATGGTTCATATTAGGAACAAAGAAGGATTCCTTCTTACAAGTCAAGGTTCCGATGATAATTGCATATCTGGTCCAACTACACCAATACAAGACCTAAAGATGACCCTATCACAGCCCTAAAGGTGCATGATTGCTAATTTGATATGTTTCCTTCTTCACAATCTATTTGCATGACAGGAAGGATTAACAAGATGGAGCATTACACCACGGTCCCACTTAGGGATGGCAATTTAACCTGAAAGCATGAGAGCCCAAAGATCCCAGCCCGAAGAAAATAAGTCTTGAGCATGAATTTTTATCCCAAATTCTAATCAAGCTCAGGCTTGGATAATATATTAAGGCCCATTTAAAAATTGGGCAAGGCTTGGTCACATACCTGCTTAATCCTAAAGCCCAAGGCCCAGCCCAAAATATAAAGTACATGATGACCTACTGCATGGTGTAGCTGCTGCATGTAGTTTTGTATATGTTTTTGTTGCATTTGATATTTCTTCTTATTATTTTCATCTCTTCCCTCTTATTGACTTCCTTTTTTCTATTTTTCTTTAATATTTTTGTTGTCTTCGAATCTCTATTTTTTGGTTTCTTTTATTCTCTTCTGATATTTTCTTTTGATCATTTCTTCTTTCTTTTCCTTTTTTCTCATTTTTATTTTTGCCAGTTTTTACTCTTCCGCTGCTTTCTCTACTCATTTCTCTTCCTTTTCCTATTTCCTTTTTAACTTTCTGTTTCTCTTCCATTTTTATTTTTCTTTTTTGTTATCCATTTCTCTAATTTCCTTGTTCTATTTTTATTCTTTTTTTATGTTTATGTATTTCAGTTTTCCCTTTTATCTCATTCATTTTTCCTTTATCTCTCTTTTTCTTTTCTCCATTTTTTCCTTTTTTTGATCAGGTTCGAGTTTTCATGTGTGAAACCGGACTTGGGCTTGGAACAACACAAGCCTAGCCCGAGCCCGACTTGTTGCCATCCCTAGTCCCACTAGTAGGATTCCTTCATTGAGGGACCTTACAATGGCCCATTTAATCAAAAGTATGGAGCACAAAACCCTGGTCACAGTACTATATGTTGAAAACAACAAACCACAATACAACAAAGACAAGCAATCATAGAAAAAGACATGAGATTTACATGGTTCGCCTGTGTGCTTACATCCATGGTGAGATTAGAGAGATTTCACTATTTTCACTATCTTCGAGAAAAGGATTATGATGCTCTCTTCCTCACTTCTCTCTCAACACGTATGCATTCCCATGACCTTAGAAAGCCCTCAAAAACTTGTATAGACAGCGTGTACAAAATTACAAAAATACCCTTATGTTGTCTCGCCAACTGGGGTCCACCAATATGATCTACACTACCACAAAATACATGACATCAACCACAACCCTAAATCCAAAGGATACAATGCGTAGAATTGGAACAAAGATCACATAATTCCTCCTCAAACAAACACAGAGATCTCATGTTCAAAAGAAGAAAAGGAAGTAAAAGACCCATACTCTTGGCTAGGCTTGAATGTGAAGGACATGCAAACCAAATAGTACCACTCTGTCGCCGTGAGATCTTCAGGAGATAATGCAGCACAAGGCCTCTTCACCTGTTGGACACTATCTCCCATGGAAAGGGACTTGTACAACTCTCTCAATTGCTCACTCCTCTGCAAACCCATTTCATCGACACTAAGCTCCATAGGTTGTATTGTCTTCATCGTCTTTATTTCTCCATTGTAATATCCATCACCCCATTCCAACCTCCTACCAAATGGAGACAAACAATTTTCCAACCAAATCAATAAAAAGAAATGCCATATCAATTAAAATGGGAGGTTTTGCAAGGAGGAAAGTGGACAAGCTAACATTTCAACATAATTGCAGTAGATGCAAATTTGAAGGAATTCTCCAAATTGTAAGAAATTTCAATAGTCTAAAAATATACGGCTCTGATTTTCTATCTTTTCCACCACAAACCATAGTCATTGATTTACTCAATTGTTCAATTACAGACCATTGACACAGTGACAGAAACAGCATGGTACCAAATGTAGCTTCCAATTTTTACACCATCTCAAAATTGTACTCTTTAATAGATAAACATCCAGATTAGCAAAGCATTAAAAGGACTGACAAGGAACATAAGCATCCAAAATGTATGAATGAGTATAAATATATTGTACTCATGTTGCATTCCATACAAATGTTGAAGGAAAACAGAAAGTGGGGGACTACGACTGCATGTATGTTTGCTACAAAACATAGTGGTCAGTTTTCATATTTTGGCAGGATGATTATTATCCATTCAAGCATGCTTGCAAACAGTGTGAAAAGAAACCACACAATGGTTGAGGGGCGATACTGGTGCCGCTGCTAATATTGATTATTCTCTAACCAAACCCCCATTCATTCCCAAAATAGAAAAATAACCATCATTCTGCTAAAATAGTTAGTAGCAAGTCTGAAGTTTCAGGACAAGTAAAAAAAAAAAGGCCCATATCAAAGTCATCTGAGGAAGTAAACTAGAACTCCGCCTCCCATTTCTTGACATTCCCAATTGTCTACTCGATGACAGCATTTCTTCAATTCTCCCAAACAAATTCAAAGAAAAAACTGCTATCTTTTTCCACTTAATTTTAATTCAAGAAACCTAATATAGCCCAAATGCAGTCAAACGGAAGTGAAACCAAAAGAGTGTTCTTCAACCATGTATATGCAAAGAGATTAAACCATTTGTTATCACAGTTTGGTTTAATTAAGTTCACCCATTAGGCAAAGAGATTAAACCATTTGTTATCACAGTTTGGTTTAATTAAGTTCACCCATTAGGTCAAACTGCTTTGAACACTAACATTGGTATAACACCATAACAACACGATATATTACTATGCTTAAAATTATATTACCAAAAATTAAAAGATGGAAATTAGCAACCATGATGATATAATAATAACAATAGAAAATGAGGTTTGAGTTAAAAAAAAAAAAAAGAGTAAAATAAATAAATAAATAAAAATTGTAATAGATTGTGGACTAATCAAAACATCTTAGGAACCAGACCGGCTTAGAGACCAGTGCATGTTCCAATCAGGTGGAACCAGACAGTTAGAACACTGATCTAAACAAAGAAAATGAAAAGGAGAAATAGAAAAAGAAATGCATTTAGGGGTACTCCAAATCACAAGCTTTGGATACTTAAAGCAGAAAATAAGAGTACCCACTCTACTATGAACTTGGGATGGTGAAAAACCAGAAACAGGATTAGGAAGGGTAAATTTTTCTCACCTTAGCCAAAAGCAAATCATAATGAGCATCAAATTATTAACTTTAAACAGATAGTACGTTATTCAATTCTCTAACAAATTCAAAGGAAAAACTGCTCTCTCCTTTTTATTTAATTTTGACTCAAGATACCTAACAATAAAAGCCCAAATGCAGTCATAAAGAAGTGAAACCAAAAGAGAGAAAGTTCTCGAGCTGCCCATTTGACAACAGGATTTTGTATATTAAAGGAGTAAAAGATGCAGCCATCATGCAAAGAAATATTTAAACAGATGAAGTGAAAAGAAAAAGGGGAAAAAAAAAAAAAAAGATCTGCATTTAGGGGTACTCCAAATCACAAGCTTTTAATACTTAAAAGCAGAAAACAAGAGTACCCTCTCCACTATGCATTTAGAATGGTAAAAACCCAGAAAGAAGGATGCTTCTTTTTTAGCATCAAATGCTGTCTCTGTTGTCATTATAAAAAATCAAGTCAGTCCACATAATCTGATTTGCAATTCATCCACAGCAGAACAGGCAATTATGCAATCTCCCAAAGCAGTCAACAGATTCTAATTTCCAACACATCAATAAATCTTGAATATTTTTTAACACTTGATTTAATTCATACCCTTTTGGGGAGTTGAACCAGAAGATCGCATAGCTCCATTGAATGCTTCTAACAGTAGCAGCAAGCTTTCTTTTAAGGTGATTTCCAAGCACTCCTTCCTGGCTTTCGAACCCAGTAGCCATTGCCCCACACATGAACTCTCTTCCTACTTAAAAAGAGTCTGAAGTCCAAACCAACCCATTTTTCGACGCATCCACACCAGACTTTTATGAGGTTAGATTCCTAGTTTGGCAGTGCAGAAAGCGAGACTAAGAGAGTCCTGATAGTCTACTGCACGGACAGGAGAAATCTCACTGCTGTATCAATCTTACACTGCTGCATTGATCATAGATATATGATTTTTGCATTCGAAAAGTTTTATTTTATATTTGACACATGTAACCAATATTTTATCTTATATTCAAGAATCAATACCTTTTTAATAATAAACTTAACATCTATATTTTGCTAAAGTATTCACCATCTAATACAATATTCAGTATTTAAGTAAAATATTCAATTCTACTCAATTGATTTGTTGACTAGAAATCCGTATAAAAAAGCGAGAGTCAGTTTAAATTCTCTCTCATTTTAAAAAACCTTTTTTACTCAGTCTATTTGATAAAAAAACTTGTATAGCCTCTGAAAATTAGTGGGATAAATTTAACATTCAGTCATCAATAACATTTTTAATAATCAACTTTAAAATATTTTTTTAATCTCTGCATCTAACATTTTACCTCAGTATGCTTACAATCAACTTTACTATATAATATTTTATCTTTATATTCAATATTTAAATTTAATATTTTACAATTAACTAATTAATTATTTTACTCTTCAATTCACCATTCAACCTTATTCAAAATTCAAAATTTTATTTTAAGTCTTAAAATCTAAGAAAGCCTTAGAACAGGGACCCACTTGGATCAAAATCATTCAATTATTAATTTTAATTTAGGGGCCACTATATAGTGAATCTAAAAGATTGAAATTATCATTTGCTTTTCTAAATTTAAACTCTAAGTTGATTGGATGTCTCTTATGGGTATGTTAATTTTACAATTGATAAGGATGGACAATTTTTTGCGTGGGAGTATCAGATGATAATTAAAACATTAATTTAAGTATTCTAATCAATAGTTATGATCTATGATGGCATGGAGATGAATTTGATTAATGGTTGAGATATTGTTGATGAACGGTACAATCTGGATGGGTCCAATCCATGCTGACTCGGCCTGACCCAAAAATTTGCAACCTAAGTCCACTCAGGATTAGGGTCTAAGCCTTAATAGAGGTTCAAGATTTTGGCCTAATATAATTCAAGCCTGGGTCTTGCATTTTAGGGCCAGAATAGAATTTCCGAATTATAGGGTGGCGATTCTAACACGGGAAAACTCTTTTAGGAGATACGGGTTTTTCAAATTTTCTACTTTACCCCCATTCGTCCGTACGAATTTTAGTGGACTTTTAGAAATCGATTTACTTTTTAGTGAATCGGTGCACCAACCGGATCATGTTCCTCAATTTTCCATTTCCAAGTAATCTAGTCCGGTGCACCGATCTAGTGAACCGATTTCAAAAAGTCCACCTAAAACTCATATAGGACAGATAGAGAAAAATGGGAAGTTCACTAAAGTCCATATCTCCTAAAAGAATTTTCCTCGTGTTAGGATGGCAACCTTATAATTAATATCAAATAACAAATTGTGGTTAATTAGAAATCTTAATGTATATACATTATTAAATCATGTCTTCTCATCTTGAATTTAATCCTAATCATCAATAAATTTTCATGCCACTCTCCACTTTCTAATCTTAACCATGTTGGAATTTATTTGTTTTAACTTATATATGATGAGCTGATAGAAGTGAAATAATAATTTAAGAATTTAACTAATGTGTTAGATGTGATGGAACTAATGAATACATAATGAACAACCACAGTTTGATGTTATAAATTAATAATAATGATAAATTTTAAACTAATCTTGGTAGAGATCTGAACAACCGAAGGTTTGTATGGGCCCTTATAGTTGTTAGGATCCAAGGCCAACTTCAAATAACACATTTGAAATTGTATTCGGATGAGGGGTCTATTTGACAACGAAAGGAAGGGTTGAGAAAATGAAAATGAAAATCGTAAATTTTACTTTCTGAACACAAATTTAAAATCCTTCATTGCAAGTGCTTAGAGTAATTTTTTTTTCCTCTTATACATTTTCCACTACAATTACTAAAGAAACGAGAGAAATCCATATTCAAGAGAAACTCATGATAAAAAAAAAAAAATCTATGCATAAAAAAAAAAACTCTTGCAAAATTTATCTCTCATCCAAACTCACCCTTGAGCCTTTTTATTCTGGATTTGCCTCTATTATAAAAAAAAAAAATACACACTCTGATCCTAAATTAGTTGTCCTATGTAGATCTTAGAATTGTTCCAAACTAGGTTGTCTCATTTGTATTAGAGTAATATAAAGTATATTGAAGATGGATAAGATCACATATAGTGTTAACCTTATATAGAGAATTCCTTAAAAAACACAAATATTTCAAATGAGACAACTAAAATGAGACGGAGAGAATATATATTTAGAGAGACTTCTTCCAATATAGAAAGGTTGCTATTTAAATATATAGGGTCTATATTTTCCTGATAGAATACGTGGAAATGATAGTAAAATTGGCGATATAAAATCGAACCATGTCAGATCATATTTATTTTTTATGACTCATCTTATAAAATTATAATGATTAATTAAATAATTTTATTGAAAAAGGAAAATATCATTGTGGGTCCATTTGTCAACTAAAAGATTTCAAAATTTCAAACCTATCAATCAATCCCTTCAATTTCAAACCATCAGACTTGGAAGCAAAGTTCAACCGGTTGTGGGCCACCTGCTGGTGAATGATTGGATCTACCGAAGCTTAAAACAATAAATATTATGGGCCCTGTGGTACTATTGTTGGGCCTTAATTTTATTGCATGATGAGATATTTTTAGACCTCAGTGGGTCCCCCTGAAAAGATTGGGTTTAGTTAAGAGATTAAGACTTTAAGAGAGATTTCGATCTCAGCATGCATTAAAGTCATGCTCCATGGATCTGTTGCTAAGGGTCAGACATTTTTATTTGTATAAGACAAGCCATTCTAATTAGCACATGAATTTTTAATTGTAAATGGGGACCACAGTCTTCACTGCTCTCCACTCTCTACTTTCTAACAGGTTTTAATTATTCAAACGGGAAACTGTACTCTGCCCACTGCATCTCTGTCTATCCAAACCGTCCAAATCGTGGGCCCCACTATTACTTGATGAATCTAAACAATTAAAGTTGTTATTTTTTTAAATTAATTAAATTTTTTCATAATGTACATTTGATGCATCTTCCTCGATGATTGATCAAAATAGATAAAATAACTTATTTTCAATCTTAAAAATTCAAGAACTAATTTCATTCAATAAATTTATTTTTTATAATGAGATAGTTTTTGTGAAAATTTATCAAACACAAGAAAATTCGCAACATCATTTTTTTCGTCCGAACATCTCAATAATGATTTTTTTGAATTCTTTTTTTTAGATTTACGTGTGAAAAACCTCACACAGTCTTATTGAAATTCTTATGGATAGTACATCTGACCTCATGAGAGGTACTAACGTAAGTCTGCTGGAGTTCGAACCTGGCACTTGATATTTCCTGACACGAGAGATGACCAGTTGAACTAACTCGCTCTGAACTTTGAATTGATTGATGGTAGATATATTGTGAAAAAAATGAGATAGGAACAAATTAATTTTACATTTTTGAGAACTTCAATTATGCGTTCATCTTTATATAATACATTAGGAAAGTGAAAAAATTCTAAATATTAAAATAAAATGATGGCATGGATCAAGAAAAGCAAAGACTGCTTTCACCAATCACCTTAATGCACGGGTCGAAAATTCGGGGCATCCGAATTTTCGGCCGAGATCTCGGTCGAGATTTTTTCTCTCTCCTCCATTTTTTTTTGAAATCTCGAGTGGCTTCTTTTTTGAAAAAAATCATTTAAAAAAAAAATAAAAAGGCTGCTTTTTTCAAAAAAATTAAAAAATATAATATCGGCCGATATCTAGGCCGATATTCGCCTGTATCGGACGAGATATCGACCGGGTGCCACACCGATATTTGTACTTTTTTTAAATAAAAAATAAAAATCGACTGAATTTTTTTATCTCTGGCCGATTACGCACAGTATAAATTGAGATTTCGACCCTGGCTTAATGTCCACTCCACTCCACAAATTTTGTGTTTCCAAACATACAATTTCTTAAAGAAATTGTCAGAGGTGCCCATAATAAACGGATGGTTCCCCATTTAGAAATTGCTGTGGATTCTCATGCTTTGGATATACAACCAAATGCACTGAACATGTTAGCCCTGGCCTTTATTTATGCGGTCTGGAATCTGGACTTTTTTATCAAATGGCTTTTACGGTGGGCGGGTGGGTTGGTTGGTTGGTATCTTTCCAAAGTTGAGCAATATTGAAATGTCGAGGAATCTAGATTTCTAAGAACATCCAACTAGTTCTTAGGGTGCGTATAAACTATAAAGTCTCCTTACTTACGCACTCAGGCTGCATTTGGATGAGGGGTGTATAAAAGTAATACCCCTCGTTACCTTGTTTGGTATTTCAAGGATAAAAGTAAAAAATACCTTTTTTACATTTTTTTTTTAATTCTTCTCTTCTCTTTTGAATATCCTTTTTGGACGGTGTTTGGATAAGAGATAATAAGGACTTTTACCCTTGCTGGGTAACTAAGGCTCCGTTTGGATAGAGTAAATTTTAAAGGGGTGCATCAAGGAGTAAGGACATTCAAAATGAATAGCCGAAGGGGTATTCAAAAAGTGAAAAAAAAAAAATATCCCTCCCTTACTTTTTTAAAACCCTTTGGAACATGAAAGTTTTCAGAAAACCATTGCCCTCTTTACTCCCTCTTTGACATCTATAAAACAAAAAAAATTTAAAATACTTTAATTGATTAATATTATTTAATAATTATATTTCATAAAATTTTATTTTAAAATTTAATAAAAAATATTAGTTATCATAAAATTGTTAACATGTGAGGTAATTCCTCCTTACAGTTACCGAACAAGGTTTTTCTCTCAAACTAAATTTTAACTTTACCCTATAAATATCAAACAAATTAAGGATCAACACCTGGATAAGAGTAACTCCTGTTCAAGGCCCCTTGTAAATTTTACCTCTCATCCAAATGCAACCTAAGAGGTAGGCTTTTGAAAACCCTTTCCAAGCAAGCAGTACTCATAATTATCCAAAGTAATCTCTGGTCAAAGATAACTCCTACATGTAACCCCTACAAAATTTACCCCTCATCCAAACGCAGCTACAACAATGAAATGCAGATTCATCTGGTAGTCGTGTCACATACTCAACCTAATGTCTCTTGTCACAGTTTTTGCAGTAAAACTTAATGATGATATTTGCATATCACAAATCTCACTCTTCCAATCCAACAAATATCCATCAATATATGACATTTCTGTCGAACCGTTTTAATGGGAATGGCTTCGCCGGCCTTCGTCATTTTTAACAATCAGTAATAAAGAGACAACATTGGAATAATTGAAATAAAGGAAAATAGAAGCAACTAAGAGAGCTACACTATTAAGAGACAAAAAGCATATACAATCCCCTTGATCAATACTTGAGATTCAATCCACCCTAAACCACAGCACAGTATCAAAAGACTGAAACACAACTAAACCAAGCATAACAAAAGCCTCCACACAAATTTACAAACCATTCCTGCCTCCACCTCCCTGCAAAAACAGCAAAAGTATCATTTGCAATTCTTGCAAGCCTAAATGTTACAGCTAAAGATCCTCAAAGTACATCAATCTCCTTCCAGTACATGTTTTGATTGATTCATGGTTTAAGAAACAGCCCAAATGTGATTCGATGCATCAGTCTATATTGGCCTTAATCTAAAATGAAGTTTTTTCCTTTAAAAAAAAATTAATGAATTCACGTATTTTTTTGAACACTTGATGGTCAAAACAGCTCTAAAACAAAGATGCCTACAATATAATTACATCATAAACTGAAGGACGCCCACTATAGAGTGTATTGACTGTATCGGTCCAATTTGGATAACATATTGGCACCCACCCTTTAAGCAGATACAACTTATGTGCAGTGCATCAGCCTGCCTTAAAAAATGCTTTGGTTATGGCATTTCCCAAGTAAGTGCTGCTTGAAAAACCATATTGCCTGTTTGAAACCCGAATCTTCTGCTTCATTTGACACCTCGACACCTATAGAGCCTGAAAATCCTAGCTTCTCAGGTTCCAACCAAGACAGGAGAAAGGGAGAGAATAGCATGACATGTATGCACTTGAGCAAGACAATGGTCATGACAATGGTTGTCTACAAAATACAGATAAAATGCCTAAATATTGGTTGTTTATGTGCTTGAATTTTCATTGAATACAAGTACACGCCATAGGATTTAATGCAATCTGATAATTGAACTTGATAAATTCTGACGTTAGGATATATTGCATTTAGAACCAAATACAAGAAATCCCCATCAGATATTTCAAATTCCAGAGTTTTGAATGCCATTTAACCCATCATTGATCAAACTCTTTTAACATTAGAAAATTTTGAGAAATTTATCATAGTCTGAATGATGATGGATCTATTAGTCCTATAACAGTATTTTCCATTGCTCCACTGAAAAAGGTGCATTTCCCGTTACCTGTCTCCACATACAGTGTGCTCCACTTACATGCAAACGCATCAATCGTGCCATGGAATAACAATTCTTGCATAACTTTGTTTCTTAGGTCACAGAATCACACCTTTATGAAACACAAAACCGACGATCATGTGAGTGGGTACATGGTTTTAAGAGTGTCTTTGAGAGGGAGAGGCAGTTTTAAGTCAATATAGCTCTACGGTCTTCAAAAAATATTATTTAATCTTCTACTAATATTACAGAAAAAAAAAAATATGGCTTACTAGCAGCTTGAACCACATAGAACCTATTCAAATTTCATGCTGTCAATGATAAACAGCAGGAGATCTCAGATTTCTGAAATTGACTGCAATTATGGATTACATGTTGTGGAACATGTACTGAATATGAAAGAAATCCTGAAAGTAAAATTACCTGTGGAATTAGCCACAGAGATTCTTCAAGATCATGGAAACCGTACAAGCCGGTTCACAGCTGAGTCCAAAGCATCGACATTCCTCCTCAAGATCTTTCTTTACAAATATTAAGAAATCAAGCAAATGAAGGGAACTTTATCGGCAATTCAAGATATAAGAATATAATAATTTTTAATTCTATTCATGCTTCTAGGAAAGGTTAATTGCTGTTCAACAACAAATTACAGGAACAGATTTGCCAACAATGACGAGGAATTCAAACTCAATTGGATCATGTTTCAACACATACCAATTCAATTTGGTTGAATCGCTGCACTCTAATAGCAAGGAAATCACCATGCACTTTACCACTGAGTCACATGCATCTACAGACATTAATTTCAACTGGTAGGCCATGCTCTCCCCATTCCTCTGTCTAAACAAGCAGCCCCTACAAAGGGGTGGCTTAAAAAATTTAAATTTGGAGAAAGTTCTAAAGGGAACCATGATCCATCCAGAAAGGGAAGAGTTTCCAAAAGATGAAACCTGTGTAATTATTGGAACTTTCTCATAGGAACTCGAATCAAAGAATAATGGAAAATGGAAGAAAATGGGAAAAGTGGGGGATAGGGATTTCACTTTGAGGGGAAATCAACCTCCTCGGTTTCACTTCATGGAGAAACCAGTCTCCTAGCTAGATGGTTGTTTGTGGGAAACTCTTCTCTACCATTTCATTACTTACTCAGCCTATAAATAGGCTTATAGTTATAACTCATAATGGAAATAATAAAAAATACAAATAAATACCCAAAATCTCTAAAATTACAAATAGATGCCAAATATCTCTAGAACACTTAATTTACCTAGATCCTGTCATTCCCACCCCCTTGGAAATGGACCTTGTCCTCAAGGTTCAAAAAAACTTCTAGAGCAACGACTTCTGGAATGAATATCTTTGAATGCAGCACAATGTCTAGAAAGAAATATGGAAGATCTGGTTAAGTAGAGATGGCTAAGGGAAGGGCAGCGACTTTGACTTGTCCAATTTGGCAGCGACTGGCTGGAAAAAAATTAACAAAAATGGATAGGCAGATGGTGATGGAGATCAAAACAAGCTTTGATACCAAATTGATAAAAACTCGAATCAAAGAATAATGGAAGAAAATGGAAAAAAAAATGGATGATAAGCATTTCACTTCGAGGGGAAATCGACCTCCTTCGTTTCATTTCTAGGAGAAACCGGTCTCATAGTCGGACAACTGTTTGTGGGAAACTCTTCTCTACAATTTCATTACTTTAGCCTATAAATAGACTTAGGTTACAACTCATTATGGAAATAATAAAAATTACAAATAAATACCTAATATCCCTAAAATTACAAATAAATGCCAAATATCTCTAAAATACTTTATCTACTTAGATCCTGTTAGTTTCACTGGCCTAGAGGGCATGCCCGATTCAAGTACAGCAACTCTTTTTTAGTGATAAATACATCATAAACTCTACTAATAAGGAGGGGTCTCTAAATCTTTAATGATTGTTTGCATGGCAAAGCTGTGTTTGGATGGGGAGATGTGGGGAAACTTCTCCTAGATAAGTCCAAGTTCTCATGTTTGGATCCTATCTCAAGGGGAAAATGAGTCCCACAAAATGAAAAAGTTCTCATCCATGAGAAGATAGTGTTCTCCACCTCTTGCAGGAGTACGCCATCTTCTCCTACTATGGAGAAGATTGCAAGTGCAACCTGTCACTTGGATTGCACCTAGTGATTGAAACTTAAGTTCACTTGATGAACTACTAATTGAACAAATTTCAATATAAAATTCAAAATTTAGATACTTGATCTTAGTGGTCGAGAATTATGAGTTTTTTTTCTCCTAAAGATTCCTGGTGACTTCAACTACTAAGGTCAAGTGGCTAGGATTTGATTTTTTCATAGAAATTTGGTCCACATGCAGGTCACAAAATGGATTTTCAATTCAACCAGATATTTTTTCTTTGTGATTTTTTTTTTAAATGACCAACATACAAATCATGTGACCTTATGATTAGGTTTTTCTAAAAACATCTAAAGTCTAAACAAGTGATTTAAAGGAGATCTCCAAGAGAACCTCAAAGGGTAGAGGTTCTCCTGATTTCTCTTACCACAAGAGAATCTCCTACTTGAAGTTCTCCTCATCCAAAAACATCACTAGTGTTGACGGAAAGTGATTGGTGGAGCCCCTCTTATGGACGAGACTGTTGTTGGGAGCCATGATGCTTTTACTGTATTTATATTTAAATGAGATAAAAATCTAATCCAAATTAATGCCTCTTTTTTCCATGTTTTGAGGGAGACACAGGTGCAAGTAAATTAGTAATGGAAGGGATGACGGAAGATTGGTAATTAATATTGAAAATCTTTTTTTTTTTGAATGGTTAATATATTAAGAGAAAAGAAAGCACCCTTCATAGCTCACTAATATTCATAGCTTCATAGCTGAATACTAATTTGATATTGATAATCTTCATAGCTGACTAATATGAGAGATTGAAATTGATAATCTTCATAGCTCACTCACCCCAACCCAACACTTCCAAACCCCTAATATCCCAATTATTGAAATAACAGAAGTGTGCTACTGAAAGCCAGAACCCTATCCTCAAAATCAAATACCATCTTTTCAGGAAAAGGAGAAATCCTCAAATGATTTCTGTGATTCCAGGATGGGAAACACATATGGATGAGAAATCTCTGGTTCCAGGGATAAATCCGCTGCTCAAGCACACCTTTAACAAAGCCATAGAAGGTATTTGTATAAAAAACAATCTTCTGATACATGAAGTATGATAAAGTAAAAGGATACAATTGCATTGCTAAAGGTTCGATGCTCTTCATCTCCTGGTTCAGTCTGTGCAGCAAATATAATACAAAACTATGTCAGATAGGGCATGACAACAATAAATGAAAAGGATTTGCCAGAAATACAAATACTGTATAGATATCACCTACCAACTGTCGGTTTTATATTTTACAGTCATTTTCTGAAAGACTTTTTCTAGTGTTCTGTGTGCGAGGGTGTGTTTTAACCATTTATAGTTACACTGACTAAATGAAATTCACAAACATAATTTTTTCTTTTTTGAATGATGGAAATTCATAACCACAGTTGTCAGAATAAAGATAAAGGAAAGAAACAATGTAAGATTTTTAATAGTGGCATAAATGCACAAAAGGAGCAAGAAATAGGCAAGCAGATTGCTTCATATGACTTTTCTTTTACTAAGACAAGTAATTCCTTATATTCTACATGCATTGTTTGTTTCTCTCAAAAAATATGTTGCCAAGAATCCCAGTGGTAGAGATGGAAAATATCGTGAATATTCTGGTAGCAATGAAACACTAAGACCAAATAGACAAAAACAGAGAGAAAAAAAAAATGTAATGTAATAGTTATGAACCAGAGATAAGACTTTCATTTTCTTTTCCTCTTTGGTTTCCTTTTTTTCCCAAATGATTACACAATTTATCAAAAGAAAAACAAAATACATCACCAGGTGTATGGTTTCACCAACGAACTGTTCTGGTGAAGGTTCATTGAACTTCACTTGGACAATCATTCAAATAAACATCATCCATTAAAATCTAACATAAAATTAGTTGCAATTAGAATGAAAAGCACCACAGAAACAGATAACTGCTAGTGTATACTGTTTGTGTAACCTGTCAACAATAACAAAGTAAAAAAGCCAAAGAAGAATAAGAACCTTAGACATGAGTTGATGTAACGGTTACCCTTAGTTGCTGCATCAAGTGCTGCAAACAGAAAAAGAATGCAAAAAGGTAAGACAAAGCAATCATCATAAGTCACCATCACCACCATCATGATGACTATCAAAGTCAGAGCATCTATTTGAGGTAAGCACAAATTAGAACACAGTATCCAAATCCAAATGCAATTAAAGTTAAAATTCTGGGGCACCTAAATCTCATTTGAAATATGTGACTCAGCAACTACTTAGATGCGGAACTAAAATTTTCACAAAACAATCAGTGTAATCAATTCATTCATATCTGATCATGTTACCCTCTCTCGTTAAATGTGTTACATAATAGATAAACAAGTCACAAATGCATTGCTAAAGTCAAATGCATCTTATATTCTTATGTCATTGTCATTGTCATCATCATCATAGCCTGTAATACCAATCTTATTATATTCTTATGTATTACCTGATTCTTGCAAAAGGCCTGCAGCATCATTGAAGCAACGCATATGTTCAACTGAAGTGCTAGTCACCTACAACATGTGAGCTATACCATTAGAGATACTTGTTATTTAATGAAACATTACCACAAATGGATTCTCAGTTTCTCATACAGAACACTCTTCTCAATCATGCAGAGATAAATTTCTACTTTTGTATGTTGTGACCCAACAACTTCAATGATTTAGGTTCCCACCAAAAAAAAATTATATGTGATTGTGTCTGTAGATATATATAATGGGAGTTTGGCAAAACCATTTAGCCTCACTTTATAAATAAGCTATTTAGAAGCCATCATCATTTGTAATTTCATCACATTGTCAATGCTAGATATAAACAAGAACATGGCATTAACTATGATGAAATATTCAATCCAACAGCCAAAATGAGAACCCCTATTACCATCACAAATCCAAGGAATGGCTTGTATTTGAACTGGACGTCAAGAATGGCTTCTCACATAGAGATCTCAAGAAGACCGCCCATGAATCTTCTTTTTGGCTTTCTTATTCCAGAACCAAGCTATGTATGTTATGGTGGCACTATTCGGGCTTAAAAAAGCACCATGGATCTGGTTTGAGAAGTTCATGTTCTTGATTTTGGTAAAGGGATTCCAACAAGTATGACCATTTTGAAAGTTTTTAAGAATGAGCAGTCAAAATGTTCTAGAAACTGCCAATAGCATCACTGAATTGCTGATTGCAGTGGCAATATTCTTATTTCTTTTCTTTCTTTTTTCTAACATGGGTATACCTACCCTACATTGGATTGTTGATTGCAGCGACAATATTCTTATTTCTTTTCTTTTTTTAACATGGGTATCCGCACCCTACATTGGAGGTGAGACTAATCCCACGGCATGTGTAAACCTCCCAATCCACACACAAGTCGAAGAGGAGTAACCCCATGGGGAGTGGCCCAGAGGGGTTTAAGCGTGAATTGAATCCAAGACCTTCCTTCACGAGGAGAGCTTATCGAACCCAATATTCTTATTTCTAAGAAATGGGTATAAGAGACTTGTATCGTCTGCTTGCCTCTTTCCACTTGAAGGATCTTTGACCTTGACCCATTTTTTCAGTCTTGAAATTAACTATTCTAAACAAAGCATCTTCCCCTGCAAAAATTAATATATTTGAGACCCCATTAACCTTGCTCACTGACTAATTCAATTTGTATTAGAGCAAGAGAATCTCAAGAACCAATGGGAACAAGAAGAGCTGAGTTTGCAACGTAAATATACTCTTTGCAATATATATGGTGCTTAGTTATATGGCCACAGGTGCAAGTGTTAAGAGAAGAGATGTGTTGTAATATTTTAGACATCTTAGAAAAGAGAGGTAAAGGTACTAGAAGAGTCCTTCCAGAATGGGTGAATCTAACACAAGGGCTGCAACTTGGGGAGGTTACACCGGTTTTGGGTCAACCAGAGACTGGGCCCAAGCTTGGGATTAAACCTAACTCGAATTATTAAAATACTGACCCCGGACCAACTTGTATTTGTAGGGTCCAACCCCAATTTCAAACACAAGATGCATAAGCAGGCTTATCCAGGCTTGGCCTTTTTGGGCCCAAAATAGGTTTACTTTGCATTACTTTTATAAAATATAAACCATATATTACATTCTTTCAAATTTGTCCACAACATTAATTAAAGAAAATAAGATTTTTATAAATTTTAGCTAGGCCCTGCTAGACTCGATTTCAAAATTGTGCTTAAAATCACATATTGAGCCAGGCTCAACCCAAACCCAAAATTTTGAGGGTTTTTTCATGTGGGGTCTTAGGCCTTAACCAAGTTAGACACTGTCCCACATGGGTGCAATTGTCCCGACTTCGGGGAGACACACATATTGAAGAGTTCGTTCTAACATATGCATGGTGGACTTTGCATGGAGAAGCCATTTGGAAGTGGTTTCAAGAAACTTGGGAGTTACACTGGAAGTGGTTTCAAGAAACTTGGGAGTTGCACTGGAGTACTGGACAATAACTTTGTTACTTTGAGCAGCTCATCTGTATTGGGCCCTACCAGATGAGGTCCCGTCATCCTGACCATTGAAACCGGTTTTTGTTTTAATTAAAAATGCTTATTTTCCAAAAAAAAAGTAATTAATTACCTTTACGATTTACATGCATCCAAAAGAGCCCAAAATTCTTGTTGTAAAGGCTATTTAACAGAAACATCATTTCATTTACAATGTCCCTGAATACAAACTAGGAAAAGAAACGTAAGTTACTTTCTTGAAAAAGACCCAATTTTTAAGCCCAAAAAAAAAACTGGTTAAACCCATTTCAAATTTTACTTAAAACAATTACTTGCAAAAAACACTTTACTTTCCATCCATACATGAAAAGTACTTTCCTGAAAAACAACCATTTTAAACTAAAAATGGAAAACCCATTTCCACTTTTGGTAAAACATGATTATTTTGAAGAAAATACATTCCTCGGAAAGGGAGATTCGCAGTTGGAACGGACCTCAGAGAGGGCAAAACGGAGAGAAGAGAAGAGAGAAGCGTAGCTTTGGGCAATGGAAATCGAATCCCTTTCTACAACTTCCAGTGCTCTCAATATTTTGCCCCGATCATAGCCGCTTTTGTTGGATTCAACGCCATCTTCTTCAGATTTTGGCTTTGGGTTTTGGGGCTCTGGATCTCTATCTGCTTCTGAGATTACCGCTTCTTCGTTCGTCACTGACGTGTTCTGAGCTGCTTCGTCTCCAACTCCTTCCATTTCCACTCTCTCTCTCTCTACAAGATCAATGATTTCTTCAGAACCTATGATTCCGATTTTAGTGGCCGTTAAATGACACGGAATTATGTATTATTTTAACTCCAGCATGTAGGAGATAAAAAATAATAATAAATAAATATATTATCTATTATAATTAACTTAATCCTTAAAATTATATTATATAGACAAAAAAGTTGATTGATTTTTAAAAATAACAATTTTAGATGTTTCATTTTACCATGAAAGCTCCACACTCTGCCTTTATGCATCAGAAGAGAAAAAAAAATCATTGTTTTCTTCTCTTTTACGTTTGTTGAGGTTGAATCCATCATAATTGGTAAGTTAAGGTACAGAAATCCAAATAGTAAATTAATTTTGTAGGTGACGCTTTATAAAAGAAAATTATTGAATCTCATGATCTATTTATAATAAAATTGTGTCATAATTCAACTATTGACGAGGTCTAATTGCGTTCAGAATTCAAAGGGATTGAAGTGATGGTTAGATCCAACTTTAAAAATGAGAGTTTGAATGCTTTTCACTCCACTCTGAAGGACTCCTCCGATAGAGTTATTTAGTGTTCATATCTCGAAAATTAATCGAATACTCTAAGAGACTTGTCCATTTTGTCTGTAAAAAAGTATTATTTTACATCCAAATAAAATATAAGATCTCATAAATTCATCATGCATCGTTATCGTCAAACAGTGAATATTTTCGTGAATAGTTGATATTATAAGCCACAAATAATTATAGAGAGATATTAAAATTTAAGAATATTTTTAATAAAATTGGATCTTGCATAGAAAATTAGTTCAATGTTAACTTATTGTGTGGTTAATCTCATTTAATTATTAACATTTTCTCTTTTTATAAGTAGAGAGCTTGTATTATTTTTCATCAATTTTGCCCATTTGAGTTATTTTCATCAATTTATTTGATTTTTTACTTTAAAATAATATTAAATTTTGAGTTTTTGAGAGAAAATAATTTAATAAAATGATATCTAGTGCTTTTAGAATTTAATGAAAATGTTTTAATGCCATTCACATAGTTTGTAAGATGTCTGTGATTTTCTAAGAATTTTCTAAAAAAATTGATAAAAGCTAAGATTTCTAAGATGCTTTTCATTTTCAAGTTTCTTATCGAGAAATATGAATAAAATAATATATAAATATTTCTATAATTAAATGAAGAGCATTAGATGTGATTCGTAGAGTTTTTAAAGTCTGTGTAATTTTTTTAATATTTCAACAATATCATGAAACTCAAAATTTTAAAAAATAATATAAATTATAATAGGAGATACATGTCACTAAAGATTATTTGGGAATATGAAATTTCTATTTAAGGTGAAGAGGTTTTAGAACTATGAAAAAAATAAGATTTTTTTCAAATAACTTCAAAAGATAAAGACTTTTTATAAATAAAAATCTAATTTAACTGTACCAACATGGATGCTTCATGATCCATTGTGCATCTAAGATACCACAAATACTTCTGCCGACATTTCAACAGCTTCCCAAATGAGTTGGTGTTTCACTCAAATCCAAATTGATACAACAAATTGCATGGTTAAATCCAAAATGGACCTGGCTAATAAGCCCAGAAAATCTAAATAGACACCAAAATGGACCTGCTAATAAGTCCACGAAATAACAAGAGAATGCTAGTTTGACGGTTGCTCCCCTCACGAAGAGAGGTCTTGAGTTTGATTCATGTTCAATATCCCTCTGAACCAGTCCCCGTAGTTACTTATCCGGTGTGTATGGGATTGAAAGACTTACACATGCCCCAAGGATTAGCCGAGTTCAAATGTCACCCCTGCACACCTTGGTCATAAAAAAAAAAAAAAGGAGTCCACAAAATCTAAATGGGCTCTCAAAGCATTTCAAAATCGAAAGACTTTTCAAATGGTCCACACATATTCATAACCACCGAAGTGAAACAATTCGATGATGCTTATTATTAGATAATAAAAGCACTGAAACCTTGCAAGGATTTACTCATTGACAAAATCTTGAAACTTTACCTCCTAACAAAATCTCAAATCCAATGGATAAAAGAAAATTTTAGTCATTTTTGGAAACCAAATTCATTCCACACACACTGCATCAAGCAATCTCTTTGCTTCCTCGCTGACTTCAACATTTTCCATCTTCAATCTACGGCGTATTGTTGGGCTTGTTCTACCAGCATATGCATACGTTCGTATCAACGATTCAAACACCTCTGCCCCTACATCACACTCAGCCTTCTTTAACATCTTCAGGAATGCTTCAGCACCATCTACATCCTTTTCCTGCTCGTAATGCCCCATCACAGATTGAATTATCTCGTGTGATGGGGCCCACTTTCCACCATCTCCTCTCCCTGCTGAAATTGCATTTTCAATGCAGTTGACCGCTGGTTTCACCTTCCCTTCCTTCAAATAATAGTCCAAAAAGATCTCCCATGTCTTTGCATTAGGCTTTGCTCCTTGGTTCTGTGCACCAGTCTTAATTGATTGAGCCTTGTCGAGCATGCCTGATTTAACATAAGCTCCAATCATAACATTAGCTATCCTGATGTCATATCTTGAGCATTTTGATTCCCATTCACGGAAACATTTCTCTGCACCTGGCAAATCATCCAAGCTAACCAAAACATGAACCATATTCAGATAGCTAATGTTTGCCACTTTTGGAAATGCCAGTTTTAAAGACCTCCAGACCCTGTACACTTCGACCACATTTCCTGTCCGACCATAGAGAGTGATCAGAAACTGAAATGCTTCTAGGTCACGGTGGGCATTTCTCTTCTCCAGCTCTTTAAGTGCTGCTTCCGCTTTCTCAAACATGCCTACATCAACGTAAATTGATGCTAGATTGCTGTAAGTTGTCCAGTCTCCAGTAACGCGTCCATCTCTTTTCATCTCATCAAGAACCCGTTCAACTCCAGAAATGTCATTCATTGCAGCCAGACCCCTCATCCATACATTGTATGTATAACAATCAGGCATAATGTCAGCAGCCTTCATTTCTTGAATGATGGAAGGGATCTTTTCTGGATGCCCTGTTTTGGAGTACATAGTCATCAAGCTGTTATATGCCATAGCACTTGTAGCAAACCTCAGCTCCTTCATCTTCTCCATTAAAGCTTCTGCCTTTTCAGTCATCAGCTCCTTGCAGTAGCAGTTGAGGAGGGCACCATATGTTAGGTGGTTCTTTGCAGGCTCAGGAAGCTCCATGAAGTATTTCTCTGCAGATGAGATTCCCCTAGCTTTGGCAATGAGATCAAGGCGGATCGCATGGTCGCTCAATGTCAAGTTCATGCCTCTTCTTGTCATTGTTTCTGAAAGCTGCAATAGGAAGACTTTCAAAGTGTTGCAGCAGTGATAAAGTTCATAGTCTTGTAAAAACATCCCCCCCCAAAACCAAAAAAAAATGAAAAAAGGGTAAAAAAAAAGATATCTGCTGGGTTTGCAAATATCAGTATATAATGTTGTGGTCTGCATGTCAACACCACTTAACAATATTTGGAACTTAACCAAAATATAAATGTATCTAGGGTTCATGTTTAGAAAGATGTAACTATAAATGCTAAAGTATTTGGAAGGAAATGGAGGAGGGAGTCATTAATGTTCGAACCCTTTCCTCATTGCTAACTTCGCTTATTTCTTCATATAAAACAAGGATCACTTAGGGATTTGTCCTCAAATTATAATTTGAGGACTCTCGTGTGGAGCCCACCATGTCCTATAGAGATAGTTGGTTGGAAAAGTATTTATCTGAAAAAATCACCTTGATTGGATAAGTAAAGCCATGATTTTTAAGTTCTTGAAAATTTAATTTTATCCAACTGTGGAAATTCATGGTGCTAGAACAATGGGATTTTAATTTATTTTATTTTTTGAAAGATGGATTTTTAACTTATATTGGGGTCAAATTTGGGTATCCAATTCATAGAGGGCAGGTAGGTGTGAGGGAGGAATATACATGATTAGAGCCATGGTGGACCCTATATATATATATATATATATATATATATAGAGAGAGAGAGAGAGAGAGAGAGAGAGCACATCATGTTCCTTAAAAGAACCAGTAGTAGTTCCACCCAATCTAAAGCAGAATGGAATGATACAGAGCAAGGGGTTCATTTCCTAATATTCAAACAACTTAATTTGCCCATAATTCTTTAAATTAGTAGATGGACAAGACTGCACCGTCATGTCTAATACTAAGACATGAGAAAAAATAGAGTCCACCTCCACCTCCCCACCCCCCTCTCTCTTTTTCAAACACATTATTCTTGCCATATGAATTGTAACCTATTTTCACCCATTGTTAGTAGATACAAATCATTCCTCTTATCATATCGTATGAATTGTAAGATACGATAGTGTATTGTACGATTTTAACAACAAAGGTGAAAATAGGTGATTCCTCCTCTCTGATCTTCAAATATCCACTTGATAGAATTTCACTAGGCATTCTTGGTTGCCGTAGTATGGAATTATATTACTGAAATATTCTAAGCTGGCGAAATAGATGGATGCAACGTAAGGTCAACAAGAAGTTCTTATTATGTACTATAAAAGGTGAAACTAGCAAGGCTTAATCAAAGATGAAACCATGAAGATAATCTTCCCACTTAACAATATTAGGATATAATCTTTCCATTAGGAAATAGACCAGACCTAAAAAGGTATCTATGATTCATTTTAGAAAGATGGTAACTATAAATGTTGAATCTTTGGTAGGAAATGGAAATGCAAAACTCAAAAAGGTGACCTCATATAGATGGAAAAATGACTAAGATGAGGATGTGATAACAATGCGTTTCTTTTTTTCATTCTTCCTTTTTCTCTTTAAATTACACTCATGGTATCAATCAAAATAGTAATTTTCTTACAGCACCATCATCATCAAAGCCGTGAAGAACAAAGGAATAAAAGATGATTGACCATGCCATGCAATTAAATGACCTTGCTCACTCAAGTAAAACCATGGTGATAGTAGTACAACCACCCTCATTTACTACAAACATATTCACCATTTGCCCAACCACCATGTTACATCCTTCCTACAAAATACCTTCGAATAGTTCTTAATTCATTATTGATATCCCATACTAATCTAGCCCAACCCAACGCCCGCACCCCAAGCTGGGCTCTACCAAGCACATAACAAGGAAGAACAAGAACAGGAGGGGAAAGCGATATGAACAGTAAAACAAAATAAATAAGGTGAAATTGCCCATTAAGGGAGCTAACTTCAAAAACCAAACAATTTGAGAAAAAAAACCGAGTTGGATTCACTATAACCCTAGAACTACTGCAAATGAAACTAACTAAACTAAATTACAAATTTGGCAGCTATGACCATAACAACCGCTATAAGTAGTGAAATCCATTTAGCAAGCATCTTTTAAAGTTTAATAAACAAGCTTCTAAACACAAGTTCCTTGATGAAGCATCTGAAAGCCCCTGAAAGGACCTGTAATTATCACATGCACATCCAGGAACCAAAAAAATGCACAAAGTAGCCTAACCATCAATATCAACAGGATGAATCCTTGTAACTTTCACCTAAATAGACAACTCGCATAAATGTAGTGTAATGACTCGACCCACAATTTCGGGTTTTGAGGAGATTTGTAGATCTCCGAATCGGGTAGACGAGGTTTGGTAGTATAGTTTAGCACGCGGGCTTTCAATCAAGCCCAAGTTGGCCCAATTCAGAGTTCAAGAGCTCGAAAGGCATTTTGGTAATTTTACATTTTGTGTGTTTATTTTGTGAAAAATATTTGAAAATTTCACAGAGAATTTAGGATTGAACAATTAGACCCCGATGGATCACACATATTCTCCTTAATTAGATACACTCGATGGACGTAAGAACCCGCGTTAGGAATTTTGATTTCGCGGGATTTCTCGATTTGAAATAATATTTTGAATCCGGATTAAAGATTGTTTTTATCTAAATTTTGTTTTTGGTTTGTGTGTGTTTTTAAAAAAAAATCAGGTAGTGTTCACGTGCCCGTCAAGGGGCATGATGTGACAAAGTGGTATCAGAGCACGGTTCAACTCTCGGACCGTGTGGAGTAGACACTAGAGTATAGTTGATTTTGAACGTTCGGGGACAGTCTCAACTATTAGCTTGTGTCATTGAATACACCTAGTGTCAATGTAGATAGGCTTATGGGTAATAGAGTTAATTATATTTGTAAAGGCCTAATTAAGAAAAAATAGATGTCTAAGGTTTTTCAATGGATGTAGGCATGTAGCATGATACTAATTGTTCTAAAATGGATATTTCAAGTTAGAGCAAGAGAGGGACTGGTAGATGGTCATTGGACAAAGCAAATCATATACTTGGTGACCCAACCCTAGATGTCTGCTAGAAATAATTGTTACAGTTTTTTAAGACAAAATCCAAAACAAATGGGAAAAGTTATAACGGTCAAAACATACTATAGCATAATACGCAAGCAATAGGCACAGACAACAAATATTCAGTATAAGGTTATTATAGAATAAAATATTGTGATCATATATGCAACATCTTCCACAGGCCACCAAAAAATATATAGCTATTAAGTATAAACAACCAAGCTATAGAGTATATCCATTAAGTATAAGCAGTAGTTTTAACCAGCAGGATCCCAATGTAATATGAATACCAAAAGTGGATGGTTGCCTTAAAAGGTTTGGGTGCCCAATTGAGCCCCCAATTGTTGCTAGGATCTTGCCATACAAAATTTTGGACACCTAAGCAGAAGATGAAAATGCAGCATGCAGCATGACATTAGCTGCTTCAACTCATTGTCCAGTATTCAAGATCATTTAGATATGACAATTTTCCATGCCTGAATGCTGATCTTTGTCTTTGTGGTTTGCACTTTTGTCACCAATCAATGACTATGGCCTGTTGATTCTTTCATTTCTCACATCTTTTGATGTTGATCTTCTTCAATTACTTCATAGTGGATTGACCATTTTATTATTTGTGTCGAATCATTGGCTCCTCCAGGCATCATGATTCAATTGACTTTTGACTTTTTGTTTTCCAATTAAATAATCTCACACTCAAGTTGGACCAACTTAGTTTGAGGGGTGTTTTTAGGGCTTATAAGGAATGGTATCAATAAGACTTGAATTATCTTCATATCAGCAGGTATGGTATCTCCTACCATTCAAATTTATTTGTTAAGATCTAATTGTATCCAAATGTAATGGCTATATTTGGTCAAAGTGTGGGAACGGAAACCTTGTAGTGGAAGGTGACTCTGTAAATGCTATAGCTTGGGTTAGTAGTAGAAAGAAGTTCCTATGGAGAACGGTTACTGTGGTGAGGGAGATTAGGTACTTGACAAGGAAGAGAGTCATCCATTTCAGACATGTGAGTCGGTCGGTCAATAGTATCACTGACTTATTGGTGAAGGTTGGAGTCCATAAAGCGGTGCCACAATAGAATTTCTTCATCCTATTTCATAGGGGGAGGGGTCTTGGTGTAGGGGGTTAGAGGATTCATTTTGATTTTATTTCTACCTTCTTGTACGGCTTCATGCATGATCTCTCTATTATGTTAATATGGTCTATATAACTCTCTTACACAAACCATATGTCTCTATTGTTTATTATCTTATTTTAATGAATTTTATCTTTGACTGTACTAAAAAAAATGGTAATCTCTATTGTTAACACTCACAAGACAAACAACCCTAATCCAGTGACACAACTCCAAAAATCTGATTGATCAAACATCAAAGTAATAAGAAATTCGAAATATCCATTAAATAAGAAGCCATTGGCTGTCAAAAAACCATCAAAGCCATTTATCCAACCTTCCTATGGTTGACACTCATATTTGGATTTGGAAAATTGTTTTTCATGGGTTGGTTGCCTACTTGATGCCAATAAGACTTGAATAGCTAGATTTATAATTACAACAATGATCACTTAGCAATCATTCATTAAAAACACACACACAATGAGCACTTACCAACTTTGCTGCATGTTGCTCATTAAATGAAAAATCCAACATTTAAAAACTTCAAAAGTATCAAATGCACACGCCATTTACTTTATCACCTCACATCTTACCTCATGTCATGTATACCATCTGCACAAATATAACCATGACTTCCATCATTCATCCAAAGAATGCAGCAATTGTGCTACTAACATCAAATTGAGATAAATGGCTTGATGATATGGGTCCACTACATATTTCATAGATTTTTACGAAATTGACAATATATCAAGTTTCTCCCACTAACAATTACCAAACAAGATTTCTTTCTCTAGGAAAAAGTTTTTTTCTCCTCATACCTTTTCCACTGGAATTACCAAATAAAATAAGGGAAATCCTTATCAGGGGAAACCCCTAGTCAAGGGAAACCTCTGCGAAAGAGAAACCCCTACAAAAAATTTCCCTCATTCAAACGCAGCCAAGATGGCAACAGCTGATTGTATCAATCAAAAACAGGGTTGCCATCTGGGTCTCTGCTGATCTGCCCCTTGATCATTCAAGGTGGACTGAGATTAAAAGATTACAGTTGGTTTACAGGGAAGACTAAAGTTAAAGAAAGATAGTGAAAGCTGATTGGTGTCCACCACCTCTGGGAAGTTTAACTAAATTTTGATGGCAGCTGCCAACCTCAGTTAGGTGGATCTGGTTTTGGAGGTGTAATTAGAAATCCTGAAGCTGGCAATATTCTTTCCTTTGCTGCCCCCTTCCTAGCTTCCATGCAAATGAAGCTGAACTACATGCTTTGTGGATTGGAATCAAGGAGCTCCAAAGGCTTGGTTCTTCTGGGGATCTTATAGACGGTGATTCTTTTTCTGTTACACAATGGGCTAAAGGCGCAATTTGCACTTGACGTTTGCTAGACCAAGTTCAAGAGATCAGAGCTTCCATTCAAAAATGTGGTTTCTCAGTCTTGTTGATTCTTAGCTAAAGAAAGGGCGGGTCTGAATGTAATGAGAGTTGTATTCTTTTGGGGACATATAAGCTTTGTTGGTTCTATTGTGGGTTGTATTCTTTTTCCCGATTCCAATAAAATCATAATCTTTCAAAAAAAAAGAGTAAATATTTGAATTACGCTTTCTTTTCCAAATAGAAACTAAATGTTATCAGAAAATATATAAAAAAAATCCAGAAAAGGAAAAAAAACAGTCAGTTTGCACGCACACCAAGACCAGAAACAATCCAACATGAAGAAGCAAATGATCATAACAAGTAGTATAAGAAGGAACAGACCATCAAATAGACATACATTGACATCTATATACTTGAAAAAAGAGGACACGATAAATTTTGGAGTGACGGAGGACATGATTTAACCGCAGCAGCAAGGACTTACCTTCAAGGCAATCGAGCTGCGTTTTCGGTCCCGGAGCTTCCGGATGGAGAAATCAACTTCCCATTTCTGGGCCTTCTTGGGACCTTCCAGGAAGCGATTGAGCTCTCTCTGAAGCGTCTGTTCCTTGCTCCCGTGCTTGAATAGCACCTTGTACAGTGGCTCCTCCAAGTACTTCTTCTTTGAACGCGTCAGCAATGGCTTCACCTTCGTTAGCTGCGCCATATCTTCCTCCCTCTTCTTCTTCTTCCTCAAGGAATTTAAATGGTGATAACCGTTGAATTCAATTGAAGTTCATACAAACCCTGATTTCAGATTCAGTCCTAAATGACACAGAATTTTGGTCATCCAAACGGACCAAAATCAAGAAAGTATTAGGGTTTTATTCTAATTTTCTTTTTTATTAGTTTGGGTCGGGTCCAGCAAGCCTCGGGTCATGCCCGATTACATTTGATGGGTAAGTCGGATTAGGCCTGATTGTTGAAGAAAAAAAATTCTTACGAATTACATAAATAAGTGAATAAAGTAAAGGTCTTCCTCAATCGATAACACCGGATAAAACTTTTTAAATAATTTTTAAAATTAAAATATTAAATTTTATTTTGTTTTTAACAATTTAATATTTTTATAATTAAACGGAAAATAGTTTGTCTAACTCAAACAATCCATGTAGAAAATAGTCGATGAGTTTGCTTCATCTCTCTACTTTATCCCCTTACCTACACTAAGAATTGGTGTATGTACTTCTAAATAGAGAAATAATGGGTCTCTCCTGACCCATTTTCCTTTTTTTTTTCAATTTTTTTGTGAACACCATATAACAACCAAATGTATAAATTGAAAATAGATGAGATACAATTAGGCTAAATTTCATGTCCAAACATATTTTTTCTCCATTTGATCTGAATAGTTAAAATCACTTAGTATTCTTGAATTTAGAGTGGTTATATTTTGCAAGTATATTTAGAGTGTATTAGGTGTAGCCTAAATCTCAATTATGGTGAATTGTTTGGAAAAAAAAATTCCAAATTAGTTCGGGATAATTTTGAAATTTTATGTTAGAAATTCTAGTTACATGTTTGCATGAAGACCTTATCGAAAGATCGACTATATTCTATTCATTGATTATATTTTGTTTTTGTGTTCTTTCACCTCTTTTCCCTATTCATTGGTGAGGTTTGGTTTTTGCTTTTTAGTGTCGTATGTATATCTCTCTTATACAAACCATAGATCTTATGTATATTTCTAACCTTAGTTTAATGAATTTCATATTTGTCTCTACTAAAAAATGAGTTGGAAGGACAGTTAAAAAAAGAAAAAATTATGTAGAGAAAACATAAGGATCGAGACCTACTTTTGTCATGCCAACATGTAAGTTTGAAAGGGTCATGAAGAAAAGGTAACTTTTCTTAATTTTTCTTTTTACAAATAAATTATAGATTTAATATAATATGTATTTCATATTGATATTAAAAGTTTTAATATGTTAATATAAATTGGATTTCATATATATATACTTTTATTTTTTTACAATAATGTATTCTTTCCAAGAGTAAAATCTTAAGAACTTTCTCAAAAATGGTTCAAAATGTCTCCAGACAAATGATTCTCATAAGTTAATAGTTTCCTACATATTGAATTATTATTATTTTATAATAATGTATTTTCTCCAAAACCATAATGTTAAGAACTTTCTCAAGCATGGTTCACAACTTCAGATTATAACCAAACAAATGCATATATCAAGATAATAAGTCTCCTTTATATTGCAATTTTTTTTTACAATAATGTATTTTTCTCCAAAATTGCATTCTCAAGAACTTGCTCAAGCATGGGCAAAAAGTTTCACCACACAAATGCATCTCTTATATTCATGTGATACATAAAAAACAATGCATCATTTTCCATGGTTCTCTCTTGGAACAAAAAATAAAGCACAGATATCACAACAAATTGAAATATTAATTTTTTTTTTTGAATTTAAGTGTGAAAACTGCAGAATATCCAACGTAAAACCCCACGGGTGAGTCTACTACTCCTAGGGCACACTAAGTTTAGACCATAAGAGCTTGAATCCACAACCTCCCACTTTCTGAAACAGAAGGCAACCATTGAGCTGCACTCATGTGAGTAGAAATAGTGAATTTATGGACAATATTGCGCTATTAACATGTTATTTTGTGAGTTACAAGGTACAATTTCAATAATGAGTTTCCATTACTATGCCAATAAACACCAGATTTTCCCTAGAGAAACATTTTTCTTAGAACTGGGAAAAAAATATCAAGATTGTCTTCCTAGTGTGGGTGGCTAGAATTTTGTATTGGGATTTCTTTTGGGTATTCAATGTGCACCTCTGAATTAATGGCCTTGACGTGAAGATGATGTGTTGCAATTGGATGGAATGCCCAGACAAATTACAAGTACTGATCAATCAGGACTCAGGAGTCTATGTCGAATCTTTCCATAACAAATGAATGCTCTTTATGCCTTTCAAAAAAAAAACAAAAAGAAATGAATGCTCTTTACACAGAAAAATCTGCATCACTAGTTGGATGGTTGTTTATAACAGGGAGTCATTTGGCCTAATTCATCCTTCTGAAATAGGTGCTTGATCAATTTCTCCCAGCTCTCTCTAGGTCTGGTGTTCTTGGATGAGGAGGGTGCTTCCCCAGATATGCTGGATATCTTGTCATTGTTTTCTTCAAATGTCCCATAAGGAGAATGGGAGCATGCATCTGGTACCGCCAACCTGACAGCCCGCTGTAATGCTGCCTTATGCTCCTCACTGTGTTCTCTGATGAGTGTTTGCTGCCGCTCCATTCTCTGCTGGGATGGGATTTCCATTGCCTTCTCCTCCTCTACCATCAGCTGAACTCAAAAAGAAGATTGAAATTCAGGACTAAAAAGAAAAAGAAATAGAAGTACCTATTTCTTTTGGTGGCCTCAGCTGAATAGCTGACTCAAAGACTGCAAATGGATGATTATATAATGAAATACAGCCAATGCCCCAAAAAAATGGAAAAGCTCTACTGATCAGACGGCTGGGAATATTGTTGGTGGGTAAATTTGATCAACAGTACATCATTGGTAGTATCGACCAGATAAACCTAGACAGCATAATTTCATAGTAAAATGAGAAAGTACGCTGTTTAGGCAAAATGCTATATACCACTGCCATAGAGGTTGCATTCAATTTTAAAGAAAAGGAAGTGGATAGCCAGTTGCAAGAAAGACAATGAAAGCAGCTGCAGTTTTTTGTCAGATAACTTGAAGCAGAGTTTGGGATTCTTATTTAGTAGTTAGAAACACCTGACATCTGTCTATTTTCAACAACCATTGCCCTTACTGAGCACCCTTTCCAAATGGATAATGCAATCCCCCAATTCCAACACCTCCACCCATACACACATTTTTCAATACCCTTCCAAGATACGAGCTTGATGGATGATTATCAGACGAAACAGTGTCTTTCAAGTATCAATTTCGATACATAGCTGTCCAAGTATAATTGTTAGTTAGATTTGACATGACCTTTATCTTGCAGACTTTGTCAATTTTCCGTCGCCTGACGCCAAGACCCCCTCCTTTCAGTGGACAGAACACTTCAATCAACAACAACAGTTTTCCAGGATCACCAGACCAACTCATAAAAATGATGTTCCATACTCAAAATTTCCCTGCCATTTTAGTATCCAAAATATGCATAAAGCAGAATAAGATTGTAAAAGCCAGATCCTTCAAGGTGAGGTGGGGTGGGGTGGGGGGCAGGGGGGACGAGAGAGAGAGAGAGAGAGAGAGAGAGATGCCCTATAACTTTCTAGCTTTAACTCTTAAATCTTTCAATTAGAGGAATATGCTACACCTCTTGGCATTTGAACAATTATTTGAGTGTCAACAACCTATTTAATCTATTTTTGTTATTTAAATAGTGCTTATGGTATTTTTAGATTATTCAGGGCAGATGTGAGTTAAGTTTTTTAAGTAATGGTCATCTTTGGATATGAAAAAGTTTGAATTACTTGAAATTGGATCCATTTGGTAGGTTATTCAATTACCTTTACAACAAGCCCAAATTTGTCCATTCCCACACACTGAAGCAATTATGACAATTTTATGCTATTGGGTATATTCTAGTCATTGCATGCCATTATGGCTTTTATACAGAGATGATTATATAGTCTGAGTTTTTTCTGGATAAGTGGATTAGATTATACAGATCCTTTATAACAGATAGATACTGCTCAATCAACTCCAAATTGAGTCAGTCGTCCCAAACTCTTAATTAGAAAAAAAAGACCTCGTATCAGAGATTCTCTTCTTTTATGGTTCTGCACAATGAAACAACACTCATATGAACAAAGACAGGGAAAAAATGAAACTTACTTCTAAGGCCCTTTGGGCTTCTCTCTCAATCCAACGAAGTGCATGGTCTGACATAGCATTACAGGAAAGGACAATGCGCTCAAATCTCCCATCCACAGGCACAGCCGTCCTCACAACAGGTGGAAATCTTCCAAGTCTGCAACGAAGAATGGCAATAGTCATCCATCAGACAGTAGAGGTGTCCCAAGCACCAAGGCCACCCGTGTAGAGGGTGTGCAGCGATCATTTGATTTAAGAGATTGTACTAGAGTATAACTCATACCACAGGTAGGTTTAATCAACAAGCACAATGGATGGTTATTTGCTTCAAAATGCATTTGTTGGAGCATGGAAATTGGAAGCCAGATTAGCCTCTGATTTCTGTCTTTGCCCTCTATGATTATTAACACAACAATGTTAAGTAATTATCATCCTGATATGCCATTATATGTCAACATCCAGATGCCCTATTTATGTCCAGTTGGAGAGCATGATTCGGCTGTCTAATCAGTTGATCTGATTCAATCATGTTGTGAATAAGGGATGCCTACAACCTTGTCCAGATTAGAAGATCTTAATCATCCAATATTATCCTTATTTTCTTACATGAATATTGATTTATTTTCTTCATTGCCATCCCATCTATCTGAGATTAAATTCTGGGAATTGATCAAACGGTTGAGATCTTCCAATGTATAAGCAGCAGTTTCTTCCATCCACAGTGGAGGCTCATCAGATCAATTCAGTCCACAACCATAGAATTAGACATACAAAATTGATCCATCAGGATACCATTTTTGCCCCCACATATTGGGATTGAAAAATTCCTTCATAAGTGCTCGTATTCAAGTTTGATTTGGTTTTGACTCAGGGAAACATCACATTTAATGAGATTCATAGTTTCTAAATGCTCCAAGCAGAGACAGTAAACCATCCAGTGTGCCAGAAGATTCAAAGTGGTACCTGTCTGGAGTAGATTTAAGCACATGCTCTTTTTTTTTTTTTGAGTGATATGTTAGAAGGCTTGCTAAGGGATGAGTCATTTCTATATCTTTCATTGCAGAAAACAACATTTACAATGCTTAAAGAGCTTGGATGGGTCAGGCTTCTCTAGCAAGCATGTTTCCTTTAAGGGAAAAAATAGCAGAATCCCTGAGAATAAAGATGGAGGCCTGAAAATCAATTGAAAGCAGAGAGAAGAAAACTTTATTTCCTCATGAGTTCATGTGTCATGAAAATGAAGTCTGCAATGAACTCGTTTCATTACAATGTCACAAAAACTCCATAACTCAAACATTCAAGCCAAAAAGGGTTGAGATTTTAAGGAAATCCAAGGTTTCCTTTACAATGAAAAGGAACAGGCCTTGTTGGTTGGAGTTGATTTGGATGGATAATTACAAAAGATGATCAGATTAAATAAAATCCAGATTTCTAAAATTTCCAGTTCACCAAAAAACCCTAGCAGAATGAGTAACATCCCATTCTCTCAATGCAATCCATTACCTGAAAGGTTTTCTCTCAACAATGTGATAGATCCGACCAGGAGCATATAGCCGCCTTGGGTCTCTGAGCATTACACCTTCTGGAATGCATGTATCTATAATACATCTTAGGAATAATATGCACGGCAAGCTGTAGCAAAAAAATCATGTCACCTCTCTGATAAGACTACAAAAACCCAAGTAGCACAAATACACCATCATCAGCCATTTTCCCAACAAAAGTAGCACAAATACATTGTATAAGAAAACAATCATTAGTTGTTGCCATGAGGAGATGTATGGCCCTCCACATAATAGCAACCACATGGTACACTTATGGGTTGATTCCATCCAATTAAGACCCACCTTTTGCAGATGAAGATGAGCAAACTGATCTTACATGGATGGGTGATGTCGAAAAAGTGTCCCCTATTGAAATTCTCTAGAACTCTAAGGTTTGGGTTTGAAATACTATTGAAAAATGTTTCAGCTCTGGGAGGAGAGGAACAATATAGAACATTTTGTAACAAGGTAGTTGATGCAAAATGCAAGGCAGGTTGCTGAAAAAGCTCAGTTCAGGGTCACCTCTTGGGCACATTGTGATCTAATTTAGCTAAGTTATGTTTTTTCTTTCCTGGCTTGTGGTTTCCAGGTCAGCCAGTTTGAGCATAATCTTTCCCCATCATTAGAAGTTGCAAGTTATTAAAAAAAAAAAAAAAATAGAGGCTATGTAACACAACAACATGGCCAATGGTCATAGCTGTAAGATCTTCCAATTCTGTGAATGCAATTCCAAGATATGAGATGGTAAGTCGGTCATGTTATGGATGCAAAAAGGACATGGATTTCACACAGACTGAAGTATATGATATGACATAGAAATACACTCATTTTGAGGTGTCTACCCTTGTGGAATGTGCATTTATTAGGATCCTACATATCCTACCCATTGTAGTAAAATATTATGATACATAATTCATACCTTATGATTCATATGATATCACAAGGAGTATCAATTTTGTACTTATTTAGAAATCTTTTGACTCCCATGGAGCATAGAATTTTGTGGCTGTTTGGAATTTTAAGTATTGAACTTTTGGTTTTGATGGATGTTTGGCCTGAGTTGTAGAGGACCTAGGACCTTTAGATTTTTGGTTTTTGGTTTTTGGTTTTTTTTTTTTTTTTTAAGCTTAGGCCTTTTTACAACATTGGTTAATGTATATAGCATGGTATTTTTTAAAATAGATATAGTATAGTAATTTTGGAAGTTGGAACTTTGATATTTGAATTTCAATGAATTATTATATATTGTACTGTCACACTAATACTTGTATCTTTACTCATCACTAAAAGAAAATTGAAGAATTGCTGAAAGTATTACTTTTTGGACATAATTTATGGCATTTCATATATTTATTGTGTTGTGGACAAAAATTATGGATCGTAAAATTCTATGATTTGTGATTCACGATTCTTAATTCGAGGCATTAAAACAATTTTACAATTTGACTTGATTTTCAAAACATTGGTCCCAGGGCATCAGAACTTGGAATTCCCCGACAACATCAGATTAAATTCTCAACCGTAAAAGCACCCATTTGCCAAAAGATGGGCTTGATTAAGAATCAAGTAAAGGGAACAAGTTAAGTACACGAGTATTTTAGTACATCTACCATTAATATCATCACTCGACCAAGTGGTAAGCACAAGTCTCAAGAAATGTATAACCAATGGTTTTAGATGTCAATATCACCTTATGAAAATGAATGCATTTCATTGCCAAAGGAGATATTCATGCTCAGCGCTGACATATGAACAGATTGCTTGGGTTTGTCTTTGTACAAGCATGACTCACAATGTAATGGTCAAAACTATTGATATGATGGACCCCATATGAACATCTGTTGGAAAAACAAATTCGTCCAAATGGGATCATCTAAACCTGCATATGTTGAGAAAAAAGGGTAACAGTTCGGAACCATAATTTCAACAGTTGAGATCATTGAATTGTGGGACCTAATTATACAAAAATGAAGACCAAATAAACTGCACCAAATGGGCAGAGCACTGCGTGTTTCCTTTTTACTAGTTATATTTTCCCAACATAGACCATGATGACTTGATGTCCATGGGATTGCAAAGGAAACTAAGAAGAATCAGAAGACAACTACATTACCAGAAATTGGCCAGGCATCCCCCTTGAAAATTGATCATTACAGTTAGGGAGATTAGAGCTTCAATGACAGGGCTTAATGTTTACTTCTTTTATGTTAGCCGTTCAGCTAATGGCGTGGCAGACTACTTTGCTAAACTGGGAATTGATAACGGCTTCTCAGAAGTCTTCTACCTTTGACTTTTGAGGATGACCATTTGATTGTATATTGGACGGAGGGGATATTTGATTGTAGTTTCTGATTGTACCTTGTGATTGCATTTTGTTTTTCTTTTCTTGTTTTTCATTCTCTTTTAGTTCTATCGCTGTTAGACCTATTTTCTTTTGTTGTACTTGTACTTTTTTTATTCAATGAATTACCATTGTTACTGCTCAAAAAAAACTAAATTACCAGAAAAGTGACTTGAAAATATCTTCCAAGGGGGTTGCTGTCCGAGGTAAGAAGTCATCCTGCGTTAGAATAATCAGTCTCAGCAAGAAAAGGGCATATTACTGCAGTAATTTAAGCGATCACTGTTACATCATTAGTATGAAAATGCACCAAGAGACCAACCAAACACCTCCTTTTAAGAGATATCTAGGAATTCATCCATCGATAAAGATCAGCAGAACACTACATATAGTGCAATATATACAGCCAGCTCCATGTGGCCACTTGCACAAACCCCGTCGTGAGGCCCACATGGTCCAGTGGCCACTCACACATAACTCTTTGCAAGGCCCACATGTGACCACATGGAAAGGTTTATTGCAAAGATCTAAGCTCGAGTATGGGGTCTATCATAAATCAGCTTGACAAAGTCAACAAAGCAATGTTTTTAATGTTCCAAATATTAGCAGTGTTACAGGACATGAGTTTAATTCACAGCTTGTTTAGCTCAAATTTAGTTAAATTAGTTAATGATCCAATTCATGCAGGGTAGGTTTCAGGGGCAAGCATGTGTGTGGCTGGTAGAGTGGGGTTGGGGTTCGGGAGGGGGGCGTTGTCAAATGGGGTCATGGATGTTCAACCAAAGATTGCGAGCTGCTTACATCCAGCCTTGGCTTTTGTGATATGTTTTTGTGTCCAATGTTTTCTTTTGAGATGGTAAATAGGTGCAGCATTGTCATACTAGCTGAATTTTTTTTAATATTTTCTTTAATAGAAAACAAAAGGTGAAATGAAAAAAAATGTTAGGCCATTAACCCACTCATGCGAGAACATTTGAAATGGAGGGGCTTTAAAATAGCCTATGGTCCATCAAATGTAAGGTCTGCAGATGAGCAGTTAATGACATAAATATGTGCCTCACATATCAGAACAGTGACTGATAACTTGAGAAAAAGAAAAAAATATGGTGAAATCTAGCCCTTGTAATCATTGTCGTTGTTCTTGGTATTACTAGTATCATTATCATTAGCCACATATTAACAAGAGGGCACTTCCATACATCCTGGCTTATTACATGTTTCAGCTTTTGCAGTCCCTTTTCAGGTCCTTTTTCAGCTTTTCCCTATTGATAATAACATAAATAACAAATTAATAGCTGATACATGCTGCAAAGTAAGCCTAACAAATAACTAAGTAACAGGACAAGAGTACCCTTGGCATAGAGATTACAATCACATAGTTGAAGAGATTACTCTTGGTGCAGAAAGGTACATTATCAAGGTAATGGTGATGAATTAGTCTACATCATAGGTCTTCTAGATAAACTTTGAACTTCAAATGCATGTTTTAGCAAGGAAATCAGAATCCCCCACTGCCCTCTGAAAATGTGAAAATTGATGTATCAAAAGGAAACACTGATCTTTAGTCTAGAATCTTCAAGGTACACTAGCATTTTCTCATCCACGGCTCCAGATAGTCCATTCTACATATCACACTTCGCAACACCCTTGGGTGGTTGCTTGGAAGGGAAAGGCACCCCCAAAGTGCTAGTTTTCTGTTGGCGTGCTATGAGGAGAGTAAGTCCTCTCTAGATGCAACCTGATGCACAGGAGGATTTTGCCAAAAGAGGCAAATACTTCTTGTGTCTTTTTGAGGAATTCTTTCTTTGATAAATGAATCAAAAAGTAGTGAACACAAAATAGGGCCCAGGGAGGTTCATTAAAGCATGAACCTCAAAGTGAATCATCTTCCTGTTCCCTCTTTCCCTCTCATGACCAGCGACTGAAGGGCTCCTCCTATTTGAAGAATCACCAAATTTAGAGATATGATCAAAATTGAATGAACCTTTCACCTCATTGTTAATCCAGGATGGCAAAACCTCTGTTTCTTCCCATTACAGTGACCTTCCATTCAAAGAGGCCTAATGGCCTATACTAACTAAAAAAACCCTCCATGAATCCATCCAAGGCAATACTCTTTTATATGGAGGGAAGCTAGATAAGGAAAATGTTTTTTAACAAATGATATTGTACTACATCGCAGATGAAATTGGGGAAAAAACAAGATATGGTTAAGATTCAGAATACACTATCAAGCTGTACAAACCATTAGATCAGTGGGCCACGATTCTATCTGCAAATCTAATGCCAAGATTAGCTAATGGGAATCAGTCATATCAACACTGACATCTAGAGATCTTGATATTTAGGCCAAGAGTGGGACGTGTGTCAGACACATTTCACAATCTAGGGTTGGGATTTCAATTAGAAAAAAAAAAAAAGGAGTTCAAGTGTATGCTCACATAGAGAGAGATCTTCCTAGAGAAAATACCCATTATCTACAATAAGCAATCTATAAAGAGAAGGGTTGCCTGAATTATGTCTATCACCATATTTCTTATTTTTGAAAGGGCTTGTAATTTAAATTCTTAGCCCAAAAACTTTGACCTATCAACTCAATTCATTTCTTGCAAAACCTCACTTCTCAAGATGAAAAATAACTCCATAGTTGATCTGTATGGAATTGCACATGTATAGAGAGATCAGCAACAATGAAGATTGCAGGATGGGCTATCATAAGCAGTTATCACACTATTCAATGTTTATAACTACAACTGGGAGGACATGTTATGGTATTAGGAGCCAATGTTCACATCACAATATAGTGCAAAGAACATCTAAATAATTTCGAAAGCATATTTTAGACAAAAGAAAAAAGAACAAAGTTGTTTAGCACAAGTACTTCAGTATCTGAGATAGTATAATTGAGAAAGAGGTATTCTAATTTCATGTTGTTTGCTTTTATTATACGACATGTTTGTTGTATTACAAACAACATAATATTTGGCAGCAGGAGAGCTTCATCTTAATAAACATTTGAAGCAAAGTGGAACAGCAAGCACATGAGTAAGGATGCTGTGTTCAGCCTTCTACTTCCCAAATCATTATTAATGTAAATAACAAATTTCTTAAGGCCAAAAATCAGAAAATAAAATCCCTATAATGTGCTAATTGAATTAAGCTCAAACATGCAAATTGATTTAAAATGACCAAAGCTCCAAAATATCTAACCCGATTGCAATTTGAGGCACATCCAGGCACCCCCATGTCTAAGTTTCCAACTGAAAGAATTTCCATTATTTCTTCCCAGTTAAAGAACTTGCCTGAAGCACGACGGAATTGATTATATCTGCATATCTTACAGCCAAATTCAGTGAGACACACCTTGCAGGCGCCATTGCAAAACACCTTATCCTCTTCCTATCTATGCTCCCAAACTTTCTGTGGCTCTTCACCAGCATCATTGCCAACAATGCTGCCACTCCAGACCCAAGCGAATGTCCAGTCAAGGTCAATTTATAGTTTGGATTCTTCTCCAACAATTCCCTCAAGCTCTCACATTCTTGATCCAAAACCCATTCTGCTGCCTTCAAAAGCCCATTGTGAACATATCCACCATCAAAATTCCTCTTCCCAAGCCTGTTATCCAACAGTACTGCATAATCACTCTCCTTTGCTAAATTTAGACCTCTCATGGCAAGGACTATATCGGCATTGTCGTGATCAAGGTAGATAAGGTAAGGTGGAGCCTTCCCATCAGTGTCTTCATATGTCTTGCGTCTGATTACCCAATCGGGGTTAATACCATATGCATCAAGGGGCACCCAAAGGGGGTGACTGACATTGTATCGGTAGATAGAGAGGATCAAGCGGCAAAGATGGGGAATGGGTTTGAATGCTTCAGCTGATGCAAGGCCCCAGTTCTCACTTTCATGGCCTGCAGTATGAAGGCACCGCTTCCATGCCCAGCGGACACAGGCCAAGCAGCAGACACATTCCAGGAAGGGGAGGACACCGCAGCTGAGTAACATGGAGGCCTATAACAAGAAATCAAGCATTGGAACTTAAAACTAAGATCTTGTTTTTCCCTCTTTTTGGAGTTTCTGGGGATCGGATCTTGATACAGACAATTGATGGAATTAGTGTAAGAAACAAAATAAGATTAGAAAAGCAGGTTACTTATATGGATTTCAGAGCTGAGCAGAAGAATTTACTTGCTAATAACAAAAGGACAGGAGGCGACTTTAATATTGAAGAAAAAATGTGGGGATTTGATTTGAATATTGCAAACGATAGATTGGAAAATCAAGTGTAAGAGATAGATTTCGAAGTAGAATGGAAGAAAACAGACGAGTAGCAGAATAGAAGGGGTATTCTTACAAGATAGAGAATTTTCAGCTGAAAATGTGTAAATCTAATTTGGAAACTGAAAGGAAGATAAGAAATTTAAGTTTCTGAATGGATCTATAATAGGATGAAAGAGTTCAGATGGGTGACAGACAAGAAGGGCTTTTGAATATCATATAGAGAATTTGCAGATGAGAATGTGGGAAAGCTACTAGAATGAGTGAAAGGAGAGAAAGGAAGTGAGAGATTCTGAGACAGTGAGATGGGTTTTGAATTTGGCTATAGAATTCAAATGGGTAGTAGTAAAAAACAAGGATCTTTAACATCAGCAAGTAAGAAATGGAGGTAGAACATAATAGGATTTGATTTGGAGATTAAAAAAAAGAAGTTTGGAGCACAGTTCCTGAGATGAATTTGCCATTTGTATGGGAAAAAAACTGTTATCAGACAACAAAGGACTTGAATTCATCAGATTTTGAATTGCAGAAAATCACAAAAATTCTGTAAAAAAATGGAAACTTGGGGCTTTTCTGTGGGAAAATTTGAAATGGGAATGTCCAAGAATTTGTGAGAAAAAAAAAAAAAAGAGGAAAGTTCTGATTTAGAACTGCTAGAAAAGGGACTGTTTGGAACTTAGAATAGAAATAGAAAGTTTGAAAAAAATGGATTTTGGGTCTACAAACAAGTTGAATAAGAGTTTCAAGGGGTTTTGGCAATAGTTCAGATCTTCAGAAACGGATGGTTTCTTCTTTAATTCAAGGAAAATGAATTTTCAAACTCAAAAAGAGAGAGAGAAAAAAAAATCGTGTGAGAATAAAGAATTAAGATATGGCTAAGGAATGCTTGCTTCTCTAATGGAAAGAAAGCTGGAAAGCGATATGCTTTTGTGCGACTATCTCGGCTATGGATTGGATTCTACGTTGCATACGCCATACAGATTTATTTTTAAGTATTAAAAATAAAATTAATGCTCCATTGATGGGACAATTATTAATATACTCAGATATTAAAATATCCTTATAGATATTAGAGGAATCTTTAGTGTCCACAATCCATCTCTGTATAGAGAGTACAGTCAGCACTACTTATTAATCTACATTTTATTTTATGATTTTAGATCTAAGTTCTTAAAAATTAAAATGATTTAAAATTTAGCATGAAACTAATCTGAATATATTATGATTTATTTAGTGTGGTTAACGTTGTTATAATATTTATAATTTTACTTTGGATAGTTATTTAGACACTCTACTTTTCTTTTAAGAGGTATTTTATTTCAAAATTTTATGTAAAAAATATTATTTTGCCCTTTAATTTTTTTTAAAGTACAGTTTCTCTATATAAAATTGAAAGATAAAATAATAATTTCATATAAAATTCTCTTAAAAAAAATTAGTGTCTAAATGACTACCATTTTATTTTAAACTATCATATGAAATGTCGTTGATGTAATTTTATTATAAAAGAAGTAAACTATTGTCAAAGGTACAACAAAGGTATCTTTTGTGAATAAGGAATCTAGAGCAAGTCTAAAAGCAGCTAAAAGCGCTTGATGTGCCGTGCTATAGACGGGATAGATTCTAAATTTGGGATTTGCATTTCTGCCTAAAAATGAGAGGAGTGAGAAATGTATCAAATTCTAGAACAAAATTTATTTATTTTTAGTATAAGGGTTGAAATCGAAAACTCAATAAAATATTATTTTTCAAACTTCGCACAAGTAGATGCGGGTTTTGAAAACTTCAAATATATCTAGTTAAGGGGAAATGTGTGTGAATTCAGGGGACTGAAAGTTAATTTCTAAGTTTTTTAAGTAAAATAGACAAACAAAAAGATAAAATTACTAAATGCCTCTTAAGTTCAAAATTCGACAAACTTAGGCTCCCACACACTACTCTATACTACAAAACAACATTCAACTGAATCGAAGATCTGCCGTTCTCTTCAAAATGTGTCAACAAAGTCGAGTCACTACAACTCAATTGGTACATTGATATGGATATAAAAGCTCACCATATCAACATGTTGGATTGTATTTATCCGAACGAATACCTCAGTTTAGTTTTAGTTCATTCGAACGAGTGGACAGATCAGTGTTCATTCGTTTGAATGAACAGATTAGTTCATTCGAACGAATAACATTCGAATGAACGACTGTAAAAAAGTCTTCCTCTCAGTTAAATTCATTCGAATGATCCTAAGTAATCATTCAAAGGAATGAACTATTGATCTGTTTACTCGTTCGAATGAACTAAAACTATACTGAGGTATTCATTCAGATGACTGAATTCATCCGAACGAACTGAGAATGAACTGTCAGTTCATTCGGATGAGTTAAAACGCGGTGGTAGAAAGGTAATTTCATTCGAAAAATCAAAAGCAAGTGTATAGAGGCAAGAAACCTAGGTGTGTATATGGCCCGCCAATTTTTGGGACGGAATAAAAACACATTCAAAACCCAAATGTATAAAATCCTCAGCACATCCATCCCATTTATGTGGAGCCTGCTTTAAATTAAAGAATATTGTCAATAATGAACTTGGTATATATAATCGAAAGGAGATGGGGTGATGGCGTGAACTTGTCTCAGAAAATGTGAATTTTGAGTTCAATTTCGAATCTAATTCAAAGGGTCACTCTCCATAAAGTTACTCGGTGTGTATATGTACGAAGACTTGCATATACTCTAAAGATTAGTCGACTGCTCTAAAATATCTCGACACTTTAGTCTTAAAAAAAGGTTTGCATAATATTTTTCCTTTAAGAATTTTTCTTGAGGTTTCAAAAAATTTGAGAATTTTTTTGGAATTTATAATAACAAAAATAAAAAATCCTTACATTTTTTTCACAAAGATTAACATCATTATCTGACAATAACTATGAATTTCATGCCAATGAAAACAAAATGGAGAAATATAAATTTAAGCCCTTTTCTACTCAAACTTTTTGGCTGTTGTCAGAACCTGAGTTTTTTTCAGTAAAACCCGATATTTCTCAATAATATATTTATCGCCTCTCTTGTTGAAAAATTTCAATCAATATTTCAGTTATCAGACAATTTTTTTTTTTTTTTCTGATTTTATGTAGTTGTATTGGGTGAATTGGCTTAGTATTGAAAACTACACTAGATGGACAACGACTGATATTTAACTAACGGGGCCTTACTTTGAAGCCCAAACATCAAATCATAGGCAAAGCCCAAATGTTGGGATCAAGTTCGTACAGACCCCTAATCAACAACTGAAGGACAAATGTGTATTTCCAGTTGACCAGAGCTTGCTTGAGCTGATTTTACTAAGGCTGCGTTTGGGTGAAGGGTAAATTTTAGGGAAATTACTTTGAGTAGGAGTGATCCAAAAGTGAAATTACTCTTACCTTGTTTGGTAATAATAATAAAAAATAAAAACTTATTTTAAAGATAAAAAATCTTATTTGCTAAATACAAGTAAAGGTAACATTATATATTAATATCTTTTAAGAAATTTTATAAAATATAATTATTAAATAATATTAATGAAGTAAATCCTAATAATATAACTTATAATAATATTATCTATTTTTTATAAATTATTTTTCAAAATTATAATTTAAAATGAACAGTTGCATTCTAACATTAAAAAAAATTGATATTATTTTTTAAATCACAATAAATGAATAAAAAATATGAGCATATCTCTTCATAAAAAATTATAATTTTTATTTTTTATATTATATGAATTTAATTTAATTCTCATAAAATTATTGATATGTTAGGTTACCCTTGCTTACAATTACCACTACTCAAGGGTAACCTTGGATAACCCTGTAAAATTTACCCTTCATCTAAATGCATCACGTTTAAAATATTGACACATTTTTAAAATAAACTTCAAACAGAATAAATTACTAATTACCTCAAAAGAGATTACAATGAACCTCAAACTCTTTCGGAGTTTCGAGACCCTATAGAAATTTCAACAGAATCACCTCTTAAAAATAGGACATTTTGACAATTATATTTTATAAAATTTTAATTTTATTTTTTATATTATATGAATTTAATAAATTATTAATTCTTATAAAATTGTTAATGAATCATATTACCCCTGCTTACAGTTACTCTTACTCAAAGGTAACACCCGTAAAATTTACCCCTCATCCAAATGCATTATGTTGAAAATGTTGACATATTTTTAAAATAAACTTCCAACAGAATAAATTATTAATTACACCAAAAGAGATTACCATGAACTTCAAACTCTTTCGGAGTTTCGAGACCTTATCGAAATTTCAACAAAATCACCCCTTAAAAATAGGATATTTTGACAATTATGTTTCATAAAAAAATATTTTTAATTTTTATATTATATGGATTTAATAAAAAATATTAATTCTTATAAAATTGTTAATATGTTAGATTATCCCTACTTACAGTTACCCCTACTCAAGCGTAACCCCAGTAAAATTTACCTCTCATCCAAATGCATCATGTTAAAAATGTTGACACATTTTTAAAATAAACTTCCAATAGAATAAATTGTTAATTACTCTAAAAGAGATTATCACGAACCTCAAACTCTTTCAGAGTTTCGAGACCTTATTGAAATTTCTACAAATCACCCCTTAAAAATAGGATATTTTGACAATTATATTTCATAAAATTTTATTTTTATTATTTATATTAGATAGATTTAATAAAAAAAATATTAGTTTTGATAAAATTGTTAATATATCAGTTTACTACTACTTAGTGCTCACAGTTACCAAAGAAGATTTTTTTTTTCTCAGATAAGTTTTAACTTTAACCCTATAATTACCAAACAAGATAATGGTAACATCTATATAAGGGTAACCTTTGCTCAAGGGTAACCCTAGGTAGCCCCTATAAAATTTTCCTCTCATCCAAACATAGTATTAGAGGTGTTCACATGTCGGGTCCTGACTGCACTATGCTCTTTGACAGCTTAAGCTCTTTTATATATAGACTCTATTCTATATTGGAGGTGAGACTAATCTCACACATACACAAAACTGTCGGCAAAATTCGTATATGAGGTAAACCCCAAAAAATTAATTCAAGACCTCTAGTCTAAAAATCAATGATCTAATGCTATTTTAGTGGAAAAAAGTTAAGGTGATGGAGAAGTGAGAGCCACCACTACCAGGCATCTTGAAATTTAATATTGACGGAGCTTCTAGAGGGAAACCAGCCAGGTCCTTCAGGGATTGGAGGTGTGCTTAGAAATCACACGAGAGAAACTTCCATAATGTTTAACGAGTCGGTGGGAATCATGGATTCAAACGAGGTGAAAATTTTTAGTATTAAAAGAGCTTTAGTCATTTGAAAGGATTATTGTCAAGGAAATCTGGTCATTGAAGGGGACTTGACAAATACAGTCAAATGGGCATTGGGGTTGCAACATCTTCTTTAGAGATTGGTCAGTGTGATTAGCGAGGTGAAGAAATTGACAAAAGAAATGAGAATATCTTTTTCTAAAGTTAAGCCTTCCACTAATGGCATGGTAAACTATTTCACTAAATTTGAAGTTGATAATAGTTTTGTAGGCATTTTCTTCGTATGATATTTTCATTTGTTTGTCTCATTTTTTTTTCCCTCTCTTTTCTCGTGATCTAATTCTTTTAGAACTTTTTGTATCTCTCATTTTTCTTTTCTTAATGAAATTTTTCTGTTATAGTTAAAAAAATATATCTACTTTAATTTTAGAAACTTAGACCATAAAAAAGTTAACCAGTTTGAGTGGCGGAGAAAACATGAGTAAAATTTTGATAGACAAAATTAGATATAAATCGCATTTAAATTAGACTTGAAAAAGTGGGGTCCACACGTTATCAGCAAAATGTAATGTACCCTCAATGCACCTTAGCAGCCGTCCATGTAGCTAGACACAGTTCCCATATCAGATACATTAATTGCTTTGAACCTTGCTTCTGCCAAAAAAAAAATTATCCCATCAGAACAATTTTGTCGCAAATGTCATAATTAATCTTTTATAAAATTTCTTTTACAATTTTCTCTATCTCACATCAATTATCTCTTTTATTAATCTAAATCTTATTTTATATAAAATAAAATGTTTATCAAACTAAATTAATTTTTTATAGACCGTTAAATCTTTAAAAATATATTTAAAATTAGTTTTTCAACTTAATTTTCAAACTACCTTCATCTTTCCACATTATATTTTAAATCAATTCTTCTTAGTAAAAGATTAATCTAAAAAGTAGTTGTCCAACTTAAAAAAAAAACTGGTTTTTGTTAGAAAATTTTCACGTCAGTGACCGTTTTAAATTTTAAGATTAATTAACACATGAGAGCTCCCGCCCGCTGTCTTCTGAAACGACAAAATTCCCACCAATCGATATTTCTCTCTGCTAATCAAAATCCCTAATTTCACTTTTTAAAGATAATCCAGGTTCTAATTTTTCCTTGTTCGTCTTCAGGATTCGAGGAATTCTCTTTCCAAGACGACAAACAGATATAGAAATCTCCGAAATCCCATTCCCTTCTGGTGAGAGACCATTGAATTGGATTCTTCTCTATCTTCCATTTCCCAATCAAATAAATGCCGAGAACGATTTCTGTGGACGACAGCTTCTATCTCATCAAATCACTCTCATTCGATTCTTGGCATTTCCCTGTCTTTCTCTCGATCTCGCTTCAGATTTCTTGGAAATTCGTTTCTGGAGATTTTTTTCCGGGGGGATAGATGGAAGAAGAGTGCCCGTCTCCCTCCTCGAAGGTGACCTCATGTTCTTCTCTCTCTCTCATCTTTTTTTTTTCCCCTTGTTGGATCTTCATGTGGGTTTTAAGAGTAGTGTAAATGGAATGAACTTGAACTTAGGTTAGGACTAAATTAATCTAGCCCACTTCATTCTATTGTTGCTATCACAGGGGCCGTTCTTAGGGGTGCAACTTGAGTCCTGCCCAAAATATCGATTCACATGAAAACTGAAAAAAACTTGGATTTGGGTTGGGCTCATTTTCGAGTCCAAAATATCAAGCTTGAATTAGAATTTGAGTTAGGCTGGGCCTAGTACGTGAAAACTCAGTTTGGCTAGAAAGGCCGAATTTGAGCCATATTTATTATGTTAATAAAAGTTTGTAATATATAATTTCTATTTGTAGAATAATACAAAAGGATTTTCATTTTAGGCCCAAAGAAGCCGGGGCTAGGCTACGCTTGCATATACATTTTAGGCTTGAAATTGGGCTCAGGCCCTACGAACACAATTTGGCCAAGCTCGGGATTGATTAATTCAGGTTAACTCAAGCTTGGGCTCGAGCCCTCTAATTGCAGGGTTGATTGGGTAGTGCCACCTCAAGGCCCTTTATAAATTTAATGTGGATGGAGAGGCAAAAGGTAACTGGGCCCGATTGGAATAAGAGTGGTATTGCATAACGATAGGGGTAGGATGTTATTAGCATTTTCTGAGCCCTTAGGTATCATGGAGTCGAATGAGGCAGAACTGAGAGCAATCAAGAGAGCATTTCAAATTTGGTCTAGGGTTGGGAATGGAAAGCTTATTGTCGAAGGTGATTCGACTAACGCCATCTCCTGGACTAGTAATAGGAAGACTCCTGTGGAAGTTGGTTAACATTTTTAGGGACATTAGGAGATTGTGTAGGTTGGGAGAAATCATCTTTACACACACTCCTCGATCAGTGAACAATATTGCTGATTTTCTAATAAAGGTGGGAGTACAAAAACATAGACCTGCATTGGAGTTGCTCTGACCATCATTCTCTTTGGGTGTATGGGGCAAGGGGAAACTCCCATCTGTATCTTTGTTGGATGCGGCGTATTGTACATTTAGTGTTTTTCAGTTGTCTCTCTTTGTGTTTCATCTGATAACCATGTATACCTCTCCTACACATGGTCTATCTCACTTGTACCTTCTTCATTTTTTAATAAATTCATTTGTTACTGTTTAAAAAAAAAGGTATATCCATTCATTCAACACACATTGTATTGTGCATCCAGTCAAGACATGATATTCCCACTTTCTTATTAGGAAAAAGGAAAATGTATAAGGCATCATCATTAATACGTGCTGATCAATTGACAGCATGAATAAACCTCAAAGATCCGTAGTGGCTTTTGTTGTAGTTGTTATGCTGCTGTTTGAATTGACAGCTTTCAAGATATAGTGAAGTTGCTAATTCCATATATTTGTTGCAGAGGGCTCCAATTCAGCCTCAGATGATTGACTTGGCTAGTCCATACCAGCTTCTCTACTATTCAAGTAAGTGCGATAAAGATGGTGTACTAAAGGAACTAGAGAAAGGTGCATCTCCAAACTTGGTAGATTATGGAAAGAGATCTGCACTGCATTTAGCATCCTGTGAAGGTTGCACAGAAATTGTTGAATTGCTTCTGGCCAAAGGAGCTGATGTTAACTCTACTGATCGTTGGGGTCGTACTGTAAGCATTAAATTTTAATCTCAGGCAAATGCTGAATTTTACAAATAATGTTTTTGGAGAAAGGAGCTAATGTTTTCCCACTTCTCTCAAAATTATGACGCTACAATTTTGAGAGCCTGCTTTTGGTTTCCTTCAGTTTACAATTTTGATTTCACGTTCCCCATAATAACTTTGAGTATAAAGACAACAACAAGGGAGCAGTGGGGAGTACTTCACCACTTCTAACCTTTTGTGGTTGGATAGATACCCTCCTTGTTGATCTTAGTTGCATCAACTCACATAGGCCTGTTTTGTAATTTTGATATCTGAGCAAGGTGTAAGAAATGCTGTGCCCGCTACTTGTCTATACACCAGGGGTTGAGCTGAAATAACATGGATAACTTGTCACCATTACTGTATTTCTCCTCAAGGATGTAATTTCAATTGGTCATCTTGTTGACCAAGTTGAATCATCATATCCAATGGGAATGCCAGAAGTATAGGTTTGACAGTAGAACAAAAACCACTGACATCACACATCGATCTGCATTGCCGCACGTCGGCACAATGCTCAGCATGATTGTGAGATGATGAACTTGAAGATGCTCTGCAATGGCTTGCCGCTCTCATTTGCAAGCTCATTTTCACACCATCTCAAGAGAGATAACTGTCATTCCATGAATGTATTTTCTTTGTTTTATCTCTGAGATAGATCTTGGATTGGAATTTCTCTACATTCCTTTTCACTAATGATCTTTGGACCCTTCAAATCCTTACCTAAAACAGTCCAATCTAGCTGATTATGGGAGGACCCCTTATCCATGCTAGATCTCTCCATACTCCCATCTTCCCATGATGAAGGTATGCCCTGCATAAGGTAGCACAAAGGCCCAATTAGAAAAGGGTTTGAGTGGGGAAAGGGGGATATCCATGTGTTTGTGTGCTATTGTTGTTTAGCATGTCCACTTGTTTGTTTATATATATATATATATATATATATATAGGGATATCCATGTGTTTGTGTGTTATTGTTGTTTAGCATGTCCACTTGTTTGTTTGTTTATATATATATATATATATATATATATTCTTTCTTGTAAATAAGGATGTAATGTACTGTTTCAGGAAAAAAATAGGGATGTAATGTAAATAGCTTGGATTTGGATAGTGTCCCTAATGGACCTGAACCCGATTGTAAAGGTTAGACCAGGACTTGAAATGGGTCTTTCTTGTTAGAGCCGCATTAACCTGACAAGATTCATTTATATTTATACAAATATTTATATTTGTAAAGTATATGCAAAATGTATGTAGTATTATATGCAGTAAATTATTATATTTTTCTTATAGGGTTGACTTGAAAGGTTTGAGCCAAACATAGACACTAGGCACAAAACACTACCTATTGATACCCCTACTTGTATCTTGAGAATATTTTCCTCATTCTTTAGCATTTTTGGCTTTCATTGAGATGTCTGGTTAACTTTTGAGTGTATATTTGGTTCTCATTCCCTCTAGAGCAGATGAATTTTTCTTTATATAGATGACTACTATTGTGATAAATTGCATGCTGGAGATTTTGATACAGCTGTAAATTCTCAGCCATTGTCAGATGCTCGTTTCTGTGGTCATGAGAAAGTTTGCAAGATATTAGAGGCACGAGGGGGCACTGATCCGGTATCTCCTTCTTGATGGCTTCTTGTTGTTATTGAAAAATGAAATGATTCTTGTATTTGTACCTATGTGTTATATTCTCTTTGCTCTAGAAGTTCTGATGTGAAAGTGCTAGTGTGCTTGTAATGTAAAAACTGGCTGCTTTTCCAAAATTAAATGATGCACAGGTGAAAAATACAACCATCCATTAGGACACCATGATGAATTGCTGACAGAATTTTCATTTAATAGAACATAATTACATGGGCTTCTTCAATAGATTTGGAATTTTGGCAATTGTCCTTCGATCTTTAAAAAAAAAGAGATTTAACTTCTATGAACATCTTGTTTTATATTGAACTAGAGAAGGTGGTGAAATAGTTAATTCTCTTGCTAAAATAGGTGCATTGGGATAAGTGGCTTTGATAATGATGATGTTGATGACAACAATTGCTAGTAAAAACTTAACATGATTAGAGGTTGCGAAGAAGAAAATGAGGGTAGTATTGGCAAATGAAAAATGGAAAATGCAAAATTTAGAGCATCAAGGTTTATGCAATGGGATTGGTAAATGACATTTCTTCTTACGTTATTTCTACTCCATGATTTACTGACGTTCTTTATGAATATTTATGGAACAAAGCATACAATGAATGAAGTGGAAAAAATCTATTTGTTCCCCTTTTTTTGTGTGTTCTTTCATTTGTCTAATTAATCAATTGTATTCTACACCTTCCTTTTTTCTGAGCAGTAACAAGATGAATAAATTACTTATATGAAGAAAGACGTTACAAATACATAAGGGGTGTAAGAGGTTTAAACCCAAAGGAGAAAGGATAAAAATGTAAACAATCAGGTCGTGAACTCCACTCCAAGACACAATCAAATCCCCATGATGCTTTGTAGTCCAAAAATTACAAATAAAATACATCCTCAATGGTCGAGTCGATGCCCATCTTTGTAAAGAAGTCTGCAACCTCATTGGCCAATCAACTAATCTGCAAGTAGGAGACCTCGTGGCTTGAACATAAATCCTTAATCTCCTGACCACTGAGATCAGTTTCCAAGGAGACTTTTTCTTCCCCTTCACCCATTTGATCGCATTCGTTGTATCCCCTTCTATGATTAATTTGCCTTGACCACTGGAGGTCCATAGAGCCAAATATCTCCTAATAGCTATAAGTTTAGCCTCATTAGAATCTCTCTCATTGATCGATTCCGAGAACACGATGGATTATGTACCAATCGAGTTACGTAAAACCCCTTTAATCTCAAACGGCCCCGGTTTCCCCTAGCTACCCCATCCATGTTGAATTCAGAGATTCCAAATGGTGGTGGGGACCAAGTCTCACGAGTTTGGACTCTTCTAGGTTCGCTCCTCATGCAACCCTCCCACAAAGCAGGAAAGTCCAACATTTTGTATCTTTGAAGTCCTTACAATGAAAAATCCAAGCACAAAGTCTCCATTTCACCTTTGAGAAATCTCTCTCTCCTCCGTGGCTTTATTTTAAAAAATCCTAGAGTTTCTCTCTTTCCATATAGACCAATGAATTTCCCCTGGAATAGTGGTCTAAGATTTCTTCCTTTTCGATTCGAGACTCGACGCCACCCAACTTCCCTCAATTCCCCTGCATGATTTATCTAATACCCATGATACCCCCATCATATCTGCAAAACCATTCCAAAGACTCCTTGCCACTGTGCACTATTCGAATAAATGATCAACATCTTCCTCCTGGCTTCTGCACAACACAGTGAAGTTCGTCTCCTGAATTCAATACACCCCTCCTGAGTAGTTCCATTCTGAATGGAATTTTGCCTTTTAGGAGACACCAGACAATAGTTTGGATCCTCGGGGGGTGGGGGGCTGGGGGCAAACTTGCCCAAGCAGAGAAGGAGAGGTCATGCCCATTTTTAGGGTCAAGTAGGGCTAAACTTACCACTGCCTTCACTTTGAACTCCCCCGAAGAAACTCCCGTCCACATTTTCTCGTCTTCCTTCTCTCTAGCGATAGGAAACTCTTCTAGCTTCATTACCAACTCCTCAAGAATTCCTTGCTCCAAAACTTTCAAAGGCCTTCTGAAGTGGATTTTTCAATTGGTGTAACCCCTTTCTATACTCTAATTGTCCTGCACCTTTGTTTGTCTATTCGTGGCAATCCTAAAGAGTCTAGAGTACAGTTCCTTTAGAGGTCTCTCCCCAACCCAAAGGTCCATCCAGAAACGTCTTATCCCCCCTTCCCACTAGTTTGTCCCTCAAGATCTCCCTACACTACCTTTCCCCTTGCCAATTCTCCACCAAGCCTGTATTAAAGGGGACACATATTTTTCAACCTTCTCCCCCAAATCCCAATCACCCAGATCATCTAATCCATACATTGCAATTAAAATTCTGAACCTTCATTCTATTTCGTATTTACAGTTATCAATGAAAAGCACAAATTTGGACTACATTTAAACTTGATTATGCAATTTTCTCAATGAGTAGTTGATATTAAGTGTATGGTTTGTATTATTTTCTCAAGTGTCGCTATTACATTGTCATGAAAAGCTAAGTTGTTTATGGGTGACTAGTTTGTTGGTTTTCCTTGTTACTCACTACTTTAATTACCTAATGATTGTTGCTCTAGGATCTTTTTGAGTTAGGGATGAAAATTTTCTTGTCTTGTTATGTTTATAGAATGTCTAAGTAACTTACAAACTCATTCTCAAATAGTTGGTACATGATTCCCGGAGTAGATGTTGTCAAATTGATCAGATTGAGGTGGACATGCAAGAAGCAATTCTTATTGGAGAAGTAATCTCTCTTCCTTTCAGATTTTCATCTTACAATACTTGTTTAATTCTTATTCTGTCATCTTATCTATGTTCCTTACTTTGGATGCCTCTAAGGTTTTCTTATATTTTGCAATATTGGTTCATGTGTTGTACTCAATACAAAAGTTATTTTCTTAGTTCAGAACCAGTATCCTTACTCTTATTTTCAAGGTCATTTTGTGTACAATCTTTTCACAAATATCCTTTTTTTTTTTTTATGAAATTAAAACCTATGTCATTAATGGACTGAGTCAATCAAACCTAGACTGTTTGATTAGTCATTTCTGGTCCAAACTGGTGTGACTGACCTTCTGTGTCTAAGACATCAGTTTCAAGCCTTGTTTGTTGGCTTGGTCTTTGGATAGCACTGCAGCCAGACCTATTCAACAAATATTTTGTATAAATGCATGTTTAGCTGGTAATAACTAGATTTTTTTTTTTTTTTTGAAACATTAACTGCTAAATTCCATTAAAATAAGGGGGGTACAAAGGAGGGACTTGAGTATAGGAGGAATATACTCAGATCGACAAAGAACAATAATAAAAATAAGAACTAAAATAAAGCAAGAGAAAGAAAATACAGCAAGTAAAAGTACAACAAGTACCACCCCCACAACAAAACCCCTAACTCCCAAGGTTGGCAATAAGAAAAAATTCCAAAGCCGGTGTTTGTAGATTAACTCCAACTTTCACCAAGAAATCTGCAATGCAATTTGCTAAGCGAGGTGTATGAGTGAAGGTGATGTTACCCATATTGCACTAAGCTCCAAATGTCCCTAGCAATACAGACCAACCTCCACGGGGGGAATTTCCTATTACTAGCCCAGGAGATAGTATTAAATGAGTCACCTTCAATAATGAGATTACCACCCCTAAAACTTGACCAGACCTGAAGTGTTCTTCTAATAGCTCTTAGTTCAGCCTCATTTGACTCCATTAACCCTACTGATTCGGAAAATGCTGCCAACATTTTGCCCCTATCGTCATATAGCACACCCCCAATTCCAGCCGGTCCTGGCTTTCCCCTGGCTGCGCCATCAACATTGAATTTATATGATCCCATGGGAGGCGCGACCCACTTAACTGACCGCTTGCTACCTCTACCAACCCCTTTCATACATCCATCCCAAGACAAATAAAAATCCTCTGGAGCTAAACCTTGAAATTCTTTACATACCGACAACCAACCAATCTTCTGCCATTTCGCCATCTTAAAGACATCTCTAGGGTTCCCTCTCTTACCCTCAAAGATCCTTCCATTATGCTCTTTCCAAATTGCCCAAAAGACAGCAAACAGAACCATTTTCCAGGCCACCTTAAGTCTACCGTTAAAGGGGCTACCCATCCAAGCCACCACTAAATCCTCCACTCCGTTACCAAAAACCCATGAGCACCTAAATAAGCTTAGGAACAATTAGCGCACAACTCCCGTATAGCGACATTTGCTAAATGGTTCACAGACTCATCTTCAACCTTACACAAAGTACAAACTGTCGTAGCCTCATCTGGTATAATGTGCCTTCTCCTAAGATTGTACCTCACAAGGATCCTTTTTTTTTTTTTTAACACCGACCACACAAAGAATTGGATTCTAGGGGGAATCTTGTTATTCCAAGCCAAATTGCAGATAGGAGGTGAGACTGAGTTTGCTGAATATGCAGAACGCAAGATTGATTTTATTGAAAAAGACCCAGACGGTTCTAAGGACCTAATCCACTTATCCTCATCCTCTATCCACAACCTAGTATCCCCAAGGATCCCAATCAACTCTTGGTGGGAGGGCAACTCAAATTCACGCAACGTTCTTCTAAAGGGAATGATCCACTGTGATGCAACATTGACCTTTCTGTAATAATCACTGACTAGAGATTCCCGATTAAGAGCCACCCTATATAGTCTGGGAAAAACTATCATTAATGGACTCTCCCCCACCCAAATATCTTTCCAAAACAACACCCTCAGACCATTGCCTACCTGCAGTCTTATCCCTCTTAGGAACGTTTCTCCAATCCCTCCTTCTCCATTTCCAATCTTCATTAAGGCTTGCACTTATCCCTCTTAGGAACGTTTCTCCAATCCCTCCTTCTCCATTTCCGATCTTCATTAAGGCTTGCACTACAGATGACCCATCTCTAACTGCTCTACTACTTAACCTCCATTCTCCAAGGTCATCCACACTATATCTCACTGATACAACCTTCCTCCAAAGAGCCTCTTTCTCCGACGCAAATCTCCACAACCATTTACTAAGGAGGGCGTGGTTCCTATCTTTGATACTATACAACCCCAACCCACCAGTCTCCCTCGTGTCTCTAGCCTCTTCCCAATTCACTAGGTGGATTTTTCTCCTATTTTCAGTTCCTTCCCAAAGGAAGTCTCTTTGAAGTTTCTCTAGTCTCTTTGCCACCCCTTTAGGTATCTAGACAAGGAGAGATAGTAAGTGGGGAGATTCACCAGGCTTGATTTAATTAGAGTCAATCTACCCCCCCCCCCGATCTCGAATTCCCACAAACTGGAAGACCAAGATATATAAAAGGAATCTTGCCGACATCACACCCTATTTCCCTTGCCAACCCCTCGAGTTCCTCCACTTCGACCCCCAATCCAATGATGCTGCTCTTCCCTAGATTTATTCTCAGCCCCGATACAAGCTCAAAACACCTTAGGACCGCTCTCACCCCAAATAGTTCCCCGCTGGACGCTTCACAAAACAGAAGTGTATCATCCGCAAACTGTAAGTGACTTATTGACCGATTGCCTGTTGAGATCTCCAATCCTTTAATGATATTTGACTGTTTGACCCGATTCATGAGTCCATTAAGTGCTTCGGCTACCAAAGTGAAGAGAAATGGGGATAAAGGATCCCCCTGACGTAAGCCTCTGGTGGCGCAAATTGGTAACTAGATTGTTTCACAATTTTATTTTTTGAAGGATATGCTAGATGACTATTTTCATGATTTACAATAATATCTAATGTAACCTAATTTTTCAAAAGGAAAATCTAATATACTCTGTTATCTAATTAAATACCAGCAGGGAGCATATGGTGAGGTCTATCTAGTGAAATGGCGGGGCACAAAAGTTGCTGCAAAAACTATTCGCCCATCCATTGCATCAAATAACAGGGTAAGGTGAGTTTCATTATCTTATGCAATGAGATTCAGAACTTTCCACTTTATTTATTTATTTATTTATGCTTAAAAAATCCATCCACTTGTCACATAACATATTCTCAATGCATGTGACAATGCTCATGCCATGATACTCAACACTGCTATGCACCACTCTCAACCGACCAAGCAGCCTCTCAATAGGTCCGGCCCACATATAGCACCACATACACATCCGCTTTCACACTCTCATACTCACACACATACATGGATATGAGAATGCCATGCCTCATACAATGATATCATAAATGTGCTATCTTCAATATCACAATATACTAGTCATGTCCCATATCATACGACACATATACATGTATCAAATAATGCAGCACATAAGTGATAATATCCAAATACCATCATTCAACATGTATCACCCGAAATCAGCATACAATACACTAAATCATCATTCAACACATATCATCTCAATTTCAATCGACACTAACATACTAAACGTGTAATCTCACGTATGCATAGTTCAACACTATTACACATGCTCGTGAAGGGTGTTATATCGGGAGGATGGGTAAGGCCTATGTTTTTTGGACACTTCAATTCAATTTGCATTATGGCTCACGTGTTTGGATCTTGTCACTACTTCCTATCTCGGGGCCATCACCCGTTTCAGCTGGTGACCCTCATGTTAGCCTTGCCCTGGTATTGGGGGACACCCTGTCCTACACACACTCTCAATTCACACAGCCGTCCAAATTTTGGAACCATATATTGGATTCATTTGACTTAATGCTTAATCATTTGGAGAAGCATTTCAAAACTAGGAACCAATCAGCATGTTGCAAGTGAAAAAAAATCAAATAGGGGATGGGGTGAGGATTAGGGCTCCATTTGGATGGGGGGTAAGGGGGGGTTACCCCGTTTACCCTTGTTTGGTAATGGAGGGGTGAGGGTAAAAATTCAAAATTTTACCCCTCCCCCTCCTTTTTTGAAAACCCCTTGGAGCATGGGGGTTTTCATGAAACTCTTGCCCCTCTTTACCCTTCTTTACCCCTCTTTACCCCCCTTTATCCCCTCTTTGTATCTATGGAGCAAAAATATTTTATTTTTTTTAATTGATGAATATTATTTATTAATTATGTTTTATAAATTTTATTTTTTATTTTTATATTATATTAATTTAAAAAAAATTGTTAATATATTACCCTCCTTACCCCCTCTTTGCACCTATGGAGTAAAAATATTTTAAAATATTTTTAATTAATGAATATTATTTAATAATTATGTTTTTTTATTATATAAATTTAGTAAAAATTATTAATTCTAATAAACCCTCTTTACCCTTCTTTACCCCTCTAAACCCTCTTTACCCCTCTTTACCCCCATTTACCCCTCTTTGCACCTATTACCCTTCTTTACCTCTCTAAATCCTCTTTACCCCTCTTTACACCTATTTCCCTTCTTTACCCCTCTTTGTACCTATTACCCTTCTTTACCCCTCTAAACCATCTTTATCCCTCTTTACCCCCTTTACCCCTCTAAACCCTCTTTACCCATGTTTACCCCTCTTTGCACCTATTACCCCTCTTTACCCCCCCTTTACCCCTCTTTGCATCTATTACCCATCTTTACCCCTCTAAACCCTCTTTACCCTTCTTTACCTCTCTTTGCACCTATGGAGCAAAAATATTTTAAAATATTTTGTAATTGATGAATATTATTTAATAAAATGTTTTATTATTTTTTATATTATATGAATTTAATAAAATTATCTATTCTAATAAAGTTGTAATATATTACCCCTCTTTACCCCCTCTTTGCATCTATGGAGCAAAAATATTTTAAAATATTTTTTAATTGATGAATATTATTTAATACTCATGTTTTATTATTTTTTATATTATATGAATTTAATAAAATTGTTAATATATTACCCCTCTTTACCCTCTCTTTGCACCTATGAAGAAAAAATATTTTTAATTGATAAATATTATTTAATAATTATGTTTTATAATTTTTTATTTTTTTATTATATTGAATTTAATAAAAAATATTAATTCTAATAAAATTGTTAATATATCAGGTTATCCTTTCTTATAGTTACCAAACAAGATTTTTTACCCTTAAGGTCAGTTCTTACTTTACCACTGCAATTACCTAACAAGACAAGGGTAACCCCTGTTCAAGGGTGACCCCTACTCAAGGGTGACCCTACTCAGGGGTAACCCCTTTAAAATTTACCCTTCAGCCAAATGCAGCCTAGGTTTTGGAGGATGTTTGGGTGGGGGAGCAGCAATTAAAAGTCTCTTTTCCTAAGATTCATTCTATCTCCACACAAAATAATAAACTAATAAAGAGTGTTGTGAGACTTTGGAAATTGGTCATCCCATCTAAAGTAAAAGCTTCCTTCTGGCTTGCCATTCTCACCAAAATCCTAACCCTAGACAGTCCAATCCAGAAATTTCTCTCTATCAAATGTGTACCCTTTCAGTGAATTATAAAGGAATATGTGGACCAACTTCTTCCACATTGCCCTCTCGCATCCCCCAATTTGGTCTTGCTTTTTTTGTCATCTTCTCTATTCGCTAAGCCTTCCTCCTTTCGGACCCTCACGGATGATTGGGGTTGTAAGTCTTTTTTCAATGGAGGGCCAGTTCTAATGAAAATTGGTACCTCTCTCAATCTCTTGGATAGTGTTTGGGATAAAGGAACAAGATTTTTTAGGATAAGGTGAAATCAAGGATTGATATCATAACCAAGGTGAGCATTACAAAGTAGGCCTTGGCTGGGGAGGTATTGTGGTTCTCGGTGAACAAAATTGGAGAAAATTGGAGTCTCATCTCATGAATATTTAGCAGGCTGTTGTAATGAAGTTTTCTATATGTGATTGTAAGCATTTCAGTGTATTAAGTCTTTGTGGTGCCCTTCTCAGGCTGCCATCTCAATTTGTATATTCTGTTCTCTATCATCAATGAAATTTTCTTGTTATCACTTAAAAAAATGGAAAAATGGCTTCATGATGATGATTGATAACAGTCAGGAAAAAATTGTTGTCTCCTAGCTTCCTTGAAATTAACTTATTTATTGGTAACACTCATTACGACTTCATTATGAAAAATAGCTTCCAGTAAGTTTAGGCTACTGAGCAATGAGAGAAAGTGCTCATACCTTTTCTGATCTTGGGTACAATCTATCCAGTAAATAGAACTTGTAATCAATGATCAAGGTGCTTCTATCATGTTCTCATCTTTGGTGCAATCTTTCCTCTGTTTTATAGTTCTTTCATTGTATCTTTATCTTTTTACACAGGAATCTCTTTATGAAGGAGCTTGCGCTGTGGCAAAGGCTGCTTCACCCCAATATAGTGCAATTTCTTGGTGTCCTAAAGCAATCTGATCGCTTGATCTTCCTCACAGAGTATCTTTGCAATGTAAGTGTCTTGTTTACATGTCAAGATTCAGTTCTTTGGAGGTTTTTTTTATATTGCTATATCTTTGTTTTGAATGGCAGGGGAGTTTGTATGATGTCCTACGCAAGAGAGGGAGGCTGGATCCACTAACAGTTGTATCTTATGCCTTAGATATTGCTAGGTAATAAAGTTTGTTTCTGGAGATGCATTGTCCTACTTGCAAAAGGTTGTGATGAGTATACGTGTTCCTTCAAATAGGACCAAAAGGATTTTTTTTATAACATCAGTTTTGTCATTTCCTCTAGAAGTTGTTCTTCTTGTTGGTGCTGGAATTGGAGTGGAAATATGACGATGCTTGAGTATGGATCATCTTGTCATTAAGACAGCGTTTACCCCCGACACCATCAACAATTGTGTTTGCAAATGGTCCCAAAAAACATGCCTCCAAGATTCCTCAAGCCTACACCAAGTTTATATGCTACACGGAAGTTTGCAACATCAAAATTTAGCCTTGAATGTGTTAGATAATCATCCAGAAAATTACATGAAACATGGACAAAATGATCTAATTTATAGACTTTAGAATCCTTTCATGACACCCCTTCATGGCGTTCTAAGGGACACTTGCCCTTTCAAACCAAGGGACATCTTTAATGACAGGGCACAAATTTGAATACCAACCTTTAGGCAAGATATTCTCTTTTTGAAATAAAAGTTAACTTTGAAAATTTCCAAGACTTCTATACAATACTTATTTCATACCCTCTTATTTTGCAAAGTTTCCATATAATGTTTTGTACCGCTTGTATATTGCATAGCCCTTGAAAATTGTCCATACAGTACAAGTGGCTTTATAATGTGTTGACACTTAAAATTTTTAAAATGTCATTATCCATATGATCTAGTTCCTTAAATGAGGAAAAGAAAGAAAAAAATGTAAGGATTTATATGATCTAATCTGATCATGGTGATTTGGATTCAACTAGGTTCAGATCCAAAGACATTCACAAAAGATCATGAAAATTTGGACTCGAGATAGTCCAAGCAATAAAAAAGGGCCCATCAATTGTGGATTTAATTAATCAATCATAATTAACAGATGATGATTGAATGATTACAATCTAATGATGGATCAAGTCATTAAGACTTACCATCAACATATCTAATAATGGATCAAGTTATTAAGACTTTCCATCAACATATTTGACGGTAGATCAAATCATCAAGACCCTATATCTTGCAGTGAATCAAGCCATCAAGGCCCACCAAAAGCATATCTAATAGTCAATTAGGGCATCAAGGCTTACCATCAATATATCTAACGGAAGATCAAGTCATCAAGATCTTACTAGACATATCTAACGGTGAATCAAGCCATCAAGGCCCACCAAAAGCATATCCCATGGTGGATTAGGCCATGAAGGCCTCCCATCGACATATCTGACAGTAGATTGAGTCACCAAGGCCCACCAGACATGTCAACGGTGAATCAGGCCATCGAGGCCCACCAAGAGCATATTTGATGGTGGACTTGACCATCAAGGCCTCCCATCCATATTATATATATTTATATATTACCGCAGATCAAGACATCAAGACCCTGTTTGACACATCCAACAGTGAGATAAGACCCACCAGAATTTTCAAATTTGTAATGCAAATTTGAAAATTCTGTCTCCATAATGTTCCTTGATTTTAATAATCATCTGATACAATATTGTTCTAGGTTGAACAAAACTGCTGCATGTGCAAACAATGATCACATGAACATGCAGGGATTGATGCAATCCAGCAATTACTTGCTATTATGCATAAAAAAGTTAGTTCTTATTTCATTGTTCAGTAATGGACTGGCAAAGTTGTATTTGTAGAGGTTTCTGCAAATTTTATGAAGCCCTTAGAATTGACCGGCACTAAATTTCTCTAAGATTTGTTGTGTGAATGCCTAAACCTCCATATGCAGTGTAAAAGTTTGTTTCCTCGTCACCCTTCAATACCTAATGGTCACTGGTCACCAAGCACAGATACATAAAAAACTAGGCCATATGACAGAAGCTATTTATGTTGTTACCTAAGCATCCACGTTGTGGTTGCTTCTTTCTAGTCACTAGATCTTTCATCTCAATAGCTGGAGTCCTCCAACCAAGTCATTGAATTTCTGTTCCTCTCTCACTTTCTTTCAAACTTGTTCCTGTCCTTCCACCTATTGCTGTTGCACAAAAACCATCTAAACTCGTCATCAATTATACACATTATTTATAGTATATTATTCTTTAATCCATAGATGCTAAACAATATACAATAAGTAGTTTAACTATTTTATTATTTGAATAAGTATTATGTGGAATTCTTCAAATAATTAATTTAGGTGCTCTCCCTATGTCATAAATTTTAGACTGCTACTAGGTTCCCTTGATGCCTCTAGAGTTCCACGTTGCATGACTAACTTTGACATGTGGGCTTCATGTTTCTTTAATTGATTTTAGTCATTTCCATAACATTTTCTTTTTGCGTTTCTGTATTTGTGGATGTCTTTTTGACATTCTTGTTTATTGTTTATTTTCCTGTATAATTGTGAGCATTTGAGTTCTACTTCTTTCAATTCCATCAAAAGCAATCTTACTCCCCAATCTGACATATCCTTTTTTATTACTAATTTCAAATTTTTATCACTAGCTTTACTTGACTATCAAGTGATAAACATATTGATATTTTAATTATGTTTCAAGAGGAGAAAGGTGTGGTAATACTTTTGTCATATTGGAAAATAGAGTTAAAAAGTACTAGAAGATTCCATGAAGAATGGGAGCTAGTATTTGGGATGAGTGTATCACACATCTTGAAGAGTATGCTAAACATAGAAAATCACCTTTCAAGTGGTTGGAGTTTTGTGGAAGAATTAATTTTCATCCTCCCCCACACCCACTCTAAGCCCCCCCGACCCAACATGAAACCTTATGTGCAAGAGGGAATTTGAGTCAAGATTTTATAAGGAGGTCCAAATGTGGAGGTAGTATCTACTTGAGATGAAAAGTTCCTCAATCACAATGAATTTAAATCATAGGCCTGACCATTGAAATATTATGACAAAGATAAAATATGCATCTATATTTATTCAAAAAACACTTTGGAAGTAACTTTTTATTTTCAACTGGACTTTTTTGTTTTTTTAATTGTTTGTTGGCCATTCATTGATTAAATATGTATGTAACTAATTGTTCTATGGTGGCATTTGGATCATATCTTGTATTGTTTCAAATCTCATAGCTTCCTCTTGTTGTAAACCCAATATAACATATTCTTCTATTGATGAATGGCATCACAACTGGGGATTAAAATTATAGCATGATCTTCAACACAACCAAAATTCATGGGCCTCAAAGTCAGTATGGAATCGTAGTGCCTTTAAAACTTTATTTTCTATTTTCCTTTCTCTTTAATTGTGAGCTATCATTTATGCGTTGTCTTCGTGAGAACTTTCAGAGGCATGAATTATCTTCACCAGCATAAACCCAATCCCATCATACATAGGGATTTGACACCAAGGTACAACAACACTATTTATTCAGTAATTGTTTTTTTTCTTCCATGCATGACTTCTCTCTCTCTCTCTCTCTCTCTCTCTCTCTCTCTCTCTTGAGATAGTAATAATGGATCCTATCTTATTCTTTTATTAACCACCTTCTCTGTTTCTTCTTGGCTGTGCATCTCAAACAGAAATGTTTTGCAAGATGAGACAGGGCATTTGAAGATAACAGATTTTGGTTTAAGCAAGATGGCTCTTGAAAAAGAATTATATGGTTCATACAAAATGACTGGAGGAACAGGTTCATGTAAGTTCTTCCATCTCGTGGTGGGGAAAGTGTAAAATGTTTGATGAGCATTTACTTGGCCCAAAACTATATACATGGATCCTTTTCTCTAGTTGAAGATATTATTGTCTGGGTCACATTTGTTAGAGATATTCTTGCTGGAGTGTCTGGATGGCTAGCTTCATATGTGATGCAGCAATGGGCCCACATACAAATACTGTTGAATATGGAAAAGAAGGAAGTAGGACTTGCTAATTTCTTATTACCATAGCAGCAATGTGAAATCCACATTCTTGTTTAACCCCAACCATATCATCCAACCCTCTTCCCCCCCTCCCCCTTTCCCCTTTTCTAAATAGGGATGTGACCCATGGTTCATAATTGCATGATGATATTTGATCCAAATGTTGTCTATATTTTGGGTTCTATTTTTTCCTTTGACACATCAGAAGCCATTTCTCTCACCCCACAGTTTTTTGAGAAGGCAACATGACTCAATAAATACAATCTTGCATGTAAATTTTGCTAAATCTAGAAATTCTATACATACAGAAAATCAATTGTCTCTCCACCCATTGTTCTTAAATTCTTTCCTCCTCTTATACTTAACATATGTAACACCTAAGTGTCTATCAATAATGGACATATTTTCTCTTAATGATTACTAACTTAATCATATCTGCCCTCTATTGTGTGCCTTTTCTAAAACAATAAAACCACAAGTAAATATTTTCTTTCTCTATAAAGTTCTAAATGAGTTGCAACATTTTTGTTAACAGGTAAGTAGTTTCTGCTAATGAACTACTTAACCTAAATTCATCATTGTCATTGTCATCAAAGTCATTTATTGCATGTATTTGTGTTTGCACTCATAATGGATTTGACAAGTTGTTTTCCATGGTCAACTGCCTATCTAATGCCCATGTGACTTGAACTTGTTAATCTCTTTGATTGCAAAACAATGAGCACTTACCAATTTGGCTGACCTAAACGAGTTCTCGAAAGTCAGATTCTGTCCGAAATTGTCATTATATTGCTTCTTAGTTTCATAGCTTGATTGATTGCACAATTTTGTTTTTCTTGTTTGTTCTCATTAAAAGGGCCCACAATTCCTTGTCTCCATTCTACAGGCATTATTTTTATGCCCAAAAATCTTTTAAACAATCTAGTTAACCAAGGAACCTTAATCTCTTCCATTATAGTCATACTTTGATGAGTATACGATCTAGTTCCAATGTTCTCTTTTTCTTATCTTACCTAAGGTTATCTTTACACAATAGACGTAAATTCTCGTAGGTCCATACTTAGCCTGATGGCTTTCTTATCATTTCCCCCCTCAAACTTAATTCTTCATGACTGTTTTGAATTTTTTTGTTTTTTATTGATAGTTGAAAATATCTTCTATTTATCAGACTATTGAGCATACCACTATTCATGATTGTTTGTATTTATTTATTTTTTATTTTCTTTTGGGTTTGGACTCTTCAAGCACACCTTTGATGATATGTTTAATAAAGCTTGTTAGTTTTTTTGTTTTCAAAAAGTTAATGAAAGTTTAACTCAATCCCATTTTCCCATAATTTATTAGAATTTATATATCAATTTCCATCCATTTTCTTGGTTATTCTTTGAATGTTGCTACTTTTCTCCTTTCACGTTCCACCAACACATTACTGGATAATCCATAGCCAAGAAGAGGTGGGTGCCACATGTATTGTATCTAGTTTCTACATAATGCCATTTGGTATTTGGCAATATATCTCTTTTTAGAGGTATTTGGCAACATATCTTGCTCATGCTTGCACTAGCAGCTGAATAATTTTTTTAAAGGGTTTGTACATTTTTTATGATTTTCCCTCTAATTTTGTAGATCGATACATGGCACCTGAGGTTTATCGTCGGGAATCATATGGAAAGAGTGTCGATGTATTTTCCTTTGCTTTCATAGTATATGAGGTATGCCAATAATCTTAGTAGCACAACATTTGGATTTTAATATCTGATTGAATGATGCTTTTTTGCCATGAATAAAGAGTCTATTCATCTTCATTATCATTAATCAGCATCATCATCATCCAAGCCATTGACCCATCTATCTAGGGTTAGCCTCTTAGAACCTACTTTTCTACTCAACCCCGTCATAAGTAGTGCATTGCGGGTCTGATATTTGTTTATAAAATTGACCCTTTAGACAATGCAAGACTCTCTTATCACACAAAACTCCACTAGCTTGTCTACATTTTGCCCACCCAGATCCCATTCTATTAGTTATATCTAATGCGGTCCTTTAAGAGATTCTACCATAGATTCCGAATATCTAAACTTATTGTAGTGCACTGCTAAGTCATTTCCAATTTTAATCGGCTCACCTTCTCTATTTTCTGCTCCACTAAAGTTGTAATCCATGTATTATGTTTTCGATCTACTAATTCTTAGACAATTTGTCTCAAAAGTTCACGTCCAGGCCTCCAACTTACTATCAAGTTATTTTGTCTCACTAATTAACACTATATAATCTGCAAAAAGCATACATCACGGCTTGGATTCTTGATGTTAGGTTATCCACGATTAACACAGAGATATAGGCTTAATGGTTAGGTCAGGTTGGGTTGGGTTGCTTAGAGCCCAACCCATCTCAACTTGTATTTAGGTCTCCTTTATCTCAACCTGGCCTGGTCTGAAGGCTAAACATCCCTAACCTAATGCTAATTCTTTTTAGACTGTATCAAGTGGGTCAGGTTGGAACTTGACTCCAGTTGCATGCCTAGTGCCTTTTTTTTTGAAAGTTACACACCTAGTGCCTTTTCTAACTATATGTGAATATTAGCAATAAAAGCTTTGAACATTATTAAATTAACATAATGGTTATGTGGCTGCCTGCTGCAGATGTTCCATGGTGGTCCCTCAAATAGGACAGAAGCACCAGAATCAGTGGCGGACAGGCGAGCATATGATGATGCCCGACCACCTCTATCCTCATTTGTATACCCAAATGAGATGAAGACGTAAGTAGCTAGGTTGAATCCATGTGTATTTTTAATATGCTGGATTTGGGGGGGTGGGGGGTGATGGTGGGGGTGCGTTAAGCACAGACATTTTATTAAACAAAGAAACAGGGTAAGGTATAGGAGCTACATACTGATCCTCAAACAAAAGAAAAAAGAGAACCATCTAGAAGAATACAAAAGGTATAATATTTCCCATCCAAAGAAAGGAGGCGAGAGAGGAAAAAAACTCTTCCAATTACAAAGGCCCAACAAAGCTTCCCTATCTTTCCACCCCTTGCTTGATAAAAAAAAATTGCTACAATATTTGCTGACCTCTTGACATGTCTGAAGGAGACTTTCACCTACACAGGATGGATAAATGAGATATCTCTAGCAATAAAGATAAGCCTCCATTGGGTTCTCTTTGTACCCGAAGCCCATGTAGTGGCATTAACAAAGTCCTCCACCACAAGATTCCTTCCCCCCCCACCACCCCAACCTACACACACAAAGACACAGAGAAGGTGTTCGCCTGATAGCAAGTAGTTCAACCTCATTGAAGTCCTAATCACAATTAGGTCACAGAAGAACAATAGAACCTGGCCTAACTGATTATGAAGGAACCTTCCAATCCCAATAGGCTTGGGCGTTCCCCTAGCAGCCCCATCAATATTAAACTTAAAATGATCAGGGCTGGCCTTTAATCCATGATTTGCTTTACCATGAGAGCTATATAGACCAAGTGATGGCTAAGATCCATCTGATCTTGAGCATATTATGCTGCATATTTGCTTATCTCCATCACTTTCACTCCACAAACCCTCACGTCATGCACATTTGCATGACATTATTTGTTTTTGAAAGATATACAATATTGTTTTGATAGATACATTTGCATGACATTATTCTAAATTAAAAAGAATACAATTCGATGCTTATACATTAGAGATGTGGATGTGACATCATGATGACCTTCCTGTCAGCCTGAACGCCTGTTTAGGCATTGAGGCACACACAAGTTCAACATGCATCAACTGCATCAATCCTCTTGCATGTTGACAAGGAATGCATAAATACATGTAAAATATTGCTGTCACATTGGGGTCGAATTTTGCGTTCTCTTGAATGTTAAGGAACGCACAAGTGCAATTGGAAATACTTTCACTTGTATGATATATGTTTATGTATGTAGTTTTTTTTCCTTCTTTGTTTAAAGCTGGAATTAAATAAAATGTTGTTTATAAATAATTCCAAAAATTGTTTACTCCTTGACCCTCATTGCTGGTGCTCCACACTCTTCACCTGACTCTCCATCATTAATTTGAAGAAACCCGCATGTCTTTTACATTCTACAATATTGAAAGATAAATGTTACTCGAGACTACACTTAGAAGGCCTCCATAACCAACTTATCATTGAAGGCTTACCATATATTTGGAGTTGGTTTTCTAAGTTCTAATCCACACAAATGAACACGTGATGGGAAAAAATCTATACAGATAAAAATGAATTACTTTAAGCTACTCATAATGTAAAACAACTAGACAAGTTGTTTAACTTATTATATCTTCATAATATGTAAACGGGCTGAAAAGCAGGAATGTGATGAGTCCACCTGCATTTTTGTGTTATAACCAGGGGTAGAAAATTCGGCCTCATATCGGCCGATAAATTTCTCTCTCCTCTTTTTTTTTGGGTAAATATCAGTATTTTTTTATTTTTTCTAAATTAAAAAATAAGTAAAAACCCAAAAGGAAACTGTTTTTTTTAAAAAAAAATTGAAAACGTAAATATCGACCCGGGCCCAACAAACCGATATTATACTTCTCGGCCGATATCGGACCGATATATATGGCCAATATATTGGTCGAGAAGTAGTTCGTATGGCCGATACAATAGGTATCGGCTAATGTAGATCGGCACTGAAAAATCGATATATATTGGCCGATACGTTATCGGCACCCCTGGTTAGAACCAAGAACAAGAAACCTATAAATAAGCCAGAGTGTAAATTAATGTTCTGTCTTTGAAAAATAATTTGACTGTGTTCATTTGATTCAATGTGCTGAGTAGATTAATCAGAACAAGAAGCATTCGTATAGATTGTTCTACTGAAATTTTCCTGACCTTCGCAATGTAGGCTTCTTCAAGAATGTTGGCACAAGAATCCGGAGTCTAGGCCATCGTTTGAAGACATAATCACGCAGCTTGAACTCATTGAGGAGAATCTAATAAAGAAGAGAGCTATGTTCTGTGGCTGCATCGAGGTTTAATCATCTGGCAGTGCGTGTCGCATTTTGTTTCTTTAAATGCTTTATTTTGCTAAGACATTGCTGCAACAATAAAATTACTTAATTTCAGATATGAGCAGTGCTAACTGATATTCCAATAAATGCCAAGAAGGCTTTTAGTATTTTGTTGAAGAATTAATAAAGGTTGTGACTGAATTCACCTATACTAGGCATGCATTATTGTTTTTAATCTTTTTTACAATTGCAGTATACAGATCAAAAACAGAACCCGAGCATGGGAAAAAATAGATCTGGTTTCTAGATTTTTTATTTTTTTTAAGACCAAGTCATCCAAGCCTCCCACCTGAATTTTTCAAGCGTCTCACCTGATTAAACCTCCTAATCTGCACACGCCAGGTACAAAATTAAAGGGAGTGACCCTTTTTGTGTTGAGTGGGGCTTGATCCTTGGAACATGTGTATTTGTTAGCTATCTAATTTTGAAATATATTGAAATTAGTTGCTATCTCATGTTGATTTTGACCATTCTAAATTTGATGGCTAGGAATGACCTTTGTTGTTTAGAATAGTTCATATTTCTAAACTCAATTATTATGGGACTCGCTAACCTACATTATGTCGTGTGTCAAATATAATTTTTTTTTTGAAAGGTTGTCAAATATAATTACTACTATGGTTAAAGTAATAGACTGTTACTTTAGCATTTTCCCTAACTAGACTCCTAGCAAGACTTGATATTGATACTACCTATTAAATGGGCCCACATAGATTCTACCACTTTAGTTAAAGTAATAGATTATGTTATTTTAGCATTTTCCCCCGTGTGTGGGTAATGAAAGACTTTCTTCTAGCGTGACTTGATATTGAGACTACTATTTAAATGGACTTGAACGCCACGTAATCAAGTTTGATGTAAAGAGGATCACATTAACATAAGATATATGAAGTTTCACTTTCATTTAATCAATCATATCTCTTAATTGTTAACTTTTAGTAAGTAATTACTTGTATTCACCAAATTTTCAAAGTTCAGGATTAAATAATGACACTTTACATACAACGTGTACATTTAGTCACCTATCCAAGGCACCGTACTTTGTGGAGCCCATGATTCACTCGATAGTAAGTCTCGTTAAATAATCTCATTGGGAAAGTCGTGCTAGCCTAACTCAAACACAATTATCTTCTGAACAATCAAAGTTGATGGCCTACTCATTTGATGGTCAGGTTGCCTGATTAACATGATTTTCTGCACTTACTTGTGGCTTATTAGTTGATGGTCTAGATTGGTTGTACAATGGTGAACTGCTGTGAATGGCAGGTTTATTAGCCGTTAACTGGATGGTTAAAATTGATTGGGTGGCAGACCCTGAGATTTTATATTATTTTATATTTGATTAAAAATGATCGCCAACTCTAGAGTGGTGGATAAATGACTATAGTGATGACGAAGACGGCCAATAATGATAATTTGTTCCATGGGTAGACTTGTTTTTATTAGCTACTCCCACTGAAATGTAATTGTTAACTTTTAAGATAAACAAATTTTGACCGCAATGGGCCAAAAAAATTCTACATTTTTGCTGAAATCTTAGCTTACTACAGTAATTTTAGCATTTAAAATTTTCTTGAAAATACCAAAGTTTTGTATATTTGGAGAGCCCTACCAAGATAGTTCAGACTGAGATTTCAAATTTCATTTTTTTTTTTTTGGTTTTTTTTTTTCTTATGGCAAACCTAAAACCTTTGCACATGCAGTTTGGTAATCACTGTATTAATTCATGGAAATGTGATTTGTGGATATGATAATGAGTTAAAAGGCTATAAAAATAAAAGGGTTGTGGGCTTGCAGAAGCATTGAGCCTGTACTACTTATGACAATCGAAGTAATGGACTTGAGCCTGAATTTCCATTCTTTGGGCTCGGAATTTCTTAAGAGGCTGGTTGTCAATTTCTTTAAAGAAAGTAACTCTAAAGAAATAATTGTGTTTGGATTCAATTCATACCATCTGATTGGTATCATGAAATACACTGCCTGAGTCATGAAAACTCAATGTTTTTGTTTGTATTAAAAGTTTTATTTTATTGAAAACGAACAAAATGTTGTTTCATTAACTAAGAAAACCTCCCTCTTTTCCTCGTTAAAGTTTTTAAACCCTTCTCCTTCATTCTATGGATAATGCATCCTTTGAAAGAAAAGTCATTTTTTCAACCATTATCTGACGGCTCTTTATTCATTGAAGAGCTTTATCGAAAGTTCACACCAATTTTGTTAACCAGCTTACACTGGATAATTTCTCATGAACTCAGCAACAGGTCGTATCCCTCTATTTAAAAAGTTGCTCGATTTATCCAAAATTTGATTAGAAAGATTTCCTTTCAACATTGAATTTTTTTCTTCTTTGAAGGGATAGTTATGATATAATTCCCTCCTGAACTTGTCTTTGGAGATGTTAGGTGGCTAATTTTTTTTAATAGAACTTTAATTTGTCATTTGAAAAATCTTTACAGTTTACACTATGTTGCAGCATTAATTCATGTCTACTGCTTTGATATGAATACCAGACCCACTTTGTTTCCATTGCTGAAATGGACTAATATCATCAAATTCTTAATTATACCGATTCACCACAACCATAATATGATGATTAGAACCTTAAAGAGTACCAATTTTATAGTGTTTTAAGGTAATGAAGGAATGGTTAAATGATCAACGATTTCAATCATATTTGTGTAGCCTAGATTTAGAGAAATACCACCATTATTTTAGGATAAGTCTTGAAAACTCACGAAATCTTAACAAAAGTTTTTTTTTTTTCGATTTCCATTGCTTATACAGTAATGAACATTATCAAAACTTCTCTGATTCTGAGTACAACCAAGAAATCTTGAAACCCAATTAAATCATATTAATTTCTCTCTACCTTTGATTACATCGAACCAGATTGTATTGGTTGCATTTACAGGGGAGATGTTTTCCTGTCAAATAGAACAGTACAATTCCAAATGATGCAATCGGCACCTTGAACGTGCCGGCGTTCTGCAGACCTCCCTGCAGTGAAGTCAAAGCTCACAACCCTCCTATGAATTGATATGAGCCCAAATTTTATTGCACTCAAGTGATTCCCTGTGGAGTGTAACAACAGACTACATCATTAAACCTCTTAGGCGTGGCAGCTGCATTTTTCTCTTTTATGTTAATATGACTTTGGAACATGTTTTTGTGAGCAATTGCCAATTGTGCCAAGAGCTGTTGTTTCAATAGCTATCTTTGTTGGTCACCTTGACTTATTTGGATTGGGAGATTGTAGGGGAAAAGAGTTTCTTATATTTTGGAGGTAAGAGAAGAATTTCTAATTAAAAATCTTGTTTTGTCCTTTTTTTTTTTCCTTTTTATATACCACCCCTGTGATAAAATCCTGTTGCATGGAGGATCCCTACATGAGACAATGCCAAAAAAAAAAAAAAATTCTCATTCTCAATGCATTGCAACCGTATAAAGCCAATGCTGACATTTTGGATCTTTTCCCTGTCACAGAATCCATGATATGATCTTCCACTGCATTCATCAAAGTTGAAGAGTATTTCAACTCCTCAAGCCTTTTATTTAAAACTGTCTAACCTACAATCTCAGGCAGAAAAGCAAAATCCAGTGAAGCTGAGTACAACTTTCCGAGGCATCCGCAAGCAATGCAAAGATCAGATTGTCGGGACTGATTCCAAACGCAACAAAAGAAACAATTGCCAGTACACATGCACCCTAGGAATTAATTGTGAGGATGACAGTTAATGAGAACAACTTCACCCCATCAATGAATTTTGTTTAATTTTGTTTAATGCAAATGTATCTTACAGAAATTACCAAAATTATTTGTATCAATGCCTAATGAGATAACCATATTAATCTTTTAATAGTTCTGAAGAGAAGCATCAAGATGACACAACATAAACCAATTCTTAGAATTCTAGCACTAGACACAAGGCAAGTTTTTGGAGTAATATACCCGATGTGGTTCAAGAATATCAAACCCAGCCCAGAGTGAAAATCTAGTGAAACTGCTTGGACTGCACAAGACCAACAATTTTCAATTACCTGAAGAACTATAACTCTTTAACAAATGCTTCTCACTCTCCTTCATTGAGGATAGGAACGATAAGAGGATTCATCTGTGCCAGAAATACAATCGCCCACCTAACTCAAGAAAAAGAAGGTTTTAAAAACAAATCCAGTCAGGAGAAACGAGGCATAACAAACACAATGATATGCAACACTCAGTTCACAGCATTGACACTAACATTGTCAGAGATAAAATTGGAAGAACTATGTCCCAATGGTCTACATCTGAATATATAATCTTTGGCCTTTTCTTTAACTAATGTGGTTAATTGGAGTTTTTGCTTTTTAACCGTCCACAGAATCTCACCCAATTGAAGGTTAAGATTCTATAATTGGTAATACTTATAGGGCATGGTCCACCAACAGTGAAGCCAGTACAGGCCAACAGCCAGTACCTATGAAGTATGGGCTAAGCTTGTATAAAGGAAAGCTGAGACAGATGTACAAATGACACGACGACATTCCATCTATATAGATAGATGTAGGTGAAATGTTTCAAACAATCAACTGTATCAAGGTCGTAGTTGTCTTGAAAGTAAAAAGAGGAAACCAAATCCTAAAATGGTTTCATTAAATCAAACTGCAATATGGACCTAGAAAATAGAAAAATAAACACCAAAAACTTGAAGAGTGCTGGGGCTGAAGCAACATATATTGAATTTGATATTATATAATAAAACCCTCTTTTATGATTTTTTCTCTTTTTCTTTATGGTTTACAAAATTCAATGTCCTTCACAAGAATAAAAGTTGCGTCTTACACGAGACTTGCAATGGTTTCGTGTATCCATGGGATTAGTTTCACCTCCAATGTAAGGTGGGGATACCCATGTTATCCAAAAAAAAAAAGGGTTGAGTCTTAGGGCAGATTTAAACCCAAAAACAATAACATAGTTCCATGCCTAAATACCACAGAATGCAAAAGAGTTATGCAATTTAATGCATTGAATGGCAAGATTAAATATTTATACATGGACTAACTTCTTAACAAGTAATATATCATACATTTTAAATGGAAAAAGATTGTATTATGGTTAAGGCCTGGTGATAATGTAGCCCCCAGCTAGTGTAAGTTAGAAACCTTCACAAACCATCACTCATCATCAGCACCACCACTGTCCCATCTATTTGGAGTAATTTATCAACCATCTCTCCCATGAATTAATATATAAATTTTAATCCCGTTCGACTATAAGCTCCAACATTGGATGAATCAACTTTGAATATCTATTGTTAAGTATATATTTTTCCTACCATCATCAATAAAATCATTTAAATACTTTTAATAGATAAGTACTTCGTCTTTCATTGTGCTCTCTCTTTCTCTAAGCTAATGAATTTCCACCATCACAGTGTCAAATTTTTAGGGCTGTAAAAAATATGGCTTCACTCATCCAATCAAGATGAAAATTCATAGACATCATATACAAGCCAAGACCTTTTAAACTCACTCATGCATGTTAGCCAAGTGGAGCTCACCAGGCTGTCTCACAAAAATCCATGAACTCTAGTTCCTAGGGACCCCCCTATATATCAAAAAAGGTAATAAAATTAAAATTAAATTTTAATATTGTTTTTTTAATGGTTAATATATTAAGATAAATTTTAATATTGTTATCAATTTAATTTTTCACAAGTCATCTATATAAAAAATATATCTTCCATATCTTGATTTCAACTACTAATTTATTTTTCTATTTTATTTCTTAACTATTTTTATTAGTAAGATATTTAATCTTTCTTTCTTTGTCAAGAGAATATTATAAACAAATTATTTCTATATGTAGCAAATTTGGGTACAATGAATTGATAAGAACTTACATCATCCAACAACAAACCGTCGCTGTAATAACCAATGTTAGGTGCAACCTGTGCAGATGGGAAGAAAAATTAAAGAATAAACCAAGTTAGACCTTAAAGAAGAAAGCAAGTTAGACCACAACTACCGTGCAGAATTTGAACTAAATAGATAACTCACTACATGTAAAAGATGCCTTAGTAGATGGTCAAGAGGCAAAAAAACATAATGGCAAATTCTAATCATGAATAAATAAATCCCCTCTCTCAAAAAAAAAAAATTTGAAAGGTACCATCTCTCAATTTTTTTTTTTTTTTTGATGACCAGGGTGTCTAGGCCTCTTAGAGCACCCGAGTAATCCTCGTGGCATGTGCAGGCCTCCCTACCCACATACAACGGATAACTCTAAGGGGAGTGGCCCTTTGAAGTGCAATGAGAATCAAACTCACAAATCCCACTTCCTGAAGCGAGTTCCTGGCCATCACTCCAAACCCTTTGGCCCATCTCTCAATTTCAACAGCATACAAAGTGCAATAGTCACTAGAAAATAACAACTGAAGTCATCATTGAGACAAAAATATAATCAATGGTAGTAAGTCTCTTGAGACGCAAAAATGGTAGTAAGTTGGATAAATAGATAAATGACTCCCTTGTGTGTATGTTCATTAACACAATGGCCTCTATTGTCATAGAAGATAAAGCTCCCATTAGCTGTAATGATTTCTCTACTATGTTTTCTTAATGTTTGCTTTCTAGCCTTCTGGCTCTGTTGTACTCTATTCTTCCCCCTTTTTCTTTAATAATAAACTCATAATCATTCAAATATATATATACAAGGAAAAGAAATAATTGATGCTTGTATTGCAACATAAACAACATGCTAACTTTACGGTGTTTAAACATATCAGAAAACATAACTTAGAATTCACTTAAACCATACAACTTAATTTGCAGTGCTTCATTTGCAAAAATCTACCAAAGGCCCATATTCAAATCATGATACATACTAGCATAAAGATCCAGCAGATAAGTTTTTTTTCTTTTTTCTTTTTTGATAGGTTCCAGCAGATAGAAATTCTTGCACCAATGATACAAAATGGCAGCTCTATTTCCACATCATTATTTTCAGCGGTCATTTTCCTATCCGCTTGGGGTCATCCTTTTGTTTTCTATGCTTCCATTCTACCCTATCAAAGACATATTCTACATCATTCTACACTCTATAATGCGTTGTACTCCATTAATCCAATCTTTGAAAGACTCCCCCTTTTCTTAGTTCTACCACTTGAGAACTTTCAATTCTTCTAATTAGGATTCTCTCCAGTCATCTGTGGACGTATCCAAACCATCTTGGCATATACATTTCCATTACCATCATTTTATCTACCTGTCTTCATTTTGCAACACTCACCTCTGTACTGCATCATAAGTGATTGTTGTCTTATAGAATTAGCTCATTTAATCAACAAGGTACTCTCCCATAAAACTAATCTCCCACTAACTTGCCTACACTTAGCCCACTTCGAGCATGTCCTATTGGATATCTCTAAGTTAGATTCTCTATTTAGTTGTATAATAGCACCCAAGAAGTAACCAAACTTATCAGAATGGGATGATTACACAAACTAAAAAGTGCACTTAGAAAAATTAGGCCTGTGCTCATGTGTGCGCCACACACCTTATGCTCCAAGTGGCATATGAGTTGTGCAGCAATCATTGAAGGGACGCTGTAATCATGATACTGGTAGCAGACTTTCAACTAGAAACCACTGCCCAAGAAACAACAGGGCAAAGTTTCTAAATTTATATCTCAAGAATTATGGTTACCAATATCCTTTAATTAGGAAGAGGAACCAATTTAGAAATTTTATTGAGTTAGCTCTCTCTTTTTTCCTTAAAAGAATCACTTAGGAGCAGAACTCTATGAACTAGAAATAAACTAATTACATCCCAGAAATATGAGATATAAAAAGATTAATACTAATTTACTGACATTCCAGTATAAAAAGTCTCCTTTCAAATGTGTGTTTAGTCAATAAATCTAAGAGAATGATTATTTTCCAAGAGAGTACTTTCTGAAGGTATAAGAGAGGGAAGAAAAGATCAACACTGATTTATTGATATTCCAGTACAAAAATCCTCCCTTTCGACCCCATGTTTAGTCAATAAATCTAAAAGAATAGTTATTTTCCAGGAAAACACTTTACTTTTCACATATCCAAAAAGTACCCTGAAATAAAATTAGTGAAGCAAAACTCTATGAAGTAGAAATAAACTAATTACATCCAGACTTCAAATAAGAGACAAAAAAAAAATGCTAATTTATTGACATTCCAATATCAAAATTCTCCCTTTTGACCCTGTCTTTAGTCAATAAATCTAAAAGAACAGCTATTTTCCAAAAAAATACTTTCCTTTCAACGAATCCAAAACCGGATATCAATTTCCGCATATCCAAAGCTATCGAGATTTTGGAGAAAATCAAATGCACCCATAAATAATGACCAAAAATAAATAAATAAATAAACAAAAAGTTCTAGAATTGAGAGAAAATCGTACAGATTAGCGGATGGACCTCTGTTGCAACACAATCTGACCGTGACAGAGGCCACGAAGCCCACAAGTATAAAAATTAGGGTCGTCATCAAGAAACCCATCTCGATCCGATCGTAGGCAATCGAGGATCGTGCTCTGGATCTGCAAACAAGAGATCAAATAGTAGCTATTTCAGCAACAAAAAAGAAGAAAGATAACACCCTAGATCAAATGGTCGAGAGGAAATGGTCAAATAATAGAGAAAACCTTTAAATTAAACGATCTGTTAGATTAAAATTCTTCTTCTTCTTTTCTTCTTCTTCTTCTTCTTCTCTCTCTCTCTCTGATTTTGGATAGAAGGAAGATACGAGCAAGTCAGGATCTTGTGTGGTAAATGCTACAGAAATTATTGGTGCATTCTTTATTTTGAAACGTGCGGCATTTTATAATACCTCTTAATAAAAATTAAATTAAAGAAAAATTTTAAAATCGTAAAACTCTTCCTAGACATTGATAACAAAATCTATAATAAATAATTTTTATTTAATTAACAAATCTTTTATAATTTTTTATTTTAAATAATAATGCATAAATTTTCCATCATATCCTTAAAGTTAATCAATCTTAACCATACAATCTTATTTCTCAGGGTAGTCAATTTTTTTTACAAGTTTCTTCTATTTGTAATAATAATATTAATCAAATATTTCTTAATTCTTTTCTTACATTTAAGTATTCTTAGAATTTTATTATTATTTTTAAATTGTTAATATAAAAACAAATTACAATCATTTAAAGAATTTTAAAGAACCATCAAAATTCAATTGATGCTCACTTGAAACCATCTTTTTCATCATGTGATAGTGTTTGCTCCCGCATTCTCCAAAAAAAAACATTAAATCTAAATAAAAATGAATATAAATTAATTAAAAATTAAAAAAATTATCATAGATTAAAGGATTGGATTTGTCATAGTGATTTTGTAAAATTATAATTAAATAGAAATTCTTGTATAAGCTTTCTTAGGTTGATAAAAATCATGTGCAAGTTGCTCTTCTTCTCTCTATATTTTTCTATGAATTATCTTAATACAAAGATAACTTTTATTAGATTTTTAACATATTTAATCAATTTTATATATTTATATAAATTTATAATGTTTGTTGTATATATTATTATATAATGACATTAGATTATATATAATTTAATATCCATTCTCGTTTTGATTAGAACCACCTCATAGCAATTTGAAAATTGAACTTTAAAAGTGAATTTTTAGATTTAATGTTTGTTCAATAGAAATGTGAAATCAAACATTAGAATTAATTTTAGATTTACTTTCTCCCAAATTCTCTTGGTATATTTATGTATAATATTTTTATTGAAAAGGAAAAATATTTGTCATGTTAAAATTATTTTTCATTGTCATATTTGAACGTCTTTATAAAAAATGATTTCAACGAGTCCAAAGCAATTTGATCTAAGTTGCAGATATCACTATTCATGATCATAAATTGAACTTAACTTAATGTGACCCAGGGGTGTAAAAAGCGCTATTCGGCCGAATTATTGGCCGATATTTTTCTCTCTTCTGATATTTTCAAAAAAATTATATTTTGGTTCAAAAATTTTATGGTAATTTCAGAAAAATTGGGGCTTCTTGAATATGTAATTTTTTCATTTAATATTGGTCATTTACATATTTAAATTATTTATTTAAGTTTCGAATACGATTAGTATTGAAAGTAACAATAAAATGAAGAGAAATGATAAAAAAATAATTAATAAAACCGACCCTCTTCAAACGCTGCCTGATTTCTTGCTTATTTCCTTTTATTTTGAATTCAACTCCATTTCTAAAAAATCGCCAAATTTGATGCTGAGATTTGGCATGTAAATTGGGTGTTTAGATAAGGTAATTTTTAATGTCAAGGTCAACGTTAATGCTTAGATAAGGTAATTTTGATTAAGGTAAACTTTATTAATGTCGATATCTTAATGTAAGCCCATGGTCCTAACACTTAAGGTAAGACAACTAAGTAAATGCAGGCATCTTAGTTGTGTTAATTATTGACGTTAGAAAGACAATGTTAATGCTTTTGGGTTTTTAGCTAATGTAATATAGATAAACGTTAATGGACAGATGAGGTAATTTGTTTTAATAAAAGTGTGATAAAATCTTTTAATAATGAAATCTTCTAGTTGGACGATTGGAAGTGAGAGGGGCGTCTAGAGTCCTTAGTCGATGAAGTTTTTAGAAGAGTTAAAGTTGAGAGGTAATTTTCATTAATTGAAATATCGGTATTTTTCCGCAATTGAAATATCGGTGATTTTTTAAAATCAAAATATCGGCTCATATCAGAAGTGTAATATTTTTTTTTTCTTTTTGAAAAAAATTAGGTGATTTGTTTGAAATATCAAAAAGTTTTTTTTTTTTGAATTAAATATTTTTTGAAAACAATGTTGTTTTTTTCTTTTTACTTTTTAAAAAATATATATATTTTGACCGATATTCAGGCCAAAATATCCGCCGAGATGTCCGATAATACATACGTACAGGTCGATACATATCGTATCGGCTGATATGTATCGAGTACTGAAATCCGATACATATCGGCCGATATTATATGTATTGGCCGATTTTTTTTTTTTTTTTAACTTTGATCTGACAAATGACTTAAGATCCAACTTAATCATGACTTGTGACCCAATTTATGACCCAACTAACGCAACCCATGATCAATGGTGTGGTCCACAATTTGACTATAGCTTAGGGTCCTATCCACCCATACAAATACGAACCCGTGATCAAACATAACTTAATTTTGCATATAAACTTTTGAATTAAATTAAAGTAAGTCAAGTAAAAATTTGACTCAATTGTACTTTTATTATATAATATTATCATTTTTAAGAAAAATAAAGATTGAATTAACTATATAATAATAACTCTTATTATTACTATTGATACTTATTTTTCCGTTCTTATTAATTATTAATAAAATTGTCACGATCATCATCCTCTAAAATTAGATTTAATTGAGCTATAGCTTATGTCTCACACATTTAACAATAATTAGAAAAGAAATTAATAAGTCCTTGTAGAAATTCTTTGTCACATAAATAATAAAAATTAGTATCAGTCTATGAAAAATTCGTCAACAAAATTATTTTTCACATAAAAATAATTGATTACAATCGGTCAAACATGGGCACATGCCCTAAACGAAACAGTCTGAGAATCCAAATGGATTTGAATTGAGACAAAGAAAGCCCGGCTCAAACCTGGCTCCTGGCTCGTTAACAGCCTCCAATTAAAATTTTATGTGAGCACTGAGCAGTTTCGACTCTTCACTGGATTCTTCCATCGTTGCTGCAGCAGTTACTTCTTTCGCCGGCTGACATTCTCTACCGATCTCTCTCTGCAATCTTGAGGTACGGTCCCTATCTTCTTCTTTTTTCTCATTCTCTGATTTTCTGAGACGGCAAGCCCTTCTCTCTCTCTCTCTTTGTCTGTATTGGAAATTTGGAAGTAAAGTTTTGGGTGGAGAGGAAACTTTAAATTATTTCTTCTAAGATAGGGTTTTGGACTTTTGGGAGTTTTTAATGTTATTTTGGCATCTGTAACTATACTTTTTAATGAAAATTTCTCCTGTAGTTTATTTTTCACTTGAAGGTTTGAAGATATGTAGTACTAAGAACTTTAGTTCTACATGTTCTTCATTTTTTTTTAATTTAAGTTCTCTACTTTATAACTTGTTTACTGTTCAGATGAGAACAGGTAGTGCAGTTGCAGGCACTTTATCTCAGTATTCAGTTTTCTTCAAAAAGTTTATTTACCATTGATATATTCATTTGAGGTCTTATGCCGTATTTAATTTCTCAAAATTTCATCCATGTTTTCCTTCTATGTTCTGATCATAGTAATTAATTTTAGTTTTACAGAAACATTTTTTTAAAAAAAAACTTCTTGTAGTACCTAGTAAAGAAGTTGCTCGTAATATTTAATTAGAAACTCTAATCAATATATAATATACACGATTGTGTATATAATACATAACTATATAATTTTTTTGAATGCTTAATTTTCAATATATTTTGGTTCTTTTTTTTGAAATGGTTCATATATTAATAGATAAAGCAATAAACATATATTTTGGTTCTTTAGATGAGTAGCAACTTAATTCATCAACAGAATAAGGATATGCATAATTGTGAAGTAGATATAAATATTAGTCAACAAATATTAGATTTTTTTCAAGTTGAAGATCAACTATCAAATAATTTGTTTTGGGTTAAGTCGACCTTGGACCTTTGACTAATTACTTGTTCAGTAGTTTGTTGTATATTTGACATATTAGTTTACAAACTATTGACATTTTTTTTTCCTGACTATGTTTGCCATTCAGCCTGTTTGTGGATTGAAATGTCTACTGGTATTGAGGGCAGTGGTAGCAATAAGTGTGGTTCATCTAGTAGTGCTACATCTACAAGTAGATTTTGTTCCTCGAAGGCTATGGATGATCATTGTCCTCTTTGGTCATATGTTACAATATGTCAAACTAGAGATCCGACTGTTAGAGGTGGAAATAGGAAGTGGAAGTGTAATTTCTGTAATAAGGAATTCAACAGTTCATACTCTAGGGTTAAGGCTCATCTATTGAGGCAAACTGGTAAAGGGATTCAATTGTGTTCTTTTGTAACTGAAGAATATTTAAGGGAACTCTTCAAAGTTGTTTCTGAGGCTGAAGAGAGGTCTAGATCAAAAAATATTCTCTTACCCAATCGTTCCATTGCAACTCATATGGCCTCAGCATCAACTAGTGGGGGAAAAAAAAGACGAGTTGAAGGTGCAAGTGCTTTGGAAAAAACATTTAAAAATGATGTTAGGGATCAACTTACAAGTGAAATTGCTAGAATGTTTTATTCAGGTGGTTTGCCGTTTCACTTTGCTAGAAATCCCTATTATTTTAATTCATATAGTTTTGCTGCCAACAATCAGATCCTTGGGTATGTTCCTCCTGGTTATAATGCTTTAAGAACCACACTTTTACAAAAGGAGAGAGCAAACGTTGAAAGGTTGCTCCAACCAATCAAAGGAACTTGGCATGAGAAGGGAATGAGCATAGTTAGTGATGGGTGGAGTGATGCACAAAGGAGGCCATTAATCAATTTCATGGCTGCATCTGAGGGAGGCCCCATTTTCTTGAAAGCTGTTGATGGGTTAAAAGAGTACAAAGATGAGCATTACATTGCCAAATTGATGATAGATACAATTCGTGAGAATGGGTCAAAGAATGTGGTACAAATTGTGACTGATAATGCTCCTGTGTGTAAGGCAGCGGGGTTACTTGTTGAAGGTAATTATCCTCACATATTTTGGACTCCTTGTGTGGTGCACACATTAAATCTTGCACTAAAAAATATATGTGCAGCAAAGAATACAAAGAGGAATGAGAATGTTTATGTTGAATGTCATTGGATTACTCAAGTTTCAGATGATGCATGTTTTATTCGCAACTTCATTATGAATCATTCTATGAAATTGAGTATTTTTAATTCCTTTGTATCATTGAAATTGCTTGCTGTGGCTGAGACACGATTTGCTTCTACCATTGTGATGTTGAAGAGATTGAAACTTATCAAGCGTGGCCTTCAGAACATGGTTATTAGTGAGGAATGGAGTGCCTACAGGGAGGATGATGTTGGAAAAGCTAAAGCTCTGAAAGAGATGGTTTTAAATGATGTATGGTGGGATAAGGTTGACTATATTCTTTCTTTTACACGCCCAATCTATGAGATGCTCCGGTTGTGCGACACTGATAAGCCGACCCTTCATTTGATTTATAATATGTGGGATTCAATGATAGAGCAAGTGAAGGCGGCGACATATGGCCATGAGTTGAAGGAGCTAGATGAACAATCTACTTTTTATGATGTGGTGTATGATGTACTCATTGATCGATGGACTAAAAGTTGCACACCACTACATTGCATGGCTCATTCTTTGAATCCTAGGTAATTTATCTATTTCGATTATTTTTTTTAGATTTTGAATTTCATGGTTTACAAACTAATGTTATGCTTTTCTAACCTATAGGTACTATAGTAATGAATGGCTTGCTCAAGCACCGAATAGGGTTGCACCACATAGGGATGCAGAGATATCTGATGAGAGAAACAAATATTTGAGGAGGTACTTTCATGATGTGAATGAGAGGAAAGCTGTTATGACAGAATATGCAAGGTTTTCAGGTGCTGCTGATGTAGATGTATTTGACACTTTGATTGTTTACAAGACAGATGGGACTTGGATCCAAAAACATGGTGGGTGACCTATGGAGCTTCTATGCCAAGACTGCAAGAATTAGCTCTTAAGCTTCTTGTACAACCATGCTCATCATCATGTTGTGAGAGGAATTGGAGCACCTACTCATTCATCCATTCCATGAAAAGAAGCAAGATACATCCTAAAAGGGCTGAAGATTTGGTGTTCATACATACAAATCTTCGTCTTTTGTCAAGGAAGAATAATGACTATATAAAAGGACCAAATAGGATGTGGGATATTGGGGGAGACCAGTGGGATCCATTTGATGGAGCTGGAGTTCTAGAGGTTGCAAGTTTGTCTCTTGATGAACCAGATATGGAGGCTGTTCTTTTTACTGATGCCGGTGAAGGACATGAAGAGATTGAAACATTCAGTCAGATTTTGTAATAACATGTATTTTGTGGGTGACAATTATAATTCTTATCATGTACTTAGTAATTTAGTATTTGTTGACTCTTTTTATCTCATAGTAGAATTTATGATTTTTTTTGTAAATGTTTGAATTTATTTTGTTGATATATATATATATATATATATATATATATATATATATATATATATATATATATATATATATATATATATATATATATAATTTTTTTAATTTGACGTATCTCGTTGCCCCTGTGTCCTAGTTTTTCAAAATTTGCCATATCCCCGTATTGGATACATGTCGTATATCGGTGCTTCTTAGGAAAGTTCTCTAAATTTGAAAATTCTTGATATTATCTATATCTGGCTATATCCAATGAGTGACATTCATGACAATGCCTTTTTACAAAAGTCTAGATGAAGTCTGCTCTGATTTAGGTGATATTTGTGTTTACTACTACTCCATGCGCATATTCATGATCCAACTGCCTCACCTACTTGACAAGAAATGTCCCCACCATTTTTTACCTCACTTGTGTAACAACTTGAAGATCTGCTCAACAGCATATGACATTCTCATGCATAATCATCGGATCCTCAGCTGTTTGATCGGGGTGTGTCCTTGACTCAAACCCTGTAATAAATGGTTCTCTACTTAAATTTGTGTAACCTGGAGGTTGGACATTTCATTTGATTCTACATGGTTGACGAACAGATAGGTGGATCTTTTATCCACAACTATTGCTGGCCAAAATTTTAGATGGCCACTTCCTATGGGAATATGTATAAAGTAAGGTCCCATCGACTTACGCGGTGTGTGCGGATAGGGGGGTTTTCATACACTCCAGAGGACTAGTCAGGTGCGATGCCTGGACACCTCCCGACCTCAAAAAAACAAAAAAAATAAAAATAAATTTAGATGGTCCATTTTTGGTAGATTCTTTTCCCATCAATGTGTATCCGTCATTTGTATGATAGAATTAGTGTCTTTATCATATTTGGATGGCTATTGCAAATTTTCAGGCTCTGCCTCCATTTCTTAGACGATCTATATCAATGGGCATCCATTGCTGCTCAAAAAAAAAAAAAAAAAAACCAATGGGCATCCATCATTTTTGACATAGAGGCTTTATGGTACTTGTTCAGTGCAGATTTCAGTCTCTGGCCCAATTATTGGATGGTACACGTCAAGGGATGTCCATCATTGTATGGCAGAGGTTTTATTTTCTTAGTTCAAGTGTACAGGCTATCTGGGTGACTGACACTTCTTGCTCAAAATTTCTTTTTCTAATGTTTTCTTCTTAAAACTTTTCTGGTTATATAGACAGATATATTCTTGTATTTTTAATATTGTTTTTTTTTTTTTTTTGGTTTCTCTATCTTTGGTTCAGGTTCTAATGATTTATTTTCTGTTACTGTTTAAAAAATGATTTATTTTCTATTGCTCTACAGAGAAATCATATTCATCCTCACAAGCAACATGTTATCAAGGCAGACACAAAACTATATAAACCACATCAAGGTGTTGGTAAGAAACTGCTGGGTATGTTCCATGAGTAGCATTATAACTCCCTGTGCCTCCTTTTCTACTAGTTCAGCCAAGCCTCCTAAATACACTGAGCTTCCAAGAAAGCTTCAAAAGGCAGAACGGAAGCCATTTGTAACTGATGTTAATGAACTCAAACGTAGAGAAAGATTAGAAAGACAAATTCGACAAGAGGTGCATGAGCTTGTTCTGCGGCCTCCTGAAAATGGTTTGTTGGTTAAGAGATTAATCCCTGTTGCTCATGAGGTCTACACTGCTAGGAATGTGCTTTTTGAGTGTGTTTCAAGGATCTTTAAGAGCATCACTGTTCATTACTGCAGGTAAATACATGGCTACTTTCTTTTAGGGTTCTTTGTGCCCTGATGATTATATTGTACCAATATAAATTGATCAATCTAGACTGTCCATTAAATCCAGCCAATTCTTCATAGGAGGAGATCTTGCAAAAAAATTCACCAATTGAAGGATCTCAATCATTGACTCAATAGAATGAATGCAAGGTCAACAATATTTTGTGTATAAATAGATCCAGTAATAAAGTTGAACAATCCATTCCATGTTGCCAGCTTGGATTAATCGTAGTAGCAAGAATAACTTTGATCAGTTGCTCTGAATACTAATCTGAAAAAGAAGTAAATATTTGAATGGTGGTGGTAGATTCTTCTACCCAAGATGGCAACTGTGAAGAATCTGAGCTTGGGAAAGGAAAAGAATTCTGGAAATAGAAACATGGTAAACCGATTAATGCTGGTTTGGCCTCCTATTCTGGGATATTCTTTTCTGATGTTTTCATTAATTGGAAAAGTTTACATACTTGATCCTCTAATTCTGTTCCTAAAAACATGTGAGCAACTCCTATAAAACAGTAAAACTGTACCTCAAATCCAGCAGCATTTGACTTATTTGACTTAGACTTTTCTTAATTTATTTGTTATCTTACAGTTTCCAAATCTCAGCCAACTGTAGCTAACTGTTGCACCATTTAGCAGCTGCGTACGTCCTTTGTGAGAGTCTTGAGTGAGCTATTGTGAGTTATGGGTGAGTCACACACTTAGTTCTCATCAGGTGGAGATTCTGACTGGTGTGGTTTTGCACAACGTCCGATGACTATCAGGCTAGAGAATGGATTAGATATCTCGAATTGTTTGATAGAAGTGTTCATGTATCTAAAATTGACATTTCTTTTCTTTTAGTGTTGTGAATCATTTAAGTAATCCTAATTTCATGCCAAAACTATACTTTTCTTCATACAGCATTTGCGGAGAAGTACATGTAGGGCTTTTGCCACATAGGATTCGAACATGCAATGCTTCTGGGAGTCTGTCTATCAAAGAACACAGCTGGGGAAAGGGAAGCATTGGGCATGTTCTTCCTCTTGTGGAATCTTTTCATCTCTATGACAGAGTGGGCAGAGCTGTCACCCACGAAGAGAGTCTGCAAGTTGATCGAATCCCTGCAATTGTAGAATTGTGTGTGCAAGCTGGAGTGGACATACCTGAGTACCCAACAAGGAGACGGACCTACCCGGTTTACAATGTAGCTGGGAAGATAATAGATTTTGAACGGAAGTTTCCACCCGATGATACATCTGGAAACGATATCCAAGCATTTGGGTTTTGGAAAAGGGCAAACTATTTAAAGGATAGTCATTCTGAAGTCTTGCCCTTCGACAATCTACAAGGTATTTTGGCATATAGTTTTACCATTTCTTTGATTTTCTAAGATAAGAAGTACTATTTGTTGAATAATAGAATAAAAATAAGGAAAAAGAAGAGAATTGATGGAGAAGAATTCTTCTTTTCTCTTAAAATGTATTCACTATGTTTTAGCCTATAGCTTTGTACACGATTAAATAGAAAAAAGGGAGCCAATCATATTGGCAAAAAAGGAAAACATTAATTACAAGTTGATTGTCGTAAATACATTGAACTTGGAGACTGTCGTAAATACATTGAACTTGGACACTGTCTGTCTAGAAATGGGTCCCGACTTAAATCGGGTCCCACAACACTATTACCTAAGAGAGATGCCATTTGAATATCTTTACTTGCTTTGCTGTGAAAACTATGCATGTGGCTCTCATGTTCATTAGGACATTTTGTGTTTTTGGGAGATATCTCAAAGATCTCCTCCATCAAATGATCTTACTCAATACATTTATGTTAGCCACTGGCTGCCTTATATTGTTGTTGGCTGATTTGGATAGAAATAATGTGTTTTCTCTCAATTTGGCATCATTCAATATCTCATATTTCAAAACATTTGGAGATGGATGCCTATCATATTTTTAGTTCCAAGATTAAAGGGATTTTTTTACTCCATGTTCTACTGTGCATAGAGCCCATATTTCCCAAATATGGACATGCATATGGGTATGGAGTATGCACTAGGATATGATGTTGCATTTCCTCTAGTCTCGGATAGGTACAGAGGTTGTGTCCCATCTGATGAGTCCACACCCCATGAAAGTTACTAGGAGTCCACAAACAGTGAAGCTCATAGCACGGTGTACTCTTTTAGCTACATCTTACTATCAATGCAGTACCATGTTTTGGCATCATTATCGGCATAAAATGATATGGGCTGACTGCTTATTCTAGAACATTTTACATTGAGGCTGTCATAGAAATCTTATGGTAAAAAAATGACTTTGACTAATTAATGTGGAGCAGAATAAAGAAAAATAGAATGGAGATCTCTTTCAGGCCATATAAGTGAAAATGACAAACTATTTCTTTTTATGAATCTCTATACCAAATGGGATAGACAATTGGCGTATCTTTGCCTATTGCAACTTGTCAAGGTACTGCATTTGATTATTTTTGCCTTGCCTACATACTTATCATGCCATTGGTTTGGTATCTTCATCCCATACTTTTCACATTTTATACACTCCATTTTTTTAAATTATTCATCTTATTAAAACCACTTCAATTTAAGTAAAACTTTGGCCAGTAGCACAATTCTCAACAGGATGGTTTTGAACCAAGTTATTTTGTGTATTTTGTGCTTCTTAAACCATAAAAATGATTTCCTATGCAGTATATATGTGCCTTGTGCTTTGAGAAGCTATTAATCAAAGTAGTCCATGGGAGTGTCTTTGCTGGGATCTTTTTGATGCAGGATTGACAGAAATCCATGTGTGATAAATAAAGAAAGCCATATCATGCAAAGAAATAATGTGTGTTCATTGCCAAGATCTTCACCAACGTGTGTAGTCAATCCAAATCAATTACCATGAGATAGCATATCAACCACAATCCATCCCAATGTGTGAATCTTGGTGGAAGTTGGCAACAATGTGGCAAGCTTATTGGATATTATCTTTTACTTTTAGCATTATCTTCGGCATGGATTACATATGATCATCCTTAGGCTTAAATATCATTTTGCTATCTTTTATTTGGCAATGCAAATGCACCAAGATCACACCCATATGAGGATTTGATCGAGTGCATGGTAGGTATTCTTATTATTTTCCATTTTATTAGGATATTTTTAAGAAGGGTATTTTGGTCTTTTGCCATCTTTTTCATATAAATACTTCTGTAAGTTTTTAATTTAATACAATTGAATATTTCTCAAAAAAAAAAAAAAGAACTCTTGGAGTTGAGCGTTTTCACATTGGGCTTTGGCCCCAAGCGAAAGCCTTTTACACTGAAGTTGGACTAGGATCCAGTCTTCGCCACTTTACAAGTAAGTCTTGGTGGTTATAATTCAGTTATTGTTTTATGGTTCTTAGATTAAGACGTTTATTGTTTTCTCTTTCATCTCTTAATGATTTGCTTCCACACTGTTAAAATCAATTGGATTAAAAGAAACTTTAATGTAGGCTCCATTAAGGCATAGTTGAATTCTCGGACTCTTGTGTTTTCAGTTGGGGTATTGTTCAGCAAAACCCCAGCCAAGGCAAAATCCTTTCACGAACTGTGATCGGCTGCATGGGTCCTTTAGAGACCATACTTTGAAATTGCCAGCCTACTGGCGAGTTCTCAAAGAATTCGACCCTAGGCCTGCATCACTTTTCATCCCCACCCCTTTGGGTTAAGTATTTTGGTCCTATACATACACCATAGAAAATGTTGTTAATACAACTCCCTTTTTATCCATGGTTCTTTTACTAGTTCAATATGATACTGTTTCTTTAACCTGTTTGGATCAAACTAGGTGGTAGCTGAGGCGCTAGCAGCTCTTTCTTGTGCCTGCATGGATCAATTAGGTTAAAAAGCTGAATATTTTCCTTGTCTTGGTTCTTCCTTTTGTGCTTTGGTCAGTATGGGGAGAAAGAAATAATCGGTGTTTCAGAAAGACATGTCTTTAGTTACTTGAAGTAGCAGGTTTTTTTAATGGGTTGAAGACTTGAAGTTATTTTTTGAAATGGGAAGACTTGAAGTTATTTTTTGAAATGGGAAGACTTGAAGTTATTGGTCGAGATTGGGTGATTTCTTGGGGTTTAATCCTTCTATATCCTTCATGGACTGAATGAGGTGGGATTGAGGCGATGTTGAAAGAATCACTCAGTTTTGGCGTATGATTAGTATCATCATTATCACCATCATAGCCATTTTTCCCGTCCATGTGGGGTTAGCTTTCACATTTGAGTTTGGAAAATTATTTCACAGACCGACTGCCTAAGCCTGACAGTGTGGCTCAAACCCGTTATTACCTTTATGGTTGCAGCAATGGAGTGTTTGCCAACTTTGCTACAGGCTTATGATCTGTTTTGAAGATCAAGTAGCTGATGCAGTTGCATTTTTGCCTATACTTGGGGTTGTTTTTCTTTGATTTATTCATTTAGAGGAATAATTGGTAATCTTTACGAGAAAGGAAAGAGACGATATAAAGAATAGAAAGAAATGCCCATTATATATCACGTTTGGCTTTGTGAGTTCTATTCTTCTTTCTTTTTCCTTTATTTTGGAATGATAACAATCAAGATTTCATTATTAAGAAAAAAGGGGGGATTTGCAGATAAGGGATGACTTCCTGAGGAGAGTTTAGCAGTATTGAGAACACCACAGGCATACCCTTTTTTTTTTTTTATGACCGAAGGTGTCCAAGAGTCTCACACTCTCACCCGTAGGGGACTTTTACTCAACTAATCCTTCGGGACATATGAACACCTCCCTATACACACATACTAGGTTCCAAGCAATGAGTAACCCCATGGGGAGTGACCCAGAGGGGTTTGAGTGTGAATCGAACTCAAGACCTCCTTTTATGAGGGGAGCTTCTTGACCGTCAAACCAACCCCCTCTAGGTTACACCACATGCATAATTACGAGGAAAACAATTATATTAGCATCACAACATTGCGAGCTATTTGTAAGTTTTATTTACATGGGAATAGTAGTTCTATTTCCTGTTATTGTTCTGCTTGTAGCTGTTGGTTGTATTCCCAAGTTTGCCTGTATTTTTTGGGCTATATTCTGTTTTTGAAGGCAATGGAAGTAGTTTCTTCAAATATATACATCTTTGGAAGATAAGTTTGATATCATTCCAAGAAGGCAAAAGCCAAAGCAACAGGCATACGAGCTAAGAAGGACCATAGACAGGCCAAAGAAAAAAAAACAAATGAAAAACCCACAACCGTGGCCAAGTGGAGATAAGAAACAAAATCGAGTGCAAAAATACAACTAGGAGATTAAATTCCTATCTTTGGCATGAGCTTTTTGAGGAGGAACAATCCAATGATTTTTGTAGTACTCCAAGAGCTGCACAATTGAATTCACATGATTTTATAGTGCCAATCACTACTTTGGGGATGCCTGGGAATAAAGACAACGTCAGGCTCAGTTTCATTGATTATGCTGGTAATACCTGTATTTTTTGCCCAAATAAGGATTTCTTGGATGATGTGATAAATTGTGGTAACTTCAGTGAATAACGCATTGTGTTGGCAAGCAACAGAGCCATTCTCATCAATATGGATGATACTCATGCTGATGCAGCTCTGTGGGTGTTTGAATGCGTTTGATCCACATCAATTGTAGAAACTGTTTCAGAACAGCTAGATTGATTGATGATCCACAAATATATATACACATTTATGAGTTTTATACTCTCACTCATTCCTTTCTAATATTTTGATTTCCTCCAAATCCACTGTGATCGTATAATGAGTAGATGTCAAATCCAAAATAGTTGGAAGTGCTGTGTACTCTTCATTTGATTTGTTGAAATTTGATTCTATGCAAATTTCCACCATTATGGGATTCCTGGTTGAACGTTCTCCCATATATGCATCTACTTATGTATGCATGTATGCAAGGTAAATGATTCTTATATCTCTTGGTATACCACAATTACTTTCCTCAATTTGCTGAACCAATGCAGGTTTGGCAGAGAAAGGCATGGAAGCATGGGAAAAGATGCAGTCAGGTGCAATTAAGCTCATGCAGAAATATGTTGTCCAGACATGTGGGTACTGTCCCTGAAGTCCAGGTAGGACCCAAGGGGCATAGGGCAAGGCTATGCCAAGCATACAAGCACCAGTTGAGAGACGGGCAACATGCATGGCAGGAGGCAACAATTGATGATCTGGTACCTCCAGTGTATGTGTGGCATGTGCGTGAGAAGGGAGCTCCGCTGGTGGACAGGTTGAAGAGGTACTATGGGAAGCTGCCTGCAGCAGTGGAGATGTTTGTACAGGCTGGTGCACGCCTGCCAGAAGGTTACACGGGCCTGATGAGAGAAGACGTTGCAGTGCCTGAAGTGGAAGAAGAGAAGTGGGTTGTGTGAAGCTGGCTGGACAGTCATTTTTGGATATCTCTGAATAAACTTGAATTCAGATATCTTACCATTCCTGATGTGCTCTTTTTGCATGGGCCAATGAAGAATCCATTGATCATCCATTTTTGGAATGTCCCTTCTCCAATATGCTCTTACAATGTTCTCCATTGGTCCGATCCTCAGTTATTCTCGCTTCTCGTGGATAGGATGATGCATGGTCCTTATATGAGAATGCAAAGAAGCTATGGAAAATGTTACTGTTACCTATAGCTCAAGGAGCTGGGAAGGAAAGAAAGAGGTGGATATTAGAGGACTAAGTGTTTTGTCACAATCATCCGATCGGATGCATCATATCTTCATTTATACAATGGAGTCGGTCTTCTGAAGAGTCGCTTGGGGCTCAGTGGTGCTGCGTGTAAGAGCTTGGTGAAGTGAAAGCTCTCATGGGTCTTCATTTAGACTGTCATTTTGGGATGGGATTTTTGAAGACAGCTTCACAAAATTCAGTGGTGATTTGAAAAATCAAATCAATTAACATTCAAAGGACTTTGGTATGTAAATCTTTTAGTGGTTTCCAGGTGAAATTGTTCCAAGGAAGCTAGAGAACTTTATCGTGGATCTGATTTCATCTTATGGAGTTATTGTATGCTATCCTTACCTGTGGGCTAGGGTCCAGCAACTTCAACCCCTCACTGCATCTCGTAGCCCTCGTATCATGATGATCTTTTGGACTAAATAAAAATTTTATTCTCTCCAAATAAAAGAAAGAAAGACACAAGACACTCTTCATAACTTTATATACAATGAACTGCTGATCCATAATTAGTAGCATACAGATTTTTCTTTTCCTTCTTTTCTCCATTGTTGTAAATTTCTTGTATGCTCTAATTATTGTCTCTTAGCATTCACATAGGGTCATTCTCTATAGAGTTATTCGGTATGGGTAAGTAGGGAGGTTTGTATATTCTCATGGCCGTCTTGACTCTTTGGCCAGAAAGGCAATCGCCTTAGGCCCCTGGAGGAAGAAGGCCCCTCTTGCCGTGGCTGGGTTCTCATCCAAGTCTCTCTCGCCATGGGGGCTGAAGCTCGATACAGCTATAAAAAAGGGTTCTTGTTTTTTTCTTTTACACTCTCAATCTCTCTTCAACTAGGGCCGTCTTGACTCTTTGGCCAGAAAGGCAATCACCTTAGGCCCCTGGAGGAAGAAGGCCCCTCTTGCCGTGGCTGGATTCCCATCCAAGTCTCTCTCGCCATGGGGGCTGAAGCTCGATGCAGCTATAAAAAAGGGTTCTTGTTTTTCTCTTTCAGACTCTCAATCTCTCTTCAACCCCCCTCTCTCTTTGATGATTATTGGAACCCAACAATTATATATTCACTCTCTTTCTCTAACTTCTGCAAGTCTTTCTCATTTCATTTCTTTATTATTTCTTAGTTTAAAATTTTAGTTTTAATTGATAAACAGTTTGGATTAATAAATTTATGACATAAGGTAATTTTGGAAAATTCTTGTTAAAATCGAAATGAAAATTTGTTCTGAAACTCAGATCGGTCGAAATCCCTCTTCTTCCTCTTTCAGATTTTTGTAAATTATTCTCATATTAATCCTTTTATCTATTTTACTTGCTAATCTCAGTTTTAATTAGAACCAGTTTTAATTTCAAAACTTGTTAAGATTATTTTCAAAAGACGTTTAAAACATAAAAGTAAGTTCAGAAAACCCTTCTCGCTGTTATTCCTCCATCCCCATTTCGCTTTTTAGGTAGGTTTTCCTTAAATGTTTTGTTAAATTTGATATTGTAAATGGGATTGAAAAAAAAAAAAGGAAATGATTTGGGTTTTTTTTTCACTGTCCATTATTCAGCTAATTGATTGTAAATTATTCAGATTATATATATATATATATATATTTATTTATAAAGATAAGAGCATTAGAGAGAACTCATCTCTCAATCTCTGTTTGCACTTCACCCCACTTAATATACTGATCTTTTAAAGTGTTCTTATTCTGTTTTAATTGTTGAATAAGCTAATTTCACTGAGATGAATATGCTAATCGGATGGAAAAAATTTCAATGATCTGTTTTTTTAGCCTCTTGATCTTTTTAAGTTAAAAAAAAATTATTATCTAGAATAATTTATTTTATTATATATAATTAAAATTTTAATTAAATATTACTTATAATAATATGTTAAATACTAAGAATGACTCATTTAGATTTTATGCCTTAGGCCTCAACTTGTGTCTAGACGGTCCATGTATATTCTCCAAAGATTAGTCGATTGCTCTAAGAGGTCTGAACACTTCGATTAAAAAAAATGACTGGTGGCAAATTATAGAAAGAAATATGGGATTCTTTGTTTAATTGACTTGGCATCTTCTTGTGATTTCTGGCAAGATGTTGAGACAGGAGGGATGCTTGTGGTTTAGCTATGTGGACCAAAACCTTTGATTTGTACTTCACGTTTGAATATTGTTATCATCTATTAAACTTCAAAAACTTCAAATTAGAAACTTAGAGAAAAATTGAGAAATTAGGAAAAATCAAAGAAGTTATGGCAATTAGCAAAACAACTAGATAATGTGTTTGTTAAATTTGGAAAAGCTTCAAATGTTTGACCCAACTCTAAAATCTAAAATAAAATGCCTAAAATCTTTTACCTTCGGATAATATAAAAAGGTTTTTGAGCAACTGTCAAATCTTGATCATTTATTTAATCTATATGGAGACTTAAAAATATAGAGAATTTGTGAAAAAAAAATGGGTAAAAGTAGAAATAGAGATTTTGAAATGGATTTGGTGAGTTTAATTAATTTTTCCCACTTTTGTGTTGGCAATAACTAAAAATATTCGTAAAGAGAATTTTAAGATTGAATTTGATGAGCTAAAAAGATTTAGCTGATTTTGACTTAAAAGGATGAGATCCATTGAGATTGATCCTAACAAATTTTAAAATTTTAAGATTTTATGTAAGTGTTTTTGCCTAAAATATAATTTGCTTCCAATTCTATTCTTAGTCCTGACTTATGGACACGATCATGATCCCATCTGAATGAATATAGAGAGCACAAACGCCGAAAGGGAAGTGTCGCTCACCACCCAAGTTTCAAATTTCCAAGAAATATCACCCATATCGGCCATTATTTATAGAACTAATTAAAAACAAAAAAATGGAATCAGCCGCAATGGGCCGACATGAGCCAAAATTTTGGTCTGTATCAGTTTTTCAAGATAATCCGTAATGTATCAGTTTTCAGCAATATTTTTTTACAAGTAACTTGTGTTTTTAATAAGATATGAATTTTAATTATCATCTAGTTATTAAACTGTGAAAATAAACATTAAGTGAATTGTTTAATAGAAAATAACTTCAAATCAAATAAAACTTTATCTATGTTTTAACTTTTTTGGTGAAATAGTTGAAAACTAATAGGATGGGTTGAAAGATAACTAAATGTTTTACATGTGAATAAAATTTCATCTTGAAAATTAAATAGAAGCCACATGATTTTGGTGGTTAAACTCATCAGGCATCAATAGGAAAACAAGTTATTTGTTGACTTTTGATTACTAATATCAAATGGAGATTTAAAAATAGCCGCCAATACGTATCAGCCAATATGGGGTTTCAACACTACATAGTGGTATGCCTAGTTTCTTGAAATTTTTCTTGAATTTTTTTAGATTTTTTTTAAAAAATACAAAAAATGGAGGAAAATAGAAAATCTAGTGTAAGCATATAATGATTGAAACAATAGTCATTTTATAGTTTATTAGACCCTTAGAAGCTAAAGTTTTGTTACAATAAAGTATGTCCTTAACAATTAAAATGTCCAAAATTTTTAGAAAATGAGAGGCCTGATATGAAGTGTCCCGTAATGTCATGTATCTTTTGTTACAATTTAAGATTTTTTTGGTAAAAGAATCTAAATTTCATGAAAATATTGGAAAATTATAAAAAATACATAAAAATTATATAAACTATATCAATCACATTAAGTTCTTCATTTAATATAGAAATATCAACAATTTTTCAGAAATGTCACCGTCATAATTTGAATCGGTGTCATCCAGTAGGTCAGCTATGTAGGCAGTAGGCCATAAAGATTTTGCATTGTGTAAATGGTTTACAACATGAATTCTATATAGGTGCAACCTAAAATCACATCCACTTTGAATGTGTACAACCAGTCAAGACCTTTTTCTTTTCATGAATTCTAACAAAGCTTCTTCTACCGAGATTGCCCTTTAAATGGATCTTAAAGTAATGCAAAGAGGATCATATGAATTAGGAGAGAGGGGGGTATGGTTATGAATTTCATCCTCATCTGATATATCTCATTCCTTAATTCTAAGCTTTTAAAAATAAAAAACTTGTACTAACATGAAATTAAAAACCAAGACAATGGGCTAGGATGATCCATTGGTGATAAAATTCTACAGCCTATATCCATAGCTGCCTATAGAATGCACTCTACTATGTAAGGCCCATAGTCCATTTGATGGAAGTCTCGTTAATGAGTCTTGCTAGCCTCACAGAGTCTGCCTCATGATTGGCATAGATCTCACTATCTGATATAGTTGCGGGATGTTTTCAAATGTGCCTCGACATGGGTTTGAATCTACGAAGCAGAAGTATGGAAACAATTGTATTTATTTTGTTCGACATGGAAAGGAGTCTTAGCATCGAGTGGATATTTAAGACATTAGAGGGAAAACAAGTTGAACGAATGAGCATTTCAAAGAACTCTAACTCTCTTGCAGGGCGAAGAATGTAGGCATTGTGTTAAATACCTTAAAATATCATTTTAGGGGTTGTAATAACTCATGTTTTTTCAACATGTATTTAACCGAAAGAAATTTACAGGATATAACTCGGGCGAGGCAAATACGAGGAGCATTATCATTTCAAACCTCCATTAAGTGTGCCTTGTCACTTGTGGTCACCGCCGGTCCTTCCCAGAGCTCCAAAAGTTCGTTTTTAATCCATGAGATGAAGACAACAGGCCCCAAAGTTGATGGTACCTGCATTAACGGATATTTATGATAAAGATAAATTCAAAACAATAATAACAGATTCAAAACAAATCAAGATAATCTCAAATTCAAAACACATTCTCAAGGACATCTACAAATGTACAAACTGCATGTTGAATGGAAGGTCGCAAACTTGTGTATCCAATATAATTGGCTAGTGAATATTTTCTACTTTAAGATATAAGGGAGTTGAAAATTGTTCCTTGATAACCCAAAAAGGGTATAGAAAATGGCTATTGCCAAGAATCCACAAACCGAGCTTTGGATATCTGAGATTTAGATGAAAATGAGAGAGAGAATCCACCAACCCCAGATTAGTGGACAAAGGCTATAATTGCTATGATGACAATGATGAGTTAAAGAATTTAGAAACACTGAATACAATTAATCAACTACTCGATATGTGTTTGAAGTCCTATAGGCATCGAATAGGCAGTTCACCCAATAAAATATTTGCTAAATCCAATCATGAGTGGGCAACCTCAAATAAGTGTGATGAGTGTCGGTAACGATAATGATGAACTTTCTCTAATATTTAAAAAACAAAAAAGCATTGCCATTTTATTAACCAATTAACAGTATGACATAACAAATCAATGGCAGCTAACTTCCAAGAACACCTAATAAATAGCTAAATCTTCTACCATTTTAATTTCATAATAATTGTTTAACTCTTGACTGGAAGTTGAATATAAAGCTGTGACTAAAGGTAACTAAGGTTTTTGCATTTTAATTCAATCCACTAATCAAAGTTTTCACATTGAAATTCAATCCATTCCATAAAATGATTTGGCAAATGGTAACCTTAAGGTTAGGACTAAGGACCATTGGGATGTAACAATCACAATTCAGACAATGTAAATCTAGGTTCAATGCAGAGAAGGGTTCCCACAAATAATGGATCAATAAAAGTTAGGAATCGCATGTACTGATGAAAATACAAACCAGATAAAGAAGAGCAGGTTGAGGAGCGTGGGTCAAGATCCCAGCAGCTAGAGCACTAACAAGTCCAATAGCGTATCCTGCGAGTGCATACCATACATATTTGTGTCCTTTGGAAAATGATGTATCCAGAGGATTTATAGTATCCTTGCTCTTTCGATGATCAAAACAGAGGACTAATGCTAGAAGCATGCCAGGAATAGCCTGTAAAAAAAAAAACATAACAAAACCAACTCAGTAAGGAATCTGTTTATTGAAAGAGAAAATAATAAGGTTCCTAAATGTTTAATAACATGCCCATTGGTTATGTTGCACAGACACTTCAAGATGTATGACGCACTCATGTCAAACACGTGCACCCATTGTCCATGGACCCTTCTAAGTTATGAAGCAGAAGTTGGTGACCATATATCTTCTCCAAAAAGGGGGACAAAGTCGCACCTTTTAAAGATCATTGGACCTAGCTGATGAGTTCAAAATTCATGCGATGTTTGAATATCAGATTTGCACCTTAAACCATTCAAGAAGTCAAATGCTCAAATGTTTCCAACACAAAAAGATACAATATTTTTTTTAGGAAAAGATAAGATATAGTAGTACTAAAACTATTTAAAATAGGAAATTTATTATAAATTGCTAGTCATCTGTTTTCCATAAAAAAACATCAACATAATGATAAATAACGAGGTAATAGTATCAAAACCCATAACATAGTTGAGAAGTGTTCACTATTGCAACCATAATGGTTGTGATCGAGTCAAATTACCATTTTTCTTTGAAGGAAGGAAAAGAAAAAGATGATGATATTAACATATTAAGAACCCAGTTGGCATATATGTGGATGTACCTAAGGTTATACAAACCTGGACTTGTGTACCAACAGATCATCATGTATAACCAATAAACTCCATCAATCAATAATTCTAAGTGTATAACCATCACCATAGGAGTATTTAAGAATGAAAGGAGACTCAAAATAAGGATATTGGAAGTCATGGTCAGCTGTGACGGTTTACTAGAATGCTGATTGCTTAAACTCTTTTCCATGAATTGTGACATTTTTTTTTTTTGAGAGAAATTGTGACCTGTTTTACAGATCATTTGGTTTGTTTCTCAGATGAAAGAGCTTAAAAATCCTTTCATTTAGACAAAGGAGGTCCCACATGGCCCCTTTAACCTCACCCACCCACCCACCCAACCAGAAAAAAAGGGAAAATAAACAGTAAAATAGCATAGTTACCCTAAAAATTGATAACAAGGGTTAAAATTTGAAGAAAAAAAATCATACTCCTATTTGAAATCTCAATTTAAGGCCCACAATTGCTTGCACACATCCAGGGTTTCCTTTGGAGAAAAGTTCTTGACTTTGGAGATTGTGACCATCTGAGGACAGTCTCGTCTGATAGTTGAGGGCTCTCTCCTTGAAGCCTTCCTCAAGGTGGTATCCGTGATTTACTCAAATATGAATGATGGTTTCATGGTGTAGCTCAACCCTCAAATTCATACTTGCATCAGTCTACATCTGAGGAGTTCCCACAAACTCCTTGTTATGATCCCTACGCCTCCCGTCTCATTTCTTGATTTTCAAGAAGTAATGGATGCTAGATCTAAAAGCAAGATGCTCATTTCTTGTGTTCTTGTTGTATGTTCAGATACCTAGATTTGCAGAATAAATTATGATTTGGATTACAACATCCAAATGAATTAGGTTTAGAAAAAATTTGGTAGACTTGCACGAGATTGGTTCTTGTTGTCAATTTTGCCTGGGAAATGGTTCAACAATTTGACGGGGAAAAACTGAATCAGAATATGTGATGGAAAACATTTTTTACCTCTCTAGGGAATGTGATGTTCTCTTCACTGAACAGGTTGACTAGAAAAGCAAGAGAATTTAAAGATAGGGTGCTTCCGATCTATGGGGATCCCCTTTTTCAAGTTCTCTAGAGAACCCATTGTTTTAATTTCCCTAATCAAAACCATAGATGGGATTTGTGGCTCCAAAAACGATGATGATTGAAACACAACCATTGTTACAGTCACCATCGTTTCCATCACTATTGTGTTTCATTTGCATATCAATGCTAGAATCAACCCAAAGGGGTTGGAGTGATGGTCAAGAACCCGCCTCAGTAAGCGGGAGTCCCCAGTTCGATTCACACTCCACCCCAAAGGGCCACTCCCAGTAGATTTACCCAGTGTGAGGGTAGGGACGCTTGCACATGCCCCGAGGATTAGTTGGATGCTCTAAGAGGCTTGGACATCTTGTTTATCAAAAAAAAAAAATCAGTGCTAGAATCAACCAAGCTATAAAGTATAGACCTTAAACTTTGCTCCAATTTCTACATCGTAAGCACTCAAATCTCATAATGAATATGGAACCATCATGATCTCTTCAATCACTTCTTTTCCCCCTATTCTCTCATGTTTCCTTTCTAATTAAATTCTCCCCTAATGTCACTCCATCTCAGTTCAAGATTTTTCATCATGACGACAGAAGATAAATATCCTTTTTCACCTGAACCACCTTCATTGATAAGTTAAACCCCTAATATGTCAAAATAGACACTTAACCCACAACAAAGAATTCTTTCACATTCTATGGGAGAATAAGCACAGTGACAAGCTTTAAATTTTCAATCAATACAGCAAAAATGGTGCAAAAATAAGAAAACAGAAGAAAATTTTTGAGTAACAAAGAACATGGCTTTTATAGATTGAGTGAAATGAACTCAGAAAGGTCATCTAAAAAAGTGAATTTGTTTGACGATGATGATTAAAAAGAGAGAAGAAATGCATACCATGTCACCAAGACCAAGCATCATGAATTCTACAGCATTACTTCCAGGAACCATCCCACCCATCAAATTTCTAGGGAAAACCAACTTGACTGGAAGCTCCAACTTCTTGGTTATCAACTGCAGCCCTGGAAGGCTCAAGCTATTTGCCACTGTGTGAACTGGATTGGATGCCTGCTGTGTTGCAACTGAGACCATAACATTTGCACCGAAGAATCTCTCCGAGAAGAAAACCCAGAAAATATCATACAAAAACAGGCAAACCAGAAGCAATGAACATATCTTGATGTTTGGCAGCCGCACGTGGCTAACAAAAGCAATACAAATCGAAATACCCAACAGATTGTTCAATACCCAGTGCCCTGAAACAAGCCAGGCACATACAACTCCTGTACTAATAAACAGCAAAATACCTTGCATCCGGGTAAATGATTTTGAACAACATCGTGAAACAAAAGGGTCCATCAACCCAAACTGTGACTTGATATATGCCATATAAGGTGAGAGGCAGAAGAAGAGGGAAGAAGCTGATGCAATGGCCGTGAATGCAGTAACAAGATGGGAAACTGTGGAAAACAGATAAAACATCAAAAGAAGACTACAAGAGCTAGCAAGTGGAATCATCAGTGCTTGTGACCTGTCCAGGGTAATGGAAGCTTCTGAGAAATCACGATTTCTCTCCATTTCTTTTCCATAATTTAGTGCCCGCATTGCCGACGCAAAAGTGACAGCAACAGCCGTTAGGATGAGAGTCACTGAAGCAGGTTCGAGCAAATACGTTAGCTTCCATAGTGGTTCCATTTATCAGATAAAAATATGAAATTCAGCTGACAATCTCTTAATCAGCAATCCTCGTGAAACGCAGTCTTGGGCACAGAAATCGACTTCAGCATTCCATTCTAAAGAAATGCAAGAACACTATCAGTTCCGAGAATTTGCTACGAAGTCCATGTTGTTTCTCCAACTATGTTACAATTGTAGTAACATAAATAGCCTGAAAAGATCGACAGCAGTTAGTTGCAAGATGAAATGTCAAAAGATGAAGAACCATAAAATGAACAAAAAACACAAACAAATGACTCCAAAATAAAAAATGAAAGATCAAATTTCTGTCAAAATTACTATTCTAAGTGTTAAATACAATGATCAACAGTCACTGATCAAAATAAATAGCCCATAAGTTCATAAAGCCTAAAAACAAGAAGAAACAAAAACATCAAATGAATCAATATTTATGGAAATCCTATCATTATGTATTTCAGATTTAAATAGAATAAATAGAAAAAAACCCTCGAGAATCAACCTCAATAAACACAAAAGAAATCCAATATTTTCCTAAAATATAAAATTTCTGCAAGAATTTCAGCTCTTTACCACCAGATACAGTGATCTGAAGTCTATAACAAAAATAAAAATAGAATAACTTGTCCAAAAAAATCATATAATAACCTATTGCAAGAACGACAAAAAAAAAAAAAAGAACCGATTTTGATGAAACTTCGTCCCTCATTGTGCATTTCAGATCAAGATCGAACAAACTGCCAACTCAAATCAACAAAAATAAAATTAAAATAACTAATCTTTTCCACCTGGGCTGAGTATCAATGAGAAATACATATCAAAATAAAGTTTCTGAAAAAATTTCAGCTCTTAACCACTAGATACAGTGCTCTAAAGTCTATGACAAAAATAGAAATAGCTACTACTAAAAATTCATAATAACCAAAAATAGCAAGAAAAATAAAATAATAAAGCAAAAAATACAGAAACGAATTTGATGAAATTTCATCCCTCATTCTGCATTTTAGATCGAAATCAAAACAAAACCGTAGAATGAACTACAATCGGCTACCAAAAAGAGATTAAAAAATATGATCTTTTCACATAGGATGATCAAAACAAAGAAAACCGTAGAATCAACAGAAGATAGTGAGAGAGAGTAATTAAAAAATTCTAATCGTTGTCACCTAGGCTGAGTATCAACAAGAAATATATCTTATACTCGCTAAATCGCAACATCTAGGACTTACAATCGAAAGGGAATCCTAAATTAGAATGAAAATACAACAATGGAGAAAATTCGAGAAAAAGAAGAAGAGATCCGTGAAGGAAGAGTAACGACTACCGACCTGTAGATCTTAAGGAGGAGAGATCCACCGCCAATTGATCTTAAAGGAAACAGGAAGAAGAGAATGAGGGAATGGGAGAAGAATGGAGCAGAAATTGGAGAATTGGGGAAGAAAAAAGGGTGGGTTTGGGCTTTCGGGAAGGCGAGAGAGGACTGGGGTTGGACTTTCGGAGAGAACTTTTTCTCCCCCGAAAGCGTCGGACGGATAGAAATGGATCGGAAACGGTAAGGAATGGCTTTCATACTTCGGGTCCGACTTATGTGGGACCCACCACTTAGTAGGACCCTCTTATTATTATTGAGTGGGTCCCATTATGGAGATTATAGAAAATATTTTTTCTTGGTAGATAAAAAAATAATTTTGTCTTTGATATTTAATTTTATTGATATAAATTTATAAATGAGCTATATTAGTCTATCATTAATATAGGTTGAAATTAAATCCACATGGACCGAAAATTGTTGTTAGTTTGACAAAATTTGACTAAAAATTAATTTATATAGATTTAAAAAAAATATTTGATATTTGCATTTTGTCCATGACTGTAAAATAATTTTGACTAAAATTTTGAAGTTTAGGCAAAATTTACAACTAAGGGACACTTATTTTTTTTATAAGGGGCACCCCTATTATATATTTTACATTAAATGATAAAATTTCTCATTGTGAAATATTTAATTATTTTTTGTATTAAAATTTTATTGAAGACATTTTTATCATTTAATTGAAAAAAAAATTCTAAGATGTCCCCTTATAAAAATAGGATTTCATTAATTTCTAAAATAAAAACTCTCTTTATATAAGGATATTTTTAATTAAAATTTTAAATAAATCATATTTGTATATTTGGGGTATTAAAAAATGATAAAATCACTAGGTCGATACAACTTAACTCTTATTTTATCATATTAATCTTATGATTTAGATATTATTGTCATAAAACATTAATTTTTTTATAATTTATCTCACAAAGACAATGTGAACCTAGGTGTGAGATCAACCAAATTGGGTGGTGATTGGCCTATTTGAATAGTATTTCCTTAAGTGTACGGTCCATTAAAATCACTTTAATTGAATTGATCAAGTCATATTTTTTACTTTTTTATTTAGATCATTTAAAATTATTTTTTAAATCTCTAAACTTTATGGCATTTAAAAACTTAAATTGATTAATTTAAATCAAAGTGACTTTTGGTGGATCACATACTTAAGTAAAGCTCTTTTTAGCAGGTCCATCACCACGTCATTTGGTGATTCCATACCTAGATGCGCATAGTATTATTGTGTGATCCAATTCGCAAGTGATCATCTTATTAATGATTAAAGGGAGGAGTTTTCTTTTATTTATATCATCTATAGAGTGCTTTGTCTAAGACATTCGATCACATTCTGTCCATCAAATGATAAATGTGCTGTCACCTAAGAGAAAATCAACAATCAAACCTCCTTAAAATTTCTCAAAAAGTTACTAGAAACTCCATTAAAATGACATCAATTATTGAATGATGAGCAAGTTTTCCTATATAAAATACTTGCCTCTCAACTAATTGCCTTGTGACACTAGTCAACTTACTAGAACTACATATCATCAAATATACGGCCTCTTCTTAATTTGAGGACTCGTGCTCTAAAGGAAGAATCTAACTCAGTTTGAAATTGAATTTATGCACTTGTTCTTTGTTAAATTAGTGTGGAATTGATTATTTAAATTAAAGCAAACATTATTTGTGAAGCTCTTCTTAAATTTTACAATTTAAACAAAGACCCAATGAGTGCACTCTATTAAAAAATAATTAATCATATGCTAATCTGCTATGATTGAATGGAAGAATTTCTCTAGATCCTCTATCCATGTATGATTTCTCTTCAATTTTCTCTTATCCATGATTGGTCGTACATATTCTCTACCAGTCATGTGGGTCCCAAGTGTTTATGGATTGGATCAATTTTGTATCTCATCATCACCATCAATAGTCATTTTCTTATCTATCAAAGGTTGACATTTTTATGATTTTTTTCGTGTTTATACATTAACATGATGCAACTCTATAGAGACTTGGTTGCAAACTTTCTTTAGGAGATTACGTATTCGTTACAAATTAGTCCTCGTACGGTTATGTGTGATTGAAAGAAAGGATTATAAATTATAGAGAAAAAATAATATTCAAAATCGCAACGCTGCAATAATTAGAAAGGGATCCAATTTTACCCAATCACTATTCTTACTATTTTTTACATTATCCCAATAAAAAATGTAGAGCCCACCTAATTTTTTTATGAGTAGCCTCTACAGGGCCCAAAGAAGGGTTGTTGATATGCCAGGTTCAAGTTGGGCTTCTTTTTGCTCAAGCTCAAGTCTATTTACATTCTTGAAGCCCAACTTGAGCTTTGTACCCCTCGGGGTTTATTTACAAGTTGGGCTCGGGTTTTTGAACATCGAGGATATTCAACAAGACGCCGATATCTATGAGCATTTTTTTTTACCCCTACTCGCAGAGCTTATCAAGTTTTTTCAAAAAGATAACAAACAAGTTCACCGGTTTAGATAGATGAAAAGCAAGGCCACTTATTGGAGCCCATGCCATACACAGACAACTGACAAAGTGATTCAAAAGTCAGGTCCAATTTCAAATTTTAATAAGATGGTTTTACTTTTGAGGAAACTGCACTATTTACATGGGACCTAATATATCAGTAATATAAAATGTTTCATATATTTATATATTAGTTCTCCCATTTACTAAATAGGCTCAAAATGAGTCTAGTTCTAGTCTATTGCAGGGGTCAAAAATTCGGCACCGAATTATATCGAATTTTCGACTACCGATCTATATCGGCCGATATGACCGATAATTCAGTCATGATATCGGTCAAATTTTAAAAATTCAGTTGTTCATTTTTTTTAAAAAAAAGCCTTTTTTTTTATAAATATCGGCCGAGATGACCGATATATCGGTCAAAATCTCAGCCGAATCTGGGCTGAATTTCGTTTGGACCTGCCGTTTTTTCCAAGAAAAAAAACAGTAAAAATCGGGCCTGGCCCCAACTCAAGTTCGGCGATATTTTGACTATATATCGGACGATATCTCATGTTCCATATATAGGGCGAGATCTCACCTGTCAACCAATTTCTCCCAATCAAATCTCTGTGTATAGCGGACTGCAGGATTCGGCTAGTTCGGCATGCGTGAATATATATATATATATATAATCTGAAAAATCGACCTGGTCCAATTTTTTTCTATAAATACCATTCACCTACACTTCAAATTTCACACACTTATTTTCAAGAAAAAAACTAGATTTTACCATTTCTCTTCAAAAAAAAATTTCACTCTTCATTACTTGATCTAACTAAGTTCTAAAGGACCCGGATTTGGTTGAAACTGAACGATCTAGATCGTTCAAAGTTTTCTTCATTTATAGATCTACTAATCTTGTAAGTTTTGTAATTTATTTCTATTTATCTGTATTTTATTTTAATTTTTTTCAGCCAAAAATAACATAAAAGTGTTATAATTTGTTAAAAAATGCTTGAACTTAAATAATATATGTAGTAAATAAAAGTTTTATTAAGGTGTTATAATTTTTTCTATCTGAATGTATCTGTAGTTATTTTTTATGTACTTTGTTAGTTACTATTTTTTAATTATTTATTCATTTTTGTTAACTATTTCAACATAAAATAGCATAAATGAAAAAAAAAGAAGTTAGAAAATGATAAAACCTATAAAATAATAGATGAAATTTTTTTATTTGCTCTTAGTTACTGTTACTAACATGTCAAAATTTACAACAACATTTTTTACTTTAATTTACTCTTTATTTTAATTATTTCATTATATAAAATTGTTTATGAGTTATAAATGTTAGAAAATGCTAAAACCTATAAAATAATACATTAATTTTTTTTTATTTGCTCTTAGTTACTGTTTACTAACATGTCAAAATTTCCAGCAACATTTTTCTTTTATTTACTCTCATTTTTTTAATTATTTCATCATATAATATGGTTTATGACTTATAAATGTTAAAAAATGATAAAACCTATAAATTAATAAATTAATTGTTTTTATTTTCTCTTCGTTACGGTTTACTAACATGTAAAAATTTCCAGCAACATTTTTTTCTTTTATTTAATCTTTCTTTTAATTATTTCATCATAAAATGTAGATTATGAGTTATAAATGCGGGAAAATGGTAAAACCTTTAAAATAATACATGAAATTTATTTATTTGTTGTTATTTACTGTGTACTAACTTTTTTATAATTATTTTTTTTTATTGCGGAGGGCTTTGAGAGAGATTCGTTGCGATATACATATGGGCGGCCATTGTGGTGCAGATAATATAAAAATTATATTTTTAGAAAATCATAAATACATTTTATTGAGACGAAAATTAGAAAAAATGTTAATCCACTTATTTTTATTAATCTATGCAGGTGGGTCCAGCCATGGTGGTGCAAGTAGGTCCGGTTCAAAGAAGAAGAATACTGGATTACGGGCTACATGGAAATCAATGAAAACTATATTTTGCATGGGTAATCAAAATGCACCCATTGATCCGCACTATGACATCAATCCAGAAACTGTCGCCCCCCTCGGATCCAACATGGGATAAGCACGGCTCTTTGATGCAGAGGAGATTAGACCAAGCCATAAGAGACGAGGCCAAAAAAGACATTGGAAAGGCTGCGACAAAATACTTCGCAGATATTCACAGGCCACCAAGGGATATAGAAAATCCTTATCTACGGGCCCTTTGTTATGCATCTGCAATTGCTGGGCCCGGTTATGAGTTTGAAGAACATTCTGTATATTGATGTTCGTCTTTAAATGTAGCTAAAATGCATAAGAAAAAATTATCTTTTAAGTTTAGATCTTGAAAGTTTCTTCATTTAGTTAATTTTTAAAAAACTCTTCGGTTAATGATTTAAATGGAATTTTTTATAATTAAAAATGTAAGACATTTGTGTGGTTATTAGTTCAAGTGATTAGGACCCCATTAGTTTTATTTTCTAATATTTTTTCTACATTATTATGTAATTTTCATTCATTTTTTTTATTTTTTATTTCTATAATTCATAACTTAAAATAACACTCATTGACTAAGAAAATAAATTATGAAATTATTTCTACAAATTTTCCTCATTTATATGCCTTTCCTTGTAATTTTCACAATTTTATTACTAATTATATAACTTCCCGATATCGTAACTTCAAAAATATATTAGAACATGTAAATGCCCAATATTTTATGAAAAAATTACATATTCAATAAGCTCATAATTATCTGCATTTACTATAATTTTTTTTTGTAATACCCTGCCCCAAATTAGGCGTGTTTTAGCTTGTTAATCCTGTTTAACTGGTTAATCTCAAAGATTATGGTTAGGGCTTCGAGGAAAGCCCAGGTTTGGCCCAATCTGAGCCCGAAAACTCAGTGATTCAGCTCGCCCAGCTGGAGGGGCATTTTGGTAATTTACCATTTGTTGTGTGTATTTTTATAAATATTGTTGATATGTGTATATTATCAGTGTATAATATTCTCCTTAATAAAGGATTTGTATTTCTGATTTTAAAATGAATTTATTTTAAGAAAATGGTATTTAAATCCCGCCCGTCAAAACCCCGAAAGGGAGTATTAATTATTTTAAAAGGTTTTGAAAATGAAATAAAATTTGAAATTAGTATTTTATGGTAGACCATTTTAAGAATAGTCTAGTTATTTCATTTCATCTCAAAATGATGTTTCTAAATTATTTATTTTAACAATTCTTTATTTAAGTAAATAGTGTAAATTTATGATTTTTATTTAAATAAATGGTTTTTAATAAGAGTTAAATTCCAAAATTTTTATGGTAGCTAAGATTTTCAAAACCCAATCTATCTGTAAGGTTGGATCAGGTTTTTGAGTTTTTAAATTATCACTTTTAGTTTTAAAATCGATTTTTTTTAAAATCGGGACTTATCTGCAATTTGGAAAATATTGGAGGGCTGATTTGCAAACAGCAGAAAATCTGCAGGTTACTGTAGCAGCATCAGCGGCGTGCGGGCGTGCGCTGCTGCTCGGCCGGATTTCCGGTGATCCGTCGTCCCGTCCCGTCCCAGATTTTCCAGACCGAAAATCTATTTAAACCGTCTTAGCCTTGGGTTTTTAACTCCCACCGATTTTCTTCTCTTCTCTCGGTCTCGTCTCTGTTCTCAGCACCGGCCGACCCTCTTTTTGTAACAGTAACTTAGAGGAGATTTTTCAAAAAAAAATCCTGATTTCAGCCCAGAAATTCAATCCAAGGTAACCACTGCATTCCCCTTTCAATTTCGATCTGTTTTGAATAAAAAAATTTTGAATTTGGCTCTGTTTTTAGTTAGAAAAATGATTTCAAAATTTAGGAAAAATTCTAGGGTTCCTCGTATCAGTGAGCTTCCGGTGTTAAGATCGGATGGCTTACTGAGTTTCAAAGCTCCAAACCTCTCCCTATGGAAAGAGGACTCCCGGAGGAATCCATCGGACCGGTCAGATGTAAAAATCGAATCCAGAAAATCTCCCTTTTCCCATTTTCGGTTTTACTGTTCTTGCCGTTCATTGTCTGCTGTTGCAGACAGTGAACGGGGAAGAAGAAGAAGAAAAAAAAAGGAAAAAAAAATATTTTTATTTGAGATCATAGTTGCTTATGATTTGAAATGTTGGTTCCCTTTTGGAAAAAAATAAATAATTAAATAATTAAATAAATAAATATTATTATTTTATTCAAAAAAAAATTATTTGATATTATTGTTGCTTGTCATTTTTAATATTGGTTCCCATTGAAAAAAAAATGAATAAATAATTAAATAAATAAATATTATTATTTTATTCAAAAATAATAATTTATTATTTTGTTAGATTATGTGATGTGATGATTAGTACCCCTTTTTGTTAATTAAAATTGTACTAACCGTCTTTTCTTATTACTTATAGTGTAAATACTATTGTATCCGCTTCTAGGCCGACCCTATTGGTCGGGCACTTAGTGATTCACTTTCACGCCGACGCTATATAGTCGGGTACTGAGTAACCTCGAGGCCTACTCAAAATGTCAGATCTGGTCCTATCCAGAAGACAACCGAGAAGTGACCCGAGGATCCTTTTTATTGACTTATTGAGTTAGGTCTAGATCCTCGGGTCAATATGAGTTTGGACTGAGCCCCTTTTTATTTATTATTATATTGTGGATTATGATAATTTAAAAAGGATAGAAACCCAGTAGGAGACTCAATTCCATATATCTCAGATATTTTTGGAAAAACGTGAGATTTCAAAATACTAATCGTGTGTATGTATTTGATCTGTATATTGATTGTGCACTTGTGTGTTGTTTGAACAGAGACCGCGTAAACCACACATAACGGTGAGGGAACTTAATTCTGCAGATTTTGTAAACAGGTTTTATGATGAGATGAGTATCGAACAATGAGTGGTTTCAGTATTGATGAACCCACTCATATGCCGATACATGATGCACTATGGTAAGAGTGCTGATGTTGATTGAAATATTACGATGTTGATCGTATGTGTATGTAAGACTGCTTCCACGTACCTGGGCTATTAAACCAATATCGGCCATATGAGAGATGGTTTATGTCTACTGGACCATGGGCGGACCATGCTGTCGTCAGTTGCTGACTTGAGGGTGTCAATATCGGCTAAGTCAGAGCCAGAGATGTACTTGTAAGGATGTATTTTGACCGTGTCAGGACTTAATACTGGTCTCAGTGTAGTCGGAAGGCGTTACGGTGGATAATGACAGTAGTTTGATGATGTTGTTATATTATTTGAGATTATGCTTATTGTTATCAAGCATGTGATATTGAACGGTTGTTAACCTGTTTTATATTTACTTAATTTGCATTGTTAATTATCCTTCACTGGGTTAGTTAGCTCACACCACTCACCTTTCAGGCGATGAACCTGAGGAGGAGGACCCTCTTTTTCAGGCTTAAGATGGTTAAGCTGCGATGGTGGTTTGGGATTCCCCTGAAGGGGAAATACCCTTATTTGTGCTTTCTGGTTCTTGGAATCCTGTTTTGTAAAGTACCAGTTGTGTACTTAATTCTTTAAAATCATTATTGTATCGAGACTACGACGTTGCTGTAGTCCTTTTGTTGTGATAATGAATGATTAATCAATGTTGGTTTGTGTTTGATCATATTATGAGTGGATGTTATTGATATGTTTATATTTATTTTATGGGGGAAGCATATGGTACATGTTTGAGTCCACATGATGGGCTAATGTGTAACCGCTGGGCCTAACTGTTGATCCGGCCCAGTAAGAATGCTTGTGGTTTAGTTTACTTATCTTTAAAAAAAAAAAATCAGTCGCGTTCCGGGCCCACCCTTCGGGTTGAGGCGTGACATTTTTGGAATTTTTTTTTTTTTAAAAAAGGACAGGAGAGAGAAAAAGTGTGGTCGAGATATCGGCCGAAACGAGATATCGGCCGATATGAAAAATCGGCCAAGATCTCGGCCCGGCCGATTTTTCTACCCCTAGTCTATTGGTTAAATACACAAGCTCAGGCCCACTTATTTACAATTTGTTCTTTGCATGGGCCGAATTTGAGAATAACCCTACTCTTTATAGTTTTATTATACTTGGAGACCGGTTCAGACCGCTTTTTTTAATAACAACCGATCTTATCCCTTTTTGACGGTTCGTGACGGGGAGCGTTACAACTCGTAACTTCCAAAGGAGAGCGTCAAAATTTGAAATCCCAAAACCAACGGCTATTTCATATTCCTTGTACAGAACCCTCAAAAGCTTCCCTCTCTTTCCCTGTGTGTGTCACTGTCCGTCTCTCTCTCTTTAAAATCCCCTTCTCTTTGCTTTCCATTTGCCTCTTGTTCGCCATTTTTTCTCTTGCGTTTGCCATCACCGAGCGGGATGGGCCCATCTGCGACCGACCCAACTCATATTAAGCCCAGTTCCTTCAATTCTGGTCGAAAAGTGCGAATTGTAGGGAAAATCAAGGAGTTTCCTGAATCAGAGAAGAAATCCGCTGATAGGTCTTCATCATCGTGGATTTCTGTGCAGAAAACCGCTAACGAATCGGTGGATGGTGTTAAAGTCCTATTAAAAGATCAAGCATCCTGGTATTGATCAACTACATGATCTTGATTTTCGGTCTCAATTATTAAAATTTCTTCTTTCCTTTCTTCTCAACTTATATTTTGGATTATATAATTTGGGTTCTTTGCTTTTGGATATAGAAAACCATTTCCATAAGTGACAGTAAAGATTGGTACAAATTAGATCGCTGGTAGATTCTAGAAAGAAGGCTTCAAGTCCTGCTCTCGTTGTTCTTTGATGCGTTTTCTTATTGAGGTTCTTGAGTTTTGCTATGTATAAAATCCCTCTGTCTTGAAATATTGTTGTTTCAACAGTCTTTTTTCTACAGAATCTTCACCTCTGCAGCTCTGCCCTTTTTGGCTTCTTTTTGTCATTGATGTCAAAATTTTCATTTTCATCTTCCCTTTTACAACTTAGATTAGGCTTCTTTAATTTGGGTTCATGTGTTTGAGAAGGAGAAATTAATCTCTCTTCAGTGAAAGTAAAGATTCCTATGAATTTGACTGATGGTAGAAACTAGATGGGAGATTGAGAGTACCCTTTTTTTCTTTGTGGGTATTGTAATAGATGGAAGAAAGCCCTCTTTCCTTTCCTTTAGGATCCATTTGCCATTTTCCTTGGGTTGGAATCAATCAACCACAGAAAATCAATCCTGCCCCCTTTTGATGCAGAAATGATTTCCGATGGGGGAGGGTTGGAAAAAGTAAGAGAGAAATTTGGCCCGATTTTCTGTGTTTTTGGGTGCTGAGGGTATTCTTTCCATGGGATTTGCTTCAGTGTGGCTAACATGGGAGAATTTTTCATGGTTTACTCTCTGCGCATTGTGAAATGTGGCATGTGTTGGGCTGAGATGGCATTTGATTTACTGTGGAATCCTGCTGTTAAGGGAAAACCCCAGAATCTTAAAAAACCACCAGAGGAAAACATTTCATTTCACAATGATTGCACTCATTGGTCGAACTTATGGAATCTTATGTAATTTGAGTCTGAGGTCCTCACAAGATTTAACTCTTCTTCAATTTTGGCGAAGAGTTAAAATTCCAACAAATTAGACTGTTGGTAGAAACCAGAGTGAAGCTTTTAAGTCCCGCTACTCTTGTATTTGTGGGTTTTTTTCATTTCAATTATTGAGTTTCCAATGGCGAAAAGCCTTTTCACCTTAGTGTTTGAAGCAAATTCACTATATAAATAACTGCTGGCCTTTCTCTTCCTTGCCAGTACGGGATTTTGTAATCTAGGGCATTGTATTTGAAATGAGAAAAAACACTTCTAGGTTTTAGCAGCTTTGATGTTTCCTATAAACTAGGTTTGCATAAAAATATGAACACATGAAGGTCTCTTTTTATATGGTTTTTCTAATGTTGTGCTTCAAATTGGAGGGTATGCAGGATTAGATCTTTTTTTTTGCATGTTGTGGGTCTGTAATTTTTTATTTTGATTTGAAGATGGAGAAAACATGTTTCTACTTATTCAAGTGTTACAAAATCATTTGCTGTGAACCTACCTTCCTTTCAACCAGATTGTTTTTTCGTTTATCTGATGTGACCCCTTATGGATGTCAAATGCTGCATACAAGTTTGTAATAAAATGAATTGTTAATTGGCATGAAAATGCTTATTAAAAAGGAAATGTGCAAAATGCTTATTCAAGTGTTACAAAATCATTTGCTGTGAACCTACCTTCCTTTCATCCAGATTGTATTTTCGTTTATCTGATGTGGCCCCTTATGGATGTCAAATGCTGCATAGAAGTTTGTAATAAAATAAATTGTTAATTGGCATGAAAATGCTTATTGAAAAGGAAATGTGCAAAATGCATCAATTGAATGTTTGAGATTTTTGTAGTTCTGATCAGAAACCTAAATTGTTTGAAGACAAGCTCTATTTGTACAAATGCTTATCGAAGTAAAGCCTCTAAGAATCTATTAAGTATACAATTATGTTCTGGACTCAGAAAACTTCATTGTTCTTGCAGCAGTAAAGAGTACAAACTAGATTACTGCTATGAAGACCATGAAGATATGTATCAAATCTTCTCTAGAGAGGTTAAGCCTCTTATACCAGGAATTTTTTGTGGCATCAATGCCTCAGTTATTGCCTACGGGGCTCGAGGTAGTGGAAAGACACATCTGATTCAGGTGCTCATTTGCTATGTCTACTTCACTAGGGTTCTTTTAGTTTGCTGACAAAATTTTCTCTCATATCCACGTCATTCTTTATAATTTATTGATCTCCAATGTCAAATCACAAATTAATGTACAGGGATCAGATGAGAAACCTGGACTAGCAACATCGGCAATGGTTGAAATTCTTTCAATTTGTGAGGAAACCGGCAGCTTGGTGAGAATTTCTTGCTATGAAGCATATCATGATCATATTTATGACCTCATAGAACCGAAAGAGCAAGAAGTGTTAGTCTTGGAAGCAAATGGTGGTCAAGTTCAACTCAAGGGCCTTTCTCAGGTATTTAGAAGCATAGAATTTTGGACTGTATCCTTTTCCTACAAACTATACATGTATCCTTAAGGGCCAATGCTTTGCCAAACTATATATTTTGACTGGTCACCATGAAATGGGATGAGATGAAAAATATAACCACCATTGGATAATCCCATCCAGTATTTACTTCATTTCCCAATTGAATGTCAAGGATTCTGGTAAGGAGATGTTATGGTTTGGCCCATTCCATGTTGGATGCACCATCAAATAAATGGCTTAGAGATGAAAGATTTGCCATTAGGCGTGCCCTACCCTTAGATCCTCCTCCTCCATTCTAGTCAAAGTAGAGAAGGCTTTGTCTTTATTGAGTGAAATATAATAAATTTAGGGTTAATAGCCATTGTTGATTCAAGTACAGATTCAGACTTTCACAGTTCTCTCTTTCTCCTCCTTTCCTTTTCAGGTTCAAGTGAAATCAATCTCTGAGTTCAATAAATTTTATTTTCATGGGTGCAATCAGCGCAAATCTGCACAAAAGGCTGCAAGTGATGTAACTCGAAGGAGCCATAAGGGCCTGATTATATATGTTTGCTCTAGTGACAGAAATTCGAAGGTTTCTGTTGTGGGCAAGATAAATTTTGTTGATCTAGCAGGTTATAACCCTTAAATATATTACTAAGTTTTTGTGTTATCATGGAATTTGTTCTTTCTTCATGTTGAGTTTTTTTTTTTTGTCTTGAATCAGGTTATGAGGACTCCAAACGTATGAGTATTAACTTCCCTCAACTTGCTGAGAATCAAAGGATTAACAAGTCTTTGTATGCTATGGAGAATGTTGTTCGTGCATTGAATGTGAATGACTCTCGTGTGCCATTCCGAGACACCAAACTTACCCGCATGTTGCAAGATTCTATTGATGGAACAAGCCGAGCTTTGATGATTACTTGTTTGGTGAGACGTTTGTTTATCACTGTAGATCAATTTTCTAAATTTTCTTTGATTAAAAGTTACTTGTTTATATTTGCGTTCTAATACCACTTACTATTTCACTTCATCTATATATATCTCTATTGGACAAATTGTATGGTATTCAAACTGAGGACATGCATCGTTGTGGAGTCATTGTTCATAGATCCAGACTTCTATCCGATGGGCCCCAATGTTGATAGAAATTCCTCATAAATGGCATATACTGAAAGATCTTATCCTTCTAATATTTTATTGCACTCATGTTGCAATTGGATAATTGATAGATATTATGAAGGCATGGTTTGTCCTTAGTGGTGGTCCATTATCAGTGTTTGTTGAAACTTGGGCCCCACTTGGACACATTCAAAGCTCTAGGTTAGGGTACAAAATACATATTAATGCATGTAAGAACATACACATATTCAGCTGCCTCATCAATCATTTAAATGGAGCACCTTTTCCCTTGATGTAGAATCCGACATTCTGTCAAGATACCATTCACGTGATCAGTTGGGCTTCACGATCATTGCAAGCTTCAATGCAGACATGCCAAGGATCAACTAAAAGGATTAAGTGCGAAGCAAGATCAATGGGATCCACTTCCTCATCTGTCGGTAGATTGGGGAAGCTTTCATATTCTGTGAAGAAGCTTGGAGGCTCAGTTTCCCGCTTCGCTGAAAAGAAAACAACTAATACACCACATCAGTTGAAGAGAAGGTAAGTGCAGTCCTGATTAGTTAAAACATTGGCAAACCCCACAATAAGAAGAAACACGTCTTTTGTGAGATTCCTATGCATGTCGTCATGCAAGGGAGACAACTTTTGAACATTTTAAGGAACGTACTATGAATATTTTGTCTAAACTTTACCATTCTATTTGCTTGCACAGGAATCTATTCAATGTTAAAAGACCCATTGTCGAATCTGTTCAGGTAACACATAGTTCAAGATATGTGATCATCAAATTTTAATAATTGCAGCTTCTATCTGGTCAAATATATTTTGGTGCCTTCTGGATGTATGTCAAAACCTCATAGTTAATGTTCATTTTGGCTAACTAGTTAGACACATGATTTGTTTCATCTAACTGACCAAATCAAGTTTGACAAAGAAAAGTGGTATACAGTAGGATAATATTTGATATGCATTAAAAGTCTCAATAAAAGCATATGGACCTTCTATGATGCATCATTTTGGATCAGACCTGACGTAAGTTTGGAGAAGAGAATGTTGAAAAGCCATATCTGGCATCCTTTGTTTTCTCAATTTACTTGAGAGTTTAGTGTGAACATAGTTGTTTAATCTTTGTGAATATCTGACCATATCAACTTCCAAAATGTAAAGGCACCTGTAGCAAGTTGATCACCTTAGCAATCAATGCAAGCAAGAATCTGGTTAGGCCATTGGTTGAACCAACAAGCTGGAACCACAAAAGAAATGCATGGTTGGATCCAATATCTAGTCTTACCAAATTTGTTAATATCATCGTTATGGACAAGCAATCAATGTGTAACATTGATGAAACCCTCTTTAACTCAAATAAATAAGCAAAAGTTGTCCAAATCATGTTAGAAAAATTGCATACAGGTTCTAAGATTTTATGATTGATTTGTGATAACCACTTTAGCTAGGAGAGATTAGTCCCCCACACATCAAGAATGAGTTGCAGCTTGTGTATGACAATGGAACAAACTCACAACAATTGCACGAAGGTGAAACACATTCCTGAAATCAACTTGAGGCTTGCAAAATGGTAGCAACTATACTAATGACACTAACTTTAAGAAAGAAGGATCCAATTGTATCGTGAATTGCATGGCATGTCACATGAAACAACTCAAAGGACTCCCACCTTTGCTTTTCCATGGGAAACTTGAGTTGTCTTCATTATAGGGGTTGTTGATGACGTCAGTATCTATGATTTAGGGGAGAAAATACCAGAGAACTCATACTAGTTGCCAAGTCTAAAGAGAGTCAAAGCAATAACATCTAAGTGAGATGGCTTCATGTGATTGTTTTTCACCTCTAGGAAAAAAAGCTTCATGCCTTCAATAGGAAACCTATTAATTCTCTTTAAAAGGGGGCTGTTGATGACATCAAGATCGACTATGTAGGGGGAAAAAATAGATAACATGTATCAGTTACCAAGTGTAAAGAGATTCAAAGCATTAGTATCTATTTGAGATGGCTTCACACCCCTTGGAGAGGAGCTTCATTCATGCCTTAACAGGAAACCTATAAGCTCCTATCAAACAAAATCAATTCTAAAGTAACTTCAACTAGCAACTAGTAAAATGTAGGCTATATACTAGCCATTCATCTAGTTAAAAAATAACATAAATTTCAAACCTTGGAATGAAGTTAAAACCATCACGACTACAATAACCCTAAAGAGAATCAAAATAAAGTCCTAATGGTCATATGGGTGCCCCCTCTCCTCCTCCCCCCTCCCTCCTTTTCTTTAATGTGGTCTTGGATGTGTGACCAAAATCTATTGGCTATGCTAGTTATTGTCCAGTAATTTAAGAATTTCTAATCAAAAGTTACCTTCTGTTCTTAAATGCCACAGGACAAAAAAGTTTTAGCTAAAATGGGAAATTCCATTTTTCAACTTCTCGCATTGCCTTTTTGTACATTATGTAGGAAAGTTCCATATTTCAAGACATAGAACCCACACAAGCAGTGTAAATGTTTTAGAAGAATGAGTGATTATTTTCTGGTTATTCAAGGAATATTGTATAGACCTTATGTTACAATAAGAGAATTCATTTGACTTTGCCTTTTTTGCTTCAAATAAGATTGGAGGCAAACATTGATGTCAAATGGAAAAGGCAAGAAAGAAAATGAGCAATACTCCGTATTTGTTTTTTGTTTCCTACATGGACAAAACCATGGTGGCAAGAATCATCATCTATTCAAATGTTCAAATCTATTCTTGGAATCTTATGACTACTGGCATCGCTATGGTTTACTCCAAGATTTGGTCCTTCAAAGCTCCTCCCAGGGCTATTAGTTTTCTTTGGACCGCTAGGGCTGGAGAAAATCTTGACTCAAGATAATCTGCAGAAAAGAGGGAGAATTATGGTCAGTGCTTGCCCTTTTTGCCTTCATGCCTCTGAAGATTCGAACCACCTTCTCATTCACTGTTCTTTCTCCTCTGATGTTTGGAGCTCTGTTGTTGCTCAATTTGGTGTTGGCTTGGGTTATTCCTTCGTCCGTGACTGAGCTCTCCTTCGCTTGGGATATTATCTCTGTCTCTCCTCAGTGTTATTACTTGTTGTAGCTTTCTTTATTTTCCACTATGTGGAGCCTGTGCTGGGAGCGTAATAACAGAGTGTTCAATGGTACGGCATAATCTAGTGCGGCAGGTTGCAAGACGTAGCCTCACCAATTGTGTGTCGTGGGCTGCCTCCCTCCAGGACTTCAGGAACGTCTCAATGTCCGACATTTTACGTGCATGGAAAGAATGCGCAGATCTCACTTGTCCTTTTTCTGTTTAGTTTTGGTGCCTTCATCTTGGCCTTGTGTGTGTGATTCTCTTGTTGGTTTTTGTTTTCGCTCTTTGTATTTGCACCTTTGGTGCTCTTCTTCTATTAATATATGAACCATTTCAAAAAAAAAAAATGGAACAATCGAAAAGCATCCTGTATTATTTGTTCTTTGTGATTTTTATTGAGTTGTAGAACCTTTAAGGATAAAATTGTACAGAAATTTCTAGGGTTGTGAAGTAGCAATATCTATTATATATGCTTGTGGACATAACTGTGTAAAATAAGTTGAAGGTCTCTAATCCTATGTGAAATTCTTTTCAGGAAAATTCTGCATCAACCACTATGAAAGCCACAAAAGATCTTACAATAGAAGAGGTTTAACAATCTTATGCTAGAAAGTTCTATATTTCAATGAGGTGGTTGTCTCTAGAATTTGGTGGAAACTTTTAACATCATTGTGCTTTGGAATTCTATGTAGGAAAATTTCCAAACAATTTTGGATCTAGCCATAGAACCTGCTGTACTCAAAGAGGTGCGATATGTCTTGGTTTTTTGGTTTGTGATTCTCAATGATTTTCTGTTCCATGGAGCCTCTTAGGCCGAATTGTGTCTGTGGAACCATGAAATCCTAGAACTACAGTATAGCTGCCATGAATGTTCACCTGCGCACTAGGGAACACACATCATTATCTTGTGCACCCAAGCGTGGGGCCATTAAATGGAGTGGTGAAAGGCCCGTTGAATTGGATTGATTAAGCCATGTTTTTAAAGACCATAAATTCAGGGATTAAGAAAGTAATTCAAATTGATGAAACTTTGAGAGCTTTAGAAATATGGCTTGATCAATCCGATCAAGGTGATTTTTGTGGACAATATATTGAAGGAGGAAAATATTTCAACGGGCCCATCACCACCCAATTAGTGGGCCCCATGCTTGGATGTGCACGATAATACTGTCCGCCCCTGTGCGCGGGGTGAACATCATCATATGAAAAATTCATTTTCCTATGATTAGGTTTTTCTAGGTGTTAGAATAAAAACAAGGAGAAAAAAAGAGAAAACAATGACGGAGGAAGATTGAGAGAAATCATTCTCTTGAGTTGCATTTCTTGTTCTTTCTAACAAAGGAGGATAGATGTATATAAAGAGTACAAAGAGTCAATCGAGACGAGGAAACAGGAAAGAAAAATCAGTTACACTAACAAAGGAGGATAGATGTATATAAAGAGTACAAAGAGCCAATCGAGACGAGGAAAAAGGACAGAAAAATCAGTTATTGTAACTTATTTTTTTTCCTTTTTCCTCGTCTTGATTGGCTCTTTGTATTCTTTATATACATCTATCCTCCTTTATTAGAAAGAACAAGAAATACAAACTCAAGGGAATGATTTCTCTTAATCTTCCTTCATTGTTTTCTCTTATTTTCTCCTTGTTTTCATTCTAACACCATGAATCAAATGGGCTAAAGGTCATTTGTGATTGGTCCTCCAACTACTTGAGTTTTTCATCCCCATATCCTTACACATGTAGAAGTGGTAAGCCTCTCATGTACTGTGATGAAAGGCCACATGCAGTTTAGCTGATCAAAATAATATCCTTGACCTTCAGTTAGGAAAATCTTCAAGGGGAGAAATGGATAGTCAAAAGAAATTTTAGTTCACTTTTTTATCTGATACTTGTTTCGTTTAGGATTGCCATAACAAGTTGGACTGACTGGGTGATTGGTGGATTTTATCAAGTTGTAGACAGTTTCATCATAATAATAACCTTTTTTTCAGATGAATTTCCTTCCTAGCAAAAGTAGATTAATAATGAAACTTACCTCAATTTTTTAATACCTACTAACGTTCCTTAGAATTGAGTTGGGTAAAGACTACGCACATCCAAGTTAAAGGTTTCTAGATGATCAATTTGATTCTCATGATATACAACCTACCCACATTATTATTATTTTATTTTGATGACCGAGGTGTGTAGGACCTCTTAGAGCACCCGACTAGTCCTCAAGGCATATGCAAGCCTCCCTACCCATACACACCAGTGTAAAACTATGGGGAGTGGCCCTTTGGGGTGGGATGGGATTCCTCAAGACTTCCGCTTCCTGAGGCGGGTTTATGGCCCACATTATTACTAACAAAAGACCATACACTATTAAAAAAAATCTAATTATGGGGTGGATCTTTTAGGAAAAAATGAAGAATTATATTTAATTATCCCCAAATGAGATTGTGTTTTACATAAAAATCCTCTAATTAAATGGTTGGGGTTGTCCAATCAATTCAACGCTAAATCCACTTCCCATTCAACAGGGCTTACTTAATGATTGATTTGTATCACAGACAAGTTAAATATAAAAATGGTTTTAAAAGCCCCACATTGAGTAGAATATTTATTAGGAGAAAGTGGAAGTAGTAGTATAACTTCATCTACCTTCACTAACACCATTCTTTCCCAAAGTTTATCCGATTTAGTGGTAGGCATGATTTTAGGAAGTGGAACTGTTCAACTAGGACCAATTGATTAATTCAGATCTCATTGACGTTGATGTACATAGGAGGTAAAAGGGATACCTACGCACCTGCGATAAGAAATGCAATTTTGGTGATCTTCTCCTACCTTATTAACACCTCCATTCTCATGTATATTACTCAAAGATCCTCCAACATGATTTATAATATAAGAGAAAATGAGGAAAGAACTTTTAAAGGTGGTTTCGGCATGCATGTAGGAAACCCAAAAAAAAAAAAACTCTAGTGCAGAAAATTGAAAGGTTGAAGTAGAAGGAACAAATAGGGAGAGGGAAACCTTTAAAAGGATGGAAGGTACAAGTAAATATATGATGGATTATGGGGTAACAAGAGGGATAAAATGGTCTAGTAGAATTAAAAGTTGACTCCAGGTAGATGAGATTAGTGGTTTTCACGATGTGATGATAATAAGCATCTATTAGATTAGGGGGGAATTTAAAGGGAAGCAGGGCAGGGGCCTGTGGCTCCTCCTCTCCAAAAAAAAGAATTTTGTTTTTGTAACGACCCTGACCCGACTCAACCTGCACAATATTGTCCACTCTGGGACTCACACTGGCCCGCACGGATTTACTTTGGGCTTGGTCTAACTCACAAGCCCAAAACGCGTTGTGCTGTGTTTGGGATCTGCTCCCACTTATAAACCCCTGAAATTTCTATCTCCTTGGAGATGTGGGACTTTTCCCCCCATCCACACACCCATACATCAGTCCGCCGCCGGTTCGACCGACGGGGACAATTTTCTCAGTTCTGGCCCTATTGGGCTCGGCCTTCTGGGCCTCTGGGCTACTAGGGCCATCACAATCCACCCCATTTAAGCCTAGAGCCGCCCTCGGCTCGATTCGGCCTCATGGGCTCCTAGGATGGGTCTCATTCAACCCCACTTAGGTCTAGAGTCGTCCTAGGCTCAGCTCGATAACTCAGTCGGCTGCTTGGCCTTTGGGCTGTCCTGGGCTCAGCTCAACTCAACATAGGGGAGGGGCAAGGGACCCATACAAGCAGAGGGTTTGAACCTTGAGCTTTGATTCCATTTGTAACGACCCTGACCCGACTCAAGTTGCACAGTACTGTCTGCTCTGGGCCTGCACGGCTTTACTTTGGGCCTGGTCCAACTCACAGGCCCAAAAGGTGTTGTGTTGGGTTAGGGGTCTGCTCCCACTTATAAACCCCTGAAATTTCCATCTCCTGGGTGATGTGGGACTTTTTCCCACATCCACACGTCCATACAACATTCCGCCGTCGGTTCGACCGACCATGCCTATCGGTCTGACCGACGGGGCCCAATTTTCTCAGTTCTGGCCCTATTGGGCTCGGCCTTCTGGGCTAGGGCCATCACTGTTTTTATATTAGAGTTTTTTTTATGCTAGTTAATATAAAAAAATATTTTTATACAATTTTTGTAAAAAGATTGAATTGTTGGCTCCTTCTGAAAATAAAGACATTCTTTATTGGCCGCATCAATGTCTAAAATTTTGTTAATTTCTAGAAATATCTCTAGATTAATTCCTAAATTCTAGTTAATTTTCTTTTTATCTTTTCTATCTAACCTTCAACGCCCCGTCAGATTATCAACTTTTATATTGTACAAGTGTCCAGGTGAAAATGGAACTTTTGAGAATCCAAAGAATTTTTTTTGCTTTGCTGTGGGTCTCTCTTTTTCTTTTATTTTGAAAAAAAATTGCTATCACAATATAGCCCATGAAATAGTTTTGTGGAGCTCTGTTAAGCCACTAGCACCTTTGTACTTGCATATAGTGCTTCAAAACAGATGTGTAAAGTATGAATCTTAATCAGGTGGGACATTTTGGATATGCCATAACCATAAATCAAGGTGGTTGAAGGAACTTTAGTGCTAGATTTGATTAAGAAATGGTTGGTTATAGAAACTTCATTGATCTTTAGTGCTAGATTTGATTAAGAAATGGTTGGTTATAGAAACTTCATTGATGGTCCAGACAAATCCAAGTGATTTGGATTGATTGACAATGGTCTTTGGTATACTATTAGTGAATGAAGGGTCCCCAACCTAATGAGAAGGTAGGGTCCATTGTCATGTGATGTTCACATCTAGGTTGTATTTGGAATATGTATGAAAGCATCCGTACACTTTGCAATCTTCATTGTTGGCTACATCTACCAAGTTCTTGTCATATTGATGTTTCTAAGCTGTGGAGGTGTCATTTTTCCTAATGCAGGAGAAGTCCTCATCCATCATTGTTAACCCGATGGGACCTTTTACACCACAACAGGTATTATCTTTTTGTTCTATGTGATGTTTAATGGCAGTAAATATTCATACAAGTTTGTTTGATATGCATGAATTCTTTGATTTCTCAGGATACTTGCAGACAAGATGAGCCTGATCATCAAAATGTTACTGACGTTGGATTTGATGGCAAGACATCGATAAGTCCAACAGGTATGGCTGCCACATTTGGCAATTCTCACCTAAAAAAAGGAAATATACCATGTTTTATAGAACCACATAACCAGCCATATAAGCTTTTTTAGTTGGTGTTCTCTACCCTATTAAATCATCAGAAATCTCATGACCATCCAGTTTTGGCTTTGTTGAATCAAAATGCTGACAATTGGCTGCTGTTATCTATAATAATGAGTTAGGATTAAATAACATAATCTGAATGAGGAGACAGTGGACCTTAATTTAGAATGTTGGTCCTTCTGAATTTGGGGTTTGCAAGATGGACTGTTTAGAATACCAATACTTGGCACTATATGTTGCCTTAGAACTGTTGCCATTTGAAGAAATAAGGCTGTGTTTCAGATATTCTTTTCCCTTTGTGCAGGTTGTAAAATGGAGACCCCTCCTGTTTATGTTGAAAGCTCAGAGACGATAAGCACAAAACTAAGAGAAATAACAAATACGTTGAAGGCTCTTTCTAGTGCGATTCCTTTCAGCATGGTGACACCTAACACAGATAACCTCAAAAATGGTAATGCCTGCAATGATATGACAGAGTCCTTTATTCCAGGAGATCCAGTCAGCCTAAGAATTAATGATAATTGGGAGGCTACAAGGACCTGCACTCCGGGAGATACATTTAAAGCGAATAGTTGTGGACTAAAGGTGATGCCTCCTCTCTAACATCTCCATGTTTATAGAATGCTTGTTGATGTTCAACCCTGGCATTTCCAATTTTCAATGCTTTCATGTTACTGACCCCAGTTCTCATTTTTCCATGTTGATGTCAGAAATCTCTAGTTCAAGAATACCTCAAATTTCTAAATTCGGCTAGCAAGTAAGTAATCCATTCTCCGATAAGTTAATTTCTAAATACATAGTGATAATTTGGAATCTTGTATGCATCATGTGTATTTACCACACAGACCATTTTCTGACCCATGTAAATGCCACATAGTTTGGAATACAGGATAAGTAGATAGATTTTTACATCATCATAATGCAGCACTAATTTTGAATAATTTATATGACTGGCCTCTTGCTTTATGAAAACATACCTACTCATTTCCTGCTTGATCACTTGAATTCCATAAAACTTGTGGTGGGATGTGACGTTTTTCTATTTTGGTGCTATTTTGGGATGTGCCATTAATCACCATCTTTTTGGTTACTTCCTACTGTTGACATGGTTAAACAGTTTAAATAACGCTTTGAAGTGTTTGACACATCAACTTTGAATAATAACTCAAATGCAATATGACACAGATAGTCACACCAATAAAGATCCTTGATAATGGTCAGGAAAAGATCAATGTTCAATCTTATGGCAGTCTGGAAAAGAAATTGCGGTTCTCTTTCTCACTATAATAATTCTCAATGTTTTGCTGTTACCAAGTCTTTTGAGTTGTTCTTGTAAATGATTTCTATCAGATTTATGTCACAAATAAACCTTATGATACCTTATATCATTCGCAATTCCCACACACCTCTGAACACTAAGAGATACAACATAGATTTCAGGGCCCATAGATTCTATTCTTTTGCCTTTCTTTCTTTCTTTCTTTTTTTGGTGACACTTTTTTTGAGCGGTAAAAAAAGGTGTCACAAAAAAAAATATTAGTGACACTTTTGGAAGAACAGTACTTAAACAATATTAGTTTATCTGAAGTTGTTACTCTAGTTTTCAGTACGATGAATTCCTGATCATATATTTTTTCCTTTTGTCACAGGGATGAATTGAAAAGACTCAAGGTAAACTCGGTTCTTCCTTATGGTCACATAGAATGAGACTAACAATAGCCTTCATTTTACCTATCAAGAGCCTGCAAAATGATGGACTGGTCATCAATTTTGCAGACCCTTCATGAAGGAACAAGATTATTTGATAAATATATAAGCACAAAGGTCCACCTAATTTCAGAATTGGATGCCACAAGTTTACCATTTAGCTAATGATAAGGAATATTTCTCATCAATTCTAATCTCACCCAACAAGTTTATCTCCTTTCATCTCATTTGGGAACTGCATGGATGTTTATCTCTATAGGGAATAGGAGAGAAGAGAGCCAGTTACATACTTGAACTTCGTGAAGAATCTTCTGAACCCTTCAAAAGTGTAAGAACAATTGTTTTTTGGTTCTATGAAGAATTTGCTAATTTTGTTATCTAGAGAAACATATATCTCACCTTTTCTTAATCAGCTATATTAAATGGTCTCTGCCTTTGATTTGCAGCTTGATAATTTGAAAGAAATAGGCCTATCTTCGAAACAGGTATTTTCTTCTGTTGCTATCTAATGATGTCTTCATGAATGTCATTTACTAAACTATGTCATTGCTGATGAATTCCAACCATTCGAAGGGCAAAAGCCTTATTGGAAGTACAAATTGAAAATTGTTGGCGAACCTTATGAATTTCTTCCCTTCTAAAGATATAAAACAAGTGAAAAAGACACAAATGCTCAAAATGCACATATCACATGAAAGAGAGGCACCATTCTTTTTAATGTGGAAACCCCTCCAAGATGAAAGGAAAAACCATGGGAAAAGCTCCAAAAAACTTCCACGGTCAAATAATGGGATTACCAGAGACTACTCTCCAAACTCCTCTACCTAAGCAAGAGATTATGCTAGGATTACATGCAAAACTCCTCTGGTCAACAATAATACGCTAGGATTACAATCACAGAGCTCTTGGATTACAAATACAATGGTACTTCTCAGTTCTCACCAATGGTGGAATCTCTTGGCAAAGATGAGTTGAATGAGCTTCCTTCTTAGCTTTCTTCATTCTTTTCTCTCACTCTCCCCTCTTTCTCATCCAAGAGGTTTTTCTCATGCAATTAGGGTTTCTATGAACTCTTCTCTCCAAAGAAAGGTTTTTCTACTACTTCAATACATGTCTTCTTAACGTTTGACAAATGGAAAGGGGTGCAACTACAACTTCCATAAACATAGCTTTAGTGTATGGTAGATAAGGACCAGCACTTTTGCTAGATATATTCCAAGAATATTCCCTTCACATTGTCATGTGAGTTACCACACCCTAACTTATGGTGAAAGTCAAATTTTTTTTGGCTACTAGTGGGCCACCATCTCCACATGAGGTGGACTCCCCTTTACTAAGAGTGAGTGAAACATTCCCCATGCATGCTGTCTTTGCCCAAGTTGTGCTTTTCTTTTGTGACACATTTAGTCATCATATCAGTCGGATTGTTGTTGGTATAAACTTTCTCCAAACACATTTAGTCGTCATGTCAAATGATGCATTTTTACTCAAAAAACAATGGTGCTTTAATTGTCACATCTAACCACATGCATTTCTTGCTTCAAATCCAACTATAGTATAAACTTTTTCAACCAAAGCATCTCTTTACAAGCTTCAGTGACTACAATATATTCTGCCTCCATGGTTATTGTGCAACACACTTTTGCAACTTCGATTGCCAAAAGATAGCACTCCCTAAAAAGGTGAACAAAGAACTAGATGTAGGTTTTCTTTGATCTTGATCACCTACCATGTTTGCATCTGCAAACCCTTCTATCACACGTGACGAATTTCCAAAGCTCAAACGTACTTTGGATGTACTTCTCAAATAGCTCAAAATCCATTTCACGTACTTTTACTACACATATCTTTAGTGTATGGGAGATGAGGACTACAACATTTGCTAAAGATATTCTAAGAATATTCCCTTCACATTGTCACGTGAATTTACCACGCTATAAACTAAGGTGAAATTCAAATTCCTAGCTATTAGTGGGCCACCACCTCCACATGAGGTGGACCCACCCAACAATCTCCCCCTCCATCTCATTGAAAGAGGAACACCCCTTGTTAAAAGTGAGTGAAACATTCCCCATGTATGCTAACTCTTTGCACAAGTCAAGCTTTTTTCTTGGGCACACATATAGTCATCATATCTGCCAGATTCTTGTTGGTATGGATTTTCTCCAAACAAAAATAATGTTGAACTTTAAGAAATTGTTTTATATCCACCCATCATTTTTCAACCCTTCAATTTATCCATATGGTGTCCCACCTCTAAGATAGCTAAAACAATAGAGGAGGAACAATGTCCGTAATGGAAGACTGACAGAGTTTGGATGGATGGTCTTATTTGTCTATTGAGAAGCTGTAGAATGTAGAGTTCTATTTACTTTGATAGAAGTCCAAGTTTCTCATGCTCTTATAAGGTCCGCTTTTTCCCTCTTTTGTTTACCATATTTATAGGCATTTGTGATTCAGAAAAAAATTAGTTGAATCCCTTACTAATAGTAGAATCCAAAACCTGAAAAAGAGCTGTAGGAAAGACAAATGATCATCTTTTGAAAAGTTCACTTTTCTTAGGAAGTAGTTTGCATTCTGCAACCATTTGAAGTACATTTTTTCTCAAGAAGGAATTCACAATGAATGCATTCTAGCCATGAGAAATTTTCTGTTGAACTGAAGAATTAACTATTTATCATATTGTTTTGTTGCAAGCTAGTTTGTTTTCTGTCATACTCATTGTTATCCCATTAATTGGATTTGTATCTAATTTGGACCTATCTCGAGATAATACTCATGGTTGACAGTTAATTTTTAATTTTATTTTATTTTATCTTATAAAACCATACTTACACTAGAAGTGTATATCTTTCAAACCAACTTATCATCATCATCTAAAATAAGCTCTATAAAAAGTTAATACTCCAGTTATTGAATGCCATTAAATGGGCAAGGAGAAGCAAAAGACCGCCTTGGAAATTACTCAGTGGTACGGGAAATCAAAGCTTTAGCATTGACAGTGGATGTTTCCTTTCAGCATTTAAGATGGCCGGTGAATGGGATAGCAGCCTTTTTGTTAAAGCTTTTGTTTCTATTGTCTCTTTGTAACTGGTGTTAAGGGTGTGGGAGGGTTGTTTTTGTGGTCCTCTTTCCTAGCTTTTATTTAGTTACTGCTGATGAATTCTATATCCTTCTTTCTGCATTCCAGATTAAAGGCATCATCATGAAAGAAGTAGCTGGAGATCTTTTCAGTTTGGAGGATTCTGCTGCTTCATTGCAAACCAAGCCATCTGTATAATGTGCTTCATTACATGGCAACTCCATGTTGCCACGAAGTTCTAAACACTTGTATCAATGCGTCGATCAATTTTTTTTTTTCAATTCTTTCCCTTATGTGTGCTGAATGTAAACTGGATTTGAACTGTTTCCATGAGTTATTGATATCCTTATAATCCACCATTGTCTCCATCAGTGTATTCATTGACAGTGCTGGCAATTCCTAACCTTTTATCCTCTCTAGGCATTTAAGTTGAACACGAATCTGAAAACAAAATCTGTCGAACATGAATGAAGCACGAGGAAACAGTCCTCTTCTTTGACAAGAATAAAAAAAGAACACCTATTAGCTACACCGAATGGCCAAGCCAAGTGCCCCAACCCAGCCCCACAATTCAATGAAAACTGATTTAACAACTAGCAATGGAATATATTAAGCCCAGTTCTTGGACATAAGCCTGGATACTAGGCCAGTAAACTGAAGTTCTAAATTTGATGAAATACGAATAATCACACCCTTCATGGCCAAAAAATTGTTCATTTCAGCCATTACTGGGCCTAGATTATTTCTGAAAAAAGTTCCTGCCAACATTATGGCCCAGACCATGCTCGATCTCAATGTAATCCTATCATTTTCTTCACCTATACTGGTATGGTTGCACCTTTTTGGCCAAATTAGAAATGTGCAGAACACGAAGAAACAGAAGCAACAGTCTTGTTAAAAAGAAACTAAGAAGATGGTCACCTAAAAGTTTAAATCACTACAGGGCCAACCCAAGTTGAATAATGTAGAGAAGTTTCACCTCTATTTAATCATATTATTCTTTAATTTTAAACTTTTATGAATAAACAAATTACATTCACGATTATATAATTTGAATTATCAATTAATAATAAAAACTTTATTTATCTATAATTTGAATTATCAATTAATAATTTGAATTTTTCACGATTATGATCTGTGGTTCTCGTTTTGTATGCTCTCTTCCCTTTGCGGGTTTTTTTGTCCCCGGCTGTGGATGTGTTTTTTTTTTTTTCTATGTTGGCTATTTGCATGTGTTTCATCTTTAGCTATTAAGGTTTTCTTTGCTTCTCTGGCTTGGCTGTGGATCTGCTTCTTGTACTTCTTTGGGCTTTCTCCCTCTTTTTGAATAAATACTAATAATCCATTAAAAAAAATATTTAATAATATTCTCACTATTCTAGCTCAAATAAACCCAATAAACATAAACATATATAAGAACTTGCGTATGAAATAATGGCCAACAAACACATATTTACCCCATTATTGTTCTATGAATTTGTCTAATACATTTTGGAGTTGACAACCTAGCAAAGTACATGTACTGGATTTTTTCCCGGAAGAAATCAAAAAAATAATTACCTACCAGAATAAATATAAAAGAAAAAAATGATGAAGTTGGAAGCAGGAGTTAAAAAATCGTTATCAGCCGATACGATATATCGGCCGATATTTTTCTCTCCAGCCGATATCGGCCAATATTTTGATATCGGTCAATATGATACGGTCGATATTTCAGCCAATATTATGAATATCAGCCGATAACGATATATATCGACCGATATTTACAACTTCAAAACCGATACATATCGACCGATATGATATGTATCGGCCGATATTATACCCCTGGTTGGAAGTGTCTCTCTTTCCGTCATCAAAAATCAAACAAGAAAAGGTATGGACCATGGACTGAGGTGTTGGTTCATACCAGGGGTTTAAAAAGCGTTTTCGACCAATATATCGGCCGATAACGATATATCGGTCTCTCTCCAGCCGATATCAAAATATCGGCCGATATTTCAGCCGATATTGTGAATATCGGCCGATATTCATTAGCTCAAAACCGATACATATCGACCGATATTTGAACCCCTGGTTCATACTACCTCTTTAAGCACTAACCCAGCAACTATTAGTTCAATCAATATATGTTCCAAAAAATCTTAAGAACTTGCCAGGTTACATCACAGAAATACTATGGCGAAGTGCCAGAAAATATAAGCACAAATTTAAGAGTCATGCTGAGAGGGAAAAAAAGATCCACCAAATATGGTAAGTCATCAATCTAAAGTGATAATTTTACATAATTGACGATTATTTTGTAGCCAACCTAAACAAGGAACCAGTCAGTCTCCCGACCTAAATATGCTCTTTGGCAAAATTCATGGTTGCTTCTCTTGGATCAAGCTTAAAACACATTTTTGGGGTCTACAACAATGTGAGAGAGAGAGAGAGCCATGACTCATGGCATGGTTGATTTGTACACCGTACACATACATAGTTGTGTGTATGAGAAACAATTGACATTAGAGCATGATGAAACATGGGATTAGCTCAAAATCATCTACAGACAATTCTTTAGACATCTTAGGCAATCCCAAAAATGGAGGGAAATAAATGATCTCTCAATATATACAACAACCTCCAAGCCGCACCAGAATGGGTGTGGAAGCATAGGGATCGCATCCAAAGGATTAGTTGCCGACCAGGCCTTTGCAAGATGGCTACACAAGGATTGAGCCGATTGACCAGTGTATTTCCACATCTTTACAGCCACCCCAGAAAGAATCTTCCAAAGAGCTCCTCAATCGAGTGTGTTGGATCAGATTTACCATTGATCCACACACCATTGATGTAGTTGTTACTTGGAGGAGCCATCGTTTCCACCAAAGCTCAATGAAATATGAAATGTGCATCAGCTATCATCATCCATAGGCCCAATATAAGTAAGATCTGTTCTTCTAACCCTTACTGCCCCTTTGAGCCAGCTGCAGGCCTTCAGATTACCCTGGTCGCTGCCAACACCAACATTACTGCTGCTGGAAACAGGCCCAGACCCTGTTGCATCATCCATAAGTGTCCACGGGTCAATTTCAATCTCAGGGTCCTGTGATGGCAATGGCTTTCCTTTCCCAGGAAAGTTGGGGGAAGCCCGGATGGAAGAGGACGAACTTCTTTGAGGTAAGTTGAAATTTCCTGGCTGGAGTGCAGGAGTCGATAAGCTTGACTGCAGTGAACAAAGGGCTGCAGCCGATACCATAGGCAGCTGACAGGAGGTGGAAAATGGCAGAGAAGGGGGAAGCACAGGCATTGCTGCTTGAATACGTCGCCTGATTGTTGCAGGCAACTGCATGCGATCCAAGTCAGCCTGCAAAAAAGCAAAAATAATATTACTCCATAATTACAACGATTTTGTGAAAATTATAGGATCATGAATAACTGTTTATGCACTTCTAACTTCTGCAGGGTCATGTAAAATGAATTGCATAAAAAATATTTCAGACCGGAGTATGGTCCCAAAATCCCTCAATCTCAAAATTTCAATTTTCTATTGGCTTGATCAACCCAACCAAGAAGATTTTTGTGGACCCCATAATCAAATATAGACCTTTCCAACAGATTCATTAACCCCAAATAGGGGTGTGCACAGGGTAATGCTATTAGCCAGGGGACCATTTCGCTATGAATCTTGAATATTTCAGGCATCCACCATTCATGGTACATCAGATAAACAATCTTCATCCTTAAACATGATCCTAAATGCACAAACCCTAGGATCTCACACCATAGATGACTGGACGCACAGGGCACATAACAATCACTCAAACTTCAGTGAAGTCAGAACAGCCTTCATAACTACTATAGTTACTATTTTTGGATCCTTTTTTTTTTTGGAAATGTTATTCTATCAAGGGATCCACTCCAGACTCTTTTTTTTATCCCCTAAAATGACCCTTTTTGGGGAGATATGGACAATGACAGGTTGACAGACTGGGACAATACCTCCAAGAATGGTATCGCAACAGAACCAACACCAGTAAATACACAAGGATAAAAGCATGTAAAATTGAAGTCAGCTGAAAATGGGTTAAATAGCTAAGATGACTATCCAAATAGAAGGGAATAAAAAATGAGGGATATGAATGCATCTGTAAGAGCATGGTCTTGGAGAAAAATATTTACCAAGATACAACTAAGAGTGCCTACCCCATATCAATGGGATACATGGCCATAATGATGATGATGATCTAAACAAGCACATGGGATCGTTTGTCATTTTCCAGAGTATGGAAAATGAAATCCTTCTTTTTTCTTCTATGAAATGAGGGCTCTTTGTCAAGACCACAAGAAATGTAAAATTTTCCTCTCCTTCTAAGGAATCCATTTTCCATAGGGAGATAAAAAAACTTATTGAGGAAAATAAAAAAGTTTTTCTCTCTCAACAAGACAATGCTTTGTTCATTTTTAATGAAAATAAAGATTTTGATGCAAACAACCAAAACATTGGGTTCACAATCCAACATGAGGCTGGATTTCATAGCACTTGTTGGATAATATAAAGAGCACTTGTTGGATAATATAAAGAGAACCCTAACATTAATTTTTTTCCATGGAATTGTTTTCCTCTAGAAAAGAGAGAAACGTCATAGGGAATAAATTTCCAAATCCAACTATGAGTACCTAACCCAAAATCTAGAGAATAAATGATCATGATGATGATTTAAATGAACACATAAGGAATGAAAATAACAAGCATGGAGGAATCTATGGAAGTTTTGGAGAAAGGTGCAATGGAAAAATCAACCCTTGATTTTGCATTAGAAATGTCTTCTAAAGAATGACCTTTTCACCATCCTTAATAGCTCATATTCCCTATGCTTGGCTGATCTACAAAGGTCCTTGAGAGTTTCAATCCTTTGGTATTTCACCCTTTTCACCACAATATAGAGCTTCTGATGGGAACACAACAATAAAAAAGAGAACCCTTTCAAGGTTAGTCGCAGAATTAAGGTGAAGAGTGCAACTTGGGATGAGTTCCAGGACTTTTCCATCTCAAATATTTTCAGAGCCTGGAAGAAGCCCATTGTTTAGTGTAGTCTTGTTCTTTGTTTTCTCAGTGGGGCACTTTCTTCTTGTCCTAGGTTATTTTTGGGTTTATGAACGTTGGGTGTTTTGGAAGTTCCTTATTGTTATTCTGTAAATCTCTGTTCGGCCCACTTCTTGTGCCCCTTCAATGAAGTGACCATTAAAGATCTATTAAAAAACAGCCCTTCAAAGAGTGCCTGTTACAAATCACAAACAGATAATTTTCTATTAAACCATAGAGAAAAGACATTACTGGAGAGAGCCTTATAAAGCAACAAAGGAGGCTAATTTTGGACGTTTATGCCAAAAGCAAGAAACAAATGGGAACATAAAGAATTGCCACAAAATAGAGGTGGAATTTGAAAAGGAAAAAAACAACAACGAAAAAAAAGAGATGGAAGAACCACGTCCTTGCCAGTGTAAGGTGTATTAAAGATCAAAAAAAAATCAATGGATTCTACTGAAGAATTAAAAAACAAAAGATTGATGGAGTACATATTTTAAAGACCTATTTATTTATTTAGACAAGAACTTGTGACACAACTAGTAAGAGTTCAAGGTAACAACCTAAAGGTTTGGGGGCTCAAGTCTCATGGGCGTAAGATAGACAATCGGTCCATGGACACAATTTGCCAAATCTGAATATAAAGGCCAACACCAGATTGATGGGATAAATAGCTTAGATAATAATGACCTATTTAATTAATTTTTATGTTTCTTCCCCACATTTTTTTTGTCAAAGACGCGATAAGAGGCATTGTCAAGCAAGTGCAAGTTACTTGCCCTTGGACATTAAACATAGAATACTTTTAAAGGTCTATTAAACATAGAATGCTTTTGATATAGATATGGATCCAGCAGCGAATGAAAGGACAACGATGAGATACTACAGCAGAATCTTTGCCAATAGGGTTTAATGATGCACTTACATCTCTAGAAGAGGAAGATAAGAAGTTGCGGAAGGAAATTCCAAAGGCATATTCTTAAAAAATTAGACAACTCTATGTTGTGGCCAGAGTCTAATATAGCATTTCCAAACAAATCCATTTGGAAAATTTTGGCTCCCACTGATCTTTCTTTAAAAAAAAAAAAAACGCTCCATTGGATGTGAAGGATTTTTGTTGATCAACCACATTTCAGAAAAGTCCTCACCTAAGATCATCTAAAGAAGAAACATTTACCAGCCTGTATATATGCTTCTTTCTTGAGCTCATCAGGTATGGGTTTTCTATTAAATGGACTAAAAAGCTATATGAAATGGATCAAGAAGAATATAGCCAGCAAGAAACCCACACAACATAGGCTACCCTAGAAACATCTAAGAGAGAGAGAGAGACCCAATCTCTTTTGCTAATGAATCAACCTATGCAATATTGTGATGCTAGGAAAAATGTAACCATTGAGATACAGGAGGTGGCAGTTTACTACCCAAGAATTTTCGTTGGCAATCCCCACCAATAGTGACTTACCTACATTGTATCCAAGAGTTTTCATGGATCATTACATTTCAAAAAAAGGGGGAAAATCCATGGACTACCCCCATCTTTAAGCCATTGAATAATCATAAAGGAGTCACCTGCCACTAAATCACCTGCTCATTTTCTCTCAGCCATTACCACACTCGAAATCTAGCCACCTAGAGTCCAAGTCCCTTCTGATCATCCTTTCTTAGCCTGTTTCCCAAATCTTGAGATATTCCAGGTTCATACCAAGTTCCAATGGATAGTAGTTAGGTTCAGGTCCTTCTAACAGAAGAAATTAAAAAATTATGGAAAGTTTTATCACTGGTAATTGCTTGGTTTGTACGGAAGAAGACAAATAGGAGGACCTATAAAAAAAAAAAAAGCCCTTCCATGAGAAGCTATTATGGAGATGGATCAACAAAATGAAAGTTCGGTGAGCAACTCTAGCTAAGTCGTCCATTTGAGCATTAGCAATGGAATTCAATCAGATTGGAAAGGACAGTTCCTTTTACCTTCTTTTCTTTCAAGAGACGATTGCAAGAATAGTTGCTGCTTCTTGAAAGCAGTTGCAAATACCTGATCTTTTGATAAACATCTCAAGATTATCTCAGTATTCTCTTCGCCCATGATACTTTTCTACTATTTTCAAAATATTGCTAAAAAAGACATCATCATGATATTTGATGATATTTTTTTTTTATGACCGAAGGTGTCCAAGTGTCTCACCCGACTAGTTCTTTGGGGCATGTGCAAGCCTCCCTAGACACATATGCCGGGTTTAAATAGTGGGACCTTACTTTATACATATTCCACGAAGAGTGGCCCTTCATTGGAGTTATCAAAGATTGAACCCAAGACCTCAATCCTGAAATCTTGTGTCTCAACCACTAGGCAAACCCCTTGGGGTTTAATGATATTATCACTAGCTCACAATAATATCTTAATATTATCCCAACAATAACCCAAAACCTTAGCTCAAGCGGGTAGCTCAGTTGGCTTGAGCTTTTAGGAATAGAATTCAAGTTTCAGTTTTGACTCCTCCCAAAGTAACCCCGTGCAAGAGGCTTGTAGGGAATACCCATTTTATTAAAAATATAATAATAAATATTAAAAAATCAGCTAAAACCTCTATGTATTTTCAATTTATACATTTTTAATGTCTTAATTATATTTTAATGCATTTTATTGTTTTTAACTACTTCATTGCAGCAAGATTTTCCAGATAATATCCCGATAAAAATCAATACATTTGTCCACTCCCTCATCCAAGGATAGAAAGTTGGACATTTTTTACTATTTGAATGCAAAATCCCAAAGTAAGCCAATACCATGCTTGAGGGTGGCTTCATGTATACGTGAAGTTAGTCTCACCTCCACATGGGGTGGAGAGACCCGTGTTATTCTAAAAACGGCACATTCCAAGGAATAAAAAGAGCTCTTCAATAGACACTAATTATTCAGAGAAATCAAATAAGTACCAAAAAACCTAACACATTAATTACAGGAAAACAAATATTTTGACAGAGCCAATTCAGCACACTGGACATTCAGATTATTGGCAACCACAGGTCTTTCTCAATCTGAAAGATTTTAGGGAATCCAACACCATAATGGACCATCAGATTATTGGTGTAGATTCCCAAAAGGAGTAAAACGTGTGAAAATGAGTCTCAGTGTGTTACACACATCGACTGGGTACCATAGTTACACCAGAGGGAAACAAATCACAGATATTTTTCCTTTTTTTCCAAGTGAAATTATTCCTCCAAAGTCAAATAACTGGAACATACCTGCAAACTCTCTGCTACCTCACGATCAAATGCAGAGAAATCTCGAGGAGATTTGACAGTTGACTTGGAGGTAGGTTTGGGCTTCACCCAACTTGGTTTGTAACTGCTCAGCAACCCATGTAAGACGCACAAACACCAGTCGAAAAGGCTATCACCAGAGAGGTCCAATTGTGCAAAAACTGATGCATCAAGCAGAGGTTCCACTTCCCTCTTGCAGAGAGAATTTTTCAGCACAGGGAAAAAGGAATGGTCTGCGTCCTCATGTACCACCCTCGTTCCAAGGAGACGAAGTATAACAGCAGCAAGCATATGCCTCATGTTCCGGCTCAATGGTTCCCTGAAGATGCCAATCTATGAGAAATAATTATAGCTAAAATTTAGGGGAGAGAGAGAGAAAGAGAGAGAGAGTCTTGTCTGTAAAGAAACTTTGGGATTGCATTCAAGCACATAATAACCAGTGCAGGAGCATAATACCACGTTTAAAATCCTTTTTATCAATGTATGCAACATTCTCAATAAGCACTCAGTGCCATCCACATTGATTCAGACCTCTATGATCCATTAAATAGCCAAAAATAAATAATTAATTAATTATTAAAATTAACCATCATAAGAAAAGAAAACTCTATAGTAAAAAAACTCTTAGCCTATCTCAAATTGCAGACATGAATCATGTCACCAAAATCTTTTAGAAAGAATGACTCCACGAAGACTGGAAAATCTATGACATCATAAATGCCATTAGGCCAATCATGAACAAATTATAACAAGCAATGCCAACTATCATAATCATAATCTTTAATTTTTTATTTTTTTTTTGAAGACGGGGGAACCTCGAGCACAGTCCTACTAACCCCCCCCCCCCCCCCCCCCCCCTCTCTCTCTCTTCTCTCTCCGAGTAACGCCCCACAGAATAGCCACTGAGTTACGCCACGGGAACTCAAACCATCCCGCTTCCTGAGGCGGAATATTACCAGCTGAGCTACTCCATGTGGGGTAATCATAGTGTTTAATTAGGAAACTCTTCTTTTTTTTTTTAAAAAGTAACTTCATTAATCAAAAACAAAAGAAGGGATATAAGAAGGACAAGAAAAGGCAGGCCAAAAGGAACCCACAACACGAAAAAAACCACAAAAAACACCCCAACCCATTACAAGAATTTGTTTACAATTTCTGTAGATAAAGTCAACCCCTGACGCGCCATCTCATTAGCTGAGTTAGCTGACCAGGGAACCCAAGCATCTTAAAATCATATATCGCAATAGAATGTCGAATCCTCTCAATTTTATCTAAGAAAATCGAAGGACATAGAGATCCCAAAGCCAACCCCACAACTACCTTGGAATCGCCTTCCACCAAACTCCCTTGAACCACTAACTCCTCCTGCTCCAATATACCTGGCCATAAAGCAAACAGTTCCACCTCAACTACCAAGCTACAAATTGGACCAGCAAAGGAAAGCATTGCAGTCCCCACATCGTTACAAATAACCCCACCATAACCTGCAAGCCCAATCTCTCGCATACAGTTGTTGTCGAAATTGAGTTTGAGAAGCCCAACTGGAAGAGGAGACCAAGAAACTTGAGGCCTTGAATCCAAATGCTGCATAGCAAAATCAATTGAAGCCCAATTCCTACACACATTTGAAATAGATAAGACCCCGAAACTTAATCGACCCAACCATCCACCAAGCCACTCTAAGCTTAATAAGATCAAGCACATTCAAAAGGGAGCATTCCTTGCCTTGAAAAATCCTGTTATTTCTTTCTAAACAAATGGACCATACAATACATAAAACTGTTGCATTCCAAAGGCAGCGACGAAAAGTACTACCTACACCGCCACCTCTTAATTGAATAGCTCACTCCATGCTTGAGGAAGGCAAAATCCAATATCCGACAACTGAAAAAAGTGCATCCAAATCTGATAAGAGAACCAACAATGAAGTAACAAATAATACTGATTCAGCATCAACTAAACACAACGGGCAAGCATTGACGATAACCATCTTCCGTAACCACAAATTATCAATAGTCAAAATTTTCTGCAATCCAGCAAACCACCCAGATTTTCGAATGCACATGAGGAACCTCACCTACCCTCACGAGATGATTGCAAAAAGACTTCACTGAAAAGTGGCCATGAGGATCTAGCTCTCAAATTTGCATATCATTCCCATAACCCACAACAAAACACTTTCCAACAAAAGACATCCATCCTTCCACCATCAAATCCTCCAATTCCCTCCGAAAATGGGGGCCTCAAACCACCTTACTATTTACTATTTCATAACACTCTCTAATCCGTAGCTTCTTTGTTCGCTGCAATAGAAAAGAGAATAGGAACACCATAGCCAAAGGAGGATATCCCAACCATTTGTCCGACCAAAAGAGGATGTCATCACTTGAATAGACACGGTATCAAATGTGGCGACCAAACATCGTCACCATAGAGCAAACACCCATCCAAAATCGAGAATCCCTCCTACTAGCATTAGCAACCCTCCACCCATAACCCTGCAACCTATACTCTTCTGCGAATAATATGCCTTCTATAAACCTTCTGAAGAATCCCCTAATCTCCATAGCCACTTCCCTAGTAGAGCACCATTAAACTGAAGAATTGACCAAATTCCCAGACTGCCTTCCTCCGTAGGTTTACAAACCTGAGACCAACTAACCAAATGGAATTTCCGCCTTTCTCTATCATCATTCCACAAGAACTGCCATTGAACCCTTTCCAATTTATCAACCACTGCTGCTGGACATTTAAACACACTAAGAAAATAAAGCTGGAGGCAAGATAAAATCACCTTAATCAAGATGATCCTACCTCCAATTGACAAATACTTCCCTTTTCAAGCCGAAAGCCTCCTCTCCATTTTATCAATGATCTTATCCTAACACGCCTTTCGAGGCTTACCTTTGCAAAGAGGAATACCAACATACGAGGAAGGAAAGGATGCCACTTTACAACCCAGCAATGCCGCCGACTCCACATACTGCTCATGAGCAACATTCACCCCCATCAATTCGTTTTTTCTCAAAATTAATCTTCAACCCTGAACAAATCTGAAACCATTGAAGAACCACCCGAACCATTTTCAAAACCTCCTCATCTGCCTTAAGAAAGAGAACAATATCATCAGCAGATTGCAAATGGGAAATCTCAATATCAAAATTCTCAGTACAGAAACCTTGAATCCATCCCTGAGATGAAACCACCTGAAACATAAGATGAAGAACCTCGACCACAATAACATTGAGATAAGGAGAAAGAGGATCCCCTAGACGGAAACCTTTCTCCATTCTGAAAAACCCCTTAGGACTCCCATTTACCAACACAGACAAATGTGCCGAAGATAAACATGAACGCATCCAAAGAAAGGTGTAGTTATGGCCATCGATAATGTGTACGGTTCGAATTTTGAAGGGGATAGAGGAGCTTTTTGGGTTGCGCTAAAAGATATAAGGAGGTGGGGGCAAACATTGTGGTGTGTTGGGGGGGTTTTAATGTAGTAAGATATCCCTCGGGGTAGAATTTCAAGATGTTGGAGGCTTTCTTGGAGCTCAAAGAAAGTAATCAACTTGTGGATTACCCCCTTCTGGGAGAATGATTACTTGGTTAAACGGGCAGGAGAAGGTAGCTATGAGATGGATGGATCGCTTTCTAGTGACTTCAGAGTGGGACACTTTTGGTGAGCTCTCTCTGGTGAAATTATCTCATCCTATACTAGATCCCTCCCCAATTTGCTCGACGCGAAAGAGGTCTTGGAGGTTAACAAATTCAAGGAGCTTGGTGGATGGGTGGGCTGGTTATGCTCTGGCTACTAAACTGAAGATGTTGAAGCAAAAAATTAAGGAGTGGTGAAATCTTTGAAGGTGGGATGATACAGGTTCATAAGGAAGAAGTTTTGAAAGAATTGAGTAGTGGGAGGCTTTGGAAGGAACTCGCAATTTGGATGAGGAATCCACTGCTAGAAGAGTACGTAGAGCCAAGATGTGGGATATTGCTAGGCTAGAAGAAGTTGAGTGGAGACAAGACCAAGGTTCTTATGGTTGAAGGAGGGTAATAAAAATACTGCCTATTTCCACAAGGTGGTCAACTTTCGAAGAAAATCGAATTACATCAAATAGATTGGGTGGTGGATGGGAGGCAATTGCTTAGTAAGAAGGATATTCAGCAGGCGGTTCGTAATATTTTTCAAAAAATATTTTACCTTTAGATGATGTATAGGGGAGGGGATGTACGTCTTCCTCTAGAGAGTCCCTCTTGTGTTTGCATTTTGTTGCCCCATCTCCCTGACGCCTGTCTCTTCCTTCCAACCTTTTTCCTGCAGAATCCCATTTTAGAGGTGACCCTCTTTTCCTTTCTCTAGCTTGTTTCTTTTTTTATTTGGCTTACGCGATTGGTTGCTATCTTCACACTTTTTTGTTTGTGAATGTCTTTTGCAACATCAGTGTCCCACATTCAATTCTGATTGTGGAGACGCCTTCATCTTCCACATAAGTTCTTGGTCTTGTCGGGTGGTCTTCTTTTTCAGCTTCGTACTTCAGCTCCGCTGCTATCGAGCCTCATGTTTTTTCAGTCCTCAATGGTCGTGTTTTCCTATGAGGCCCATTGATCATTGGCATTTTTTCTTCAAGTGTTGCCAACCATATCCTCCTATTTGATATCAGTTTTCCCTATCCTTCGAGCTATTTTTGTGACACTTCAACCTTTTCGTCCCTGCGAAAGCGTCTTAACCTCAGTTTGGCTGAATGCTCGGTGGACTTGCTGGCATCAGTGGATCCTCCTTGCGTGTGTTGGTGGTGACTCCCTTGGGTTGAATGCTCGGTGATGAAACACTAAGTTAGAAATAGTTACACAATAGAAGAAAACATAATTTAAGATATGATAGAAATCAAAGAATATAGTCGATTGGGAGAAATGTAAGAGAGTATGAAAAGCCACTAACAAAGTTGTAAGTAAAGTCAAATATGAAGCCTTTGGTGGTTTAAAGTGGGGCATGGCATAGAGTCAGGTTTTGGACAGATCCTTGGTGTGATTCCACCCCACTTACTACATGATTCCCATCCCTCTACTGCTCATCTCTCTCCCGATGGTTACATCTCTAGTTTCTACTCTGTAGGCGATGACCAAATTGTGTGGGATATCTGCTACAGCTAGAACCTGTTTGACGCTAAAACGGATGTTTTCTCGCATATTCTCCTCCTCCTCACTTCTACTTGAATCAGTAACATGGAGGATGATTCCCTGCTCTATTAGCCTGATTCCTCTGCCTTTTTCTCAGTAATGCCTTCCCAATTTTGGGACAACTAGTGTGATTCTGGCATAGAACTGCATCCCTCACACTCCCTTTCTTCACATGATTACAATTGGACCATACAAGGGGTTACACAAAATAAATTGTTAGTTGGCAAAATCTTCATGTGAAAACATGGAAAGACACACACCTAAAATAATAAATTAGTAGATGAAAGATTTCAAAAAATAAAAATTAATAGATGTTAAATGTTAAATCATATGGACTCTCCCTAGAAAAGAAAATAAATTGACATCACATGTGATATGCGAAAAAAAAAAAACACAAGAATTTTAAAGCTATGAAGAATTACAAGTAGCACCATAAATTTATTGTAGGCATGATGCAGTCTAGGGTTTCTCCCAAAATTACAACTTCTAGATCTAAGGTCTTCAAGCCAAAACCCTTTCAAAAGAAACCAAAACCAGCCACAACCACGAAGAATCAAGAAAATCAAAAGAGAAAATGTGAGATATCCTACTTTAGAATAGATCTCACATATGATGGAGATGAATAACTCAATCTCTATTCCAAAGCTTCCAAACTTCACACAACATTCACCAAAAACCAAAAACCAAAAACTGCCATTTCCTTTGGAGTTTTCCTTCATACTTATAAAGTCTCTTAAAAAATGAAACCCTAAATACAATCTCAACCATTAAACATAACGTTGTACTAAAATGTCAGAATTGCACAAACTTCCGCTTGTTGGATAGGTAATTAAATAAACCATCCAATGAGTCCAATTTATGTCATTCGGACATCATATTGTACCTAAAATAAGACTATAAAAAAATCACAAAAATAGACATATTTGTTCTAAATCTAAATAATCTAAAACTACTCAAACTGGTGAACCATGGTGCTCCTGCGTCAAGGACTCTTAAATTAGCACCAGATTTGACAACAACAATATAAAGGCACATCAATCAGCATAAATAACTAACTAAAAACAATCTCTAACAAAAAATAACATTATGTGGTGTTTGCTTTTGCAACCACAAGAGGTTGCATTTTTTAGTCATCATTAACATCATTGGCAGATTCATTCACCCCATCTACTTGGGGTTGGCACTCATATTGCCAACTCGGACCCACAACTTTGTGGTTGCACATTCAGGTGTCGTTACCAATTCAAGACTAATGAAACAACAGCAGCAGCAATTCAATGTTCTCTTACCTATCTGCATAAACTATAGGGAACAGCCTCAAAATAAACTGTAATCGCAACCACATTGAGGCCCGCAATGCTGCTGCTGAGGGTGGAAAAGAATCAGCGGATCGTCTACCCAATCCAGGACTTACGCCTCGTGTACCTTTACGAGTGCTGTTTTTGTTTCCAGTGCCTTCAACACCAGAAGCAGCACCAACCTGCTTAGTTACACCACGAGTGAGATTACTGATTTGCTGCTCAATAATATTCATTTGTTTGATCAATTCATTCGCAAATGTAGTTCGAGAATCATTGGAGCTCTGGTCTATACAAGGAAGAACTAGCTCTGCAAGAGCTTTTTCAGTAACATACAGCTTGCTTGAACCACGGCCATCAGAGTCAAACTTTTGGGAGACTGGTCTTGCAAACATCTTGATGTCTATGCCATCTTCTACAACTTCTCCTTCTTCAAGAGAAACGACTTCCAACTTCCTCTTCTCACCTCTTTTTGCAGTCATATCTGAAACAGAACTTGACCAGCCCCATGGCTTCCAAAACTGAACTTTAGTTGAGAGACCTCTGAGCTGAGCAACATTAGCAAGCCGTTGCCTAATGGACTTCCGACCCAAAAGTACATCACTCCCTGCCAAAAACCATTTAGCATGCAAAAGCAACTCCTCCTCAAATGACCTTCCTAGAAGACATAGAAGTTCTGAATAAAGAGCAGCAGCATCAGGTCTGACGAGTAATCTGGTCAAAACAATTTCAATAAAACTTCTTTCATTCTCAGAAAGTGCATTATCAGTGTTTGTTGAAAGAAATCGAAGGGCTTCCACTAAGGACATGTTATGTGTCTCAACTTTCTCAGTAAGAACTTGTTCATTCAAGAGAAGCCTCAACTCTATCCACTGCCAATGAAATTTTGCCAGTTGCAGTGTATCCAGAACATGTACAAGCTGATCAAGAGGCTTCTCATTATCAGCATACACTTTAGTATCAACCTGGCCAGGGACCCAAGCCCCATCATCCTGCATGAGTGCACATTGGGGCAACCTGCAATCAAGGATTGCATTCAGAAATAGCCGTGCTCGTAAAGGAATGAATGCCATAGTTTTCAAGTGTTTGTCTGGGCTATGCAATTCAAGCATAGCTGCAAACTCAGAATCACTGACATCAGAAGCCAGGAGACCATAAAAAGCATTAGTATCTTGAAAACACACATCACGAAATGGCTGATGTCTTATAGTATCAATTACAGAAGACGATAAGGATTGGTAAAGTTGGATATCTTCACGGTTTGAAACATTGCTGTGGAGAATGTAAGGCCTCCAAATCACCATCCCAAAGATTGAGTAGGCTGGAGGGAGAACTAAACTAAGAGGAAGCATTCGTTGCATCCTTGAAAGGGCCAAAGCATACGTTTCACCAAGGAGCTCCATAACCAATCCATCACAAACTGTCCTACAATTTCCTGCAAGCAACCTAAACCAATGCAGACATACTTCAATGCCACTGTCAACCTTAGAAGCACCAACTGAACGAGAAACCCCATTTGAAGTGGACACTGCACCTCTTATAAACTGTAAAACATCTAGACCCTCCTTTATTCTGAAGACAGTGACCATCCTATCCAGGCTTGCAACCCCATGGACAACAGCCCCGATTACAAGGGCAGAAACAGCAGCAACAGCTTTTGCAGGCCTTCCCAGATACAGTTTAGCAGGACTATTTAAAATTTCATTCGACAGGTTTGCACTTGCATCGTGGGTTTCAGGAGACAATTGGAATTGATTGCGAGAGATCTTTCCAGATGCAAAGGCTCCAGAGACAGAAGAAGAAGCTTCCGTTGCAAGAGCCACCTCAAATACACGGCTCTGGCGCTCCCCAAGAGCTTCTTTAAGCATGCAGAGGGAAGTTATGTGAATACGTATGATGTGCTGAGCACAACTCAACGAACTTCCAGTTGAAGAAAAATTTGAGTAATTACTCCCTGCACTGAAATCTGGAAGCTTTAATATTACTGATCCAAGACTGCCAACAATAGCAGAGACAGCAGAAGCCACAAAAGAAGGATCCCACTCTTGAGCTGCAGCACCGCTCTGCCTAACAAAGTCAACTAAGTTTGATACAATCTGTTGTGCTATTTGATAAACATTATCCCATTTTTCTGTGCCAGATGTACCTTTTGGAGCACTAGTAGTAAAAAGTTTTCTTTCCTTGCCATAAAGATTGTGCAAAGCTTCCTCAACAAGTCTATGCACTATCTCTTTCATGGTAGAACCTGCCCTTGATATCCGTCCAGTTATCTTCTGACGAAAATAATCATCAACATCTACCATTCCTGCTGCGACTCCAACAAGTGAGAATCCTAACTCACTGTCCAGTGGCCTCACAGTTTCAAGTTCAGCAAGAAGTCTCTGATCACATGTTAATTTAAAATTCTTCTCCCACTTAACTACACTAGGAATACTTCCAAATTTCTTCAAAAGATTCCGAGCATAAACAAAGACTGGTGAACCAGACGCTCTTCCATTCGTTGTCATGACTGCTAAAGATCGAAGCATAGCAGCTGACAGGACTTCAGGAATAAGATCAGTTGCTATGATAATATTCTCATACCTGGATTGCAATGATTGTTAGATAAATACGGCATGGCCAAAACACATTAATCATGACAAATATTGCACTAAATACTGATACAGCACAACAGTGAATATTATCTAAAATGGAGTCCATCTCACAAGATAAAGGTCGACGACCTAACATATTAGCTACAGATAATATGGCAGTAGGATTAAAAGAAAACAATTGCTAATGACAGATAATGGCATGCCAAACTGCAACAATAACTTTCAGGTAGTTCAACATCTAAGTGGGATGCCAGAACACGTCAACAACAGACCTGACAAAGACGAGTCACAGACATGGATTACGATGGATTCCTGGCGAATTTGTACAATACATAACATCACCAGAGTATGTATGATTGATATATAACTTCAATTCAACATCATCACATCATTAAACCCATAGATCCCATGTGTGTGATGTTAAGACGGCCAGTGTTATATTGATGAACTGGTGTTAGTAGACCAGATCTCCCAAGGCCTTATTTTTTTAGGAAACAATATAAATAAAGACCAAGGAAAAGGTACCGACAGCTAGTAGTTTGGCTTCAATATTTTGATTCAAAGAAATGGATTTTTAGAGTTAGAAGCAAAACACCAAGAGGAAGTATTGTATGGACCAGATTCAGGTTTTCTTTATATTTTGCTTGAAATTCCAAAAAGGCCTTCAAAGCAAAATTAAAATAATCTCAGTCAGCTCATACAGGTACACAGCTTCATACAAACATCCCATCTGCCCTAGAATCTAGGGTATAACCATATAAGAATCCCATAGCAGTGAAAACATCCCAATGGTAGTCATGGGCCTATGCATGGCACAGTCTCAGGCCAAGTCCAGCCTTTACAAAAGGGCATGGGTCAAGTATTGGCCAATGGATCGTGCTCAGGCTTAAATATTAAGCCCATTAAACAAACATGCTTGGCTCGAGCTTGACCTAGGAAGCCCATCTCTTTTGAGACTGTTTGTATAGTATAAGTCTAAATGATTATGACTATGATGATGGGTAGATATTTCAGTGGTAAATGTTTAATGTCATGTCATGTATTAATCATTTGCTTGATTAAAATTTAATTCCACAACAAAATTGGTTCTTAAGAAGGTTCTTTGATTTTCAATTTGAAATTGGGCCAGATTAGAATTTAGCATGATGTGGTTTCTTTATCGCATTTAATTGGATCTAATTAATTGCACTGAAACCTTACATTCGAATTCCCAATTCCATGTTCGTATTAAATTCTTAGAACACCTAGTTGTTAGCCCCAAGGTTGCAACCCATGATTCTTGAGTTGGTTTTGATGATAACAAAGTCATTGACGAACTGTGCTAACACTCTATGTTTGAGCATAATCTGCATAAGTTCCAACTCAAAAGAAGGAATACATTTAGCCGTGAAGGAGACATGTACTGAATATCAAACAAGTCCTACACAAGCTACTTGTGTAAAATGAAGAAAAGCTAGCAAGCATTGAAGATCACAAGGCTCAAGACATGAAAATTGAAGCATCGAAGACTATTTGTCAGTGTCTTTAGTCTTAGGGCGTGAGTGTCTAGAATTCTTGTAAAGTTATTCAATCTCTGAACACCATGGCTACGTTTGGATGAGGGGTATTAAAAGGATGGGGGTGCTTTGAGAACCCCTCATCCAGGGGGGTTGAGTACCCTTTGCACTTAAAATGAATCTAACAATCAATCATAACGCTTAGAAATTACTAAAGGAAACACAATGATACCTCCGAATAGAAGATAAAAGAAACGCCTCCCCCACTTCACAAACATTACTTTCTGTATTCTTGACTGATGCCAATATGTTTCTCCCAACATGGAAACTAGAACTTGGGCCAGGAAAAGCCTTTGGTAACAACCAAAGAAGAAGCTTTACTGCAGAAAATAAATCAGAAGAAACATCGAAAAAATACAAAATGGACGATAACTCATCTTCACCGAGCTTCCACCGTATAGCACTTCTCTCATCAATTGAAGACGAGAAGGTACCAGTACAATCAGCCACCTTTGCATTAGGCTTTTCACTCCCTTCAACAAGCTGTCTGATTGAAGCTATTAACCAGAGAGTGATGGACCTCTTCTCAAGCAATCGCAGCTGTTTTAAACTTTTTCCTATTTTACCAATATCATTAAGATGTGTAGCTCTGGCTACATCCACGGATCTAGAAATTTCTCCATCCATACCAGTTTTGTGGTGAGGACAGGTTATTTTATTATCACATACATGGCTGGTGGATGCTCCCTGGCTACCCTCAATCCTAGCAGCTGCTAATTGTGCTAAACTGGTAGTTTTACGTACGACTTTTTGCCTGCCTCCTCTTGCTGCAGTTTTGGTTGGTTTAAGAGGTGGATCAACCTTGAATGGCTCTAAGGGTTTAGATCCCTTCCTCACCCACCAATTGTCTTCATCATCTGATTGACTTGGTGGGACCCCCTGAAAGAAAGAGTTTCTTTCATCACTCACTTTTTGCTTATTTGCTCTCTTACATTCTTCACAACCAGGAGTACCTTCATTGAAATCATTCTTGGTTCCAAGTGACCCAAAAATCCTCTTAAGGTGCCCCTGAGATTCATCTTGCTGTCTGTCAAGGGATGCAGAACATATGCTTGGAAGATGCAATAAAACAGAAATGGCAGCCTTCAACTCCTCAACTTTGCCCTTTGTTTTATCACATTTAACAGGCAAAGAATTGCATACATCAAGAGATCTTTTGCGGCGATCCAGTAAAATACGTGAGACATCCTCTCTCCCAGAAGTTGAATTGTCTTTCAGTTTTTGTGGAGCAAGACTTATTGAGCCTCCATTTTCAGTTTTTAGATGACTGGGATGTCCACGAAGAAAGCAATTAAGAAGAAGGCGACGCTCATTAGAGTAAATACGTGTGACCTCAAATAAGTATGAACGAGGAACAATTTTTGCTTCATCCAAAACATCCAAGAGATAGGACCCTGGCAGCTGTTTCAGGATTCGGTAGTGTCTCTTTTGTCTATCCAAATCTACCTGACTTTCACTCTTATCCATAATTCCACTAACTATAAGCTGCCTTACATAAGCTGGAGGATAAAAAATGCCAAAACGAATAAGTTCCATAATAAGCATCTGAAGGCACTTAAAGCCTTCCCCTCTGCTTGCTTCATGTTGATCAAGCCAGCAGACCACAACGTCATGCAACGGGCCAGTACTCTTAACAATATCTGATCCATCTTCGCTTTCATCTGAACTATTCGAACCATTTTTAAGATCAAATAAATTGTCAATGGCTGTTCCAGCAGAACCAACATCATGAAAGGAAGATCCACTTGAAAGTGGATTCCCTGCCGAAGAATTTACCAACTGGGACTGTACTGACTTGTACATGTCTTCCTTCCTAAGCTTCAAAAGTAGTACCGCAGCGTACACTGGACAAAAATCTTTTCTTCCAGTGAGTTTTATGTGATGAGGCAGAGCAGTGCGACAGTTTCTAAAATCACAAGTTGCCCACTCACAAAGCAAAAATACTGAGCAAATAACTGAAGGGCTGACTGCACTAATCCACTTCAAGGATGACCGCAGACATGGGCTTACTTCTGCAATCCAACCTTCTTCAACACCTCCATCAAACAAATTATCAAAGAGACAACTATAAGAACCTCTAACATCACCCTGTATCAGTACTCTATCTAATGCCTGCACAACCTTAGCCACACCATGACCTTGACTACCAGGATTCACAGCTAATGCAAGATTACCAGTACGCCTCTGAACAGATGAAACAACATATCCAAAGGACAAATACCGATGACAAGCATATGTGCTTTTCCCATTGCATATGTTGGCAAATTCTACAGGGCCATGTTGGGACTTCTCAGCATCTGTCAATCTGAAATGTCTACTATTTATTACATCAGGAGCAACAACAGGTGGCAGAGGAAAGCAATCCAAGGCAACAAAAGTATCAGGAACTGCCAATATTAAATACCGAAGCATCTCAACCAGAGCAGCAGTAACATAAGGCCTCTGAGAATTATTTGCTACATCTAGAACACCTTGAGAAAGATTCTGTATGGAACGAACAGCAATGTCTACAAGCATCCGCACATAAGTCTGTGACAGTGCAATGGTATCTATTACATCAAACACAATGGGCAAAAGTAGCTGCAAGGCATCAACTGATTCCTTTACCTGAAAGCACATATCAAACAAAAATTAAAAATGTTCCCTCAATTCTTGTTAACACAGAAAAATACCAGAAAGTTGTCAGTTGAAATACATAAGCAAAAGTATTTGATAGAAAGAGAGATCTTTTGCCTAAATAGGATGATGAATAACCTGTAGTTGATTAAGGACCCACTCGATGATGAGAGAAGAGAAAAGCAACCTTTCTGCTTGGTGCCACTGTAAGATGCGCACCATGTACCACCATTTAAACTGCAGAATAGGTTCCTCACCATCGGCAATGGCTGGCACTGAATCGCCTCTGTGTTGTACAGAACCAGCCAGCGGCACTTGAGGTGATTGATCCTTGCCATAAGGAATTGAAATAGAAAGGAATTCATCCAAGAGATATTGAAGATACTCAATAACATCCTTTGTCCATAATTCAGTGCGTGCCAACTGTGTTCTATCTGGAGCTCCAGAAGCAACAATGGCTGAGGTGGGTCTAACCTGCAAATGGCAACAGAACAGAAATGACCTGATAACAATGTAATCAACAGTCAAGTGGGAACAAAAAAAAAACACAACAAAACAATTAGAAGAGTCACATTGCTTGCTCGGCCACAAAAAATCAGCAACCTGATTAAGATAAGAGACTTTGATAAACCAAGTTGCCCTCAACAGTGGGACATTGTGTCTAATAAGAACTTCAAAAAGATGTTTCTTCCTGAAACCATGAGGAACATGATCTGCCAAAGACTGCAACCGCTTATGCTGCTGTGACAAACACTGCATCCAAAATAATAAAATAAATAGCACAGCTGGTAAGTGCTCATCATTACAATAAAAAGTTTGTGGATTCAAGCCATGTCACCATCTTAGAAAATTCAGAACTTACAAAACTTACATCACTCATTAGAATTAATATTGTCATGTAAATATATAACATGATAAACATCTGATCAGAGGATAAGAAAATATAGAGAATCATGAACAACAAAGTAACACTATCTCCATGTCCATGGGTTCAAGATATGTAAGTCATGGTGAATGGGTAATTTGATATCCATAAGTAGTAAAGCCACCTAATGGAAATGGGTTGGGCCTAATTTTAGCTGAGAACTCTGTCAGCTGTCCATACTATGTTCTTATAGGTATTTTTTGCCCAGTCATAATTCTTCTGTAAACTCAATATAACCATTTGGGATGCATTTCTTCTTCAATGTCTACAATATATATTGCCTTGAAATTATTCAAAAAAACAATTCATATATTGCCTTGAAATGAAGCATAAGAGTTGGTGTAGAGGCTGCTCCAATAGAAGAAATATGAGATACTCAAAAGGAGGAGAAGAAAAGATGAGGGAATATCAGTTAAGATGGTTTGGCAGATCTGCAAAAGATCAAAAACAGCTCTAATACAAGAGAAGAAAAATAACTTGGGAGTGTTTAAATCACAGGTTGATCTAGTGAGGCAGCACATGATGGATTGTTGATAGGGTTCAACGGAAAAGTAGAACTTGAAAAATTGACCCCAGATGATGGAAGAACTGCCTTTGATGATGACTGCCTTTTCTAGTTAACTTGATCTGGAAAGCCATAACTGATTACGTAAGGATGGCACGTTTCTCAACAGCAGCATTTTGATGAAATCCTGATCGTACAATTGACCTTATTTCATTTTTAAATTATTCATCTCTATTCTTTCACATTTCACTGTTGAGTTTTGTCAGTCTGTACTTTCTTTTTACACAGAACACTGTAATGTTCTTGCAGTATTTAAGTTTAATGAAAAGACCTACAGTGGAAACTTTATTTTATTAACAAACAACACAAATGACATTGAAATAGAACAGTAGGTTAATAAAATAAAGAAATCATACAAACCATCAAACACTTCCCTACTTTGCTTTGCTCACTACTTAGTTGCTAACTTTCTTTAGAATGATACTTAGAAACTCTTTTAGCTACTTATAAGCATTCGAGGTCTTCTGGTCTTTGTTTTCTATCAGTTCTTAAAATGCCTTTTGTTCTTACCATTAGCCAATTGAACCTCTATGTTTATCATTTGGAGTAAAAAATAAAAGTTGGACCTCTGTATCCCAACACCGTGTTTCTTGATGTGTCTATCTCCTTCCTGTAAATCTTCCAAGCACATCTTTCGCTATTTTATTTTTTTTGAAATGACATATTTCGCTACTTGTTCCATTAATGTAGCGTGCAATTTTATCGGAACTCATTAGAACTCATGTCCTTGTTCAAATTCCCATTTCTTAAAATTTCTTCCTCGGAAGTTTTTTTTTTCCTTTTCCCCTTTCATGTCTCGCCACTTTATTTTTGGGCAATCCCTCACTCTCACTTGCTATCAACCAATATATAAACATCCAAAATCAATAACCTATGTTGGGTTGTAAGGTTTTTTCCTAGAACAACTCCATAATATCCATAATCTCCTCTCTACATCTTAGTAGAAAGCCACATAGCTGTGAGCTACTATGTCCACTCTTATAAAATCAAAAGGCGTTCTACTTTCTAAAAACATATATAAGCCATTGCTAGATCAAAGGACGTTAAAATTCAAGCATCAGTTTTCACGTTTCATTCCTTTGACCATAATCATGCCTTGCTCTTAAGTTTCTAAACCACAATATCTATATTCCCTAAATGGCCGTTAAAGACACCTTTATATTTACTCCAATAAGTATACCTTAGACCAATTCATCCATCAAGTTCCAACGTTCCTTCTTCTCAAATTTTTGCAGTCCAAGTTGTGCGCATGCATGCTTCTAATACTTATTAAGATCACTTTATCTAATAAAATTTAGACAATTACTTGTCATTCAAAAAAAATTGACAATTATTGACCTATCATTATTTTAAATCTTTTCTTTTAAATCTCCATAAACTACTGAATGTTATTTTAAAAACATAAAAAAAAAAAAAAAAACTTATAAACATACCATCTAACCACCCCCCCCCCCCCCCCCCCCCCCCCCCCCTTCTCTCTCTTCCCACCCCACCCACACAGAATTATTAGTTTTCCACTTCGTGACTTGTAAAAAAAGTACATTAATCCTCCTCCCTTAGCCTCCACCAATTGCATGCTTTTCCTCATCAAAAAGCCCACATTCCAAGATGTATGTGTAGTTTTTTTTTTGAAGACAAGGTGTCCAGGCCTCTTAGAGCACCTGACTAAGATGTATGTGTAGTTTTTGAGATGCCTTCCTTGTACTTATCCACCTAACACATTGCCCATTCACTACTAGAGCTTCCTTTGCAAAACCACCATATAAAACCAGGTACAAACTAGCACTTGGATAAAGGATGCAAGTAAAATTCACAAATAGGCTTTGGCAAGAAAATATATGCATGGACATGTTGCTCACTAAATGTGCAAAAATTAAAAAATAATAACAAAATCTAAAATAAATAAAAGATAATAATAATACTAGTAAACATTCACTGTGTGAGAGAGAGACTTAGAGATACCTATAGAAGATGGAAGAAGAATGAAGAATGAAGAATCAAAGGGAAGGTGGGGCCGGGCTTGGGCACTTGGGGTGAGAATGCTGAATGTGCCCTGCTTGGGTTTGGGCAATGGAAACCAAGATTGAAGAAAAAGAAATGGGTGGTTATGTATTTTAGGGCTTCTTCACCACAAGTCCACAAGTGGGTCAAAGATGTTTGGACTTTTAGAATTTTCTATTATTAACTGTTAAAATAAATACCAACATATGAATAGATATTTCATATTTTAACCATTTTATAATCGGGTCGGGCTTTCAGGTTATTGGGTTGGTATGCTTATAAGCCCGAGCTCAGACCGAATTATAATCAAGCCTAAAAAATTTATCCAAGCCCAGCCCAATTAAAAATCGGGCCATAAAGTTGTGTTCACACCCGCCTTTTTGCAGAAGATGGGCCGGACTTGCAGAAGACGGGTCAGACTGTTCGGGCTTTCAGGCCAAATTCCCATCCCTACTGCCGGGCCTGGGGAACCAAAAGTGTTGCCATCGAAATTAAGCTTGAAGAATCCATCTTGCTGAGAGACCAGAATGAGAAGGACAGCCGTGAATGTGATCTTTCCAATTCCTACACAGTTGAGAAATGGAAGTGCCCCTAAACTGTGGGTGATGACAACCCAGCTAGTGATACGCCTTTGAATGATAGAGATTAATTCAGGGAGAGGAGTACTCTTCCAGAAGCATCTTGAGTTCCTTTCTAACCAAATGGACCAAACAACTGCCACGAAAGATAAGAACCAGAAACAAGATCCTTTTCTATTCTGATACTCAAATCTCCAAGCACTAAAATGGTATAGAAGGGAATTGGAGAATGGCAATTGATTCCAAACCAGCTGGTGATCTCTGTCCAGATTTTCTTAGAAAAGGGGAATGAGAGGAGAAAATGGTCCACAGATTCACTGGCCTGCAAATAAAGGATGCACACATTGTTTACAGCCTACTTCAGCTTACGTTTAGAAGGTTATCAAGCGTGAGGATCTTGTTCTAGAGGGCGATCCAAGAAAAGACTAGGCATCTGGCAGGGACCTTTATAGACCAAATGAAACTGAGGTTAGAAGGAGGTCACGGCAAAGAGAGAGTTGAAGAATTATTTAACAGAGAAGGCACCCAAAGATGACGCAATATAGAGTATATTGTATACTATCTTATACAAAAGGGATTTATATAAAAGCAATTTAAAGAAATAAATATAAATATAACCCAAAAAATTCCTTGACCCAAGAAAGAAGGGATGGAAGAGAGAGAGAGGGAGAGAGAGAGTATAAAGAAATATATAAAAACAGACCTCAATCCATTTCTTCCGAAAGTCTTCACCACATGGCCTTTGTTCGGGGAAAACACCGGGTTTGTTTAATAAAGGTCCTGAAAGAGGCACTCCGTAAACCTGGCCAGCCTGATGCATAAGAAGCCCAACAAGCTTCAGTTTCTAATATGAAGAAACAAGGGATGAGGGAAAAGACAAAACTTTGAGAAAGACAAATCAAACAGGAGAAAATCATATGAATTGAGAATGAAAATATCCATAAAATACCTTGCGCTTTTGAGCTCGTGATTCATTTATAGCCCTGAGACGTTTGCGAATAGCCTAAAGAGACAAAAGCAAAAGGGCAAACAGTGAAGAGCAGAGAATTCAAATTTTAAGCTCAGAAAGAATAACAAATTAACAATAGAGAAATAAGTAGAAGTCCACTTTACCACCTTGAGTTGGATTGGTCAAGTTTACACGCGCGCGCACACACATATATATTCAATAAAAAAAAGCAGAATAAAAAAAGGAGGAATACAAGAAAAAAGAAAAGCTAATTCTTAAATCAAGAACGGCTAATAAGAAAAGATACAAAACAATCTTTTAGCAAGAAAATATTCAAATAATTCATAAATAAAATAAGGGAACCATTTGGTAGGATGGCACCAAATGCTGAGTGTCTCACAAAATAACAGCATAGTGCAGCAGAAAGCTATTGAAACTGCCCCTTGCAAACTGTGACGGCAAGAATGGCACTTGAGCAGACCCAAATTCCCCACAGGACAAAAGGAGTCTTCCTCAAAAGAAGATAAAATCATAATTTTTTTTTGTTCTTGGCAATCACCAAAAGATAAATTCCAAGACATTACGACTGTTTTCTGAATTTTCTTATTCCATCGTGTATGAGAGTTGTATCCTCTCCATGTGGTACATAGCAATATATAATCGAAAAGAAAGAAACCTAAATACATTAGGAAAGCTAAATAAATAAGAAACTACTTAAAAGAGTAATCCTAATCTAATTAAGAAACTAACTAAAAACAAATAAAAAATTAATTTAAAAATTAAACAACTTGCTAAACTAATAACTAGGGTCCACAGGTGAAGATGCATGTCCTACATCAACTTTCATGTCAAAGTTATTTTTTTTGAGCAGTAACGAAGAACAATATATTAGAAGAAGAGAAATGCATATAACAGGATTAGACCAAAACCAAAAAAAAAGGAAGAAAGCTGAAAATACATATACTACAAAAGAAAACTCCTCTAATAAGAAAGATGGAAAACTCCAAGGAAAAGGTTTGTGACTCCAAGCGTGGTAAAGTAATCTGCCACTTCATTCGCCGTGCGGCTGATCTTGGAAAAGGAAACTTCCATCCCCAAAACTAACAGCCTAATCTCCCTAACCATAGTGATCAATTTCCAGGGCAGTCTTCTTTGGCCCTTTGCCCACTTAATTGCATTTGTCGAATCCTCTCCAATAATGAGTTTCCCTTGACCATACAGCTTCCAGATGTGCAAAGCTCTCCTAATACTAAGAATTTCCGCCTCTTTGGAATCTTTGGTTCCAACTGACTCATTGAAGACAATCAATGTGGTTCCCATATGATTTCTAAACACTCCACCATTCCCCGCCAGCCCCAGCTTCCCTCTTGCAGCCCCGTCTACATTGAACTTCAAAACATTCTGATCTAGAGGGTGCCATTTTTCTTTAGGTTTCAACTTCCTTCTAAAACCATTCATACATTCATCCCAAGATGACATGAGGTTCGTAAGTCTAAGGCTGCTAAATTCTGAGCTCGAAAGAAGCCAAACACAGCCTCCAATTAACCAATTGGATAAGATCATTGATATTTGTTGTTTTACCTTCAAAGACTTTTAAATTTCTTTCTTTCCAAATGGTCTATAAGATGGCAGCTGGTAGAGTATTCCAAGCAAGATTCAACCTTGGAGAAAGCCATGAAATGAACCACGATTCCAATGCTCCAGCACAAGTCCGATCAAAAACCCAGCACACCTTAAAAAGATTTGTAAAGTGAGCTTAGTGGGCAGACAAAAAACATATGGTCAACATCTTCCTCATCAGTCTCACAAATTGGGCAAATGGGGTCTTCCTCCTGGTAGAATAAGCCTCTCCTTTTGAGTTCCAATCTCATTAAAATTCTGCCTTCAAGAGCACACCAAACAAAAATTTGAACTCTAGGTGGGGCAGAGCCTTTCCAGGCATTTCATGTCAAAGCTATCAAATGGGTTCCTAGTTCGTACTAGAAGGAGAGGCCAATAAGGACATAAAATGTAGCAATTAGAAGTGACATTTAAATTTGTAGAATGACAGTTAAATTTAGCTCTAAACAGTGTATAGAAGTAACCTTCAAAACCAAATACAAATAAATCAGATAATGATGAAATTGGAATCAAGGTCAGACAAACATATGCCAGAAAATATTGTCTACAGCACATAGTTAGAATCCTGCTAGACGTACAATCACCCATCTTCTGCCACTATTTCTTTCTTCTTCTTCTTTTTTCTTTTTTTTCAATTTTTTTTTTTTGGGGTGGGGGGGGGGGGGGGGAGGGAGGGAGGGAGGGAGAGAAAACTGAAGTGGCACAAAGTTATTCTTGAAGGAGTTACTTTTAACAATGTCAGGACAAGTTTTTGCATTTGCAATGAAAAAGACACTTGGAATTTGGGCAAAGTTGATCTAAACTAGCACATGAGATAATGATCAAGAAATGTACTGTCTGAAAACAGCAGCTGCAACATTCTCAAATGTACAAATTCACAAATGAAAGGGCAAACAATTATAAGATCATAAAATGAGGATAGAGAAAACAGATTAGAACAAGGAAATAAATGAAGTAATTGAATTTAGATATGTAACTCGCAACTCTTGTATTTCCTTTACAATCCTGTTTCTCTCTTTCCTCACCAACATTATAATTTGGGCAAACTTGCTCTAAACTAGCACATGAAATAATAATCAAGAAATGTTGTGTCTGAAAACAGCAGCTATAACATTCTCAAATCTACAAATTCACAAATGAAAGGGCAAACAATTAAATGAGATCACAAAATGAGGATAGAGAAAACAGATTAGAAAAAGGGCATAAATGAACTAATTGAATTTAGATATGTAACTCTCGTAGGAAACTCTTTGTATTTCCTTTGCAATCCTTTTTCTCTCTTTCCTCACCAACATTATAATTTTCTCCACACCACAAGAGTGTTCTCTGGCCTTCAATTTAATAAAATGTTTCAGACACGAAAGCGCTCTTACCTGAACCTACCCGGCAAACTATGAGAGGAGTCATCCAAAAAGAACATAATCCTTACTAAGTCCCAAAGCAATCTAAGAACCCTGAATTTTTTATTTTTTTTTTGCATAAAAATTTCTCTCAAAAAACTTTTTTTTTTTGAATGGTTAAGATATTAAGATAAAAGAAAGCACCAGAGGTGCATTTCTCTCAAATAGTTGTTCTACAACTTACAGCAGTTCAACTTCCCAAAATTCATCCAATAATCAACAACAACAAAAATAAGATAATAATGAGAAGTAGAAACGTAAATATGACCCTATAATATTGATCAAGAAAGAATTACCTCTTTGCATTGAAAGATGATAGGCTTTGTCAAGGGTCCAACATATGTTAATGAAGTCTCTCTAGAGTCCTAACATAATAAACAAAAAAGTAAAAAAGTTTGAAATAAATCAATGAATACTGAAAACAAAATGGAAGTAAATATATGAAGGTATCAAGCATTATTGTCTAGATACCGATTGGAAAAAAAAAGTCCATTTGAATAGATAAAAGTGGAACCTCAGCTTCATTTTATAATTGACAGCTAAAGGTATACTCATAAATGTAAACATTATGTTTAAATAGAATCAAAAGGGGATGGGGTTGTTATTTGATGTTCTTTTTTTATGTTTTCAGTTCATGTATCAGCTGGGTCTATCCTAGTACTCAAATTTTTCTATTAATATAAGTTACGTTTATTACCGCTCAAAAAAAAAGGGACTGGGGTTGGGAATGAAAATGGTTATATAGATTTAAGGGCCGCGAGGTCTACTCTTTCTTCTTTTTTTCTTTTTTCATTGAGAGAGAACAATAGAAGATTTTATCAATGAAAAAAAAAATATTGACAAGATGTGATGCCCATAATGCTTATGGACATCCATATTGGAATCAATGAAACAGGTGAGCTAATGAATTGGGCCATACTCATTGTGATGCGGAGCATTGGATCGACATTGATTTATTTTGATTTTTTATTTAGTTGTCTTTTGATGTAATTTTCTATTTTTTATTTGAGGGTATTTTGTTTTCTTTTACACTTGGGGGTATTTTCGTCATTTTGTTGGTATGTTTATTATAAATACATTGTAAGCCTCATTAGGGCAATCAATAATGAATGAAAGAAGAATAGGATGAGGGCATTCCAGAGAACTGCTCCATGTGCATGTTGGTGAGAAATCACTGAGCCTCAGTGAGAAGCCAAGGACGGTGAGAAGCCACCAGAACGGGGTGCAAAGCTTCTTCCTCTATCCAGGTACGATTCTATCTATCTCTTCCTCTCTCTCTTTCTTCTTCTCCCTCTCTCTATTTTCCTTTTTTCTTTTATAGCCTTACTGCTATCACCCACAAAGCATCCTGGCCTTGCCGTAACACCACATCCAAGTCCCTATAACCCCTGCTACCCTTTACCGTCCCCTCCCCAAGGTCCTAAGACCTGCTACCACCTGTCCCCAACCCTTCTGCCTCATCGCCCTCTCCCTACAGCCCCTCATCTTGCTGCTACAACTGCCTATAATCCTCACCCTGCTGCAAAAACCTCCCATAGCCCTCCCTTTGCTGTCGCCACTTGCCATCCTCCACCCTGCTGCTGTCACAGCCCCTTCCTAAGGCTGCTACAACTGCCTATAATCCTCACCCTGCTGCAAAAACCTCCCATAGCCCTCCCTTTGCTGTCGCCACTTGCCATCCTCCACCCTGCTGCTGTCACAGCCCCTTCCTAAGGCTGCTACAACTGCCTATAATCCTCACCCTGCTGCAAAAACCTCCCATAGCCCTCCCTTTGCTGTCGCCACTTGCCATCCTCCACCCTGCTGCCGTCGCAGCCCTTTCCTAAGGCCCCTACTGCTGTTGCAGCCCCTCTCTTAGACCCTTATTGCTCCCACACCATCCCTATTCCTTCTTCCTTGCAGCCGCCACCCATAAAAGGCCCAATTACATGCCGCAACCTGTTTTAAGCCAATTCCATCGTCTGCATCTGCATAACTTTGACCGAACCAACCCTTTTCTCATTTACTCAACCCCATTTACCCCTTTCGTCTATATTTTATTTCTTACATACCACCCATTTAGTCTATCATTAGCCATTTAAATTCATTTAACCCATTAGATTCTTAGTATGTGCATGATTATGTGTGGTAAATGAATATTAGTTAATTGCCATTATTAATTAATTTCAGCCCATTTTAGATTTGGAGTGCATTATTTTCATCTCATTTTACTCTTTAGGGAACCAAATTTAGGCATTTAGGATTACTAATCCCTTGTCCTGCATCACATTGCCTACCAAGATATCTGCCTCTTCATTGTCTTCACTTGGCAATGGATAAATGTTACCTTACCCCTAGCCATCTGTTTAACTCTCCTAGAACACAACATCTCCATGGCTCTCTTTCTAGCCTGCTCACCCATGCAAAGCATGAACTATGCACCCCTTAGTTTCAAAAGTTCTAGACCTGCCTCCATTGCTAGAAATCCCACTCTCATTAAGTACACTACTCCAACTGGCCCAAAACAACCAAGCGTCCTTGACAACAACCCCACCCCATAAAGAACCAAGGGTAAAAGCCATTTGCAGTAATCACCATTATGTGACTATGATTGTGATATAGACACACTTAATAGGAAGTGTGCAGTGTGGGCTAAGTATGAGCAAACTAGTGGAGTGTTATGTGATAGAAGCATACCTATGGGAGTGTTTTGTTGAACTTATGGTTGACAAGGTTCCCTACGGAAAACTATCTGCCATGCTCGAGCCTTCAAGGTACAAAGTGGAAACCATCAAATATCGAAGGTTCTCTCATTGGATACGAACTTGATGACAAGTTCCTTTTCAACCACGGGGGATTGATGTAGCGTGTGTTGACCCAGACCCGACAACCCAACCTAGATCCGAAACACCAGAACTTCATTCATGGTACCCAGTGGTTCTCTACAAAGCCGTTTCCTACAAAGGCACGTCTAAAATCAGTCAGTATGTTCCCGAGCTCCCCAATCGGCCGACTTTGAATAGTTACAAAATAGGTGCCTTGGCTGGGATTGGGGGATGATTCCAATACAGAAGAAAAAATAAACAAATCTTCTTTCCTTCTTTGCCTTCCTCACAACATAACAGAGGACGGTGATCCTCTTGTTTTCCTCCCTTCATTGCTGGTCCACTGCTCAGTGGCGGTGCTCCAAAGTGCCCCAGCGACCTTTTTCTTCTTCTTCCTTATTCTTCTCTTCTCTACCCACAAAGAACTGTGACTCTCTGCCTTCTCTGTCTCTCTCCCTCCTTTTATTTCCTCCACAGATGGGAACAGTGGTTCCCTGAATTTCAGCCCGAGAGCAATTGCAATCTCTCTGTTGTCCAGGTCCTCGACTAGCAGCGCTCGCTGCCAAGATCTTCACCCAACAACCAATGTCTTGCTTGCCACTAGCAACGCCCTTGTTGATGCATGTGTCATTTGCAATCCCGACCACAGCCTCTGCCTTCTGTACGGAGTGTTGTTACCCTCTCCTCCGCCTAGCGCTACTCTGTCGACACTAGAATCTGTCGACTGATCAGCCTGCTGCCGACCTTGAATCTGCCCAATCGCCCATTCAGCCCAGCAACCTTGCCCGTTCTCCTCTCTCTCTTACATCCATCACCAACTAGGCCCCCTTTTTCAAGCCAGTCCAACCCAGCTAACCCTTTTTCCTTCTACCAACCCAATCCATCACAGCCAGGGATCCAGATCCGTTCACCTCTTCCATTCTTCCTCCACTCTGTCACTCTCAGCCCCCTCTCTCTCTCTTTCAACCCCATTTAGTGATTGACCGAACCTTGACCCTTGACCCATCAGCCTTTGACCATGTTGACCCATTTAGCACCCAAGCTCGTAAATCTCATTTAATCCACTTAAATCCCCAATAAATCACACAATTCCATTTATTACTTCCACTCGACTAAGTCCACTCACCCAATTTTATGCCTTTGGCCGATTCACCCGTCCATTCCAAACCCGATCCTATTCTTCATTGCGTCATTTCCTCTTACTTGATGCCCAAGTTAAGGCATTCATTGAATCTCCTTCCATAATGAAATTACAAGAAATAGGAAAACCTAATACCTCTTAGTCAAAATTCCCTACAACCCAAAAAACAAGAGCTTTTCTGATAGCCAGAAGGTTAGCTTCATTAGAATCTCTAATGCCTATAGGTTCACCGAAGAACATGATCATATTACCCTAATGGTTTTGTAACACTCCCCCTATCTTTATTGGTCCCAATGTCCCCCTGGTTGCACCATCTACATTAAACTTAAGACTACCTACTTCTGGGGGTTTCCACTTTTCCAATGGTTCGCTCTTCTTGAATCCACCTTTTAAAACCTACGACCAACCTCTGATAAGATCATCATAGCCAAAGTTGTTAAATTCCTCACAGCCTCTTAGCTAAAACATTAGAAGATCTTTTGCTTGGAATACAATTGGCACGGATTTTTCTTTACTCAAATTCCTCTCCCTCCAAATGGACAACAAAATAATAGCTAGGATTAAATTCCACGCTATCACCCCCTTCCCTTAAATGATCTACACCACCACGATAACAGAGTATCAACCACAATATTCACAAAGACCCACAAACACCCCATCAGTTCCATGAAATTGTTCCACAAGAAATTCGCAAAAGTGCATATGCAAAATAAATGATCCACTCTCTCCATCTCCTCTCCACACAAAGAACATAACAAATTCACCCCTTCTAAAATTATCCTTCTCCTAAGAACATGGATCTAGTTAGTACCCTGCCTTTAAAAACAAACCAGCAAAAAGATTGCACCTTCAGGGGAACTCATTCTTCCAAACAGTCATCAAATGGGGAGGTAGTCACGCTTCCCTATTCAGACTTTTGATTCCAGCCTTTCATTGAATAATCCCCTGAAGGGTCACCTACCCAAATTCTTAAGTCCTGTTTTTCTCAAAAAACGCATGCCTCCTCCAAGACTTTCAAAAGTTCCACATAAAAGGCAGTTTCTTTCTCCCTAAGATTTCTCCTAATCCTATTGACCAAACTTTGAATCCCCCTAAAACCTAATAATTCTCTATGATAGTTGACTTCATTTATGGCCAATCTAAAAAGAATAGGGACCTATCTTTATTTATGCCTTCACTACTCTTTATTCCTCAACTTGAGCTTCACAAAAAACAGTAACGTGTCATTAACAAATTGTAAACGAGATATTTGAAGGCCTTCCTCCCCCACTGCAAAACCTCTTACCATATGCAGCTCCCTAGCCCTAAGCATCATCTACTAAAGCCTTCTGCCATTATTGTGAATAAAAAGGGCAATAACGGGTCCCCTTGCCTAATGCCTCAACATGCCTTGATCAATGGTGTTGGGGAACCATTTACTAAAATTGAGTAGGAAACACCCGAGACACATTCTTTCATAAGTGAATGATCTCATTTGCTATTAATGCGCCGTCAAGAATCTGCCTATTCTCTACAAATGCTCCATGGGTTTCACCTATTACATAAGTAAGGGCTTCCCCTAATCTTCCCACCAAAATTTTAGCAAACACTTCATACATATAACCAATTAAACCAATAGGCCAATAATGAGACAATTCAGTGGGATTCTCTCTCTTTGGGATTTTAGGTAATTAGAGTCGTTGTCAACACTTTACTCAAAATTCCCCTTTGATGGAACACTCTGATCATTTTCAGAAATTTCAGTCCAACAATCACCCAACATGACTTAATAAAGGTGAAATTAAATTCATCGGGCCCAGATGCCTTATCTCCCTCTATATTACCGAGAGCATTCAAGATTTCCTCCTCAAATTCCCTTTCCAACCATACGGCCATGTCAAACGAGATCCTATCAAATTGTAACCAATCAAGAATAGGTCTACTCTCCCTGTCCTACCCCACAAGGGCATTCAAAATAGATTCTATCGAAGCTGAACTTCCTATCAAAGGAGATAGACAATCCAGAACTGCATTTATTTGACAGTGAGATTGTTGAGAAAATACTGGAAAACAATGACCGGAAGGAAAAGAATATTGTAGACTATGATTAAGGTTGGATTTTGAACTCGTACAGTTACCTCCTGAATTGATCCAAAACTTGTGGCTGAATTGATCCTACTCATGCCTCCAATAGGGCACCCATCCATTTGCACTGACCCCCGAAGTAGGAAATCCAGACTAGCAGGCTCACGGAGAACGCCACTGTCATTGTGTACACTGGTCAGCATCTCTTCTGACCATATTGGGTGGAATCTGGTCTTCATCACCTTGACAGTCACTGTGGCAGTAGGAAAATGATGCCCTTTGAAGATAATGTTTGATTCCGCTGCCAACTTCTCTGCTGAATTAGTTCCTAAATCTTCTATCCTCACATTCAGGGTTGTGGTCGAGTCATTATGGGACACAGCATCCCTCACAATGGGTATGACACTGGAATCGGCCTCAATGCTCTTAGATTAAGGAATGGAATGGGATTGGGTGATAATGTGGCTCCCGCTAAACCAGAATTCTGACGATGATCCAAAGACACTGAATCCACCTCCGCTGCAGTGTGAATGCCAAGAATAGCATCTACAGGCCAAGAAGGATTCACCTCAAGTTCATCAACACCTGTAGGAAACAGAAATTGAAAAACCTACCCACTACCCCTTCTTCATTCCTGGCTTCACTATGCCTCCTAGCACCACTGCTACCCCCCTCTTCCCCATCAGACCTAGACCTACTACCATTCCTTCCCTGCTCATTTCCAAGAGCAAAGAGATTTGAAAATGCCTCATGACTCATGTCTAATTGCATCCGGGCCCTCCAATCCTCTCCCATCGCTGAACAGCACCTGATCATGTTTACCCTTCTTCTTTGGCTTGCCATAAGATGGAAGAATCTTGTATTTTGATCTCCCTGCTTTAGCCATGCCACTCGCAATTTCTGTCTCCATTCCACTTTTTCCCTTCTAAGTAAACCCCATGACTCCTTTTTAAAATCTTAAATCACCAAAATTCCTCCTCTAACCATCCTCCACAGCGTCCCATTCTCCTAACTCTTTGTGATTTCCTTTCTTCCAAGACCCCTACATTTGAACTTGACCACAATTTTAATTCCCCCTGCAGCATCTTAAGTATATACCACGTAGAGGAAAACCAGCCCAACCTCCTATCCAAAATTTCACTGTCTCTAAAGCCTGGGTTTTATAGCCAGTAATTCCTGAACCGAAAAGGTCTTGGGCCCCAGTTCTCTCTTGAAGTATCTAAAAGGACTGGAGAATGATAAGATAGGGTCCTTGGCAATTTGATTTGGCTACTATCACAGAAATTCTTCTCCAATTCACCCATACCAAGAATCTATCACTCCGACTCATGCTAGGTCTCTATTGATTATTTGACCAGGTAAAAGAGCCACCTAATAAAGAGTAAGCGATCAGCTTCAACCTTCTATTGAAGTCCCCAAAAGTAGCCATGTCAGAATAATTAACCTCACCTCTTCTTTCACCTGGAAATCTCACAACATTAAAATCTCCCCCCATATGAAGAAGTCTACTCATCTTTCATTTTCTATAAAAAATAATTTTCATATGATTTTTTCATTTTTTTTCTATTTTGTAGAAATTTGGGTGGGGTCAACACAGGTTAAAGAAAATGAAATTCAGCTCAAGTCAGGTCAGTCAACAAAAAATTCAAGTTGGGTTAGCTAAAAGAAACTAGAACAACAAGGCATGACTCTCCAGTCAAACCTGGGAGTGTGACTACTGGCTAATGCTCAGCAACCTTCTAAGATAACACAATCTAAAGAAGATCAGCAATTTGAAGAGTTTCAAGCATATAGACCTACAAATAATAACAAAGTTCGAATACTACAAAGTGGCACTTAATTAAGCATATTGTATTAGAAAATAGATAGCAATACATGGCCTTATTCCATATCCACAATCAGGAAATCCAATTGTTAACGACAATAAAGTAAATTACAGCATACCTCAATTCCTTCAACGATCTCCTTGTATCCAGCTTGCAAATAGTCCCTCGTTAGTGTCTCTTCAGGACAGTTAGGTGTTTGAGGGTAAAAGTCAGCCGGTCCAAGTCTGGAGAGTAAAAAAAAAAGCACTATGAAACCAGTAACATCAATGTGTTCACATAAATGCCCAACTCTAATTTACTACCGTTTCTTTAAATACATAAATAAAGCTTATTTTTTCCTTCATTAATTGTTCAAAAGGGAAAAGGAAGATCAAAGTGGCAGCATATGACCCTTACACAAAAATTCTGTACTAATATTTTAGTAGAAAACTTACCGACAGTTGAGAGGATCCTTGTCACACTTAAGTTTGTAAGGTGTCAGCTGCGACGAGCGCCTGCCAAACAGAACATGCATTCATAAACTTCATCCAGAAAGAACTCATATGAACTTGACATTGTTATCGAAAAAGGTATCTAACAATTGCAGCATTAAAACCTTCTCTGAAAAAGATGTCCATACTCTTCCTGAATCAATTAAACAGAGACTATACATCTCTAAACTATCAATGAACAGAATAGAAAAATTAGATGCAGGGGAGATACCTTTAAAAAAATTACCCTTTTAAGTTTTAAGTCAATGCAGATTTCACAAGGCACTGGTACACATTGACAACAAAAGGGACATGTATGATTACTGAGAAATTATCTGCCAAGTGTATGCTCGCAAGAGTATGAGAAAAGACAATGGAGAATGATTGAATGTCTACTCACTATCAGGGAACTTAGAATCAGCATGAGAACCTGCCAGAACAGCAAGCGGGATGCTTATGTGAAAGACGTGTTCGGGGAAGCAAGGCACAAGGCAAATGGACAGACGAACCTTGAAATCATGGTTTAAAATATCGGTCAATGACTATTATATTGGCCGGTAACAGAGGTATCAGTCGGAACAAGTACTGAAGAAAGAAACTGATAATATAAATATTGCAGAATAATCAATTTCACATTGATATTATCAGCATCTTGATCCAAATATTCGTTGGTATTTTGAAAATACCAGCTGATACTTTCAAAATATCGGTAAAAAAATCAACAACCTGTTATTATATGATGGTCATTTTCCCTCTTGCTTTCGTTTCTTTCATACTTTTCCCTCTTTCTTTTCCTAGGAGATACAAACTCTGGATTTATAACATCCAAGCACAAATGGACCAAATTTATATTTCTTATTATTGATTTTTAGTTTTATATTATGTTTTAAAAATAATTAAAAATCAGAAATAAAATACCTATATTTAATATTTTAAACCTACATGTATAACATGCAAAGACAAATAGCTTTTTTATTTTTCCTATTTGTTTTTGCTCTCAGCATTTTTAATAACAATAGTTTTTTAACAAATTAAACGAAACATCACTTTTTCCATCTTGGACCATATCATCAGCAGCAGCAACAATCCCATCCATCTAAAGACGCCTTCATGAGTTCTTCTCCAATTGACTATATCATAAACTATACCATCAGTCACTCTCCCATCTAACATGTCCTTTTTTATCTCCTCCATCCATGTTTTCCAAGGTCATCCTCTTCTCCTAGTGCCTTCAATCCGTCGCCTATCAACTCTATGCATTGGGGTTGTGTTACGTCTACTACTAACATGACCAAAGCACCTCAAACGAGTTTCTATTAATTTGTCATCTATGGGAGTTATCTTTAAACTATCCTTAATGAGTTCGTTTCTAACTATATCCTTAGGGTTAAACCACTCATCCAAAGTAACATAAACATCTCCACTATCTAACTTTGTTTATCTTGTATTTTATTCATCGCCCAACACTCTGCTCCGTATAGCATTGTAAATCTAATAATTGTTTTATAAAATCATCCTTTTAGGTGAGGGAAAACTCTTTTATCACACAAGGCCCCAACTAGCTTGTATACATTTTGCCCACTCCACTTATATCCTAATCGATATATTTAAGCCGACTTCCTGGAGATTCTACCATAGATAGGGCTGAAATCGGGCCGAGTTAGGTTGGGTCTTTTAAAATCCAACCCGACCCGAGTTACTAATATATGGAACCCGACCCGACCCGACCCGAACTTCTGACCCGAATGTCTTGACCTGACCCAACCCGAATTATAACCCGACTCAACCCGAAACCCGACCAGACCCGTATTTTGAAGCCACTTTAGCCTACTTTTTACCGGGTCGGGCCGGATTTGATCGGGTCGGGTTGGGTTAATTTAAAAATCTTTCAACCAAACCCGACCCGAATTCAATGCGGGTTTTTGACTTCTCAACCAATCCCAACCCGCTGACCCAACTTTTATAACCTGACCCGCATGATTTTCGGGTCGGGTCTGCGGGTTCGGGCCAAAATCCGACCAGAGTTTCACCCCTAATCATATATCCCAAGTATCTAAATTTATCACAAAATGCAACTAAATCGTTTCCTATTTTTATTGGATTACCTTCACTATCGTCTAAGTCACAAAAGTTACATTCCAAGTATTTTGTTTTAGTTCTACTAAATTTTAAACCATTTGACTCCAACGTTCTCCTCCACAAATCAAGCATTTCTTTGAGTAGTTGTTTTGTTTGCAAAAGGTATACACCATGACAGTTCATCTTGGATTCCTGATGTTACATCGTCCATGATTAGCACAAAGACGTATGGACTTAATGAAGTCTTACTCCAACAGAGAACTCCATTGGTCTCACCACAAACAATTCTAACGTTAGTGGTTGCATATTCGTACATATCTTGAATAATCTCAACATAGTTCTTGGGGATATATTTATTTCTCAGGGCTTCTCCAAATAAGTTTCCTTGATACTCTAGCATACGACTTTTCTAGGTCAATTAAAGTCATATAAAGGTTCTTCCTTTCTCCTTTAATTTCTCTATAAGTTGCCATAAAATAAAAATAGCTTTTGTTGTTGACTTACCCAACATAAACCGAAATTGATTTTCAAATATATTTAATCCTTGTATTAGCCAACCCTCTATTACCATGTCCCAAAGTTTCATTGTGTGACTCATGAGTTTGATCGCTCAGTAATTCGTACACCTTTGAATATCTCATTTGTTTTTATAAAAAGGGACTATTGTGCTCTTCTGCCACTGACGAGGCATGTTTTTTTATTCTAAAATCTTCTTGAACAATTAGGTCAACCAACACACTCCACTTTCGCGTAAAATAAACCAAACTTTGATTAGGATGTCATTTGGTCCTAGTGCTCTAATCTTCATCTTTTTCAAAGCTTGATTATTTTTTTTTTTTTTTTGTTCACCATCCCCTCATTCGCTTCTCCTTCCATATTAGCTCCATCTTCAAATTGAGTGTTCAACAAGTCTTCAAAATAGGCTTCCCACCAACCCTAATTACTTCACCTTTCACTAAAACTCCTTCGTTATCATACTTAATGCATCTCACAAGGTGAAGGTCTCTACTTCTCTGCTTATGCACATTAGCAAGCTTATAGAATCTTCTCCCCTTCCTTTGCTTCCAATTTGGCATACAAATTATTGAAGGCTTCATATTAGGCTTTACTTACAGCTTTGTTAGCGGCTTTTCGCACTAAATTGTAACTTTTCCAATCGACCATATTCCTTGATTTCTATCATATATTTTATTTTTCTTCATATATAATATATATATATATATATTCTACCTCAGCGTTCCACCACCATGTGTCATTCTGCAAGCCTATTCTAGTTTCACCCAAAACCTCTTTGGCTATATCATTAATGAGTCTAGACATCCAACCCCACATCTCATAAGGGTTCGAATCATCATCCCACTCTCCATTACTAAGCAAGTTGTCTTTCATTATTTTTACTTTAATTCCTCTCAAATTCCACCATCTAATTTTGGAACGCTCATTTGTTGCTATTTTGATTATCTCTCTCTCTCTGTGTCTCCTTTTTTCTTGGTGAGTTATTCTATCTTATATTGTTGTCACATGGAAGAACAAATAGGATAAATTTGTGATAAATATTAGCCTATTAGTCATTTAACATGTTAGGATTCAACTTAGATACATGCCTATATACACATATAGTATGTACATGATGAATGATATTTTATGATTCTAACTCTAATTCAAGCTATTAAAATGGCTATCAACCTATACACTTATTGCTTAGTCGGTTGTGACTAGGGCTATTTTCATATTTGGTGGGTGGGTGGGGGGGGGGGGGGGGGGGTGGTGGTGGTGGTGGGGCAGTTCACAGCTATATTATTTATTAAAGAGAAAAAGGTACAACATAAAAGAACTATGCTATCCTCTGTAAAAAGCAAGAATAAATATCAAATAGAAAAAACCAAAACCAAAAGCAATATGATACAATAATTACAAATGTCCCACAACACCCTCATAATGACCTTCTCACCCACCACTTTGGATAGGAAATCTGCCACCCCATTGGCTAAGCTTCTAATCTGCTTGAAATGTCCTTACCCTTACAAAGAGAGGAAATACCCCCCACAACAGCAATAAGCCTCTAGGGGTTCCCTCATGGTAAAAGTCCAAGCAATGGCATTTGCCAAATCACCCTCGAGAATGAGGTTATCCGAATCTAGTCCCTCCTTACAAGTTACCATTTCTTGATTATTTACAACTTAATAACTACTTAAAAATGAAGTCATAGTGAACCAATATAGTGATTGGTAACTTCTATTTACATATCTTTGGACCCTTTTTTTTTTTTTTTTTTGTAAAGACGATGAGGTTACCTGAACCTAGCCCCTCCTTATGAGTTAGCGTTTCTTGATTATTTTTAATAACTAGCTGCTTAAAAATGACGTCATAGTGAACCAATATAGTGATTGGTGACTTCTATTTACATATCTTTGGACCAAAATATTTTTTTTGGAAAGATATCTTTGGAACAAAACTGACATTAGAATTAGTAGTTTATGATCATATAGCGATGTAGAACACACTTGGCCTAAGGGGGAGCCAACAGTATCCCATATGTTGGTTAACATAGCAAATGAACTTTAGAATCCATGATTTTTCCAATAATCTTGATTTTTTGGATTGTTTTGAAAGGATTTTTATTATTATTATTTAGATTTCTTTATAAGATCTTGCAATTTCACACAGATCTGGATAGGTACAACCGATAGCCAATATTATCAACTAGTGACAATAACAATAACGATATTTTGACCATTCTTGAAATGCATCATTATATGCAACCACCACGATCATCATCAAATCCATGTTCCTATCTATCTAGGTCGACCTTTTGATTTCTATCCTCCATCTAACCCTATCATAAACCATAACCTTTGTCATTCCACAATCTAATTTGTTTATCCATTCCCTCCAGGTTTTTAATGGCCTCCCTCTCTTCCTTGTACATTCAACTTGTAACCTCTTAATTTTATGTACTAAGTCCTCTTCCGATCTTCCATAAACATGGTTAAACCAGCTTAAACATGTTTCTCTCATTTTGTCATCCAAGGGGCTATATTCGATCTTCCTAATGACCCTTTGTAATTTTTATCAGTATTACTCTCAATGTTGTTAAACTCGAGTCATATCGTGAATCGTTAATCGAAAATCGTAGAATCATAAAATTCATAATGTTTTTTCTAAAATTATTCTATAAACTATAGAAATACTATTAAGTATTGATAAATTTAAGAAATAAACAAATAAATCAAAGGCATTTAATAAAGCTAAATAGCATTCATCAAATAAAAAAAATCTTAAAAATAAAAATTCATTTTTTAGAGATTTTTATTTTTTTAAATATATACAAAAGATTGAAAAAAGTTAAAAAGAGGTTTTTTTAATAAGAATAAAAAAAAGATGGCAAAAAATAAAAAGAAAAATAAGCATGTGAAAAATAAGAGAAAAAATAAATAATTAAAAGGAGAAATAATAAAGAAAGACTGGAGAACATCACTAAAAAAAGAATTAAAAAAAATAAATACGAAAAAAAACTCACAAGAGCCACATGAGTACCACGTGAAATACAACGAAAATATAAGACTAGCGAAGTAGCGAGAGTCACGAATGCCGCACGTGAAATAAGAAGAAAGAAAGAACAAAGTGACGAAAACCCTAGCTACGGCACTTGAAACACGAAGAAAAAGAGAAGAAAGCACGGAAGAAAGGGTTGTGACAAAAAAAGGTATGTTTTCTTTGCTTCATCCTTCTCTTCCTCGCCTTTTCTTCTTCATTTTTCCTCTTCTTTCACGCCTTTCTCTATTCAGTTGAATTGCACGAGTTCCCGATTCAGGGGGTTGACTCATACAATTTGCGAGTCAACCCCAGAATCGCACGATTTCCTTTTTCTTGTGATTTGAGTTATTGCAGCTCCCGATTCGAATTGCACGATTTGACCTATGAATCGTGCAATTTTAACAACATTGATTACTCCATTCATCCATCACATAGTCCATATTTTCCATTACTTTGTCCATTTCTATTTTCCAAATTGTCCAACACATTGCTCCATAAAGCATTGTAGGTTTGAAAACTCTATGGTATGGAAAGACGGAATTGGAACCTAAAGGGGTAATAAGAGTTGCTAGTTTAGCATTGAGTCTGTACCCAAAAAAAGGTTTTCTTTTTTGAGAGATCGTGGGATACTTTTTAGTCTTCTCATTTGAAATAGTATGCTATGTACAATTAACCAACCTAAACCTACTACTAAATCCAATGACTTAAGGTAAGGTAAAAGTGTTATCCAATTGTTTGTTCCAAAATGGAATAAGATTAAATAAATTGGAAAAGAAAAGAGATGATAATAAATAAATAAAAAATGATTTTCAAATCCAATTCTTTTATTCCATATTTACTCAAAAGAAAATTTTATTTTTGAATGACGTTACAGGACACGATTCTTATTATTATTACTTTAGTTTTTCTATTATCTCAACTAGTTTCTCGAGCGTTGGAAATTCAAACCGGCTCAAGGAATCACTGGCATGGTTTCCCCCCTTCATTTCGCCAACAAAGAAGTTATCCTTGAGGGTTTCCCATTCCTTTTGTACCTCTTTTCTCCATTTGAAGTATTATATATGCCCTTCCCTTTCTATAACATATACACAAGCTTACCAATCAAATCAAAGGCTTACTTCACCTGTGATTTTTTTGCCCTAGAGGAGTCTATTCAACCCATTCCCCAGTCCCCACATTGCTCATGTGTCCAACTCCATATGAGGACTTCCTTCCCTTCTGCCCACTCTCTGTTCACATGATTCCCAAAGCAGATGAAGGGTGGGCAATAGGTACCACGAGTCCTCTATCCCACAGATCTATGCAGAAGCAAGTGTAGTTCTCAACTTTTTGAATTATGGTCTTCCATTCTACCCTATCATAAACCATATACTTTTTTTTAAACTAGTAAACCATGTCCTCCATCACTCATGAGTATCATATCCTTCTCTATCTCTTCCCTCCTCCTTTCTAATAGCCTCACTCTCCTCATTGATCCCTTTACTTTTAACCTTTCAATTGTTTTTGTACTGGGGCTATTTTTGGTCATGCACGTGCCTGGACCATCTTAAGAAACTTCTTTTTAATCCATCAAGAGCTATTTTCAAGGTCTTCAAAATGTGTTTTTCTTCTAATTCTAATTCTATCTTTTAATGTTACACCACTCATCCATATCAACAATGCATCTTTGTTACCTTTTGTCTACTTAGCATATTTGACAAAAGATTAAATTGTGTTTTTTTTTTTATTTTGTTGAAAGAGAACGAGTAACCTGACGTCCATTAATAATGGAAATATAAAGGACAAAGAGGACTTGGCATCTAAGGTGCATGCTACACCAAAATTAATATATACAATGGCATCTATATGCTCAAAGAAAAAGAAGAGCTAATCCAAAGAAAAAACAATGAAAATACAGCTCTTCCCAACCCTTCTTTCACCCAAATATCTGCTAATCCAATAGCTGATATCCTCACATCTGAAAGAAATATCCAAGTTACTTTTAAGATCCCTAACTTAGATATGATAATTTATCCTTCAAAAAGAGAAAATATTCGGTGAATAGATTGTGAGCTATAAGACTTTGCAGGTTCCTTTTCACTTAGAAGATATTGATTGCAGCTCAAATGGAATTTCCACAATGACTAGCTGACTACAAAACGTTCAGATATCCTTTGGAAATGAAAAATATTATTGTGCCCAACAAATTGTCTTTTACTTGTCCCCCCAACACTCCGCTCCATAATGCATTTTCCAGTCTAATAGCAGCTTCACAAAATTCCCCTTTCAATCAACATGGAACTCTTTTATTGTGCAAGATAATATAATGTTCATGAAGAATGCAGTTTAAAAGATTATAGAGTTATATTTACCAACAATTAAGGTGCTACTATAAGCTTTGACTATATAAAACGATGGACAATCCAGCTTACCTACATGTCTTGACAAACCAAGAGTCCAAGTATATTTTCAATCATCAATTACATGCCAACATTATGGCAATATAGAAAAGAAAAAAGAATTTGAAAAAAAAAATACAGGAAAAACAGAAGTGTAAAGGCAGAAACTATTACCTTGAGCTCAATGCGAAGTTTGATGAAGAGAAGGACGAGTCTGGTCTGGCGGTGTCCCTGGCAGATGTCCCTCCAACTGCACTGCTATTAACTCCACCACCGTAGCTGGCAGCAGGAAACCTTTGCATTTCTCCCCACTATCAGCGGCATACTGCCTCCGACATCAATACTACTTTAAGTATAACAAATCATAACCAGTGCAAAACACCATACCATCATTTAAATTGTACCACCATGCTACAAGTTGCAAAATCAACTGATGACCACCATATGAAGATCAAACTCGCAGTCTTAACAAAGTAGCAATCTGAAATTGTGAAACCGATAATTAAATCTCGCCCAACTTCCAACAAACCCAGTTCTATCCTATACCAGTTGAACCAGACAGAGGACGTGTGTCTTCAAGTCAGACGCACATAGAGCAATCTCATCAGAGCTCAAACCATCTAGACAGTTAATCACTTTGTCATCTAATGCTAACCTCGTTCTATCAAACAATAGTTAGTAGCAGCCGCTGAATCAATAACTGCTGAATAACCACTTGTCCCTGCAATCTTGGCTTAATTTGAAGCACAGCAAATCCTAAACCCACAACCCAATTATGGAAAGCCCCTGGATCATTGGCACACAGTGAAATATCAGTCAGGTAAAAAACTTTCTTAGACATAAATATATACAATCATCAAAACTGTGTTAGATATAAAATTTCAAATTTATAAACACCATAATAACCAAGGACAATTGCTTGAAGCATTTGGCAAGAAACATTAACATGTAACAATAATCGGAAACTAGATGGGATCAAAATGGAACTACATACAATCTAAAAGAATTTGAATGCTTTAGAGCAATTTGGTCAAGTCTGCATAAGAAGTGGTTAGCTCAATCTGGCAGAATAGATGGATATGAATTACACAATGCATTTTGAGCAGCACGGAAATTGGAACCTGCAATGGGATTTAGTCTATCAATCTAACAGCCTAAACCACTCAGTATAATTGCCAGCACATGTTACAGATACAATTTACTAAATCACCAAACAAACAGTATCCAAAAAGCAGAGTTGAACACACAAGCAACTCAAGCAGATCAAATCATCAAAACCACCTTCAGCACCAAATCAATCACCAAGAACAGCACACACTCTCACAGAAGAATGCAATTAGGTTCAGTCAGAATAAGAAGTATATTCAAACACTTTTAGCAGAGCAAGTGAATATGAATTACACCGCACAATTTGGGCACCAAGCCAACTGCAACCTACAGTAGGATTTAGTCTATCAATCCATCAGGTTAAACTGCTCCGAATCATTGCCAGCACAAATTACAGATACAGTTCACCAAATGGCACCCAAAAAAGCAGCACCAAACAAACAAGCAGTTAAAATAGATTAAAACCACCTTCAGCACTAAAACAAACACTATGGGCCACTCCAAATGATCGCCAGCACAAATTACAGATACATTTAGCCAAAATGGCCAAACAAAGAGTTCCCAAAAAGGTAAAGTTAAACACACAAGCAGCTCAAACAAATCAAACCACCTGCAGCACCAAATAAAAAATTCTTGGCCAAGCACAGGCATATGAATTACGCTGCACATTTGCACAGCATCGAAATTCGAACCTACAGTTGGATTTAGTCTATCAACCTAAACCACTCCAAATTATTGCCAGCACCATTTACAGATACGATTCTCCAAAATGGCCAAACAAACTGTACCCAGAAAAAAAAAAAAAAAAAAAAAACAGAGTTGAACCCACAAGCAGCCCAGACCAAAACCACCTTCAGCACCAAACCAAAAATTCTTGATAGAGTAAATGTACATGAATTACACTGCACATGTTGTGCAACATGGAAATTGGAACTCCAGTGGATTTGGTCTATCAGTCTATCAGGGTAAGCCACTCCAAATTGTTGCCAACACAAATTATAAATACAATTCTCCAAAGTGTCCAAGGAAACAGAACCCAAAACAGAGTTGAACACACAAGCAGCTCAGACAGATCAAAACCACCTTAGCACCAAATCAAAAAAGTTTGATAAAGCAGGTGGATACATTTTGAGCAGCATGGAAATTGGAACCTGCAGTGGGATTTAGTCCTCAGTCTATCAGCGTAAACCACTCTAAATGGTTGCCAGCACAAATTACAGATACAATTGGCCAAAATGACACAACAAAAAGTACCTAAAATAGCAGAGCTGAACGCAAAGGCAGCTCAAACAGATAAAAACCACCTTCAGTGCACCAAATCAAACACCAAGAACAGTTCACGGACACAGAAAAAGAAAGAAGTTTCCAAGTGTGTCTGAACCTCCGAAAGACTAGAATCCAGCTAAACAAGCAGCTTAAATCACCGATTCAGACAAAATCACCGCCAAGGAATAAGGAGCCGTTTCATTCAAATCTGGAAAAGGGGAACCACGAGGTGTGGAATCCGATTCCGATAAAATCGGATTGAGAAACCGATCAAGCTAGGGTTTCGGAACCTCCGGTTAGAATAAAAATTTGAAAAAACACAGTTTCCCAAAAGGAAGGGATTGGTCCTAGGGTTTTGAAAAGAGAAAAGGAGAGATCTCGGAAACCCTAGAAAAAGTTGAATTAAAACCGAAGAGGAGGAGAAGAAGAAGAAGTTATATATACCTTGGAAGAAGAGAAGAGGATTCGAGGCGAGAGAGAGAGAGAAATGGCGTCGCTTTGACTCTGTTCTGCTTTTTTTTTTTGGGTGAAGATGAATGGGTATCGGGGATGGTGGGGTTGGGAGCCTACGATTCTATTTTTATATGGACAGGTGGCTAGCTATGATTGGCTACGTGCTGCTCTGTGAGGGTCGGGTGGGGCCAGTGGTTTTGAAATCAGATCCCTTGCTGTTGAGAATTGAGTTCGAATGCGGGCGTGCGCAAGTGAAAAACAGGACTCTGTATTGCTGCCACGTGAAAAGAGTCACTTCGTTTAGTATATGTATTTGTCAATTTGTTAAGGCAATTGATTCTTTTTGAGTTTTAGATTATGAAAATTTAATACTTCAATTTTTTGTTTTAAATAAAATAAATTAAACAATGTCTCAAAGAAAATTCTCTTTTTTTATTAAGTTTTATACTTATGAAGAAAATGGATTCTTGAAAAAAAAAAAGGTTTTTTTTTTTTTTTTTTGGCTAAGAGGATTTATCTATTGAAAAGAGAGAGATCTCTTATATGGTATGTTCTTTATTTTTTATAGTTGGAAAATGACAAACATCTTTTAAAGAATGTTTGTATTTAAAAGGTTATTATGATGGTAATTCTATCTAATTTTTAAAAACATGGTATAACTTGGTAATATTTCACTTCAGGAAGCGTGATAGTGCAATTCGAGTTCAAGTACCATAACTCAACGGCTATCATGTGAGAGTGTGGGATGTTACACGAAAGAGGAGTTTAGTAAAGTTGTGCTCGAGGTTCCCCCTCCATGATAAAAAAAAAAGTAAGGGTATAACTTGTATTGAGTCTAACTTATATTAGGAGAAAAAAAAATTGAGTGACTTTGGTCAAAGTTCTAATTTCAATTCAAACTCAAAAATAAGAAGTGGTTTAAAATTGACATGTTAAACTCAAGCACAAAAGGTGATCATAGAGGCACTCCTCTCTTTGATGTTTAAAGACATCATTAACAAAATAATTAAAATATTCTCCCACGCTTACGCATCTCTTTATTCAGTCTCTATTTTCTATTATCTTGCAACCTTTCTTTCCTTACTTTTTTTATTTTTCATATTACTCTTTAAGAAAAGTCCATTTAATTTCATGCTCTTTCTTCCCATTCCCTAAAACACTCTTTAGATCGATAACTTAGTACCATATTTAAATAAATGTAAATTGAAATGAAAATAATGTGTTAACATTAACATTGTTACAGATCAATATACTATTTTTACTTCAAACAATCAAGTCACAAACAAGTTGATATTTTAATCAAGTTGCGGAAGGAGATAAGTGTGACAATATTTTAGTCATCTTTGAAAATAATGTTAAAAAGTACTAGAATAGTCTATAAAAAATCTATATAATCTAACACAAGCAAGAGTTTTTGATGTCTTTCACACCTTTTGAAAAGTCTGTGCAACATAAATTCGAGCCATGTTCATCATTTTGCAAGACAATTAATCATGTTGAAGTGCCTTGCCCATGGCCCAAATTACATAACAAATTTGATACAGCACTGTCTATTCTCTGAAAGCATTCTTGCTTTAAAAAAAAAAAAAAAAACTTTCCACGCACGGGGATTTAACGAGACGAGAGAAAACAGGATTATCCTTATTTATATTAAAATATAGTGATCAACTATAATGGTGTTTAGATACAAATTGTAATTTGAAATCTAGTTGATGATAGAATACAAATTTCATACGTTTAGATGTATCTGACAGAATTCTTGTGCCATTACTTTCATCAGTGGATAGACTACAATGAGCTTAACACTAATATACTCACCAAATAGTAGTTTTTAACACCAAAATATTGTACTTTGGTGTGTTTTAATACACCACTGATCTTGCCAATACAAAGATGAAAATAGTTGCAACTTTTCTAATGGTTTGGTCTCAGGTTGAGCCTGCCCATTAATTGACCTTATTAGAAGAAGCCCTGGGTGCAAGCATGTCAACTGTCAAGATTTGTGTTCTCCTTTAGTTTAAGGAAGGATGACCAAAGAACCCGTATGAGATACAGGAGGTTTTAGGTTCAAGTCACTCTAAACACAAAAGGGCCACTCCCCATAGTGTCGCCCGATATGTGTGGATAGGGAGGTTTGCACATACTCTAAGGATTAGTCAGGTGCTCTAAGAGGCCTGTATACCTTGGTAAACCCTTATAAAAAAAGATGATCAAATAAGTTTCTCCCCCAAATTGTTGCTATGATTTTCTCATTTCTAGCTTATTCTTGTTAGGCAAGACCTTTTGGGAATCAACAAGCTATGCAGATTGAAACCACAAAAGGCATAGATTAGGGGATTTTTTTTTGGCAGTTCTCTAGTGTTATGAGAGCTGGGTAATTCTACAAGTGGGTAAGGACTCTTGTTTGAAAAGTGAGAAAAACGTCACCCATGCATCCTATTGGTTTCATCAATTTTCAAAGTAAGAAAAGAAAAACCAAAATATAAGTGAGTTTAGCCATGCTATTCAATTACTAGACTTGTGACTGCTTACTTTGAATGAAATTCTGTGTTTTTAAAATATAAACAGAACCCTATGGTGTTGCCAGAGTTTGGACCTCAAAGAATCAAACTTATTTATATTGATTAACTGTCTGTCTTCTAGAAAAGATTAATTAACTACTGCTTAGACAAAGTTTCTTACTGCCAATGAATGACATTTTGTTTGAGCATAGTCAATTTAAGATAATATCTGACGGATTTACAATTTTCTGAGTCTTAACTCTTGGGTATGTTGTATGGACTCTTCAAGATGTGTGTCACACTGATGTTGGAGACTTGCACGCCATGTTGGTGTTGGTCACTTGTATCCATCCTAGACACACACACATCTTCATCATGGATTCTTTCAGTACTTCTTGTTTATTGTGTTCTCGATGACTATAATATTATTGCACTTTTCTCCTCTTGAAACTTAATTACAATATCAATATATTTGTCACTTGATTGTTTAAACTAAAGCTAGTAGATTATTTACCAGTAGTGTTGTTTTTGCATCTTATTTTCGTTTGAAATAAATTTAATTGTAGTATATTTAAATATGGTGTCGAGTCGCCAAAACATTACATACATATCACCTTTGATGGAAACAAGTGAGACTGACAAGAGAATGAATGACGTTAACAAGCCATTGAAATTGGTTTGTAAGCTCCATAGAGCTCAACCTGTTGAACTCCAAAACTTGTCCAACTATAAAAATGACAGAGAAAAATTGCTACTGTCACGAGTTATAGCACTAAACAGAACGTTTACATAAGCAATGCTCTACTCCTGTTGCATACCTGCAAAGAAAACACTAATACAATTAATCATGAAGAACCTTTTTTGTCATGTATGTTACTACTTTCTGACATCTAAGCTCATGATTTGTCTACTCTATTTTCATAAAGATGATTTAGCTTTTTCCCGAATCGAAGTTGGACAATATTTTTTTCGCATCCATGATTCTAACCAGAACAAAAACTCGTGGGTCATCCAATTTTTAAGTGATTTGTTTAGCACCTTGTATACATATATCAACCAGGCCCCATACATTCTGGTTTTATGAGTATTTGGTAAAATGAATTGTTATCTATTGACCTATACATTCTGGTAATAGAGAACCAAAATAGTAGGGATATTATTTTACTTTCAATCCCAACTAATGTTTTCTCATTTCTACACTATACAGGACAGAGGAATAGGTTCATCTATTCTGCTAAAATAATTAAATTGATTAGAATTTAAAGCACATCCAAAGACATGCTTAATGTCATATACTGATCTAGCAGCATAATACGATATTAAATGTTAGGTTTTGTGGAGCCTGAGCCATGAAGTTGGCTTACTGTTCAGACCTTTGAATGCTCAGGTTCAGACCTCCAAACCTTCAGAACTCTGAATACTCGGATTCAGAAGTCTGAAGTGGCATTGGATGAGTTCTGATGTCTTGTTGTTCAGAAGTCCGAATCGCTGATTCAGACCTCTGAATTGACGCTGATGAGTCTTGTAATTTTGCACTGCGTTTTTCTTGTAAGCCTTAATTAGGGCAGTATATAATGTCTCTTTCTTGTGAGAGAGGGTGTAGAGAGAAGAGAATAAACACGTGAGAGGAGGGTGAGCGAAAACTGTACAATCTTTTTCTTGTTTGCCTTGAGCATAGTGGATCTGGTTTGAACGACCCGTAGACATACTGAAAAATACTGAAAGGGAACCACATAAAACTCTATGTCTTTGTATGTGTCTGATCTGTGTTTTGTTCTTCCGACTATTGTTTGTGTATGCTTCCTATTCCCAACATTTAAGTTATATTATATAATTACTGACTATTATTCTCACACACGGCCTCGATATGGCAAGGACATGAATTTTACACATAACTTTCCTGACGCTACATAATATGGAAATGTTGCCTACTTTGAAGTGTCCAGACATCATAGATTACTCTTGCAGTATCTGGCATCTATATTAGTACAGAAGTGGCAAGATACCTGTTGAGAATTTACAAGCATATGGCTGCTTTAAAAAATGACACTCGTGGTTACCTGTATAGGAAAGAGGAGTATTTTCACTCATAGATTTTGAGATTCTTGTGTTGGATGACATGTTCCTGTTCTTGTTTCAGAGTTCTGGCTAAGATAGAAGAACGTTGGTTGTTTACTGGCATCGAAGAAGCTCAATCCAACAGTTCATTTGTTGTCTCTTCCAATAGTTCTTCTAGAATAATTTCCTCTATCATGATGCCAATACCTTCCACATCAACCCAAAGGTCCATCCACGATCTAGACTTTGCCATGTCTTTACCAACTATTTGTTCTAATGTGCATGGAACTTGTTCAAGAAGACGCCAATCAATGCCCTTCCATACTTCTTCAATAACATATTTCCCAGTTGAAATTGGTTGAAAATTCAGTTTGAAGAAAGATACCCATGGACAGCTTTGAAAAACTCTCTCATAGACTTCCGTAAGAATTTCATTTACATAATCAAAGAGAAGCTTCTGAGCATTTGACAATTCAGTGAATGAGGCAGCTACTTCTTCAAACAAGGATGGATTGATCAGTTGGTCTAGAGAATGCCATCTGGGAATGAATTGTTTGCTGCTTAGACCAGAAGCTTCCAGTATAGATTTTACATACTCAAATTCAGATTCTCTTTTCCACGGATAACTTCTTGGATGGATATCAGGATCCAAAGTCTTACTACAAGCAGGAGCAATGTTTTCTTCAAAATGAATTTTCCATGGTCGCATCGGCAACTCATCTACATTTGTTGGTCAGGTTGTCAATGGTATTAGCAATATGCTAGAAATAAATTCAAAATGACAAATTTTCAAGATAGCTTGTGTAGAATTTGCAGAGGAATCAAAATATGAATTAAAACTGTTCGTTAGTTTTTCTAACTTCTTTAGCCCGAACCAGTGACAATTTTTGGATGGATAAGACAGAAAAACAGTATCAGACTTTCTTTGGATTTCTGATTGCTAGTGGCCCGCAAAAACTTGCTAATTAGCAACTAAACTCTGATTTTTTACATCCAAATGCACCCAAAAAAACAGTAAATATAGTCTTCATTTCGCTTTGGCTAAAAAGTCATACCTAGTGAGGAAGGAGGACTTCTATTTACTATAATGTCGTCTGCATAGAATGGATCAAGAACAGATACAGGACTTGGCCGCTCTAGCTTTTCACGAATGCTGTCTGGATCTTCAATTCTACAGAAGTGCAATGGGCTTCCTGAGAAGGAAGCTGATAGGGATTCAAATTGTTGTCTGTCCTCTTCATAAGATTCCTGAAAAAATTTAATAGGATTTGGGGCATATAATGATTAGTTTATTCTCACTCATTTTTCGACAAATAAGCTGAGGTCGCTGAGGCCAATGCCAAAAGTAGGACTAGCATGTAAATGGAGAGAACAACTTATCTAATGCTTTGGTATGCACAACTTAATTCTGGTAGGATTACTAAAAACTGTACAAAAGTTCCCTATTCTTCTTTTTTTTTTTAAATACTTTTGGTTTTTCTTTATGTCATTGATTATTATGACATAATATTAAAATACATCTTATTCTCTATTTATATGTTTGTATGCTGTGTTGGTGTGTCTCAGATCTTCATTTCATTTTACCTGATATGCCATATCAACAGCTAACACCAAGAAATGTGACCCTGTCCAAGTTATTTGAAGATGGGAAATGATTGACAGATGATGATGGTGAGTTTCAAGTTATTTCAAGATTCTATAAGAGAGTTATTTACCAGTCTAAAGCACTTGGATGATCCCTCTCCACAGTCTTCGGCTAAATCAGTGCTGTTGTGGCTGTTGGAAATGGGCCAGTTATCATCTGGTTCAATGGGGATGTCCTTGAGAACAGACTTTCCAATGCACACAACATTTTCTTCAATTTCCCTACCACCTGCAAGATTTTTCACGGATTGCTAAATTGAGGTTAAAAATCAATTAGGATATAGAAAAAAATGGGATAATTGGTTGGAATAGGTGATTACTTTATCCAGTTAGATGAGTAACAAAAACACAGACATGGATTTCCATTTATCTTCTAAAATTGATTGATTGCTTTAGTAAGATCCTAAATGGTCATGATCCTGAGCAGTATTCTGACACTCGCTTAGCAACAAAATATCTGGTTTTCACATTCCACCATGTATTGTGGTGGTGCAGAAATGAAAAAAAACCATATTAGATTTAATGTTGCTTCTCTTTCCATGTCTAAAATCAGCTGGCATGGACACCGGTATTTATTTTTGGATGAGAACACTAGAACAGGTGATCATCCATTCTGCCATGTATTACCTTCCATCTCACTTAGGGAAAAAAGCTATTGAAGATTGTATTCATAAGAAACAATACCTTTTTCACTCAAGTCACTGTCGATACAGAGGCTCTCTTGTATGTTTGTATGAGGTGGAAGCCGCTCCAAGAGTCCTGAACTTGTGTTTAGTAATTTCACTTCACCATCTTTGTGTTTACAACAATCATGAGTTGAACTCTCATTCAACCTTGAGTTACTAGAATGGTAAATGTGGTTGTCTTCAAAAGGCTTCTCATTTTCATCATCACCTCGAAAAGTCTCACTTGATGAAAATTCTATTTGTTCGGCTAAAGAACTGTTCTCCTCGTCCTTTCGAGGACTAGTTCTAGGAGACATATATTCAGGTAAAGAAAGGATTCTACCTAATGTTCTTGGCATCTGTTTGGGAAGAAAATCTCCATTTTCATGCTGTGTGTTCAACATCTCAGCAAGATGTTTCTTGGCTTCATCGTAAATATTAGCTTCTCTCCGATGGGAATTCACGATGGTTCTTGTGTTTGACTGACTATCAGAAGTAGGCAGAGTAACGTCTTTACAGCTCAATTCACATTCTTTTGGCTTGCTTCTCTGATCTTTCTTCTTGAAAGCAGTAGTAGTTTTGGGTTTTCTTTCACTAAGAAAAGAAGCTGTATTTTGAAGCTTTTTGTTGGCTTCTCCCGGTTCTTGGTGCCTGTATGGAATTCTGTGTAGAATGCCATCCATCGATATCCAATTCTGCTCCTTTCCATTTATTCCGGTCACATGTTTCCACTTCCTTTTAATATCTCTTAGAGAGAAATGAGAAGAAACCAATTCAGTCTCCCCTCGATTCCTCAAGCTGAAACTGGAATGTGGTGAAGAACTTGGGCTGGTTGTAGGTGTTGAATTTTGAATGCTTGCATTGTCAGGCTTTAAAACAACAATCTTGTTTGAAGCATGAGAACCATCGTTTTCCTTCTTATCCCTTGCCTTGTCTCTTCTTCCAAAAATACTGTGGATGTGTTGTTTCTTTGATTGTTTATGACTAATGGTCTTTCCACACTTGGTTGAATCACAGTCATCGGCAACTCCTTCCTCACTTCGTAGTTCTTTAATCCTCCGAACTAGAACTGAGTTTGGATCTTGAAGGAGTTTCAGAACCACCTCCCCATTCATATTTAGTATCTCTAATGCATCCATGAATTCCTTGGTATGATTCAACAGTTCATCTCCAGAGATTTGGTTTGCATTTATGAGCATCTGAATCAGAGATTGTTCGATTTCTTTGCTCTCTTGAAGAATTTCTTCCTTGGTATCTAATTGCATTTCAGGTTTATCATGTTCATTATATGCAATATAGCTAGACATTTCCTTTGTATGAGAAGAATCAGTTCTGTTCATGTCGTTTAGACGCATTTGCATCGATGTGCAAGATTGCAAATTTTCAGGAACTCCAAAGTCAGGTGACTGATCACAGGCTACCTCACAAGTCTTGTTTATCTGCTTTTGATTTATACTAGTGACAATCTGCGCAAGCAATTGAACTTTGCTTATTTGAATGTGGCAGTTTGGACATCTCTTCATCTATAAGTGCTTTTATGCTTATTGTTGTAGATTCAACTCGGGATATTTGGCTCTCATCACCATCCTGAAACATTTGAAGCTAATTACTAACACTGTTAGATATCGATTAGTTGCTGGATAAAAAATGTTGGGTCCCATATGACATAGGAAATGGTCTGTCAGCAATTATTGGTAAATAAGCCATCAATTTCCTGGATGTGATGGGCCCTGCCTGCCCTACTAATGCATGTCTCAAACATGGGATGTTTGTGTCACTTCTGTAATGATCATTGTGTGGAAATTGGCAAGGAAAGAGCAAGAATGTTTGATAATAAGCAGCCTCACCATTTCAAAATCGATATAATCAAAAGTTTGTTTACGACTGATAACTAATCGAAGGTTGAAATGAAACAGGCACACATGTTTTTATACTTACGGATAGGTTGCCACCACATGTATATGGGTCCTCACACTTAACATTACCATTGCCTGACAAGTCGATAGTATTTGAATATCCAGCACCTGCCCAAGAAAGTAAGCATCTCAATGTTTTGGAATATAGCAGTTTAGGAAGTAACCACGAAGAGAGGAAGTACTATAAAACCAATGTATCCCTTATCAGATCAATTTGATATTTCTTGTTGATGCATATGGATGTATGTCATATCGAAATCAAAAGATTTTTTCAAGTAGAATGGATGCTTTCTAGTACTACTGACATTGGATGAAATGTTTTTCCAACTTCAAATTGATGAAGTATACCATTGAATATGTCTGATAGATATCACATTGCACCAGAACCTAGCAAAGTAAAATTCATTTGATGTATTGACTTACTTGTATTCAGGAACATGAAAAACACTCCCAAAATTAGGAAAGAAAGTAAACCAGCTGAGTATCTAACACTCCTTTAGTGATGAGCTGGGCCATACTAGACACCTAACATAATCAGGGGTATGTTTATAGTTCTGTATCTTGAAGGAATTTCTAGGGTTGCAGAATTCATTTGTAATTGAGAAAGGCTTGAGAAAGAGAGCACTTCTGTAACCCTATTTTTGAAGATGGTGGAATTGCTTTCATTCCATGGCTAAACCATGTAAATCTCGTATCTTTGTGTGATTGATTGTATTTTCTCTGCATCGTGGGTTTTTCTGTTTTTTGTTTCAATCAACACATTTAAGGTTCACTTGTGATTTGGATAAAAAATTGTAATGTAATGATCAGAGAACTGATGCGCAATGGATTTTTTTTTTGGTTATAAATGGACCCGAACCGTTTTCTTAAAGTGAAGGGAGTTTCTTTGAGATGAACTACAGAAATGTTAGCTCTTATACATAATCCTTGAACAAGAACCAGAAGATATTGGTGTCAACACAGTTCCAGAAAATGTTCAGTATCCAGGATCCTTTGTAATTAATCACTATAAAAACCAAACCAGTTTCATAATCGGGTACCTTACATGCGTGCAGAAACAAATCGTTTGAAAAAGACAGGCTTCAAACATTGAATCTACACGTGTTTAACTTGATCAGTGGTCCTTGGCAATTCTTGTGTGTGAACTGTGAAATTACTTTATATAATGTCAATGCAGATTCTATACCTGCAGCATTCCTTGCACTTCCATGCCTCCGATCTGAAAGCAATCTTCGAGGGGAACGACCTTGACGGAAGTTTAAGATACCAATCAAACCCCACATACAGCCTAATCGGCCCTTTTCACATTGTGGGAGGCGCTTGTGTGATCTTTTTGCCATCATAGATTAGTGTTCAATAGTTGGATATTTTGTGTAAGAATTCAAGTTTGGAGTAGGGACTGAATTGAACCTGATCAAAACATGTCCAAAAATACATTGCTATGTAGGAGTCAGGGGTGCAAGAAGTGATCCAAATGGGAAAAAATCTGTCTAAAACATCAATAAATCCGCCAGTGAACAGAAAATATCAAAACATCTTCAGGTAAATAATAATAGTTAAAGCTTGATCTTCAATCAACTAGTTATTCAATTTGTTGAATTGGTACAAATAAGGGAACTCAGATGAGGTGTAACAAGACAATATTAGGATATGTTGAGACATTAGCATAATGTAAATCTGAGATTATATTAATCACTAGATTATTAAGATATGTCTATTAGATTTGAGATTCTCTCTTTCATCATGTACATGTATAATATATAACAACTCAAGGTTTAAGGAATTATCTCCTTTATAACATAATGGGTGAATCATTGGTCTATTGGGAGAAAATCACATTCTCAACCACACATAAACAACAATATCGGGAAAAAAATAGAAAAGAGAAATCAACAAAGAGAAATAATTCACAACACAGAGATTTACGTAATTCCCTTTTGGTATATCCACCGGTTCAACACCGATCTCTACTATAATCAAAGGCAAAAAACAAAGGAGAGACGGTTCTCGTTAAAGATGTCCTACTCTCTCTCACAAAACGACCATATCTGCTACGATAATTAAGGTTGAAATTACAAAATTGTCCTCCAATAAAAAAAAAATCGGCTCAAGGGCTCTACCCCTGTACCTCCGGACAAGGGGGTGGCTGCCCCACTTTGACCCCTCGCGAGCTTAGTGCAGAACTCGACCAGCGAGAATGCGAGTCAGATCAACAATACATCTCGGATGATCAAGCTCCACAAAGCGTAACATGTTCGACCTCTTCTGATTTCATTTCATGACCAATGGATCATCGGATAATTCATTTGGTAAACAATACTGTGTTGGAAATAAAGTCACTCGATTTTAACAACATAAAATCATTGGCAGAAAACTAAACAAAGATGAAAATTTTCATATCAAGAACAAGACAATGGTATGACCAGATGGATTCAACATCTACCTGATTCTGCGAGCCCTACAGCATGAAATCCAGTGAAGCAAAAAAGGCAAGACATTCAAGAAGAATGAAAGACAAGAAAATCTGCTCCTGATTCCAATCTCAAATCATACGCTTTTTAGCATGTAAAGCAAAAGTAGCATCCAACCATCTTCTTACTTTGTTTCTTTCTCCTGTAAGGAAGGAATCCAGGATTTTCTTCAAGCATCAGTCATCAAAGATTTTATCAGTCCCACCACAATTCAAGCTTTCCTTTAGTCTTGTCTGAAAGCAATATTCGAATATCTTACGCGTCTAATTTTGTAATTGGTAATTCTTGCACTGACTTTCATATCTACTTCAATTCAAAAGGGACCCATTCCTGACTTTCTGTTCTTCCTCTGTTTCTTCACCATTTGTCTCTGTTTTCAAATTTCCGATCAATATTCAACCATAACATCCAATGAGATCTTGTCCTGCTTCCAATTTACACACATTCACATACACAACTCTGATATCTTTTCAGCTAATGCACGTAAAGTTACCTTAAAATCAAAGCTCTATGTACGCACACACAAACAGATGAATTCCAATACAATCATTTGATATCTGAGGAAACCCGGAAATCCTTTACACGTTTCTCCCATCAAGGGATGAAAACTGTCCACGTAAAATCTCTAGTGTAAGGATTGAAAAGTACCCTAATGAAGAAAATGGATTTATGCAGTTTTTCTTGTCGAAAAAAACTCTCAGAAGATTAAGAGACGATATTTTCTGCTGAAAGTAAATGACTGCTTGTAAGGTAGGAAACCAGATCCTTCTAATTAGAATTTAGGTGGCCACCATTAAAACACAGACATTGTTGAGGTATCAAAGAAGGCCCCCACAAACGCTTTCTGCAGAAGAAATCTCCCTCTCTCTCTGGGAAGAAACTTCATTTTTAGATCAATCACCAATGTTGCTTCTTTTTTTCTTTTTTGGCAATGGGTAGAAACACGTTCTCTACGAGCTCATGTGATATTGTTTGACTCTCATGGTGTGATATCACTTTCAACTTTTTCAAATTTGATAAGAGTAATTATGAGCCCAATGTCCCACTTTTATATCGCTTAGCGAAGGTGTTCAGGTGTCACGTATGATTAGGCCTTTAAGGCACGAGAACATCTCTCCACACACATGTTGAGTTTAAGCACTGAGACCTTACTCGGTATATATGCCACTAAGAATGGCTCTTCATTGAAGTTATATGGATTGAACCGAAGATCTCAATTCTAAAATCTTGTGTCTCAACTATTAATTTAGCCCCTTGGAGTTTGGTTGCCATTGATTTGAAAGAGAGTCTAGTGTCTCCTTACTTTTCACCTCGTTGCTGTGATGGTCATATCATGTGATGAAACTTATTTTATTTTTAAAATATTAATTTTGATTGTTAAGAAGTCCATCATATTATCTAATCTGTTTTTCTAAGATCAAAATAAAATTTAAATAATATATTTTTTTATGATGTTTAATGTTTTTCAATAATATGGGTATCTCCACTCAATATTGTAGGTAAGACTAATCGTATAAATATGATAAATCTCTCAATGTGCACACACCGATTAAGTCTACGGAAAGTGATTCATTGAAATTAAACATAAATCAAACTCAAGACGCTACTTGATAAGATGAGCTTCTTGACTGACTAACCCCTTAGAGTTAATATTTAATTCATTTAGACCTAATTAACCATAAAAATACATTAAATGAATTTTATTAAAGTTGAATATAAAAAAAAAAAATCAATTTATATTTATAACCCATGTCATACTTTGTTCATCCATCCAACCATGTGGGTCGGTCCCCATATACCGCCGTAGAGAAGACAACAGAGCATCCTCATATTTTCAAACATCAGACTTTACCTTCATACATCATTGAAATATTGACTTTTTAAAACATACATAAATATTACAACTTTCATTTTGAAAACAAGGTACATTGTTGAATATTTTAGTTGATACAATTTTTTACTATTTATTTATTATTATTATATAATATGACATGATTGTTATTTTCATACATAAATATACGGAACTTGATAAATATTTATGAACGTATAAAAATGATGGATATTTTTTCTTATATTTCAAGTTAATTTACAATATCTTTGAAAATATAAACATTTATAATAAAGTGAGATAATTATATTTTTTTTGGGAGGGTGACCTTTGACTGGATCAGCTCAGATGATTCAATCTGAAAAATTAGTGGGTTGAATTATATATTTATAAATTTAGAGTTTGATCGAGTTGAAAAAAAACACTTTGTCAATCTAAATTTAAAAATTTAAAAATAACTTGATCTCATCTAAATTGATTGATCCGACTCGAGTTTCAAGAAATTCAATGACAGCATCTCATGAGATATTTTCCAAAATTTTCGGCAGACATTTCCGAAATGGCAGCAGAGTTGACAAAGGCCTCTGTATTTTCCCGAGATTCTAGCCTTGTTTCGGTGATATTCACATCATAAAAAAATATAAAATCTTTACAACTTTTACTTAAATTTCACTTGATAATTTTTATAATTTAATATATTTCATAATTTAGTCAGGCTCCAATAAATTTAGATTGGGTGGGTGGTTGTTGGATTGAAACATTATAAAAAAATTATTTTCATATTTATTCTATTATTCAAAATCTTTAGAGATTAAAATTTTGTCTTAAAAATAAAAAAATTCAATCTAATCACTTGGCAAAATGGATCCTCAAATCCCATATCTAAATATTTAGTTAAAATTCGTTTCAATTTTCAAAAAAAAAAAATCTCTCTAATTATATATTTTTTGATGACCAAGGTGTAGATCTCTTGGAGCACAAGACTAATCCTTGATTCCTTAGGGCAGGTGAAACCTTCCTATCTATATACACTGGATTGCGTTTGGATGAGGGGTAAATTTTGAAGGGGTTATTCGGACTCAAGTAATATGAAAATCCCTCGCTTAAAAATGATTTTCAAAAGTTGAGGAGGTTAATTTTTTACCTCCTCTTTAGTTACCAAACATAAGTAAGAGAAGCGGTAACAAGTGCAACTCTTGATAACTATATTGAGAGTGATCTTTTAGACTGATTTTTGAGACAGATTTATCACTCCAACTCTTTTAGGTCATGTACATTTGTATATTTATCAGTCCGAACTTAATGTAGATAAATAAAAGAAAGTCTTCTTACATCAACCTTAAATTGTTGTAGTTAAATTGACTGATTAGAAACTTAATCTGATCTAAATTCTAATCTAAACCAAGAGAGTTTTTAGGTATGACTAGGCTGTGCCATATTTATTATTTAAAAATGTCACATGAAAATTCTTCTGACATTTGCCACTAAGATCTGAAGTATAAAAAAAAAAGTAAGGGGTGGGGTCCCTTTTTTATGGGGAGCAGTAACTCTATATAATCACACCAGTCCAACCCATCCACCCAATTAGAGGACTTTCATGTGGATTATAAATGTGAAATCATTATGTGACAGATGGTCCATGACAATAGAGATGTCAATGTGAATAAAAAAATTGGACCCACCAATTCTAAAATGAGTTTAGATTATAAAAGAATTAAGTTTGGATAAGGTTGATTATATATATGTTGATTTGAATATGAAATATTGTGGTATTTATTGTGATTGTTATTATTAATATTAAAATTATTTTATCTAATTTTATTGAAATTTATACTTTTAATTAAATTTGACAAATTATTCCTATATTGATTATCTATCTGAAATTTATGTGCTTTGAATTGCAATCTTTATAGTTGCAATAATTTGAAACTTATATATATAGAATTTTCTCTTAAAGTGATCACAAAATGTAACTTCCATGTAATCACATTGATGAGGAGCATAGCTTGCCCTAATCACATCTCTTCTCTTTCGCATTCACTTACTCTCATGAATTAAATCCATACTCAATTTGACTTCATTTTGAATTAGATGGACCACTGATCTAATTCCACTAAAATTTACACTATTAGATAAAATTGAAGTTTTTAGAACCTTAAAAAAATAGTTTCACTTGTTCAATCAACGTGATCTTTAGATAGACTATAGTGAAAGTTTATAATATTATTGTTACACAAATGAAAAAAAAAAATGTACTCAAAATTCAAATTTTTTTTTGAATCATCAAAATTCAATATTGTAGGTCCTACCAGGGCTGGCCTTGAGATCCCCTAAAATCTCAAAGGCCGTAGGCGGAGTGAAATTTCAGGAGCTCTTTGTGACTAGTATATTAAGGAGTTTAAGTGTATGGGGGCCCTAGGCAGCAGCATACACTACCTATGCCCAGAGCCGGCCCTGGGTCCTACTACTAGCTTTCTATTTAAGAAGGCAACTTGTCATATTGATATTGTGTTAATATATCTTGGATGATGTAAGAAGAGAGCTTGTCCTAGGCATTATAGTTTATTATATTTTTCAATATTTTCAAGACATTTTCATGACACAAACTATAAAATCAATTAGATAGCTCCTTTTAATATTATAGAATGTAAGGTATATAGTGACTTTGAACCTAAATTTGAATTAAACATCTTATTAAATTAACTCATGAATTCTTATTCTTTGAATGTTTTAGACCTCAAAAAATATGTGATTTTTTATTTTATTTTTTGAGATTTAATTGAATTTTTGATAGTTCTACAAATGTCTAATTTAAAGAGCTATTGAGCTCAAAATATTCAATAAGAGGCTTAAGTCCATATATCAAAGGTCTAGGTCCATTTTCACCTAAATTGCTCTGTGGATCTCACTTTGGTATGCAATGCAAGTGCTTGGTGATTTGTCTTCTAGGTGATGATCTTCATTTCAATTGAGTAGAATTTATTTATTTTAATTTTTTTCTAATTTTGTGAATTAAATTCTGGAATTTTATTTGTATGAATTTATTTTTCAAATTTATAAAATTGTGAGTGAAATCCTTTTGAAATTATAATTTTTTTTTCCAAATTTCATTCAATTTTCTTGTAATTCTTATTAGAAATCATAATAGATTTTTAAGGTTTTCTAACTTTTGACTGTGAGGAATTTCTTAAAAGAGTGAATAATGTTCATCTTAAAATTTTACCTTTAGTAATATTTAAGATTCATCAATAGAAAAGAAACCAGTTGAATTATTATTATTTTAAATTTTACGATTTTGCAACAATTAGAATAGTAATCTTCATTAATAATGCTTACAAAAAGGATTTATATTTCTAGACCAATCCAAACATTATAACATGACACGTGTACGGTGAAGATGGATAGGCAACCAACATTCCCTTTTCCTTCATTTATTTATATTCAAGTATCATGGAGAGATCAAAAGATGTGTACTTGACAAAGTCCTTAAATCAATTGGGCCCAAGTGTTGGGTAGTCTGGATCATGTGTTTCAATAGCACGTGGGAGTAACTCTCACGTGTGAATTAATGGGGACCGTTTTGTTGTGAAGTGAATAATTAATTTTTATATGAGTATAAGAGAGAAATTAAAAATATATTAAATTTATAATAAATAATTTTTGTTTTTTTTTTTGAATTTTTGCATGGAAAACCTTAGGATACTCAGCGTAAAACCCCCATGGGTAGACCTCTACCCCTAAGGCACACCAAAGTTAGGCCATTGGAGTTCTAACCCGTGACCTCACGCTTCCTAAGGTGGGAGATATCCAGCTGAACTACATCAATGTGGGTTAATTTAATAGATAATTTCTCTGTAAATTTGAATTTGGATTTAAATTTTGGAGAATGAAATTAAAGAAAGAGGATGAGACTCACCATCAAATTAATTGCAATATTGGACAATGTATGTACATCTCTTTTGTAGAAATCTAAAATTCAATAGTAATAATAATGACTAAATTAAATTACAATAATGTATCGATTTTAAATTCTAATAAATGATATATAATTTTATTATATATGTCATTGTAAAATCATTTGATTGCATGAATCAAACACTATTTACAATAAAAAAGTCATTTATTAATGGTTTTAGCGGTGGAATGTCAATTTTAGAAAGATGATAATTCTGGCAGAGACTCATTCTATAATGTCATCTTAATTGTGAAGAATAAGATAATTTTAAATGACACTATTTTTTATATATATATATATATATATATATATATATATTTATATATATATATATATATATATATTTAAATTTACGTCTGGAGAACCGATGAATAACCAGCGTAAAACTCCTACAGATACTCTTAAACATTTAAGTCATTCATTAATGTTTAAATGCAAAGATACATATATGTATCTTTTTAGATTTTATAAAACTATTCAACCCGTGTTCTATGGATTAAATGAGAGGGGTTTGATAAATTTTATAGATTTTCTAATTAAGTATTTTTTATTTCATCTATCTAATGAGCCAATAGTTTCATAAAATCTAAAATATAATATTGAATTTAGAAATTAATGAACGGTTTAGATTTTAAGAGATGGGCTCTACATATCTTAAATAGTGTCATTTAAAGTTGTTCTTACCGTTAAGATGACAATATAGAATCATTCCTTGAATCTGGGCTTTGACTTCTTTGACCCTTAATGATGAATCCACAACATGAAAGGCCCATTTGGCTTCATGTTCAACTGAATCAGAAAGACTAGGCGGCCCTCTAGAGGACTTGATTGGTAATGAATTTCAGTTGCTCATATAATATATATGATGAACTTTTTCCTCAACGAGCATACTGAGGCCCAATATGTTAATGGGCCTATCCATCAAATCAGTTGTCTGAAACTCTGAATAAATGAATAGACCCTACTGATAACCTTCCTTACATGGTCGGCCCTACGGATTTAAACGGGTCAGATTCAGGTTAGATTTGAGTAAAATTCAAACAGGAATTTTGTATGCAAGATCCAATTTTGAATCCAAATATGTGTCCAGATACCTTTTTTTTTTTAATTTACGTGTAGGAAACCTCAGACACGGTCCAACTAAAACCCTCATAGGTGGTACCTCTACCCCTTAAGGCATCACCAAAGTTAGTCCGTCGAGTCTGAACTTCACACCTCCCACTTCTTGAGGCAGGATGTAACCATCAAAATTCACATTCAAATTTGACTCATGCCATAGATTTAGAATTTTTTTTTTATGACCAACGCGTCCAGAGCTATTGGAGCACTTGACTAATCTTTTTACATATGCAAGCCTGCCTATCCACATATCAAGTAACTCTATAGAGAATCACCCTGTGAAATGGAGTGAGAATCGAAATCAGAACTCCTATTTTCTGAGGTGAGTTCCTGACTATCACTTCCTATGCCCTTTGAATTATGCAATAATTTAGATTTGAATTCAGATTTTCTCTTAGTTTGATAGTTTCTTTATACTTCATTACTTAGACTACATGTCAATCTTAGTCATGTATATTCACTATACATACACCATTTGAATTAATGGATCATTGGATTCGTACATAACATTGCCAAAATTTGCATAAAAAACAATCAGATATTCAATTTAGATGCAGTTATCAAATCCAAAAATTTAAATAGATCTAAACCCATTTATTTTGGATTGAACTCTTTAGATTTTTTCGTCTTCTAAATATCCATTTAGATCTCTAGAAGTATTTTAGTCCATTTTGTCTCATGCAAAAGAGGTGAGAAATGAAGCTTAGATTGATTCTTAACGTGATTGAATGGACGGTCTTGATCATTTTAAGTGTACTTTTCTCCAACTAATTCATCAAGCTTGTCTTAAAAAGTAGCATTGCATTACTGCATGCATCAACCACTCTTTCAAGCCAAAATTGCCTTCATAACCACTTGATAAAGATGTAATAGACAAGGAACACAAATAATACAATAATAAACACAATGCCAAGCATGCAAAATAAATATACAAGGTAGATCTTTGGTGAAGGCATGATGCAAGATAAACTCTCATAAACTATTCGGCTCACGGTATTCCACGTCAAAAAATGGGAGTCCTGAATTTGATTTTCACTTTTCTTTAACGTGAGTAGAGAGGCTTACAGATGCTCTGAAGATTACTAAGAGCCTGAAAACCTTAGTCATAAAAAAATATATATATTTGGTTCTTCAAGTGACTTTGACAATGGCTTCTCATTTGTTTTCTTAAATTTATTTACTTATTTATTTATTTTATCAATAAAAATAATTTTTTATTATCATCAGTATCATGTGAAATTATCACTTGCACACTAGTGTATAGGGCGGTATTATCCTTACACATTTAGATATGGGATTCACCAAATAAGGTGACGATGTGTCTTAAAAATCATTATTTGTTTTGAAAATGAAGTACTTAAAGGGAGACTTGGAATAACTTTTCCTTTACTAGAAGATGGGGGGATTAGGAGCGCCAGCCATCTTAACACCGGTAAAATCTGTTAGTAGATACGAAATGGAGTGAAATTTCTATTTTACCCCTATCAGTGTACCACTCATCAAGTACTGGTGTACCGATAATACGCTGCTGCATGTATATGTTTTGTATGTCGGTACACCTATACTTGATGAGCTGTACACCGGTAAGAGTAAAATGAGAATTTCATTTTTCATGTATCTCTTAACAAATTTTGTCCGTGTTAGATTGGACGTCCGATCAGGAGAACACAATTTGGGTTTGCTGAAAATTACAAGAAAAGCAATGTCATCAAAGATGAGAAGGATACATTCAAAAGAAAATTTCTAGGTGATACATCATGACATGACTGCAGATGAATTTAGATCATGATCTTCAACTGAAGGCATCCTTCCTTAAGTGGCTTCAGTTAGATTTGAATGCCTTAATGTCTCAATTCTGAATAGTGCATGAACATCCAAAATTAGATAAATTATGTAAAGTAGCAGGATTTGACAGAGTCAAATTCCAAAGAGTGGTTTGGATAAAATTAGATAAATTGATGCATCCTTCCTACTAATTACCAAGAATTTGAAGATAAAATGGATCCATTTAATGGAGAATCATTATCGACATACATTAATCATTTCTTGACCTCCACCTGTGAATTAGTTGGGGAGCCACCAATGGATTTTCGTTTTAACTTGAAAGAAGGACTTGTCTTACCAACTGAACAAAAATAAAGAAGATTTGATTCAGAAAATCCAACCATATGTTGAAATTTTTATTCGATGCAATTACAAAAGTAGGCAAGTAAGGACTACATGAACATAGTTGTAGTGATGTGACTCTAGTTGTAAGTTGTTAATTGATGGATTGGGTTTGTCTCATCTGTTTACATAGATTTCACATGTTGTAGTACACTTGACATGTAAAAGGCATGTTCGATTGTCATTGGAGTTAGAGTGATGGTTAAAAATTAAATTTAGAAAACGAGAGTCTTCAATTCGATTCATACTTTACTCTAAAGAGCTACTTTCTGAAGAGTTATCTGATGTGTGTGGATAAGGAGACTTGCACATGTCCTAAAGATTAGTTAGATATTCTAAAAGACTCGAAAACCTCAGTAAAAAAAAAGAAAAGAAAGAGAGACCTCAACAACATTGGTATATAGCGGACTCAGCTGACGGTTCCTAGTCTTCCTAAACTGCATCAAACCAGAGTAACTCAAACCTTTTGGGCCATACCAAACGCCAACATACTATTTGCCAGACGTGGAATTCAAGCCCAAACGGGCCATGCAAATTGCGTGATCTTGATCTTCAAGCTTTGTTGGGTTCCAGCTGATACCCAGATCCAATTAAGAATCCAATTTTGGGATCTATAAGCTCTTGGACCAGATCTGATTCTTCTGGTAATTGGGTCATTAGAGTTTTACACTTTTACTGCATGTCTGGTGATCTGAATTTTTTTTTATGACTAAAGTGTGCTGGCCTATTAGAGCACTGGACTCATGCTCAGGCATATGTAAGCCTCCCTATCCACATAATTCGAGTAACTCTATGGAAAGTTGCCCTTTGATATAAAGTGGGAATCAAATTCAAGACTCTCACTTCCTGAAGTGGGTTCCTGGCCCAGCCAGTGTCTTGGTTCAGGACATCCTTATGTCTGGGCCTCAGCTTATGCAAGGTGGGCCTTCTTGATTAATGTGTGTTCCAAGTAGGGGTAAAAAAAATGGCTCACCCAAGATCTCATGCCCAACGAATATTGGCCGATATCGGTGAGATCTCGGTCATATCGGCCAAGATATCACCCATACAGCCGATACATCTCATATCGGCCGAGATATTTCAGACGTCCAAAACTCGAGATATCTCGGCCAATACGAGATGTATCGGCCTAGATTTATACCCCTGGTTCCAAGTTACGAGCCGGGCATCTTGAGTGAAATTCTAATGGAAAAATAATATTAAAGATAAATAACTTGATAGTGACGACAAGATTGATAGCGTAAAAGTAAAATAAATGCTTTTCATCTTCAGTTTTCATGTAATCTTCTTATTGCTCACATCTATGGCATGGTCCATCATGTTAACCCTATTTGTACAACTGAAATACGACTCTGAATTTGCTTTTTTCATGTAAGTTGGTCGATATAATGCATAGACGGCGTAGGTTTTTGAAAGAATTGATGATGATTAGGCCACAGTTATCGAAGTCGGTCATATATTAATGCTTATGAACCACCCATGGGTAAAAAATGTCGGCGATATGTTGCGGGAAAATCTTAGTTGTAATTCATTGGTGCGTCCATTGCACTTGGGACCTTTACGAGTGCGGACAGATGTGTATCAATTTGTAATGGCCGATATGTTGCATCATATCGATTTAGGTGCAATACATTTTTTATCTTAAGAGTCACTTCGTTCCGTAAGGTATTTTTAACCACTTGTAAGTTTGCTTGAGTCTGCTTTATCTAATCATAGTAATTCATTGGATTAAAGTAGAGTCAGTGTAAGAGAGAAGATTTTTTTTTTTTTTTTTTTTATACTTTTAATTTTCAATCAGCTAAAAAAATGACGAACAACCTCATTTTCACAGTTGAGGAAAAGAAATTCAAAATTTTGAAATTGAAATTTAATTTAAAATGCTATCAAATTAAATCAATTCACAGTAGTTTGTTAGGGTTTTATAAGTTTTTCAATTGTCAAAGTAGCATGAAAATGTTGTTGGCATTTATGCAAGGGATAACAAAGCCATTTGGAACTTGTGAGATTGGAAAAGTCATGGGTTGGATTAGGGGACTAGAACTAGACACATCCATGAACAAAATTCAAGAAACAAAAAAAAAAAAAAAAATCATACATAGTTTGTACTGTTGGTATCTGTTGATTGGGATTTTAAATTATTTATATTGAAGGTTGAATATTTTAATTATAATATCATAATAAATTGTTTAAGGTAAATATATATGAAGAGTACTTGAATTTATTTAGAATATACCTTATCTATACTAGGTAATTTTTCATATTGATTTTTTATTTTTTAGATATTTTTCAATATTTAGAATATATCTTATTCATATCAAAATTTCTGTTCTTAAGAGTCTAATACTCCATAAAAAAATATTTTTTATAAAAATATGCTTGCACTAAGTTTTCCATTTTTCTGATATTTCTCCTTAATTTATTAAGAAAAAAAAAAGATGACAGAGAGTCTGTATGGACGATATGCCTATGTTGGAGATACGTATCAGAATAGCTTTATAATAACATCAAGTAGTATCAAATGTCAATGAATTTTATTTTTAAAAAATTAAACATATACTTTTAAATATTAAAAATAAATTTATATGATTTAGTTTAACTGATTGTCTTCTATCTCATGAAGTAGGAGGTTGTAAGTTCGAACTCCTATAACTTAATCTTGATATGTTTTAAGGATAATGGACTCATCTACGAGAGTTTACATTGAATATTTTACATGTAAATTTAAAAAAAAAAAATTAAAATGAGAATCTAAATCCAAATACAAAATTCATTTCTTCTAACTTATGTAATAAATTTGATCTCAAAAGCAACCCATGTGTTGTTCGAAGCTGAGCCAAGTGTTGAGAGTTGTGACCTTATTTTGTCCTCCATTTCACTGTCAAATCATGTGTCATGTATGGGTGCGACCTCTATTCTTCTACAATGTTTATGAAGACCAAAAACATCTGTCACATCTTGCATGCCATGTTCAAACCCCTTTGCAGTGTCTTAAATAGAAAGCTGCAAAAGATGGAGATAGTACAGCATTAAATAGGAGTAAATCTTGGGTCGGATTTTAATTTCACGCGTATGATTAAATTTGAAAAATTAATGAATTTAAATTATATATTTGTATTTTTTTTATTAGATTGAGTTGGAAAAAAGAATTTCGATAAAATTTGAGTTGGCTTCATTTAGAAATTTAAAATTATTTTGATCTGGTCTAATGTAATTTGGGTGCACTGAGTGTAAAATTTTCACGTTTGGTTCGAATTTTCAAAAGAAGTAGCTTCTCGATTTATTTCTACAAATAAGGTGTCAACGTTCATCTATTTTAAATTCTATGAATTCTGACACTGATTTTAAGAAAAAGGATATAATTTTGGACTCTAAAAATCATAACTAAAGAATTAAGAAGAAATTTGAATATAGTTTTTGAAGTCCAAAACTATATTCTTTTCACTTAAAATCAGTCTTGAAGTTCATAAAATTTAGCGTAGATGAAGTTTGATACTTTGTTTGTAGAAATTAGTTGAAAAATGATCTCGTTTGAAAATCTTACTCCACATCCCATAAACTACAAGGTTTGTTAGAACGAATAAAAATTTGTTCTAGTGATGCGGATGAATTCAAATGACGTGTATGAGTCGTTTAAAAAAAAATGAAAGGGTAAAAGGATAATTTTAATTTTTTTTTTTTTCTGAATAAGTGTATAAAGAAAGAAAAGTCAAAGAATCTGTGTGGCCGGCCTAAAAGTAAAAGTTATCATATATTGATGAGTCAATCCACCATCCATTTTAAGACAATCGTCACTCAAATTTTTTATTAACAATGTACTCATTCATCCCCATGGAAACTACCATGAAAATGCAAACATATGATCATTTTTGAAAGAAAATTTCAATGAGTAATAATATTCTTTTAAGAACACTTGTTACGAGTAAATTCAAAATAAATAAATTAGTTGGCTCAACTTAAACCCATATGAATAGTGGATTTGAAAGGTCTGAGCCCCGTATATAGTATTTATAAAATCTTATTTTAATTAAAAACGTATAATTTTTTACAGAGTCTTCAAATTTTCAATTTATATGATGATGAAAATTCATTGGACTAAATAGTTGAGATGGTGTAAAACTATATATGAAAGCAATTCATAGAGGTTAGATGAGTATAAGAAAGAAGATGAATCCATTACATTCTATGAAACCCTATAAATCAAATTAGTAGGGCTGCACTCAGGTCGGGTTTTGGCCCAACCCGTATGACCCGACCCGAGAAATCATGTTGGTTGGGTCAAGAATTTCAGGTCATCGGGTCGGGTCGGTTAAGGAGATAAAACCCGCATGGAATTTGGATCGGGTCGGGTTGAGGATTTTATAAGGTAACCTGACCTGACCCGGCTAAAATTAGGCCAAAATGGGTTCAAAATGCGGGTTGGGTCAGGTTGTGAAGTTCGGATTGAGAATTCGGGTCAAGTAGGTCGGATTCCATATATATTAACTCGGGTCGGATTGAGTTTTAAGGAATCCGACCCGCCCGACCCGAGTTGCAGCCCTACAAATTAGTATGAAAGTATGATAGAAATTGTTTTAGAGACATTTATTATTCATAGAATATATTGAGTTCCCTAAGATGACTTAAAAGAGCTAATCTAAGAAGAATTCTCCTTTATCGAAATATTTAACATATGCATTCTCTATGGATGCTTTAAAACCATGGGTTTTATGTAATTAAGTGTGAGATTGAATATATATTTTAAACTATGAAATTTTTTATGGGTATGTTGATTTATTCCTATTCCTATTGTTGATGGCAGAGTCATGGCCCAATTAGACTTATTAATGTATATGAAATGAATGGGCATGTTGAGATGAATGCCCAATTAGACTTATTAATGTATATGAAATGAATGGGCATGTTGAGGTGAATGCCCAATTTTAATGTATATGAAATGAATGGGAATGTTGAGATGAATGTATTTAATGGAGGATGGTTTGGAGGAGATCGGAGGTCCCACTATTGAAAGGGGAATGAATGTGTGTGTTGAATGTAGGGGTGGAACTTGGGTCAGGTTTTAATTCAACGTGCATGATCCAACTCGAGAAATCGATGCGTTTGGGTTATATTTTTGTATGTCTCGAGTCAGGTTGGGTTGAGAAAAAATAAACCTGCATGAAATTCGGGTCAGGTCGGGTTGAAAAATTTAAAAGTAATCTAACCCGAGTGTACCAAGTTATAAAATAACACTTAGAGTTGAGTCGGGTGAAAAATTTGGGTCGGATTTGATTGAGTAACTCAGATCAACAATTCAGGTTGGGTCAGGTTTGGTTCAATTATTTTTTAAATGAATTGAGTTGAGTTTATTTAAATCTGACCTGATCAGCCCTAGTCTAATGGATTATAGAACTAATGTTATAGGTTTTAAAATAGATTATAAAATTTTGAAATGCCCAAATTATAGATGAAACTATCGAAATTTCTATAGAATTTTTCCATCATTTTTTAAAGACGTTTAGTTAGTTTTTTGAAAAAAAAAAAGTTATTAGTCAATTTCCCCTTTAACTTGAGTCACGTGTCTAGATGTTCAGACGTCACGTGATATCTATCTCACATTAAAGTGATATATGTCCCTGTACATTACGTGACAATGATATGACACACTGATGTAACACTAATTTTGGAAATTAAAAAAAAAAATTCACTGGATCTCATATGAAAAGTTTTGCATGAATGTCACTGTAAGTTTATAATATTTGTCAAAGAACAAATGATTTGGTTGTCTTTTTCCTAATCACATTTTGCAATGATAATGACACATTAAAACACATGAATGTCATTAAAACAATTCTTAATCACATTTTGCAATGATAATGACACATTATTCTTTAACACGATCCTTTCTTTCCTTCACAATTATCATAACATTACCTTTTCAATTTCCAGTATCTTTCAATTCTCTCCCTTCATTGTCTCTAACTCTCAATCACTCAGCCCTAGATATTTTCTTTATTATTCTTTCATTTCTGTCTTTGAATGCTGACATTTTAAAATTTGCATCTCTGTTTAATCCCGTCATAAATTATAAAGGTTGTCCACACAGACACCCCCATTTTTCTATCAGAAGACACCGTATTTCAAAATCTTAGTGAAAATTGCATTTCTGTCCTTCCGTGTGTAATCGTGCGATTGAACAGACAGTTCATTTTCGCTTCGATCGATCGATCTTAGGCGTATACAATCGTGCGATTGATTTCAGGGATCGTGTAGTCGATTTCAGAAATCGTTCAATCGAACCTCCAAATGGAGTGGAGAGGGATTTTCAAAAGAAGTCATTTCTTAACTGATTTTTACAAACAAGGTATCAAAATTCATTTACTCTTAATTTTATGAACTCTGGGATTAATATTAAGTGAAAATGATATAGCTTTGGGTTTAAAAAATTATATCCAAAGAATTAAGAGGAAAGATTATTTTTCTTTAATTCTTTGGGTACAATTTTTTAAGTCCAAAACTATACCCTTTTCATTTAAAATCAGTCCCGGAGTTCATAAAATTCAAAGTAGATGAATTTTGATACATTGTTTATAAAAATCGGTCGAGAAATGACCTCTTTTGAAAATCCATCTCCACTCCATTTGGAGGTTCGATTGGACAATTCCTAGAATCGATCGCACGATCCCTGGAATCAATTGCATGATTATATACGCCTAAGATCAATCGATCGAAGCGAAAATGAACTGTCTGTTCAATCGCACGATTTAACGCAGAAGGGCAGAAACATAATTTCCACTAAGAATTTGAAATGCGGTGTCTGCTAACAGGAAATGGGGATGTCTGTATGAACGGCCATTATAAATCAATCATTTCACTATCTACGATGTCTTTTTTATCAATTTCTTCCATATTTTCAGTGGCTATTACATGTTTCTGAGTTTACAACTCTTCGAATTAAGACTATTTTCAATCTTTCAATAAGATAACAAAACTATGGATTTTTCTCATTTTATTAACAACAACAATAAAATAAAATAAAACTTTTAAATAATTTTTTTCAGCCTTATTCTGATAGGAAAAAGGAATTGAAAATTTGAGAAACATGTGCCATTTTCACCCATAATGTGCTTTGATAGTTTCTTGTGTAAAGAAAAGTGTAAGGAATGTCATCTACTCATCATACAACTATAGCAATTTTCTATTTTAGATTTCTTTAATGGAAGCTGATAATAAATTTATATCATTAAATGGACGACTAAAAATATCATTAAATTTAGAGAAGTGATTTTTACACCCCTACTTTTACTTATTGTGCGCTCTTTTTATGTGAAATTTCTATTTTGTCCAAAAAAGCAAAGAAGGAGAGAGAACTAGAAAATTTGAGTGTAGACAAAATCAAAATTTCACATGAAGGGAAGTGCACCGTGGGTAAAAGGTCGGGTGCAAAAATCATTTCCCTAAATTTATAAGCATTTATTCACCAAATGGTTAATGGGGAATTGGAGATGATGCCTTTGAATGAATTTTTCGTGTATGAGAACCAACCAAACAATCTTCTCCATCATCTGGCCTGGCTTAAATTGAAAAGTAGTGAATCACTTGTCAGAGAAGCACGATTCACCAGGGGAATAGCCATCATTTAGGATCCCCAAAGGAGTCACCTTTCTATTGTCATGACTTCCAAATAGATCCATAAAGGGTTGCATGAAGTAAGAAATGCCAGTTATGGGAGCACATTTTTAACCCCTCACACTCTAATTGTGTGCAAGGATTTGGAGAGAATAACTCACTAGTTAGCCATATGTCACTCAAGTATGTATTGAGTCTTCCATCGGAGGTGTACTGAAAAGATTCTGAGCTTATAGGTAGGGGTATGCAGCTCCAATTGACAAGGGGTATGCAGCTCCAATTGACTTGTCATTTTGGCATGACAAGTGCCTCCGTGACAAGTAATATTAGAGTTAACTTAAAAGGCACTATCGTGTAGGCTCGGAAGCACGGCAACGAAGATCTCCTTGGCGTGTGGACCCTACACAAAAGATATGTGGGTTCCCCTTATGAGGGCACGAGAGATTGGTCCAGGGAATATGTCACGAGGGCGTGTGTTCAGTCCCACGTCGAACCCATATTAACTAGCCATTTTGGGATGGCAAGTGCCTCCATGACAACAACCGTAGGGTGAATCTAAAGTGTGATTGATTTGATTTAAAATATAGATAGGTTAATTCAATTCCATAAGAATTTAATTTTGATTAGAAAAGCCTAATTCATTTTTAATTTGGGCTAAGTTAGGATTAAGTTTTACATAAGTTCGACTTGCTTAAATTACTTGAATTATAAAAAATAAATAAAATATTTGATCTCCTTTTTATATGTTTATTTGATGATTTTTTAGAGTTAACTCTATAAAATAATTATATTTTGATCATAAAAATTTGTTTTATAAATATCCCTTCGAATGAAACAGAACAAAGCAATGTACAGTATTATAATTTTACAACATTAGATGAAATTTTATGGTTAAAGAAATATTAAATGATAAATTACATTTTACTTTGTTAGATAATTGCCATAGTAATTTATTTCTTATAGTATAATTTTATACTTTAGTAATAAATCCATTAATTTTTATTTTTATTTTAAATTTCGTTTTTTATTTATATATTATTATTTTCAAATTTTATATTTTCCACAGATCTTCCAGTAATATCGGAGTTATTCCGATTTTAGTAATGATTGATAATATCCAGAGAAGGGTATTTGTAACGTTACTTACAATATCATTAATTCACAATCAGATTTTTTCTTCTTTACATAGAAATGTGACATTGTTCAAAATTTATCTTTTAGAAGGATAAAATTGAAAATTTTCTAAATGCAAAATAATTGGAATTTTGAGCATTTAATTGTTAGGGATATCTTTTAACAAATATAAAAGATTAGATAAAGTCATAAAACCGAACCCTATTAATGTTGATAGTAGTTAATCTTTTGAGATTAAATTTAATAAATTTCAATTTTTTTTTGAGGTCTGGAGGTGTCCAGACATCGCACACGACTAGTTCCGAAGTGTGTGAAAACCCTCAATTTAATAAATTTCAATTGTAAATGTCAACTATAAATACTAAAGTAAATAAATAATGAAAATATTTAAAGAAAATGCTAATAGACCCAAAATAAATTTTGATTTGAGAGCAATAATTGCAAAATGTCAAAAATGAAAAAATTCTATTTCCACTTAAAATTTAAGTAAAACGGTAAATAGTTGAGGACTTCACGAGAAGGTAGTGCATGTAAATACCGTATCGTGTGAATTGAGGGAAAAAAATTCATTGCACCACCTTGTCTATGATGGACACCGTTCTTTCATAGTACACAGAAGGACTACCGAAGATTTGTAGCCCGCTATTAATTTCCCCTCCCCAAAATTTGTAGCTCGATTTATACTATTTAAGTCTATATTTTTAACTAAGAAAAATATAAGTTGCATGAGATTTAATTAAAATAAAATTAGGTCCTCAATTTCTACCTTTTATTGAAAAATATTTTATATTTTAAAATTCAAACCAATAGATTGTGATATGCACGATCTCATCTTATTACGTCGAGGTCTCATGCATCTAATTATTTCTCATTAACTAATTATAATTTAAGAACCCTAAAAATAGCTCTAAAAGTAGAACACCAAAGGACCACTTCATCGTAGAGTTATCCAGTGTATGTGGGTAAAAAACCGAGTAATATCGGCCTATACGATAAGTATCGGCCGTACATACCGAATATCGGTCACAATATCGGCCGATATTCATAAATATCGGTATTTAAAAAAAAAAAATTTAAAACACCGATACGGTTTTTCGCGGTTTTTACACGGTTTTTTGCGGTTTTTCGTGGTTTACGGTTCTCAAGGTGTTCACGGTTTTTTGCGGTTTTTCGCGGTTTTTCGCGGTTCAGGGTTTACGGTTCTCAGGGGTGTTCACGGTTTTTTGCGATTTTTTGCAGTTTTTTGCGGTTTTGTCACGGTTCATCACTATTCATCACGGTTTTTTGCGGTTTTTTCACGGTTCCGATATCGGAGGAGAGAGAAAATGCCGATATCGGTATGAGAGATAAAATTATCAGCCGAAATATCGTCTGTATCGCATATCGGCCGAGCCGATTTTTGAACCCCTGGTCTAGAGGATTAGAGAGATACTCTAAGAGACCTAGATACATTGGTCATTAATAAAAAAAAAAAGCAAGAAGGCGAAAGACCATCTAATATGATAAAAAAAAGAATAGGTAGAATATACGGAGGGAAAAAAATCTTAGATTGTAGTGTCAAAATATATTTACGTGTAGGAAACTGCGGGATACCCAGCGCAAAACCCCCACGGATGAGTCCACTACTCCTAGGGCACACCAAGGTTAGGCCATGGGAGCTCGAACTTGCAACTTTCGGCTTCTTAAGGCAGGAAGCAACCAGTTAAACTACACCCATGTGGGTAGTCAATATCATAGTGTATCATGATAATTCTATCCTTCTAACACAATTATGAAAAAGAGAGAAAAACTAGAAAGACCAAATTTCTCTAACATTATTCCTACATGAAATTTTTAAGTGTGCATTAAATAAATATTGATTGTTTAATTTATTAAATAATTAACTCACTTTTATCGAATGTAATAAGTTTAATATTTTTACTTACACAAAATCATCTCAATCCAATTATGTAAGTCATTTTTTAAATTAAATATGACTTCAAATTATCTTTTATTTATTAAATATTTACACCTGGACTCAATTTTGTCTCGGGTCTTTTAAATAGATTACTTCATCCATAAATTATAAATTATCTAATTCAATTTTGATATATCATTCAATTTAATAAAATAAGTGTAATTTTTTTATACCATTTTTATAACTCTGATAGTATATTTTAAGGCTAGTAGTCCGTAAAAAATCAGGCTCAACTTCAAGTGAAAAACTGAGTCACTTCCAGAGCTAAGCAACTCGACAAAATCTCCTAGCAGATTTATTTAGTTAAACTCAACTGAGTTACTCGACGAATAACATTTTGAGTTTATGTCCGAGTCTCAGGGTTATGAACTATGAAGCAAAGCGAAACTGAGTTCTGGATTTGGCAAAGGTAAAATTTCAACTAGACTCACTTCGACATGAAAATTTGACATTTTAAGATTTTCCAAAGATGTTGAAATTACTATGACACACTAATATTTTGCCATATTTTAAAAATTTCAATCCATTTTAACCTTTGTTTTATTCCATTATAAAAGTTTTGAAAAATGAAATTTCACCCTAAACAGGGTTTATATTTTAACCCATTTTAACCAATTTTTTTTCTTCTGATTTTTAGATATTCTCATACAAGAAAAATTTAATCATTAGTGATATTTATATTTTGATCATTTGGCAAACTATATAATCATTTCAACCTTTGAATATGAAATGTTCATTATTTGCTTTTGGAACATGATGTCTTAAGATTAAGGGTTGGGATAATGACAACTGAATTTAGGTGACAAACATCTAAGTTGGATGATTTTTTACTTATGTACGTGGGGCTGAAACACAGGTTAGGTCGGGTTGTAATAAATCCAATTCAACTCATGTCAAAAAATTATAAAACCTGACCCAACCTGACCCGAATTGTTGACCTGAATTACTCAATCCGACCCAACCCAAATTGCTAATCTGCGTCAGCCCAGTGGTGTTTTAGAACTTAGTGCACGCAGATCGAGTCGAGTCGAGTTACATCAGATTGAGTCGGATTAATTTTAATTTTTTCAACTTAACTCGACCCAAATTTCATATGGATTTTTACTTTTCCAACTCGACCCGACCTGAAATATACAAATACATAATCCAAATCCATTGATTTCTCAGATCAGATCATACGGGTCAAATTAAAACCAGACCCAAGTTTCACTCCTATAAGTAACTCACTCAATGTGCCAAAACAAAGGTCCAACTTTTGACATGGTTCGAGGGTTACTTGTGTTAAATTTGAATAGGATTTAAAAAGTTTATATATTGAATTTACTTGAAGAGAGTCTTAAGCTTTTCTAATTAATTTTTAAAATGCTCCCTAATATCATTGAAGTAAATTCGAGCTTATTTCGAAATTCAAAATTGATTCTCCAGGATGTAGCTTTGAAGTAATGTTTTTCTCAAGTTTTGGTAAGCAGACTTAAAGAGACATATTACATCAATCTTGGTTACTTTCGAGAAGATTTTTTTTTCAAGCCTTGTTCTTAATTAGCCCCAAGGATCCCCCTTGAATAAGGCCCAGTTATCTCCAGGGTCAGCCTAACTATAAAGCAAGTTAGGCCGACACCTTAGGCCTCATTTGAGAAAAGGCCCACTCAAGATTTTTTGCTTGTTTGTGTCCTATTTTTTATTCATGAAGTTAATTTAAAAAAAAAAAAGGTATAAATAGGTTTACTCTTAAGCTATTTGGCAAATTGGTTTCACATTGGAGATATTTTGGGCATCACCATTTTGATCCCAGATTTATTTGTGGGATAAATTTGAAAGTCCCTCTTCTAATTTAATTAAATTGAAGATTTTTTATTATTGTTTCATCCCCTTGAAACAACATCCGTTTTTTTCCCTTTCCCACCTAATCTGATCCAACGCCAATGTTACTTGTGTTATCCAAACTTAGGATGCATATTTTTTAATTTCTTTGTTTTTGATTACTTTTTTTATTCTTTTAATTTATTTGTCTTTTGATTACTTTTGTAATTCAGTTATTTTTTCTTTTATTTGGTGAATGGTGATTGATACTAGATTGGTAATGCCGTAATAGAAATATTGAAACAATAGAGTTTTGAGGTTTGGATATTTGAATATTGGTAGAATAATAATTGCTTTATGGATTTGAAATGGTGTTGAAATGCTGAAAATGTTTGGATATGTTAGAATTGCTAGAATAATAGTTAAAGATATTGTTTGAAATGTCCTCCACTCAATGCAGTCGAATGGATGAAGAATTGAAAATGATATTTTAGCAAAACATGAATGCAAAAATTTAATTAGTAATTTTGTATCTCAAAAAGCAAAAAAAATAGGTTTTAAATAAATTCTTTTTATTATATACAATTAAAATTATATTTAAATATTACTTATAATATGTTAAATAGCAAGAAGCCCTATTTAGATTTTTACTTTATGCCTCAACTTACTTATTCATCTAGATGATATCTTGAGTCCACGTGAGATAACAACCTATCTCTAAGGATCTTTATCCTAAGTTAGGCTCCTTATCTCTAACGAGTAACGACTTTGAAGTTTGAACATCTTTTTGCTCTCATCCAGCGACAGTTGGACACCTTACAACAAGTTTTGTTTTGCCCTTTAATGATAAAGTCAAGATCTAATGCTGATATTGCCTTTGCTTCTCTATAAAAGTCCCATCTAGGGCTGCAATCAGGCTGAGTCGGGTCAAATTTTTTAAAATTCAACCCACTTAGAGTTACTAATATATAGAATTCGACCTAAACTTTTGACCGATCTGACCCGAATTACAATCTGACTCAACTTGAAATCCGACCCGACCTGCATTTTGAATCTACTTTTATCAGGTCGGGTCGGGTTAACTTAAAAATCTCTCAACCCAACCTGACTCGATTCGAATTCAATATGGATTTCTGATTTCTTAACCCGACCTAACTTTCATAACCCAATCCTCATGATTTTCGGATCAGGTCATGCAGGTTTGGGCCAAAATCTGATCCGAGTTTCAACCCCAGTCCCATCATCTGCGCAGGACAATGAACTTCATTTGGTCCTAGAGAGGTCTTAAAGTGACTTGAGAGTCTATTTTTCAATTACTTTTTCATACTCAAGGGTGTATTGGGATCAAGGGATTTGTTCTTTCATTCCTTTTTAATATGTCAATTCTTAATGTAATTCTTTAATATGCAATACCTCATGTTTAGTGAATTCCATTTGCATCTCTTGCTTGTTGGTTTGTCATTTTCATCTTAGATCAGGAAGAAAACCATTGAACTCCAGAACCTAATCTGTCTTGGTGACTTTGATTGATTAAAGGAATTATCATAGTTGTTCTATTTTTACACTATTGTTGCTCTATTTCCTTGTTTTTCAGCAATTTTTTGTTTTTTTTAGTGTATTTTTTTTTAATTTACGTGTAGAAAACTGTGAGATATCCAGAGTAAAACCCTCATGGGTGAGCCCACTACCTCTAAGGTACATTAAGGTCAGACCATTGGGACTAGAGGTGCAAGTACATGAGAGAATAATAAGAAATAAACAACAAACAACAAAAACAGTAAATAACACTCTCAAAAAGAAGCCAAGAACTAGACCACAACACATTATACAATTAGCTTAAGTATGATCAACACAATGTGTTTTAAGGGATTATAAATAGAATCCCTTTTGACCTGGTTGTCTTGGTCCTTTTGAGGCCACTATTCTCACTATATCAGCTTCTCATAAAATACTCACCACTATTTTATTTGAAAAGTTATGATTTTTAAAAATTTGAAAGTTAAATGATTAAAATGAAAGTAAATTTTAATTCAACAGTAAAATCAACTCAAAATAAATTCAAATTACATATGAATACAAATTTACAGATATTAGGAAACTTCACATGAGAGCACAAGTGAAAACATTGCCCATCAAAATTTTATCTTACTTTTTTTTTTATCAGTCATAAAAGAATTTCATTAAAAGAGAGGAGAAATTACAAAGAAGAAGAGAGGGTTTAAAAGGGCTAGACCCAAAAAAAAAAAACAAAAAGGAGAGAATACAAGAACATAAACAATCAAAAGGTCACAACAATAAAAACACTCCAGCCCAAAGGTTGTCGACTCCCAATTTTGCGAAGTAGTCCGCCACCCCATTGACTGATCTTCCAATAATGGAAAAAGATACTCCCATTCTTTTGGCCAAATCTCTCACTTCCCTGACCACACTTGACAATCTCCAAGGTGGACGCCGTAAACCCGATGCCCATTTGAACGCATTTGCCGAATCCCCCTCAATAACCATCTGACCTTGACCAAAAGCCTTACAAATGACTAAAGCTCTCTTAATGCTAAGAATTTCAGCTGCGTTTGAATCTATAATACCAACCGACTCATTGAACATTATGGATGATCCTCCCTTATGATTCCTAAGCACACCTCCAATCCCTGCTAGACCTGGTTTTCCTCTAGAGGATCCGTCAATATTAAACTTCCAAATCCCCTGTTGAGGAAGCTCCCATTTATCCTGTTTCCTCACTTTCCGATTTTGAAACCTCATGCAACCCTCCCATGATAATAAAAGGTCATTGATTTTAAGCCTTTTGAATATTGGTTCCGCTAACAACCATGAAAACCAATTCCATTTAGTTCTATGAAAAAAATAGAAATCGGTAGACGTCAAACACATTTCAATCTAAGTTTCAAACATGAAATATTCCAAGCTCCTAATAACTGGGAGAAGGAATTTAAAAAAACCCAAGGAATCCCCAAAAAGTTAATGAAATTCATCCAAAGACTCTTGGCCACATCACAATTAACAAACAAGTGATTGACATATTCCAATGAAGACTCACACAGAATGCAATTTAGAACACCCTCACCCCTAAGCAAGCCTCTTCTATTCATTTCTACCCTTTTTATCTTACTAATATTCCAAATATCACTTAGATTAGGTGATACAAGCTCTAAGTCACAATACTCAAAAATCATTAATGACAAAAAAGGAGAGTCGGTGGGTGGAGGTTGGATTTTGGTTAGAGATCACATTTTAGCCATGTAAGACCTTGCAATAGACCTATATGCTTCTTCTTTTCTTATTATTGGTTAGACACTTTTAAGTCCTTTTGTCAACTTTTTGGTACTCTTTTTAGGTAAAATTACATTTTTTTATATGAATTTTGTGAATATACACAAATTTTTTATAAAAGGATGAAGTTTTTTTTTTAAATTACATGTGGGAAACTGCGGGATACCCAGCGTAAAACTCCCACGAGTGAGCCCACTACTCCTAGGGCACACCAAGGTTAGGCTCATGGGGGCTCGAACTCCCAATCTCCTACTTCCTGAAGTGGGAGACAACCAATTAAACTAAAATTAAAAAAATATTAGAATAATTTCAAAAGACATGAATTTTTTAGAAAGAATAGCCTAAATATTGGTTGATGGATATAACACATGGCCTCAATTACATCTCTCTCACATATAGCTACTGTCCATGACTTAAAATTTTGAAGTAAATGATAAATTATTATTCTAATACTATAAAGTTTTCATCATCAAACAAAACTAATTTTTAAGACTTCAGGAATTATATTTTACTATTGAATCAAAATAATCTTTTATAAAATGATTGACATTTTATTCAAACAAAGATTTTTTCAATCAACTCATCTACAAAAACCTATATGAACTCCACTCCACAAATGAGACAATGTAAAAAATTATATTCAATATTAAATTTTAAAATAATATAAATTAAATATATAAATATTATACTTATACACATGAATAATATTAAATAGGATTGAAATTCGAGTCAAGTCAGGTTGGAATTCAATAAATCTAATCCAACCCATATAAAAAATTATTTAATCCAACCAAACTCGAATCGCTGACCCGAGTTACTCACATACCCGATCTGAATTTCTAACTAGACTTAACAAGAGTGCTGTTTTATACCTTGGTGCACTCATGTCCAGTTAGATTGAATTGAATTTCTTTTAAATTCTCAATCCGATGTGACTTGAATTTTATGCTGAGTTTATTTTTTTCCAACTCGATGCGACTCGAGATATACAAAAATATAACCCAAATCCATTAATTTCTTGAATTGATCATACAAGTCAGGTTAAAATCCGGCCCAAATTTCACCCTAATATTAAATAACCAAAAGCTCAAATCAAAATTTTTACTTCACAATTGACACATCGATAGAACGGATGGGGTACGATCATTCAACTATTGAAAATTTAAATTATGGCCCACTTTACCAAAAAAAAAAGCTGTTCTCGCAGTAATTGGAGCCATAAATTTCAAAATAGACAACAATAGCAATTCTCCACCCACAATTTCTGCACTTAAATACAAGTTATGTCAACCATAGTCCATAGTCCATAGTCCATACTCCATGCGCCATACTCCATACACATGGCACTCTGAGACTCTCAAACCTTTTTCAGAGGTGGGCCTCTTTATTAATGGTGACCATGTTCAAAATTTAACAACTTTTTGAAAGATCAATGTTTTATTTAAAACTACAATTTTGCTCTTTTATTTCTGCACCCTCCGAACGTTTGTTTAGGATAGTCCGAACCTTTGAAGTTTGAACATAGTTCGAACGATTTTTCATTTAGAACGTCTTATTTTTTTCATTTTTGAGTTATGGAGAAAGATTTTTAAATGTAGTGATTTCTCGATCATTTCTATAAATAAATTATTAAAATTCATTTATTCTGAATTTTATGAATTTCGAAACTGATTTTAAATAAAAAGGGTATAGTTTTGGATTTAAAAAATCGAATTAAAAAAAAATGGACTTCCCTCTTAATTCATTGGATATGATTTTTTAAGTCTAAAATCAGTGCTGGCGTTCAGAAAATTCAAAGTAGATGAATTTTGATACATTATTTGTAAAAATCGGTAGAAAAATCATATCGTTTGAAAATTCGAGCCAAATACACAAAGGTCACAGTTGGTTTCTACAAACAAGATACCAAAATTCATCTAATCTGAATTTAATGAACTCCGGGACTGACTTTAAGTGAAAAAGGTATAGTTTTGGGCTTAAAAAATTATACCCAAATAATTAAGAGGTAAAGGCCATTTTTCTTTAATTTTTTCGATACGATTTTGAAGTCCAGAACTATACCATTTTCATTTAAAATCAGTCACGGAGTTCATAAAATTTAGAGTAAATGAATTATGATATTTTATTTCATAAAAATCGGTCAAGAAATCACCTCATTTAAAAATCCCTCTTCACAACCCAAAAATGGAAGAAATATAACCTTCCACATGAAAAACTGTTCCGACTATGCCAAAAAATTATTCGAACTATGCTAAAAAAGGTTCCTTCGGACTATGCCCAAAAAAAGTTAGTGCATTAGGAGGGTGTAGAAATGGAAAGACAAAATGATAATTTTCAGTGTCCGCTAGCAGAAAACAATGGTGTCTATATGGCTTGCCCTTTTTTAATTGTCAAATATGGTATATGTTGCATTTTTGGCCCTTGCTCGAAAGATTTTTTTTTTTCTGTTTTTTAATAATAAAGATTAGTTCAAATAATATTATTTGAGATAGGTAAAGTCTTTTTTTTTTAAATTAAATCGTTTATTAATTTCTAAATGCAAAAATGCATACGTGAATGTCTTTAGATTTTGTGAAATATTAGATTGACTATTGGAAAGATTAGATAAAAAATATTTTATTAGGCAAAACCATAAAGTTTATTACTCCTCTCATTTGATTCATCCATCCTTGAACCCAATAACTTTATAAAATCTTAAAAATACCCATAGTATTTTCATATTTAAAAAATAATGAAAGGTTTAAATTTTAAGAAGTAGACTTTACATATCCCAAATAATATTATTGAAAATTCACCTATGACAATATAAAATCATTTCTCAATTTTGTATTTAAAATGAATGTTATTTTTATGCAAAAGAGTTGGAGTTTTTTTCAAAAAATCATTTGTTTAACCTGTTCATGTTCGTTACCTTTAAACGCAAGAACTTTTATACCAACTTTATAAAATCATAAATGAAGGAAAAGTTATAGAATACTACTGTTGTGAGTAGGGGTTTAAATCTCAGTTGGAAAATTTTTCTAACCTAATTTTTTTTTAATTAAAATTTGAAATATCAGTTGATATGAGATTCTCCATTTGAATAGAAAAATGAATAGATGAGGAACTTGAATCTTAATTAACCGACAGTGGATGTTAGTTTTTAATGGAAAGGGCCGGAAAATAAAAAAAAGAAAAAAACTGTCCAGAAATATCATTTATTTATATATATTTTTTTATGTTTTAAGTTTTTTCAATTTTTTTTTTTATAAATCACAGATTAAGGAAAAGGTGAGAAGACCACCATCGATGCATCTTGCGAATGACATCTCAAAATAAGAAATAATTTAATTTGAGGGGATAAAACAAGTATATATATATTTTTTTAAGGTCTGAAAGTATTCAGGTGTCGCACCCAACTAGTCTTCCGAAGTGTGTGAAAACTCCTCTATCTATACACACAGGGTAAATTGATAGGACGTTACTCTATAAATTCTCATAAGAAGTGGCCCTTTATTGGAGCTCCATAGTTTGAATCCAAAACCTCATAAAACAAGTATCATGAGTCCATTTGAGAAACCCTTTAGATCTTAAAGGGGAGAGAATAATATTTAAAAAGAAAAAATAAAAAGGAAAACTAGAGTTTTAGAATTGTAATTTTCAGTACACGTATTGACAAAAGACTTCTTTGCGGAGACTTTGTCATTAAGAGAGAGAGAAAGCAACATGAATTTACTCGTCTGAGTACATAGCTGTGTTTGAATGAAGAGTAAAGGAGTCGAAACAAGGACGGGTAAATCTCGTTTACCCCCGTTTAGTATTGAATAGAAAGAGCAAAAAAAAAAAAAAAATTTCAAAAGTTTTTTCTCTCTTGCACAAATCCAAGAACCATTTTAGTGGAAGAGATAATAAATTTATCTCTTTTAAGGTAAGTCTTTTCCATATACTTTTTTCAATTGTAATTATCAAACAAAATATGGAAAATTCATGTTCAAGGGAAAACTCTATATAACCCTGTAGAATTAACTTGATGGTCAATTTGTACTTTTATTTGTAGAGGAGTCTTGAGATCAAGTCACCCTCAACACAAAAATGATCACTTTCCTTAGTTTTGTATCCAGTGTGTGCGAATTGAAATGTTTATATATGTTCCAAAGATTAGTGAGGTGAGATGCTTGGATAACCTTGGATTTCAAAAAATAAAAAGGGAAGTGATCATTTTTATGAAAAACCCATGCATAAGAGAAATCCTACAAAATTTACCTCTCATCCAAACACATGATCTATAAAATTAATTTAAGGACCTTGATCACTTAATTATGATGTCATAAATTTATATATAGAAAATCTTCTACTTGTATCACTTTCATCATTCTTGTAAAGATATAAAATTTTAGTAATCTTGACAAAATTAAAATATTTTATAGATTTAAAAATAGAACTACAACGATCTTTAAAATTAATTTAAGGACCTTGTTCACTTAATTATGATGTCATAAATTTATATATAGAAGATCTTCTACTTGTATCACTTTCATCATTCTTGTAAAGATGTAAAATTTTACTAATCTTAGACAAAATTAAAATATTTTATAGATTTAATAATACAACTATAACCACCAAAAAAAAAAAAACACTCCATTGTGAACCAAACAACAAAATTCTTAATGGATCCCAACAAATACAACTGAGAGCCCTAAATAAACATAATTGTGTTCTTACCGTCGGTAGTTCTCTACATCTATACTTGTGCAATTCTTTTTTCATGCATGTATTAAAGCACAAATTATGGTCTTTCTGCTATGGACTAAAATATAAATATCATATGACATACACAACCCAAATTTCCTCTTGCCCCTTGGCAGTTATGAAAATTGCAAGCAGAGCCCCCCATAATCCCCAAACTTACCTCCAACAGAGACATATTCACAACAATAATAGAATCTAGGCCACTCCGGCGACCATCTCGACATTTTGATAGATGAGGTGGGTCCCACCATTGAGGACGACGGGTGTCGGCTCCCTAACGGCGGCGATTGCTCCGTCAGTCCTGAGGCTTGCGGCAATGGCATCCAAGTCTCTAGGGTTCACATTGACCTTGAGCCCGTGTTTCATGAACAAAGTGAGCGACATTTTTTGCTCCACGCGGTGGCCGGAAGCCAATGTCAGTCGATGCCGGAGCAAAACTGCGGCAGCAATAGACTTCATTTGTAGATAAGCCAAGTCTTTGCCTAAGCAAATTCTTGGGCCGCCGTTGAAGGCCGCAAATTTGTAAGATTCGTGGGCCTCAAATTGCTTGCCATTGGGAGACAACCACCTCTCGGGGCGGAATTCCAGGCAATCTTCACCCCATATAAACTTCATCCGGCCGACGGAGTAAATTGAATAGGTGATGGACGATCCTGCCGGCACGAACGTCCCATCCGGCAACACATCATCGGAGACGACGTGCTTCGAGTCCTCCGGCACCGAGGGATAAAGCCGGAGAGTCTCCGACAGTGCAGCCTTGAGGTAGATCAATCGGTCCACTTCATCGAACACGAGCGGATCCTCCACCCACTTCTTGTGATCGGCGCCACGTGTCTCAATCAGAACGGTGCAGATCTCACGGATGATTTTATCCTCCACCGTCGGATTTTGTGAAACCAGCCAAAAGAACCAACTCAGCGCGACCGATGACGTGTCACGGCCAGCTAGGATAAAGTTGAGTGCCACCTCTTGTAGGAATTTATCGGAATAACCTTCTTTCTTTCTCATAAACCTTGAAAGGAGGTCGTCGTGTTGGGCCCCACCTTGTTGCTTAGTCAGCAGCTCTAACTTCCTTGCATCGATAACATTAGAGAGGTACCCTTCTATGCTCCTAAGGCTCCGGCTCAAGTCAACCTCCATGCCGAGCCGGAGCCACTTCTTGAGCTTCCAAACGGCTTCAGGCAATATGAACCGCTGGAGGGATGCCTCGGTTGCCCGGTCGAAGGCGACGGCAAAACCATTCTCCGGCAGGCCTGGCTGCAGCGTCTCCGGATCTTTCCCAAAGGCCAAGCCGCAAATGTTGTCGAAAGTGAGCCGGAGCAGCAAATCTTGCAAGTCAACTGGATTGCCTTCGAGCTGAGCCGTCTTCAGTATGGGGCAGAACCTTTGTTTTATAGCTCGGTTCACCCACCGAGCCATGGCTTGGCGCAGGGTCCGAGTGGTGAATTCCAGAGCAGCGGTTTTCCTCTGAAACAGCCACGTGTCGCCATCCGAGTTGAAGATCCCCTGGCCCAGCAAGTCGTGGAAGACCGCCTGCCACGTGGGGCCCTTGGGATAGTTGTCGAAGCGTGTCTTCAGCATGTGCTCCAAGTTACGCGGATCGCACGTAACGGTGACCATCCCGTGCTTGCGGGCCACAAAGGGAAGGGCCCAGATGCAAGTCTGGTACGTGCCACCACACGTGCGAAGGTTCTCATAGATCCAGTCGTGCATGCGTTCGCAGTTCTCGATCAGGCCCGGCAAGCTTCCCACGAGTGGCCACACGCGTGGGCCCCTCAACGGGCGTGCCATGTACGTGAACCATAGCAAATAGGCAGAAATTCCGGCAAAGAGAAGCAGGACCGTTGATGCTTCCATCTTCTTCCTCCTTGGCCCACCACAAAAAATCCGGCAACCCTAAAAATACCTCCGGCTCCGATTCCACTACTTCAAGTACCTTACGACCAAACAAACATCCCATATATCAAATATCACATCAAAATTCAAAAAGTTGATGATAGCAACATCCATTTTATACTTTTAGTAATGCCTAATGAAAGTCATATTATCCAAACGAAATATATTTAGTCATGTCGACTAGAACTCCTGTCATTTTTTAAAGAAGTGAGAATTTTGAATTTCATTTCGACTTCACAGACCACTTCGAATTATTCAAGGTGCATGTGTAGGGCTGTCTCAACACAAACACAAGTTGAAGTCTAAGTAGAAAAATCTAAATGGGACCTTCTTGATATATAATATATTATTATAAATAATATTAATTAAAATTTTAATTAATATATAAAAAATGTATTTAAAAAAAATTCATGCATCTCCTGTGTGTGGATAAAGAGACTTGCATATGGATCTAAGATTAATCGAGTATTGTAAGAAGCATGAACATTTTAATTGAAAAAAAAAATTCGAAAACAAGCAGTACTTTCAAAATCTCAAAAACACGACTCAATTCTATTATGGATTTACAAAGTACAGAGCTACATACATGAAGAAAATTTCTCATGTATTTCTAAAAATAAAATATTTTTATTTATTTGAATTTTAAAAAGAGCTAACAATGGTAGGAATAACTTAAAAAAAAAAAAAAAACAGAGCAAACCATTACATACTTGGAAACCCTCATACATGAGCTGAGATTTACCCAAATGAAAGGCCTATCTATCAAAAGCATGCAATTGAGCTTTTAAACAATTTGTGCATGCAACCAAAAAAAGGAGTTAGAAAAGAGAGACTAACCTTGTTCTTATTCCTCTTGCTGTTCTTCTTATACGTGACTATACAATTCTTTCTCTGCCAAGAACTCAAATTAGAACGCTTGAATTTGAGAATTGATGGTCTATGCGAAATGGGTCTTCTTCAAAATGGTTCAATACATCGAAAACTGCATTGGGAGGCCGGAACGCCGGTGAAGAAGGTGGCGGTGGGTAGAGTTGCAGAGATGGGGTGGGGGCAAAAAGGTGAGGCAAGGATTTATAGAAAGGATGAGAAGGACTTGAAGAAGTTCACTAGCAATTAGTAGCGCCAGACTGTTGCTGCATTGCACCATCGCTCCTCCATAAATCTACTACCCATCTGAAGCACCCAACATTAATTGCACCCAGTAGTCGTTGGGGGGATTTAAGGTTAAAGCTTAATACGACCATCTCTCAAAACCACTAACCACTCTAAAGATTTCCACTCATGGGCATGGGTCTCTTTCTCTTTCTCCCTACTTTTTCTGCATTTCCTCTCTGTTTCTTCTCTGTTTTCCTCTTATCTTTTCTGGGTTTTAACTCTGTAGAGAGAAAAATTACATTTGTAATGAAGAATTCATATACCTGAGGGCCCTAATCCTCAAGTCCCACCTAATTCTGCAGCAAAAGGAGCTTCTCCATAAATTCACGCATTGAATGGAAAAAACGGTAGTAAATGAGATTGGTTGGGAAGAAAAGGAAAATTGAAAAAAACCGGTCACCAATTCTCCCCTGGTTTGCACACTGATCAATGTGGTACTCACCACCACTCAAACTCATGGTACATCATCATCCTTTTTGTGGGGGCCTCTGCTCTGATAAAGTGTTTTCCTATTTCATCAAAGAGACAACTGAGATGTAAATAAAATTCTAAACATCCAAAATTCGTAAAGAAAAAAAAGTCATCTGAAATAAGTGGGTTTGGATCTATATTTTAAATCCATCTAAATCTGCATTTGAACTTAATATGTAATTGTTTTTGGCTATGTGTATTAATGATATGAATGTCGAGAAACTAAAGATAAAATTGAGTTGGATTAAGACGTAAATTTGGATGTAAGTATCTATTGGGTTGAAATCCGAATGAGTCGAGCCGGCTTTTAATAAATTCAATGTAACTCATGTCAAAACTTATTGAATCTAATCTGATCCAAATTTTTTTTAGAAATGATTCATATATATATACTAATAAAGAGGCACCAGAGGTACAAGTATAAAATATGGAAAAATTTGGATCATTTCTCGATTTGTGCGTGTCATCCTTGCGCAGGGGCCATGCTAATCTTCTCTGTATCGTTCCAAGTTTATCGGAGGTCTCCAAAGACACTATTGAACCTAATCTGACCCAAATTATTCAAACCGATCTGATCTGACTCAATTCAAGTGTTGGCATGATCCGATCTGATCTGAGTTTCAGCTTTAGCTACTGTTCTATAACTTGGTGCATTTGGGTGGAGTTAGGTTGAGTTGATTTTAAATTTCTCAACTCAACCCGATCGAAATTTCATGCGGGTCTTTTTTTCTAATCCGACTTGATTCAAAATATACAAATACATAATCCAAACCCACTGATTTATCAGATCAAGTCATGCGAGTCGAATTAAAACCTAACCCAAGTTTCACCCTTAATATCTACAAATATAAAGTTGAGTTTAAAATTGAATTTAAATCTTATACATAAGGATTTGCTCAAATTTGAGTCATGCATTTAGGATTCATATTTTGATTTTACTTAAAACAGACCCAAATCTAACCCGTATAATCTCTAAAGGTGAGGTGCAATTTGGATCAGATTCGATTCGAACCTAGCTAACGCAACACAATCATAACTCATCCTTGTGTACTTTGAGTGTCAAACTAAACAAGTCTAAATTTCATCCAAAACTTGGGTTAGTCGACCCAACTCAAATTTTGAAGATAGATATTGGATAAGAAGTCTAGATAAGTTGGGCTAGAGTTGACCTATTTAGAATTTGGGTTGCCTACACCATTTAAGTTGACGTCATAAACGGGTCAAATCCGGGTCATATCCAGTATACATCAAATCCAACCTATTTCTTAAGGATCCTTGTATCTATCTGCACTCTGATTTGATGTTAAATTTGAGTCACTGTTAAAATCATTAATCTCATGCTTTTATAGGTTTAGATCCTTAGATGGGTTTCGCTGTGGCCCACTAAATAAAGGGCTATGATTGACTTGCATGCTAGAAGATATCCATGAACCTCATGTGAGTTACCTGGAGCTTCATTTGTTTGTTGATTACTCGATTGTTTATTTTTCTTTTTTAGGGTTTGGAAGCCATCTGCCTTGGTTGTTCATTCTGATAAGGGAATTTAATTTTCCATGGACTGTTTGGGGTTTGTTGAGCAACCACAACGAGAAAGGAACTATGAATATTATTTTTCACTTTAGTTTAGACTTTAGACTTGTTCCTTATTTGGTTAGGGGATGAGTTGATGTCACATTAACACTGGCCCAATTTGATATATGCTCAAGTATAATTCATAATTTGAACATCATTTCTCAATTAAAGTTGAGGGAAGTTGGGAGATCACCATGTACTTGGGCGCACCTATGAAAGCCCAGGCCCAATTAAATATCTGCTCAAGCACAATTCATAAATTAGAACATTATATCAATACAAGTTGAGGGAAGTTAGCAGATCACCATGTATTTGGGCCCACCTATGCAAAGATCACATATACATGTGTACTCAAGTTTTAATTTGAGCATTTCTACGTGGGGCGCATCTAGATTTTACATGGGACTGAAATCGGGCCGGGTCAGGTCGGGTTTTAAAAATCCAACCCGGCCCAAGTTACTAATATATGGAATCCGACCCGATCTAAACTTTTGACCTGGACGTATTGACCTGATCCGACCCGAATTATAACCCGACTCAACCTGAAACCCGACCCGACCCACATTTTGAACCTACTTTTTACCGGGTCGGGTCGGGCTAATTTAAAAATCTTTCAACCTAACCCGACTCGAATTCAATGCGGGTTTCTGACTTCTAAATCTGACCCGACCCGCTGATCCGACTTTCATAACCCTGACCCGCATGATTTTTGGTTTAGGCCATGTGGGTTCGGGCCAAAACCCGATCCGAGTTTCACCTCTAATTTTACATGGATGAGAGTTCATGTTTCACATATGGTGACTTTAAAAACTAATTTTAATTCAGTAAATGAAGTAATGTATTTTAAGAGTTCAAAAATTTAACTTTATTTAACTGTAGGAATTGTTTGTGTTAAATTAGGAATAGATCCAATTCACAAGAAATAAGGGGGTGTCGGAGACCAGGTCTATTAAATCCAAAGTGGGAGTGGCGAATCCATAGTGTTTGCACAATGCACGAGTGCTCATATGACCGCAAGCGCCCACGTGTGTATAACATATGGTCATCTCATGAAACTTTCATGAAGGCCTTGTGGTCCACCTAGGCTCCAATCACACCTCTTCCGCCTAAACCCACCAGCCCCATGTGATTTCAATCTTTGCTCAATTTGAACCCATTTGGAATTAGATAGACTATTGATCTGACCACATGAAATCTACACCATAAGATAAAATTGAATGTTTCATACCTTATGAAAGATGATTCTACTTATCCAATCAAAATGATTTTTTATAGACTATCTTATTCGAACTGAGAACTTTCCAACCAGCTAATTTACCGAGGTCTATATTTATATAAAGGTACCTCAAATAAGACACCTTAGTATAAATAATTTTGTACTAAGTTTGGTGCAAACTCCGTTATAAGCCGGGTTGAATTCACATGAATGAGTTTGAAAGGTCTCGACTTGTAATTTAATAGTGAGTTTGCAATGTTTACTCGAATCATTTTCTTACACAAAATACACAGAAAAAAGGTGTTTCGATGCTCCCATTTGTTACACATCAAGTATGAAAGAAAAAATCTCATTTATTAGCCTTCTCTCGTAGAAAATGATTTTCATAGTAAACAAAGAACTAATTTTCTGACATATTTTTTCTGAGTTAAAAATACAAAAATAACAAATAAATTCTAATTTAACCAGAATTGTTTTTAAAACCATAATTTTAAGCACTAATTTTTGTGTGGCTTCTCTGGGCTTTGACTGTTCCCCTATTACCCTTGATGCAATTTCCATGCATCTTAATTGAAGAGAAATTAATAAAAAAGGAAAATTAATAACAGAAAAATGAAGCAAAAACAATATAAATGTTTAAACCCCTATGGCCTAACCTTGGTGTGCCCTATGGATAATGGGCTCACCTATGGAGTTTTACGCTGGGTATCCTGCGGTTTCCACACATAAATTCAAAAAAAAAAAAGAAGTTAGGAGAACTTTTTTTCTTTCAACTTGTTGGTATATGGAGTATATTTATTTTATAGATAATTTGTGAAAATTCATCTGTAGTTCAAGACTCCGACTTATAAAGTTTTTTAAATTTTTTTACACATTCATGTGGTCTTCTACACTCCCTGCTACGATGGCCACTAACTTGTATTGTATATGTACGTAATTAAAGTATGGTTTATCACATGCTATTAATTATCAAGAAAATAAAAAGTGATTATTTGTAGGCTTAGGAAATACAAATGAGAAAAGAACTCTCTATAATAGAAGCAAAAACAAAAAAATAAATTAGAAGAGGATAGTATTGAATATTATGGAGATAAAAAAGCATCGAGATGGTTTTTTTTTTTTTGTGAATTTACATGTTGGAAACTACGGGATATCCCACGTAAAATCCCTATGGGTAAGTCCACTACCCGTAGGGCACACCAAGGTTACGCCATGGAAGTTCGAACCGCAACCTCCCACTTTATTAAACGGAAAGCAACCAATTGAACTATACCATCTGAGTAAAAGAACTCCCAAATGAATAACAATAAAATCGTTACTTTCATTGAATTTTAATTTATATATAATTTTACTTTTTAAATTTTATTTTTTACTTACATTTTATAAAATAATTTTTTTTTTTTTTTGGCTATATAGTCTGGTATACCTTTACCAAGAAAGGAGATTGGGACTGGTGAGCAGGGCCACATGTTTGGCTATGCCACCTATGAAACCACTGATTCATGTCCCATCTCTTGATCTCTTACAGTCCTTTTTTTCTGCTTTTGCCTTTATCATGCAATTTGATTCCCTTTACCCGTTTATGACTTTATGTCATTGTTGTAAGTTACATTATTCGCTTGATATTAGTGGTGGCCTCACCATTGGATTGAATATTTGCCATTGTTCCATTCGACGGTTCATATGTTCATCATCAACACCATCATCATCACCGTCTTCCTTGATGCCGACTGTCGTCTTGACCAGTGCTACCGTGTATTTATTTGGGTTGTCTATTTATTGGACCTAATCATTATAGCAACGATTCAATTCATTTTATTTCTGTTGCTTCTGTCTACACTTGTTGGATCTGATCATTGTGGCTTATGACTTTAGTCGACGCAAAAGATTAAATAACATCTAACTTTTTTTGTAATTAAGGTGTCTAGACGTTTCACCAGACTAATCTTTGGGACATGTATAAATCTCCCAATTCACACATACTAAATGAGTTCAAAAGAAAGTGATCCTTTAGAGTTGACTGTGAATCGAACACAAAACCTCTATTTTTTGAGACGGGTTCTTGGCTGTCAAGCCAACCCCTTCGGTTTTCGGTTTTTAGATCTATAACTTCTATTTAGGAACACTTAGGGTTGTTCATCCTATTTGTTCACCACATGCTTTGTCTAAAAACCATGCTTGTTAGTGTCATGGTTGCCGTGTTAATGCACAGGTGAATGTTGGAATCCATTACTCTTATCAAACCTAAACTCATCACTAGGATGTATTCTGTTCTTGCCTAATTCTAGAAATCTCATTGATGATAGTATGTGGTTATAAATGTAAAAAGAGACGCCAAGCTCTGTCTGATTTGAAGTAAATGATAACTTAAATTTCTATTATGTTTAAAAATGGCAATATGAGATTGACCTCACAGTAAATATTATGTTCATCCACATTCCATTACCGGATTCTCTTCAGTCTTAATTAAAGAGTGAAATGATCATATTTTACTATTTTTACGGTAGTTTTTATGAGGACATTTTAAGACAAACACATCCCACTATTGATTAAAAAAATTACTCGAAAGTTTGATAAACAGTGGATTTATTTATCAATTGAGTTTGGATGGAGTAACCCCCATTACCCTTGTTTGGTAATCAAGGGAGAGGGGTAAAAAATCGGTTTTTCACCTCTCCTTCTGATCATTTGAAAACCCTTTTTAAAGGAGGAGTTTTCATATTACTTGGTTACCCCAGCAAAATTTACCTTCATCCAAACACAGTCCTAAGTAAAAACTATTAAGAAGATGACAATATATAATCATTTTTCTTTAAAAATCAACTGATTTTTAATTCTGACTAATATATACATAGTATTCACTAGTGGTATTTTAGAAAAAAAAAAATCTAATTTAGAATTTCTTGGAAAATATCTTCATTCAAATGAGAGTTAGTACTTTGTGATCTCCTTGTTTTTGTTCATCTTCATCTTTCTATGTAAGTTTTCAACAAAACTCTAAATCTAAGTATTTTTCCTTTTAATTCTAAATGTTTGTATTTTTCATACTAGCCAGTACATAAAAAAATCATCTAGTATCATGTTTAGAAGCATCGAGCATGCAATAGTCTCTTAATATCTTTATATTTGCGATATTTAATTATGAATTTATGATAGGTAATAAGCGTCGGCATCACCTTTTGCAGCTTCACATAACGATTATTCACATTGAATAAAACCACTTTTATCGGCCGATATCGGCGATATATATCGAATAATCTCGACCAATACAATATGTATCGGCCAAAATTTGTTTCCCTGCATATATCGTTGTTGCTTTGAGAAGGTTGTATCGGCCATATTATTGGCCAATGTTATTTTTTATTTTAAAAAAAATAGTTTTGACCAATTTTTGAGCTAAATCTTGTATGGGTGTGATTTTGAAAAGGATTTAGAAGCAAGTTATTCAATTTTAGAGTTAGTGCAATCTATGTATGGCTAACAAGACTGGCATATTCTTGGATGATATTGACCAACCTCTCTAATGGTCTCTGCTTCTTTCACCTCTGTTCCCTGGGATTGGGTTTGGGCTTTGTTGTTTGCTGAGTTTCATGTGGGCTCGATTGTTTTTTTGGGCTCCCTTTGGTGGGCCGGTCTACCTGTGTTTTATTTTCACTAGGCCAGGACAGTGGGCTTTTTTTTTGTAATATTTTGGGCTTCATACCCTTTTGAATGAATAACTAACCCATATCATTCAATAAAATATCAATGTTTTTATCTATGCTTGTTGCTGAAGTTTTCTTTATAATCATTAACAGGATTAAAACCCAATTAAATAACATAAGGCAGTAAAGGTCTAGAGAGTAACCCACTTGAACTGGACTTGTTTACAGCCACAGAGAGAAAGTGAAGCAGTCTATGGCTTGAGTTGGCCAGCAAGTGAGATGTTGGCCTATAGTGTGGAATTAGGACTAAATAGAGTAGGTGGCAAAAGCATTATAATCTATGTTTAAAATTCAGTTAATACGTGTTAGTCAATATATATCTTCAAATTCGGTTAATACGTGTTAGTCAATAATAGGGCTGAAATCGGGCCGGGTCAGGGTTTTTTAAAACCCAACCCGACCTGAATTATAACCCGACTCAACCCTAATTCTGACCCGACCCTGCATTTTGAACCCATTTTAGCTTAAATTTGATCGGGTCGGGTCATGTTAACTTGAAAATCCCTCAACCCAGCCTGACCCGAATTTAATGTGGGTTTCTATTTTCTCAACCCGACCTGACCCTGCTGACCCGACTTTCATGACCCGACCCGATTGATTTCTTGGGTCGGGTCATGCGGGTCGGGTCAAAACCCGACCCGAGTTTCACCCCTAGTCAATAAATATCTTCGGTTCATATGCAAGTCTTTCTACTCACACACACCGGATTTGGAGTAGAGTGGAAATCAAACTCAGAACTCCCATTTCGTAAGACGGGTTCGTGACTGTCACTCCAACCCCTTTGCTTTAACCATTCTGTCTTCTCAATTACAAAAGTTCGATTCTAATTTAACATTTTGATTTTATAATATGAATATTAAAAATGAATGATTCATATTCAAACCAATGAATTTTTAGTTGTAAGGAAGAATTTTCAACATTCATATTCAATCTTTGATTATTATATAATATGCTTAAAAATTTACAATGAGACTAAATTTACAATAATGTCATATGTTTGATATAATAATATTTTAGCATACTATAATTGTTGAGAATTCCTCTTTCGCTAAAATAATGATTTTATAAAACATTTATTAGAACTACAATGCTATACAAAACAGAGTGTTAGATAATAAAAAAAACAAATAAACAAAGTTAGGACATTGGAAATACGTATAATACGTTTGATGATACATAATCTCAATACATAGAGGGAATGAATAAAAAAAGACGGTATTAGATTGCAAAATGAATGATATTATAATTTATGATATAGTCAATTAGAGAAAAAGTCGAACTCATATAAATAAGATACTGAATAATGATGCAATGACGATAAATTGTTGAGAATTAGACAAGTGACATGATGATTAACCCATGGCCCAAATAGAAGGCAAATGGGCCCATGGGTATGTACCAAGTTTGGAAGAGCATATCATCTTTTAAATCTTCTCTAACTTTATTTTATTAGATATTTTCTTTAAGATGCACAACTGTTGTTTTAAAAGCATTTAAGTTGATTTCTTTTTAATTGTTTAGTTGGGGGATTATGGTTGTTTAGGGTTATTGGCTATTAATGACACGAATATTGGGTTCATAATTGTGGATTTTGGGTTTCACTTCTCTATCATAAATGTAGTTCACCGACACCTTCACCACTAATCAACCACAGTATTAAAGACGATCACGAGGTAATGTAGGTGCATAATATATGTAAAGGGCTATATGAATCGCAGGTGAAGAACTTCTCATTACCATTCAATAACTCTAACTTCATTCATCAAGCTCTTAAAACTTTATTGAGTTTGAGTTGACTCAGATCTTTACAATTAAGGTGTTCAGGTTTTTTTAAGCACCCGACTAACCTTTAGAACATATGTAAGTTTGTTCACCCACCGACACTAGTAGTTCTATGGAGAGCGGCTCTCTGGAGTGAAATGAGAATCGAACTCAGGACATCTGCTTCCTAAGATGGGTTCTTAACCATAACTTCAATCCCTTTGAGTTGACTCTTACGAATTAGATAGAACTCAATCATTTTCATTCAATTTTTAGTGATTTTTCATCGGTTCCTATCTGACTCATTCAATATGGTAAGGACTCAACTGAAACATATTTTTTGTCAAAGACAGAATCAAGTTTGATATTTAAAATCTTGCATTGTGTTAATAAGCTAAAAAAATTAGATATAAAAATAATCAACTCATTAGGTAGCCATCAAAAGGCCATACTTTGTGAGACATGAAACTTGGTTCATTCTTTAACTAATCTCCTTCGCATTCCGTACATGGATGTGGCCCTATGTTCACTTTTTATGATTTTTTTTTTACCAACGTATCTAGACCAGGGGTAAAACAAACGTTATCGGCCGATATGATATATCGACCGATATATCGTTATTGGCCGATATATCAGCCGATATTTTTCTCTTTCCTCCTCTTTTTTTTTTAAAAAACAGCCGATATCGGCCGATATTTCGACTCCTGATCTAGACGTCTCGCCTGAGTAATCTTTGTCACACATCGGGTACATAATAATGGAAAGTGGCCATTTTTGTGTTGAGGGGAGTTGATCCCAAGAATTTTTTTTTTTTTTTTTGAATTTACATGTGGGAAATCGCATGATACCCAGCGTAAAACCCCCACAGGTAGACCTCTATCCTCAAGGCACATCCAAGTAGGCCATAGGGACTTGAACCCGTGACCTCCCACTTATTGAGATGGGAGATAACCAGCTGAGCTACACCCATGTAGATTGCTTCACATTTCGAACTAAGACTCCTTACCAAATATTTATTTCTAAGTTTTTCTTTTGTCTTCTCTCTCCATTTTAAGGCCCAAGTCCATCAATCCTATCAATTCTATCTTTTTATAATGCTTGAATATATTCCATATCTTAAAGGGTCTTTACCATCTTTTTTTTTCCTCTTCTTGGTGCTTTATCTGTTTAATTACTTTGGTATTTCAAGTATGTGCCATCATTGCCAAAATAAGGTATAGAAATGAATGAATATATTTTGTTACATGCATTATATTGACTTTATACATGAAATGTTCTTGAATTGCTACTTGGAATAATTTATCTTTAAAAGTTTAAACAGCATTTATGAAACAAGATCAGATAAGACAATTGAATCTATCATCAGCCATATGTTATTATTCAATTTATAATTATTAATTGTGATTAGGTGGTTTCACTTTTCCTATAAATCAAAACCTTTAAATGTTTGTTTATATTATTACCATGCATTGTAGGGCCCATTATGAATTCAATGGACTCTATCTTCTCTCAGACTCACCTACCTCCATCAATTGCATCTATACTCAATTTGATATTAATTTAATTTTCACAATCTGTTGATATAACTAAATCAATTTTTATTTATCGTATAAAGTTAACTTTTAGGGCTTTAAAAAACATGGTTTCATGTATCCCCAATTAAGATTATTTTAAAGGACATCATAAATAAGTCGTGAACTTTTTAAAAATCACCCATCCATATAGGCCATTAGTCCTAAGTGTGCCATAACTAAAAGAGCTCAAATAAAACTTCAGCACCAATACCTAGGTGATCCTTGCACATATATATAAAATGACGAAAACAGGCATCCTTCCTTAAGCCACATTCTTCGCAGAGCCTATGTATATATGGCTCACTTGTGATGATGGTCATGAGTTCATTGGAAACTTCTAATTTTGAACATTTGGTCCATCAAAAATCATCTTAATTAAGCGAATCAAGTCATGATTTTCAAAGTGATAAAAATTGGAGGTTAAGAAAATGATACAAATGTTTGAGGGATATGTCTCGATCCATCTAACTCTCCTCTACAAATAGTTCTCATGAAACTTTAATGCAAACTTTGGTTTGTACGATGTATATTGCGCATACAAACATGTTTCCATTGAACTTGGTGCAAACAACCAGTGAAGACAACCTGAGTCCACATGGATGGTTGAATTTAAAAAAGTTAGCTTTGTTTATATAAATTTTATCGTGATTAGATAAGAAAAGCCATCATTTTTAAGCCCTCAAATCTTACATTTACTTACATGTAGAAATTCATCAAGTTAGAATACTATATTTTAAAAGTCAATTTGGTATCAAATTAGGTATGCAATTCACAGGGGACAAACATATGTGAAAACATAGTTTAGGTAGAAACATAATGTACAACCTTTCATCTCTAATTTCATTCTAAGTTGTTTTACTACTATAATAGTAACAAAAAAAAATAGAAATCTAAAATTTTATTCCATTTTTCGTACCTCAATTTTCCTAAAAAAATGGTACTATCATATCATTTTTTTTTTTTTTAAACATATATATCTTCACTTTACATCGGAGGTAAGATTATTCCTACAGATACACACAACCACTTATAAGCCTCGTGTATAAATATACTTATTGCTTAAGAAGAGTTAGAACTCAGGACCTCTAGTAACCCTGTCCTGAATAGCAGGGTTAGGGTAAATGGGTACAGTTAGATGGTAAGTGGATTAAGGTGATGATGTGTGTGTTTGTTGTTTTAATTTCTTTAAAAAAAACTATTTTTTTAAATATACTTGACTTAGAATTTTAGTTAATTCCCATTGCACACACATTTTCCCTCAATTAGTTTACACATTTGAAAATAAATAAATTGGTGATAAATTATGTAAATTAAATAAAAGAATTAAATGGATTTTTATAGGATTTTCAATATTTTATGAAAATACGATTTTGCCTCTTTTATTTAATTTTTATTTTGCTTATTTTGTTGGATTTATTCCTTTATTAAAAATAATTAAATAAAGATCTAATTTTCAAAACCCAATATTAGAAAACAATCGAATTTCATCCCCTCTCTTATTAGAAATTTCTAATAATCCATCCTTGTAAATGTTATGAGCTTAATTAATCCCAAGTTGTAACTCCTTGGGGACCCACTCCTCTCTCGATTCATTATTCCCTTCATCGCACAAAATTCTAATTCCACTAACTTTCTATTTCATAAACCGACTCCGACGATTGTAAAGTTATATATTCCTGGGTCGGTCATCTGCACCACCTTTCTTCTCTATTGATTGCAAAATCTTTTTCATCTTGGCACAAACCTCTTCGGCAGTGTTTATTTATTTATTTTTTTTCCCCGAAGCAGTAAGTCTCCTTATCTTCTCACTTTATTTGTGTATTTCAGAAAGATAATTTTTCTTTAATTCTTTGAGTACAAGTTTTGAAGTTCAAAACTATACCATTTTCACTTAAAATCAGTATCGTAGTTCATAAAATTCAGAGTAGATGAATTTTGATAATATTTTTTTTTAAAAATCGATTGAAAAACGGCCTCGAAAGACAAAAGAGTAATTTCATCCATTTTTTTTAAACCGGGTGTTGTATGAGTTAGACAAAAGCCCATGAACCATTGATTGTAGGGACTGGTTTCTACTTTCTAGTCTTAAAATCATCTTTATAAATGGGAAGTGTTTGGGCCCAGAGTTCAATGGGCTGCAAGAACCTGTTCCCAACGCCTATGGCCAGGGATATTTTTCCTTCCCAAGCCGGCCAAACATGTAGATATTTGTTCCTCCTTCTCATTCTTGTCCCTTCCATTTACCTGTTTAGTTTACCATAAGGCCCAATGTTGGCTGTTTTGACATCTTCTTTCAGCCGACCCGTTTTACACTACTCTTACCTTGGAGGTTTTATTTGAGTCCACTTTATGTGATTAAATTATTAAAGTTGTTTTCTTCAATAAGTCTTATGTTCGACGTTGAATGGATGTTCTGTATATTGTAGTGTATGATTGAGAATTATTATTGATATTGTGTAGCCATGATAATAATATTGCGATATGATTCATTATTATGCATGTATGATTTTTAATGTTTTAGAATATTTATATGATGCTTATGTTTATTTGAGATCATAGAACCATGTTTGGAGTATGTTGGTGATGAAAACCATGAATTTTTTTTTTTTTTTTTTATGTTATTAGATATGCGTAGATGTTATGGACCACAATGCTAGAATAATTAAAAATTCATAAGCATGTGGTTAGAGATTATTGCATGTTGAGCACGACATGAGACATTGCATTCTCATATTAATGGGTAATGGAAGTATGACTGTATGAGAGTGGGAATGTATGTACTGAGCAATATGAGGGTCGGGCCTTTTGAGAACCCGACTGACCTGATTGTTATAATGCCATAGAATATAACCTAATCCTTGAAGATAAAGACCAACTAAGCTTAGTCCAATTTTTATATACTCATTATTGTATTATGACATTATAGTGTATAATTGCAAGTTAAAATAAAATAATAATACATCTATCTAAATTGGGAGGATCTTTTAACTGGAAGTTTTTAATATTTATATAAAAAAAAAATGTACTTAGTTTGAAATTAAGAAAAAAAAATGCGCCAGGCAAATTGTGTGAACCTCGCCGCAAGTTAGAGTAGAAAAAGAGAGACAACATAAAGAAAAAGGCTAAAATAAAAACCAATATGTGCTAAAAAATAAACAATTTTGTTGTTTTGATAAAAAAAAAAATCGATTTATGCAGTAGTATGGTGCACTAAAATGAAAGTTTTATGCACTGAATCCATCTTCTCTAGAGGAAAAGGTTTTTTCAGGTAAATTTCACCCAGCCCAAACAGACCCAATGCCTGTAAACAGAGATGACCTTGTTTCTTCAGCCAACCTTGGTAGATTCAAAATGGAAAATTACAATACTGAATACATTTTGCAAATGCCTCTATTCTTATTGATATTTTTTATACATTGACGCAACCAAAGGAAAGATTATTATAAAAAATGGCACCAAAAAAGATGAAGAGTCCATGAGTCTCTTAAAAGTTTGTAGAATGACAATATGACTAGAACGGGCATATTTTCACTGTAGGAAGTGAGCCCTTTCCTTCTATGCCATGGGATTGTCATTTAAGTTGGTACTAGCAAGCTTGCAGCATCATCCTTTTCATCCATTATAATCTACCCTAGCAAAGTTCTTAAAATTTGCAGCATCAGCCCCTGATGAGAGGCAACCCAATTGCAGCCACAATGAGTGTTGAAGGGACTCCGAAACGAAGATGAGACAAAAAGGATAGGTTGTAGCCAAAGAACTGAACCCGACGTGCCTGTTCGCACACAATCAAGTTTGCTGCAGACCCCAGCAGAGATAGGTTTCCTGATACAGTGCTGACCCATGCTAGAATGAGCCATGCCTTTGTCTCCTCAGCAGCAGAAATCTGCGCTGCAGATGCAGCCACCCGAGCTCCTAGCAAGAGGACTGAAACAAGCAGTCAGGGATGCAGATAATACCTAACGCATGAATTCAGTCAAGCGAGATATATCATGTGTAAGTGTATACATGGTAGACTTGCAATCTATATTACATAGACAGTTCATTGTAGGCAACATGTCCATAATGGATACTACATTTTTATGTGTAAAATCTATGCCCCAGCCGTTTTTGGACACCATAGCTTACAAAAGTTGAGGCATAAGTCATTAGTTCAAATCTGATAAAAGGGTTTTTACCATAAAGCTGTAATCTTAGTAGTCAATTTTTTTTTCTGAAAGGTATAATCTTAGTCTTCATTTGTCATTGGAGAATAAAAAATATTATTGATATTTGGAATTGTAAAGAAATAACCTCCTGGGGAATGAAGTTATAGGTATTAGGTATAAAGTTGAACAGTTTCTCTCTATTACCACACTTGGTAGTAGGACTGCTACATCACTATGGGCTATACTACTAAGGTAAATCATAATTTTGGTCAGTCAATCCCCACTCTATTGTCTATTGTTCCAATCGAATCCATCAGAAAAATTAGAAATTAAGAAAATCAAAAGAAACACATCACAATTCATCAGTTTAATGTTCAATCTCTAATGTCCATTTGAACTGGTCATTAAATTTTGCCTACACTTGTGGTGCAGTGATTGACCTCTGAACCATTTTTTTATTGAAATGGTAACATGATTCGAACAGACAACATTTTAACTTGCACAATAAGCACTCATCAGTTGTGCAACACACTCTTGTCAAGCCTTTGAATCAAGGTTTTCCCTCCTTACTTTGGGTGGATAGTGAGAAAGATGCCCTTGTCTGGGACAACAAAGAGAGACCAGAAGCCAAGCTGTTTAGGCTCCTAAATTTAGAAGAAGAAAAAACCTCTGAGATGGGGTAACAAATGAGTTGAGCAATCTTCTGTATAGTATCAATGCCTTTTTTATTCCATAACTAGCAAAAATCATAGATTTGGTACCCAGATCATTTAGGTTCTTTCTTGCTTAATAATTTTACCTAAGGGATAAATGAAAAAGGATGGGCCGAAGGAGTTTTCAATGATGTGACCTTTGAAGGCTCCTATAAGGGTGCTAGGATTATGCTGGACTATAGACTAATCATCTTTTCATTACCAAATTGCCTCTGAGGAAGGTGACATGGGTGATGCCATCGTCAATTGGTTTGTTTTCCCCCCTTTTTTCAAGTCAATTATTCAGCTTCTTCATTCTTAGCTTTATTTTGGATGTCCTTCAAATTTTTTGATAATGTGCATTTTTTGTCTGTGAGCAACTTTTTGGAGGATTGGAAGAAATAACAGTGTGCCAAAAGACAAGCTGGACTCCAACATGATGGTCCCTTTATTAACTAAATGCAAGGCCATATCCTGGATCATTTATCTTTAGGAGTTCAAGGCGCTCTGTCCCTTTGGTGTGCTTTGTGTACTTCTGTCTTCTTTGTTTTCATCATAAAATTTATTGTTACCATCGCAAAAAATAAATAAAATGAAATGAAATGAAATAAAAATAAAAAAGGAGAAATTTTGAACCAAACATGAGCCTTAGCATGGTCAGCAAGTGCACATTTTTTCAACTGTTAGAGGTTGTCCTTTTGAGTCACCTTGCCATTAATGCAAACTGAACTTTTGATAAACCCAAATCATCAAAATTGCACCATCATCTATTTATTTGATATCGACTTTGTATGTTCTACTTCCCATACTCAAACCTAAATATGAGCCCCACATTTTTCCTTTTTTGTTTAAAAAAGAAAGAAAGAAAGAGAAGGATGAAGAGGGAAACAAAAAGATAAGAAAATAGGCATTAGGTACATTGCAGCCGGTCTTTCAAGAACACAAAAATTTTATCAAAGGAAGAGAAGTACAAGGGAGAGATCAGCCTCAGATGAAATTGAGGCAAAGATCTCAAACCAATAATAGACGGCCAAAATAAAACTAAGATAGAATTACATTAAGCAATCTTTGATCAGTCCTCATTAAAATTATCCACTGAAATCCTCTAAAGATTCTTCTGACCAATGCCCATTGGACGATATTGGACCTGATGTACAAAATTAGACTTGACCTAGAGGCAGCTTTGTCTTCAATTACTCTTCTGTGGTGCACAAGGCAAACTTACCAAGCAATAGGCAAAGGCAGGACCATCAATAGGGATTCACCTTTCTTGTGGAAAGGCCCAAAACCCAACCATGAAATAGGCCACAAAAAGAAAAAGGAAGCACCCAGCAGTAGGAAAGAAGGGAGAGAAAGTAGGCACAGATGGGATAAACAAAAGGACAGAGAAGGAGCATATGATCAATAGATTCCTCATTATCTCAACAAAAATAAAAAATGCTATGAAGGCCAAAGTTATGGGATTTGAGGTTGTCCAAAGTAATGATTTTATATAAAGAGACCAAGAAACAAAAAGCTTTCATGTTGCAAGGGGCAAGGGAATACCAAACAATGTTATAGGGATGGAAAGTAAAGTAAGAAGAGTTAAAACATTGCTTGAAAAGACCCCATTAAAGTTAGGTCTGTTCACGGGGTGGGCTCCGCCTGGGCTTTGTCAAAAACCCCGAGCCCGCAGTTTAAAGCTCATTTATTTTACACCTGACACTGTTTTTTATTTCTTTTAATTTTTTATTTTGCAACTTGAAAATCTAACCGTAGATATTGAAAATAGACTCAAAGACCTACCACCAGTTAAAATTTTAGTCCAAAACTCAATTTCTGACCACTTGATCTTAATAGTCGAAGTTCGAAAACGTCCTTAAAAATATTCAACCATTAAGATCGAGTGGTTGGAAATTGATTTTGATATGAAATTTGACAAATGATAGGTCTTTAAGTCTTCTTTCAATCTATACGATTAAATTTTCAATTTACAAACAAAAATTAAAAAATATAAACAGTACCAAATAGGGCCTTGTGATATATGTAAATAATATAAAAAAAACAAGCATGCCTAAAAGCTCGACATGCCTTAATAGGCTTTAACTAAAAACCAAAGCTTGGCACGTTAGACAAAAATCTTGTCCAAGCCCATTTTTTTAAGTCGGGTTCTTAAGCTGGTTAATGGTTGGGTTCGGACAAATGAAAAACCCTAATTAGAGTGCTTTGTCCAAACCCTCCCATCCTCCACACCAAAATTTTGCTATTGAAACTGTGAAGTTCCTTGAAATCTACAGATCTTCCCAAAAATTAATTTTGAATCCATTCCCAACTTCAAGCTTCGAACCTTCTTTTAACTGTTCCCCACATTGTTACCTTGCATGACAATTTTAGAAATGCCTTCCCAAATTTTGGATCCCATTCAATGATCAATACAACCTGGCATCTAACCTCTATCATTTTCCCCATATTTTGCTTTGATGACTCCTCACCACAACGCTCCTCATTCTTGTCCAAATCGCCATCAAATCTAGGCCTAAAGGTACTAATTCCTCTAAACAATGTTCCCCAACCACAAGCCCCATCTTAATGGGGAGCGTCACCTTCTCCTAGCTTACCAAATGAAATTACTTTTTCTCGCTAGCTCCATCACACAACAAATCTATTTGGATCTTTTCAAGCAACCTAGCTACTTTTGGAGGAATTTTGAGAACAGACAAGTAATAAACTGGAAGTGTGGAGTGATGGGTATGTAATAGAGGTTTTCACTTAAAAGGTCACATATTCACATTGGAGCTAATTGACCTACTTCAAACACCCATGAGGAGCATGGGGGCAACATATGTGATTTGGCAAACCAATGAGCTTTGGGTAGCATTAATCTACACCTCAATATCATAAAAAACCTCTCAATTATCTACCAAATTACATTATTTCTACTTCAAAATGTGTATAAAGTTACTGCTATGCTATCAGTAATAAAATTACATTTCTGAAAGAAATTTTTACAAATATTGTCTTTTTAATATTCACCTTTTTAAGAAAAAAAATGGTTACAAAAAAGGGTGGCCCTGAAAGCCACCAAAGAAAACAAGATACAACAAAAACATCAAAATGAGCAAGCTACCTAACATAGACAAAGGAGAGACACTACGCTACAACAAACCACAGGCCACATTACTGAAGATCAAAGTGGATGGTGATACCCTTTGCTCTAGATGAAGCATCCCCAGAATGCCAGATTAATACAACCTTGCATCAACTAAATCTTTTAAGAATATCTTTCACCTTAGAAAAGAAAATAATTTTTTTAAGGGTTGCATATTCTTTAAAAAGGGTAAGGGTTTAAGAAAAGGTGACAATCTTCCATCTAGAGCTGTGTTGTGCTGATCTGTGGTTCCACCAAAGGATTAAGACTTAGTATGAAGAACCACTAACAGTGATATCCTAACTGTAGATACCAATCTACCTAACGCACACCCAACATTCATTATACATTCAAAGTTGCAATGACTAGGTCTTTTAAGCTTTACCTTAAGTCCCATTTAATCCACAGTACAGTGTTTTCTTCAAGAGCTCTATCGGAATATCTAGCTTCACCCAAGTTCAAAACTTTTGTTTGCTTAAGCGCTCATAATAAATTCCAACACTGAATCAACATAATTATGAAAAAAAAAAAAATCCAAATATCAGCTTCTTAAGAAGATTGTGAGAGGAGAATGTGGGGAAACTTCACATTCATTAACTGGCATGGAAATTGTGATGGACTTTTTTCCTTGACGCTTTTCATTGGATTGAGGGGTTCCTTCTACTAGAACCAGAAATGGGTGTGGAACATATGATTGCTAGAGTTATGGATCACCCTCTCCTTGAGACAGAACACACCACACTAGTTTCTACAATTAGATCTCCTGCAAATCTGTTCCTATGATCAAATAAGCCTAAACACGCATATGTTGCAAAGTAACTTGTGGTGCCAAAATGCAGCCCTTAGTGCCATAGTTAACCAACCCAATACCCAAAATAGAATAGAATATCTATGACAAAAGTAAGAGAAAGCTGTGCCAAAAATTGAATTCCATCTCCACACCACTCAAGCTCATGTATTTATAGAGACCTAGGTTCCCTCCATGGGCACTCTTTCATGGGCAATGGGACACTTGAAAGGGTCACACCTTTTTCAATCCAGAAGAGATCTCCAATGAAAAGACACTTTCAAAATGGCATCCCTTATAAAATATTATCAGAAATAATTTTTGAGTACTTTGAAACTATCAATGACCTTCATTCTATTTTTTTGATGGTATATCAACCTCTAAAACTAGGAGATAGGTGTTGTGGAAGATCACACCTTTACCCATTGCATGGGCAGCTCAAATGGAATACAGGAGTAAGTGATGGAAAATGTTCACCAACTATATCATGGCCTTGACAACCAATTGCTCACTTATTGCTTGGGCACATGCCCCTTTCCTCGAAGAATTTTTGTGAGCATAATCATTTTCAACACCCTTTCAAGTCATGTGCTAGTCTTTTTACGAGCCCTTATGTATCATGGAGTCTAATGAGGCAGAATTGAGAGCAATTAGGAGGGTGTTTCCAATTTGGTCTAGGTTTGAGAATGGTAAGCTCATTGTTGAAGGTGATTCGACTAATGTTATCTCCTGGACTAGTAATAGGAAGTCCCCCCATGGAAACTGGTTACCATTTTAGGGACATTAGAAGGTTGTGCAGGACGAGAGATATCACCTTCACACACATTCCTCAGTCGGAGAACAGTATTACTGATTTTCTAGCAAAAGTGGGAGTACAAAAGTATAGACTCATATTGGCGCTTCTCTAATCAAGTCTATCTTTGGGTGTACGGGGTGATGGGGAACTCCTCATTGTATCTATTCTGTATACGGTTTTCTTACACGTAGTTCTAAGATGTTTTTCTTTTGATGACCATGTATTCCTCTCCTTTGCGTGCCATCTCTCTTGTATCCTCCTCTTCTTTTAATGAATCCATTTGTTACTGTTGCCCCAAAAAAAAAAAAGTCATGTGCTAGTCACCTCATTCTTCCATTATTCCTTCACTTCAAGTTCCACTATTCCATTTCAAACCCCTCCTACCAAATGTCAGTCCCTTCCATCTTTCCAATGACGCTTTCTTATTTTTTTATTGTATTTCTTCCCCTTTATTATACAGCTTTCCATTTTTCTCCATGCATCATCTCTTCCAAATGTCATTCTCATCATCCTCATCATCATAGCCATTTTTCCCATATCTAATAAACATAATATCATATTCACAGGAACCATCACATGGAACTACAAAAATCATAGCCATTTTTCCCATGTCTTATAAATATCAGACCTATAGAAAGTCTCTCTTCTAGATGCCTCATGACCCATTTTTGTTGCCCATTTTTATTTTTAGATCCTGTTCTTTTTGGTTTTTTTTTAAATGGAAAAAAATCTTTTGTTATTTTATTAAGTAATTGGAAATTTATATTTTCTATGGTTAATTTCAGCCGAAATGCTTCTCAGCATTCTTCTCTCTAAGAACAACTTATGGAATTCCGACCCATGGATCTCAATGGTACAAGCTTAGTTAGAAGACCTTTCCAAATTGAATGGAAGAATTAAAAATGTGTGACAAATGTTCCTTCTTGAAAGGTGATAAATGCCTCTTAGTGAAAGAAAGTTGTCCACTTTCTCAATTTCTTCATAAACTTCCAAGACGTCTTTCACAACATAGAATGCCAATTGGTTGAACTATTGTACTTCAAAGAGATGAGTAAGCCTTCAAATGGTTCCTAAAAAAATAAGATCCAACACTAGTAGCAAGTTTGTGAACCACTTGAGGCACACATTGCAGATAGAATTAAGAATTAACATTTGAGAAAAGCCTTTAGAGTAGGCAATAGACGAGAAAATGAGGGAAAGTCATTTAAGCTGGTTTGGGCATGTACATAGGATATACCAAAAATGGCTCTTATAAGAAAAATTGGAAGGATGCAGATAGAAGGTACAAGGAGAGGTAGATCTTTAAAAACTTATTTGGAATGGTTAAAGAAGGATATTGTGGACTGAAGCATAATGGACAACATGATTTTTCATAGGATTAGTGAAAAAGAACTCAAAAGGACAATCCTAGATAGATGGGATTAGCGGCTTTGATTATGATGATCTGCACTTTGGTAGTGCCCATCACCTGAAGACCAATGCCCTGTAGAGTTATAAATCCATGCTTGGGCGATATGCTTCATAACCTGGTGGAATACAAACCCAAGTAACATGATTTGGTGCTTCCACATGCCAAGTTGCATATAATTGATTTAAGAAACAACAATACAGATGAGTCCATTAAGACAAATAGAATTTAGTTCCAATTCCAAAATGGGAAAGCTCAGCTGTGACACAATATCTCCAGACCATATTCAGTCAATTTATCAAAGTTTGCCAATGAACTAAGGAAAGAAACACCAAGAACATAGGAGATCACTGATTAACAACAACAAAGTTGGACATTTCAAGGAGGACATTTAGGCTAGATACTTGAGGAAGGAGTAATTCCTAGCTGGACCATATAACAAGCTTAAGAAGAAGAAGAAGAAGAAAGAAGAAAGAAGAAGAAGGTGGATCAATGCAATGTCATAAAGAAGATCATCAAGATCAAGTTCCTGAGCAATGTGATAACATCCAATCTTCAACATTTAAGATTAATGCTGTCCAGGGGAGAAATTTTGATGATCATATAAGCCAAATCATGAAACCTAATACACGAGGGTTGCAGATGGTTTCATGTATCCATCAAATTAGTTTCAACTCCAATGTGGGGTGGGGATACCCATATTATCCAAAAAAAAGCAAAACCAGAAGAAAATTGTAAGTTAAGGTTGAGATTTATCCCACTAGAGAAGAATGATGTGGACATTATTGAGAATCAAGTCACATTGATTGCCTTGGTTGGGTGTATCTAGTGAAGACTGATTAGTCTAAGTCCCACAAATGGAAGTCAGGAAGTAAGTGGAAGCTGATACTTCAATCCAGAACATGTAAAGTAGAATGATGGTACCTATAGACTGATGGCCGTCCGTTACGTAGGCACAATCGCACAACCTTCCAATTATCATTTGGAACTTTTGTGTGTGTTGCATGTTTTAAATCAGCTTGTCTTGGTTTAAGTATTAAGGATATTTTAATGAGTCAACTCTTAAGCATAAGTGTCAAAATATTATGAAATAAATGTTGATTGATGATTTAATAAGCATGGTTGTAGTTTAAGTACACTATTAGTAGAGTTCATATGATATCAGGTCACAATGCCGAACATCTCTACTTATCACTCTGTTTATTTGATTAAAATTCTAAGTACCTATACTGACTCCAAAAATGCTGCTTATGAATTGAGGGCATTATTTCAATGCAAGAGGAGAAGAAATTCTGAGTTATGCTAGTTCCATTGACTTTCTGCAACACTAATTAGACAGAATTGCATACCATGTGGTATGTATCAACACAATTTAAAAAATGGCTCAAGTGGGAATGTGGTATGTATCAACAAAATTTCAAAAATTGGCTCAAGAGGGAATGTGGGGTGGATTACTCATTTTTGGTGACTTAATGGGCTAAAGACACTACCCGTCCATCTCCATCTCCTTGATAAGGTTGAAGAGATTAGAGAACATGTGCATATGAAGGGTTTCAATGTTCAACTTGTTCTCACATCTGCAAATAATAGTGCTGATTCATTAGTTAAGACAGCGATTAGTTAACAGGGTATTAGTAAGACCTTCCTAGTGCTTTGGGTGAATAAGGCATGAGCTTGTTAATGAGTTTTCCTTGTGCAAGGCTCTGTTAAGGGTGATATTCCTATGGTCTTTTCCCAATCAATAAAGTCATTATCTTTCAATAAAATGAACAAAACAATGCTGTTTATGAATTGTAACCTAGACTTGGGCTAAGTTTTATATATTTCTTCTATTGATTCTCCTTTAATGATGTTAGGCACTTGTATATGTTTTTAAGAGCAAATCTAGGCTTCCCCTTTCCAATTGATGAGAGGTTACAAGTAGCTCAATGAAGGCTGGGACACAGAAGGGAGTTACATTTCAAACATTCCTTGGCTCTATGAATACTTGCTAACTCTATAAAGGGTGAAGTCCGTGCCAATGTTCATGGGCCATAATGAATTCCACACCTTAACAGAGTTGGGACCAGTATCAAGGTGATTCATTTTAGATCTCAATAGGCATCTATGGTGTACAATCATCCATTAAGGGTGGCTGACTGGATCAAATACATGATTTTCTATTTCTTTATTTTGAATATAGTTATTATGTTTTTACTATAACTACTATTTGAATGGTAGAAAAAAGAGAATAAAGAAAAGAAAAAGAAAAAGAATAAGAATAAGTATGGTGTGAAACAACAATCCTTTTTCTTTCTTCTCGAATGGTATCAAACAACACCCATTATCTTGTGCAAATATTCAACCATACCAAAAACATTTATTAGATGACAACATAAAAAGATAAAATACTGATAACATACCAGTCGGTACATTTGATGCAACATTTGAGAGGATAAGTATCACAAAGCCGAGCAATGCAATCCCACTTGCATGATCAATCCGTGCATAGGGTTCCACAGCATCCCATAACGTGCTTGGAATTCCCGTCTTGTTGAAGCCATCAACAGTGATAAACATCCCACAGAAAAATATCAAGAGTGAATATGAAACCTGTTTCAAGATACAGTGCCAATAGAAACTAGTAAAGCCAAGATTGTGTCAAGATATGAAAATTTCTAGAGTACAATTGACCTCTCCCACTTGGGAATCAAAAGATTTCCTTTGACATTTGATACTTGCACACAAAATCAAGAAAAGGTTTACAACAGTCCCAAAATAGCAAGGAACCCAACACAATCTGCAACTAGTTTCAAGATTTTTTATTTGTCTATAATGATTGGATCCTATGCCTAGTATATGTTATGGGTGGCAATTGGTCGGGTTCAAGTCGGGTTAGCTCTAGATAATAACAGATTTTCTACCTAACTGAACCTCAATTTTTTTTATAATTATTATTATTGACCTGAAAAAACCTGAGCTAAATTTCATTTTATTCATATGAATCCGACCCAACCTAGGCCGAACTATTAAAAAAATAAAAATTAAAAAATGAGACGAAAAATTATTTTTAATAGAAAATGAATGATATAAGGATTTACCTTTCACATGGGGCCATTGGACCATTTTTCTGAATTTTCAGGCATTGATGATCAGCACCAATATAATTTGGAGCAGAAAAGGAATTACAAGGTCTCTTCTATGACAACCCTGAGGGGTTAACTTGATGGTCATATTCCCACTCTTGTATGTGGGAGGTCTTGGGATCAAACTCACCTCAACACAAAAAGGGTCACTCCCGATAGTTTATACCCGGCGTATGCGAATAGGGAGGTTTATTTACATGCCCTAAGGATTAGTCAAGTGGGACACCTGGATACCTTGGTCTTCTAAAGAAAAAAAAAAGGTTTGTTCTATGACACCCATATGCATATTTTAGTTTAAATATTTAATAGTGATTATAAGATCATCATAAACGGTTAAACTACTTTGAAAAAGATAAAGATGTTTGGTTGCAGCACTTACCTTTTCCAGACATGGCCGGGCATCCTTGAAATCAAGTACAATAAGTGCAAGTGCAGCTGTAACTGCAGTCCACGACATATTTAGCCCCATTAGCAGAGAAACCAGCATTCCCATAGTTACAAGATAAACACATGTTTTCCATAAAAAGTGTTTCCATCTCTGAACAAAACCCTCCTTTTCATCGGATGATTGGAAAGAAGCTGAATCTCTATGACCATTCATCTGGATACTACTCAAACTACTTTTCACTATCCTCCTTGAAGAATCAGCACCCTCCCTCATTTGAGATATTGGATTTCCAGTTGTTTCTTTTGATGTGTTTGAACTCCTTTGTGACTCAATTCCAGTGCTCGGGACCCTTTGAAGATCATTTTCACTAGCACTCGTTCGGTTTCGAAGAGTTTCTATGTGAGCTACATTCAGAGGTGAGCCCTGGATCATAGCAATCCATTCCTGAGAATTCAATGACGTTAAATGTGACATTGTTGCAGGTGAGAATCTGTGAGAATTTACTTCTTCTTCAGCAACTCCTTCTGCTGTGGCCACTTCCATGTCCTTCTCGACAGACAGTACCCGCCAAAATGAGCATAGAAGAATAACAGCATTGACCACCACTCCAATAAGCATTGCAGGAAGAATCCCCACAAGAAACTTACCAAATGAGATCTTACTTTGCACGGCTATGACTAGATTCTGCGGGTTGCCAATTGGGGTAGCCGATGATCCTATATTCGCACTAGATGCAAGAGCTAGCAAGAATGGCTGTGGTGGCAGATTATTCTGCCGTGCTACTTTAAGAACAAACTCTGTTAGAACAACGCAGCTGGTATCGTTTGTAAAAAGGGCACTGGAGATAGCAGAAATTAGGCAGACCCGGCACAGTAAGTCCTTGCCTCCTCTGCTCTTCCATGAGAGGAGCTGACCCAAGTACTTGAACATATCAGCCCGTTCGAGAAAGACGCTGACAACCATGGTCCCAAAGAGGAGGCCTAGGATTGGAAGGTCAATGGCCGCATAGGCTTGGTCAGGGGTGATAACTTGGAAAATTACCATAAGCATGGCCCCAAGAAGGGAACCTGCAGTTCGTCCGATGGGAAGGAAAGGGACAGCGGGGAAGACAGCTAAGACCCAGAAGATTCCAAAGGCAATGCATCCTAGAACTACTTTTACAGTTGATGCCAAGGCCATGTTTGCAGCTTAAAGAAAACAGAAACAAGAGAATTCAAAATCTCAACAACACCAAGCTCTGATCCTCTGCAACTAATAGAGGAAACAGCAATAAGAACCTTTACGGTATAAAAGAAATCCGAGCTATGATTTCTGTAGCTTGGGATCCTAAGTAGCTAAGGTGAAAATCTCAGGTACCACAAATCAAAATATCAAGCAATCCACCTTGAGATCTTAAAGAAGCAGGAAACCAATCAGAAAGTGGACAAAGTAAAAGACCGGTGAAGTGAAAGCCTGCAAAACAAAATAAAGAGGAATTTTTTAAATGGGGAAACACAATGTTCAATAATAATGGAAATACCTAATTATATCCTAATGCCTAAATACAGCTTAACAAAAAATAAGAAAACGACCTTGATTAACTTCTACAGAGTACTGCTACGAATGATTCCCAGCCAAAGTCTTTTTCCTTTTCTTTATCAGATTTCAATCCTAAGACAGATTCACAAGAAAACCCAACAATCAAAAGGCAATGAAATCCAGGGACCAATGTAGCCACGGTATCTGAAGTTCCAAACCTGCAACAAAATTAACAAAATCCTACCGTTGCTCAGATGGGTAGCCGACGTTGTTAAGACATAGTGAAAACTGCTTCAAAAGAATGAGAAAAAAAAAGAGTAGAAAGTACCCACTATTTCATGCTCCAACTCCAGAAAGTTGAGGGAAACAAAATGGAGAAGGGAGAAGGAAGAGGATGATGATAGAAACGTGCCTCGGAACTGAAATTTCTTGAGAATTTAGAGCCTCTCACGTTCACTCAAATAATTTCAATGTTTTAATACTTTTTGGCAGGATGTTGGCCTGGTAGATTGCTGGATCATTTGAATCATTGGTCCACTGCTTTCAACTGCAGCGAGGCGCCGTCAACGTCTGTCGGCATCGAGGTCGATTTCTGAAGAAAGTTCAAAGTTGAGAAAAATTATCCCTCGTGCATCGTCTGTAGAAGTATATTCATGTCAGCAACATACATTTTAGGTTGAAGTATATTCATAGCAGCACTGGTGTCATCGATTATTATTTATTGTATAAATCTATTAAAAAGTTAATTAGTCAATGTAGCAGGATAAAAATATTATTAATTTTTTTATCATAATTTATTTATTTTTGAATTGTCCAAGTAACAATTGATAATTGATGGTGCTACAAATGATCAAGTATTACAGCACTTGATGATCTATCTATTAAATAAATTAGAGATGCAATCAACTTAAACTGAGTGAACATAATTTATTTTGGATTATCTGCATGTCAATAATTGATGGTGCTATAAATTGTTTAGTGTTATAATTATCTACGAAAGCCATTTTTTTAATGATTTTCTTAATTTCTTTTTAATGATGAATATAATGGATATTTTCCATTAGGCCTTGATTTCTCATTTCAAGCATTTTAAAAAAGATCAATGTGATTTACTCTAATCAAGGTGGAGAAGTCTCATTACACCCCTAATCAAAATAGGCTCTGTAATTTCAAGGGCCCCGTGCCCTCTAGAAAAAGTGAATGATGGAAGTCCTAGACCATTGGCTAAATTAGGGGCCTTAGACAGCCGCCTATTTGACCTTAAGAGAGGACCAACCCTACCCCTAACAAGGCTTTCTAGTTATGAAGCAAATCTTGCTGTGTAGTTGTTTAAAGCAGAAATGATATGCATAAAAATTATTTCATCGCTATTATTAATTATCAAAATTTGATTTGAAAGAATTGATAGAATAATGTTTTTAATAATAAAGAGTATTTGATTTGCCTTTTTAATATACCCGTACTCATGTAATGATAAACAAAAAAATCAACATCTCTATCACTTTCATTCAAAATAGCTTTTTTTAAATAAATAAAAGAAATTATTTCATTAATGAAATTTCTTCCCTATCCCTTTCATTCAAAATAGCTTTTTTTAAATAAATAAAAGAAAATATTTCATTAATGAAATTTCTTCCCTATCACTTTCATTCGAAATAACTTTTTGTAAATAAATAAAAGAAAATTATTTCATTAATGAAATTTCTTCTCTATCACTTTCATTCAAAATAGCTTTTTTTAAATAAATAAAAGAAAATTATTTCATTAATGAAATTTCTTCCCTATCACTTTCATTCAAAATAGCTTTTGTAAATAAATAAATAAATAATTCATTAATGAAATTTCATTTTTAACCTTAGTACAAAAAATTAATCGAACAATATGAAATTAAAAATAAAATAACATGGAAAAAAAAAAAAAATAGAACCTGATAATTCGTCGGAAGTTTCCGAGCCTTTCACACGCCTCTCTCTCTGCCTTCTCTGTACTGTGTCTCCACTCTGCTACAGCCTTCCCTGCTCTATTTATAAGCTCCACAATTTGAGTGGCTGATTTTAAAAGATGCACGATGTGGACCCATTTCTCAATTTAATCTTCGTATCTTTGTTGGCACTTGGCTGCTGCTATTTTTCGCCCATATCACTTTTCCTGCAGATTCCACCCTCCCACCCTTTCTCTGCTCTTTCTTCTATTTTCATTCTTCCTTCTATTGTTCTCTGTTCTTCCATTTTTGGAGCTTTTCCAACATCTTTCTTCTCTGCACCGTCCCCACCTTATTCTTCTCCTTCTTTGTTTCTGTAGTGATGTACGATCCCTGCTTATCTGTACGGTTTTGCTAGACTTTTCTCTGGGTTCCTTCTTTTCATCGCCAGCCATCTCTACCTCTTCTTTCTTGATTGTTAGGATTTGGACTGTCTAAGTCAAAAGACCAGCCTTAGGGTACTTATACGAAACGTATCGGTCGATATATATAGATGTTTAATGGACCGTATCATATCAAGTCGATACGTATTGTATCAGCTATATAACCCATTTCTCGGCTGATATGACTGATATATCGGTCCGACATCCGGTTGAGATGATTTATATCGGTATTTAAAAAAAAAAAATCAAAACGGTGATGGCCCAGGTCAAAATATCGGCCCAAATATAGGATCTATATTTACGTTTTCAATTTTTTTTTAAAAAAAAAACAGTTTCTTTTTCGGTTTTTTTATATTTTTTAATTCAGAAATAATAAAATAATACCGATATTTAAAAAAAATAATAATAATAAGGGAGAGAGAATCATATCGGCCGAATTATCGGCCTAGGACCTTTTTTGCACCTCTGACTAGTCTATTAAGTGGAGTGATTTAAGTCCTTTATAAATTCCTAAATTTCTCTCTACACTTTAAATGTAAGACTCGTTTGTAGCAGCTCCAACAATTCACCTCTCGAATGAGGCTTTCGGGTGGAGAGAGAGACATCGCCATGTACGCTTGGCTTAGAGGATCTCCTAAGTCCACATGAGGTAGTCTGAGATCTGACTCTGATATCACTTGTTAGGATCTGAGCTTCCTAGTCCAAAATACTAGCATATTAAGTAGAGTGACCTAAATTATTTATAAATCCTTAAATCTTCTTGTAAACTTTCAACAATGGAACTCGTTTCCAGCAGCCCAACAGGAACCCCATATTCAAAACCATTGCGGAAGACAGTCCAAGACTCCAAGCAAGTGAGAACCACCACGCCACTGTTGGGTTGCCTGAAGCCACAGTCAGGGAAGTAGAACAGGCTGATGCCACTTTTGAGCTTGATGATCCAAAAGAATTGAATGATGTGCTTGTACTCGATGAATTCTCTCTTTCTCGTGTAAAATGAACCACTCTGTTTCCTCCAACGTAAATACCCCGTTGAAAGACTGCAACATCCGGCACTTGCTGATTTACTTCTGTTCAAGACCCCTGAAGGAGGAAGAGATGGGTAGGCAATTAGGCACTTGTTGTAACTAGGTGTCAATAGTTACCCTGAACCAGTTGGGCCAGTCCATCATTGTTCGATCCTAAATCAGACCCGATGTTCGCATCTTCATTACACCAACCTACAAACACACAAAAATACAGTAATTATATAAAATAAAATAAAATGAGATATTAACCATAATAATTTCGACTATAAAATATATCACAATTATACACTCATGAGAACTAATGATAATAGATCAAATATTTTTCTAATAATTTCTCAATATAAAAAGTCAATAGTTTACATAATTCAGTAAATCTTATTTTTTACGGTTAGATAGCTCTATAATAATTTATCAGTCGTATAAAACAACTTGAATAATATATTACACTTGAATTATGCCATTTTATACCTAATGATGAAATGGCAAATCATGTGATTGGTTTCGTAACTAACTCTTAGTAATAAAATTAATTTCTTTTAAATTCCCATATCAACAATCTACTTACCTCATTGTTAATATAAGTAAAACTACCTAGTATAAACTAAAACTAATTATCAAAATTATATAATATATTAAAATTAAAAGGTAATTCAAAAGTATTTTTAGTCATCAAATTTCAATAAGTCAAATTTAAGATAATGATAATTCCAATACATTGAGATTATAAAATTAACAAATCACATGTAATCTTAATTTCGTATCAAAATCAAAAGCTAAATATCAGATTCCATCCAATCCTGCAAGATGTTTGGTGGACTACTGAATAAACTGTCACATGAGATATCTATCATTTTCCCTAATATTTTATACTATTATAACATGTTTATCTGATTCCATTCAAAAAGGAGAGAGACAGTAATGTCTTGGTAATAAAGTAATAACTTGAGGACCAAGTTACAAATGCCACTTATGTCTTGTCTTGAGAAACAAGTTACAAATACTGATGTCTTGTCTTGAGGACCAAGTTATAAATGAACTCAAATAGTTGCATAGAATACGAATAATTTTGTGTTACATGATAATTGAAATTATGGTTTATATCCATTATCTCATCATTTGTACTGGCTTTTTTACTCTGATAAAGAGGATCATATGCAATAAATATAATGATATTAATTAATTTTTTCAATTGAGAGAAAATTCTTTATTTTACGCTCGGTATTCAGCAGTTTCTTACATATAAATTCAAAAAAAAAAAATCTCTTTATTTTAGGTAAAAGGGATCTCTTTTATTACATAAGACTCCACTAGTTTGTCTGCATTTAGCCTGCACTGCTCTTATCCTATTCATTATATCTAATTTGAAATCTCGATGAGATTCTACTATAGAATCTAGATATCTAAACTTATAATAATGTGCAACTAAATTTTTTATATTTTTATCATGTTATCATTACTATCGTCTAATTCACTAAAGTTGCATTCCATATATTATGTTTTAGTTCTATTAATTTTTAAACCATTTGATTCCAACTTTCTCCTCCATTGATCAAACATCACCATTAAGTTGTTGCTTTATTCACTAATTAATACCATACCATCTTCATAAATGATATAATTCAAAGAAAACTTTTCCACTAATCACAGTAACTTCGTGTAAGAGCCATACAAAATGAACGGTATTTAATAATCAAATTTTCAAGGTCCAAAATTAAAGTTTAAAGTAGTTATTTGTCTCATTTTGTGTATTGTTTAAAGTAGATCTATGACATCTTCATAGATGATATAAGTTTAAAGTAGATATTTGGTAGAATCCCACTCTCACAAAAAATTTTATTGTCTCTCTCTCTGAATACAGTTCTAAGTTCTAACATTAGTAGTTCGATTATCATACATATCTTGAATAATCACTACATATTTATTTGGGATGTGTTTACTTGTTACTCATCTCTATAAATAAAAGCTACGTAAAAGTTAGTTGACCTACATAGTATAAACTAAAACTAATTATCAAAATTATATAGTATGTCAAAATTAAAAGTTAATTCAAAAGTTATTTTTAGTCAACCAAATTAAATAAGTGGCAATCAATAGTAAGATAATGAATAATTTCAATGTATTAAGATTATAAAATTAACAATCACATACAATGACATATGATACCTATCATTCCCCTAATATTTTATATTATTTTAGCATGTTTGTCAACGGCAAGTTAGAAACTAAGAATTATCAAATCATTTTCACAACCCCAAAGACATTGACTTTTGAATAAGGTGAGAGGGGCAAGATGCAGACCTAAAATTCTTCATAAAAATAATAATAATAAAAAAGTCTTATCAAAGGTCAATATTTTGAAAAAAAAAGAAGGAAATAGTGCCACTAAATCATGTGTTAACAATAACTTAAGTAACTAAATTGTTTCATATTTTTATCGAGATACTATTACTATCACGTAATCTACTATAGTTGAAATTCTATATAATATGTTTTAGTTCTACTAATTTTTACTCCGTCTAATTCTAACTATCCCCTCCACAAAAGCGTCGCCATTAATTTGTTGCTTCGTCTCACTAATTAATAATATATTATCTTCACAAATGATATAATTCAAAGAAAGTTTTTCCACCGATCATAATAACTTTATGTAAATGTCATAAAAAATCAATGGCATTTAATAATCAAATTTTCAAGGTCCAAAATTATAAAGTTAAAATAATGAAATGAAATTGAGCTTTTAAGTCCTATAAATACAATTTTGTGTAAACCATTTTTTTTGAATTTATGTGTCGAAAATTGCAGGAAACGCAGCGTAAAACTCCCACGGGTGATACTCACTGCCCTTAGGGCACACAAAGTAAGGCCATGGGAGACTCGAACTTGGCACCTCCCATTTCCTGAGACGGGAGATTACCAATTGAGCCACACCCATGTAGGTAATTTTGTGTGAACTTGATTATTTTTATAAAATAAAATGCACAGAAGATTATATAAATAAGAGTTTATAAAATCCATTCTAACATTTTAACTTTTTCAGGTAACAAACAAAGTTCATTAATAGATAATTTTTTTTTTTTGTTTTATTTTATGACCGAAGATGTCCAGACATCTCACCTGACTAGTCCTTCAGCGCGTGTAAAAATCTCTCAATCCGCATACACTCGGTAAGTCTACGAGGAGTGGCCCATTACCAGATATTTTTTTGGTAAGCGTGTAGCGATCCAAACCCAAATTAAAATGGATTTTTCGGAATTAGGGGAATTAGACATGTGTGAGCACTATTCTTGAGTGTGTGAGTGTGAATGGAATCCCCTCTTTAAAACTAAAGCAGCCCTAGAGAGTAAGTATGTAATGATAAGAGCCGTCAAATTATCAAGGTTTCCAGTGGAAAATGTGTGGGAGTGACACCTAGTACCTACTGACCACATTGACTTTAAACCCAGGTGGCTTGATAGTAGATCTAACTTGTGGGACCCAGTTGAAGTACCAAACGTACTCCAAGTTCACTGAAGACCTCATGTTTTGTATTTTGCAGTTGGGACTATGGTAACAAATTTTAGCCGATATGACCGAGATCTCGCTGATATCAGCTCATATATATTTATACGACCGATATTTGTAAAAAAAAAAAATTATAAAAAGAGAGAGCAATCTCGGTCGAGATCCGAGATACTAGGACCAATATCTTAGTAAAGGTGATTGTTGGAGGAACCATCCCATTTTCTGAGGAGGTTTTACCAAAATTTTGGTCGATACCTCAGGATCTTTAGAGGCTGAGAACCCTTACCACTCTGGTTCCCTCCTCATGCGTGAGTAATCCATACGTGTTAAAAAAAAAATCTTTAATCACATGCCTGAGGTGCGGACAAAGAGAACCAAGTCTATATAAATATGCCACCATAGAGAATATAGCAGCAAGGTCCCAACATTCCTTTCTTATCAACTTGGGTGTCGGTTGGTGAATGATATTATGCAACTTTTTAGTTACCAATGAAGATTGAAATTTTACTAACTTATCACTCATGTCACTTTCTATGCATTTGACTAGGGGTTAACATATCGATATTAATAGATTTGGTGTCGTCAGATCTTCTCGGCCTTAGATCAGGTAATGGAAAAAGTTTCTGGTGGCGGTACCCACCATACTCATTCTGTTTTTTGATGGTATATCCATCTATACCATCAAATCTCTGATCTGGGTATGGTGAGATTCTCCTCTGGCTAGTTTCTTCGGCTGCTACTTGGAGCGTATGAGAATCATTTTTTTTTGGTTTTTTTGTTAGATCTAAGTGGATCATGTATTTCTGACTCTAGGATCGACACCACCATGATCACCCCTAACCCACCTATATACGGCTAAAGAAGACCTTGGGTTCGATCAACGGTGGGGCCCACAGGTTTTTTTTTCCCCTTATTCGATCGATCGTTCATCCGAAGGAACATGTGAAATAATAAAATGGTTTGGTGTCCCTCTCTAAAGGAGAGACCATTTATTTATAGGAGAAATCAAATACACAATCAAATTCAAATATAGTAAGTAGATAAGGTGGAAATCAAATTTAATCTTATCTTTAACATTGAAAATCAAATCTAATCATATCTTAACACAAGCTGAAGCGTGGGAAATAACGTGAAGCTTGGAAAAGGTTGAAAACTGGCACATTGACTAGCCAGAGAAAAGATGAGCATACAGGACTGACTGCAATGATGAATTGGCAGTACATTGATTGGCTGCATAGATGAATTGACAGCGCACTAACTGGCTGCATAGATGAATTAGCAGCGCACTGACTGGCTGCTAGAATTTGATGAGGTGGCAGTGCATTGACTAGCTGCGAAGATTTGTTAGAGACGACATCAGGCTACAGAGTGGCTATAGGCGGCAAGCGTCCATGAAAAAAATTGAAAATTGAGAAGAGAAGCGGAAGAATATCAATGGGTTGTAATCTATGGCTCCTCTCTCTGTTGAAAAAATGTTACCGGCAGAGGGAGAGGAGAAATTGTTGAACCTGAGTCAGGACCCTAGGATCAAACCGCTCTGATATCATGTGAAATAATAAAATAGTTTAGTGTCCCTCTCTAAAGGAGAGACCATTTATTTATAGGAGAAATCAAATACACAATCAAATTCAAATATAGTAAGTAGATAACGTGGAAATCAAATCTAATCCTATCTTTAACATTGAAAATCAAATCTAATCCTATCTTAACAGAACCGTTCCTTCGGCAAGTGGCTTTGGTGGAAGAGAAAGTGGAAGGGCAAAATGGTATTTTCTATCAAAATTTTGGAAACGGGTGTATTTGGACAAAAATTTCAGGTGTCTGTATGGGCTCCCAAAAAATGGCTTATGGTTGTTCCAATGAATCATAAATTTACAGGTAGCTCAATTGACCTAAATGTTTAAGATTAGACTAAAAATTTTAGATTCGACTCCTCTCGAGTTTACATTATACATGAAGTTTGCAGGTGATTTCATATATTTGTAGAACTAGTTTTATCTTCAATAAAGATGGAGATACCCAGATTATAAAAAGAAACATTATATTACATTCTAATATCTACTGTGATGCTAATGAGAGTAAACTACCAAATCAGTCATATTTATAAATTTACTTTTTATCCATTAAAAGCTTATAATATTTAATTTATATTAGCAAATTTGCTCTCCCACCAACATGTTATGTATTATTTTAGAGAGAGATTGATTTGTTTGAAATGTATGTAATTAGATCTAAGCTCAAGAGTGGGAGGCCAAGAGAAATTATAAATTGTGAATGGGTTTAGATTAATATATTTACTTTTTAGTGATCTCTATATCAATAAAAGCTATGTAAAAGTTCTTAGTGTAAGATAGATGTTGTAAACTAAAACTAAAAGTTAATTTTAGTCACCAAATTTAAATAAGTCAAAATCAATAGTAAGATAATGAATAATTTCAATGTATTAAGATTATAAAATTAACAATCACAAATAATGACAAGATGTAGACCTGAAATTCTTCATAAGAATAATAATTAAAAAAAAAAGTCTTATCAAAGGTCCATATTTTGAAAAAAGAAGAAGGAAATAGTGCCACTAAATCATGTCTTGGCAGTAACTTAAGGAACTAAATTATTTCATTATTTTTATCGTGATACCATCACTATCACTATCACGTAATCCACTATAGTTGAAATTTCATATGATATGTTTTTGTTTTACTAGTTTTTACGCTGTCTAATTCTAACTTTCTCCTCCACAAAAGCATCGCCGTTAAGTTGTTGCTTCGTCTCATTAATTAATAATATGTCCATCTTCATAAATGATATAATTCAAAGAAAGTTTTTCCACCGACATAATAACTTTGTGTAAATGTCATAAAAAATCAACGGCATTTAATAATCAAACTTTCAAAGTCCAAAATTATAAAGCTAAAATAATGAAATGAAATTGAGCTTAAGTCCTATAAATACAATTTTGTGTAAACTTTTTATTTTTGAATTTACGTGTGGAAAATCGAAGGAAACCCAGCATAAAACTCCCACGGTGATACTCACTGTCCTTAGGGCATACCAGGTAAGGCCATGAGAGACTCGAACTTTGCACCTCCCACTTCCTGAGGTGGGAGATTACCAATTGAGTAACACCCATGTATGCAATTTTGTGTGAACTTGATGATTTTTATAAAATAAAATGCACAGAAGATTATATAAATAAGAGTTTATAAAACCCATTCTAACATTTTAACTTTTCCAGATAACATACAAAATTCATTACTAGATAATTTTTTTTTTTTTTTTATTTTATGACCGAAGATGTCTAAGCGTCTCACCTGACTATTCCTTCAGCGCGTGTAAAAACCTCTCAATATACATACACTCGATAAGTCTACGGGGAGTGGCCCATTACTAGATAATTTTTTGGTAAGCATGTAGCGATCCAAACCCAAATTAAAATGGATTTTTCGGAATTAGGAGAATTAAACATGTGTGAGCACTATTCTTGAGTGTGTGAGTGTGAATGGAATTCCCTCTTTAAAACTAAAGCAGCCCTAGAGAGTAAGTATTTAATGATCGACCCCCCTCAAATTATCAAGGTTTCCCGTTGAAAATGTGTGGGAGTGACACTAGTACCTACTGACCATGTTGATTTTAAAACTGCGTCGCTTGACCATAGATCTGACTTATGGGACCCAGTTGAAGTACCAAACCAACTCCAAGTTGACTGAAGACCTCATATGAATGTGATGTAATACTCAGGACCATGTAATTACTTGAGGATGATGATTTATGGTTTATGTTTAAGTTGTGGATTTATTGTATTGGACTCTATGAAATTGGGATTTAAGTTTATCTGGGATAATTTAAGTGTGATTGGAGTAGAGGAAGATGTAGTAGAATAATGGTGCATGGGGAACGTTTCATCATGGATGACATCGTTGGAGGAACCATACAATTTTTAGAGGTGGTTTTACCAAAATTTTGGTAGGTACCGCAGGACCTTTAGAGGCTGAGAACCCTTAGTACTTTGGTTCTTCGTCATGCGTAATCATATTAATTGTTATTAAAAAAAAAAGTCTGTCACAATAGAGAATACAGCAGCAAGGTCCCAACATTGCTTTCTTCTCAACTTGGGTTTCGGTTGGTGAAAGATATTATGCAACTTTTAATGAAGATTGAAATTTTACTAACTTATCACTCATATCACTTTCTACATTTGACAATGGGTGTAAATATAGAAAGTAAATTTGCAGTCATAGAAGCATGTATTGGCTAAAAAATATCTCATCTGTATTTTTAAAAATACAAAAATGACTGAAAAATAGAAAGATATAGACTTATTGTGAGTATATTTTAGTTATAATTTTATTTTTTTTAAAAGTATCAAACTCTTTAAAGCAAAAAAAGTTCATACGAAAAATCCAAAAATAATAAAAATGGAAAATTGATATAAGCAAACACCTTATATAAAATTCGTGTTTTATGATATCCCATAACGACACGTATCTTCTACGACAATTTATGAATATTTCATATGAAAATTTTAATTTCATGAAAATATTGTAAAATTAGAAAAATCATACGAACATTTTATAAACTATATCAAACACATTAAGACACCTTTACTCAATTTTATAAACACCCAATATCATTTCATTGATTTTTTTTCTCAAAAAACTCAAAGTGAAGATTATCTCAGAGTAAAAAATTCGAAAAAAGAAAAGGTAAAAATAATACCAAAGTGTATAAATATGGTACAATTGGAAAGTGAATTGTACCAAAGTAAAAAACGGCTTATGGCTGTGTGAATCATAAATTTAAAGGTAGCTCAATTGACCTAAATGTTTAAGATTAGACTTAAAATTTTAAATTCAGCTCCTCTCGACTTTACCATACATGAAATTTGCGCGTGGTTTCATATATTTGTAGAACTAGTTTCATCTTCAATCAAGATAAAGATACCCATATTATAAAAACGAACATTATATGACATTGATGCTAATGAGAGTAAACTACCAAATCAGTCATATTTATAAATATTAGGGGAATGAATAATTTCAATGTATTACGATTATAAAATTAACAATCACATACAGTGACATGATATCTATCATTCCCCTAATATTTTATATTATTTTAACATGTTTCTCAACGGCAAGTAAGAAACTAAGAATTATCAAATCATTTTCACAATCCCAAAGAGATTGACTTTTGGATACGGTGAGAAAGGCAAGATGTAGACCTCAAATTCTTCATAAAAATAATAATAACAATAAAGCTCTTATCAAAGGTCAATATTTTGAAAAAAGAAGAAGGAAATAGTGCCACTAAATCATGTCTTGGCAATAACTTGAGGAACTAAATTGTTTCATATTTTTAACGTGATACCATCACTGTCATGTAATTCACAATAGTTGAAATTCCATATAATATGTTTTAGTTCTACTAGTTTTTATGCCGTTTAATTCTAACTTTTCCCTCGACAAAGGCGTCGTCATTAAGTTGTTGATTCGTCTCACTAATTAATAATATGTCATCTTCATAAATGATATAATTCAAAGAAAGTTTTTCCACCGATCATAATAACTTTGCTTAAATATCATAAAAATCAATGGCATTTAATAATCAAATTCTCAAAGTCCAAAATTATAAAGCAAAAATAATGAAATGAAATTGAGCTTAAGTCCTATAAATACAATTTTGTGTAAACTTTTTTTTTTGAATTTACATGTGGAAAATCGCAAGAAACCAACATAAAACTCCCACGGGTGATACTCACTGCCCTTAGGGCATACCAGGTAAGGCCATGGGAGACTCAAACTTGGCATCTCCCGCTTCCTGAGACGAGAGATTACCAATTGAGCCACACCCATGTATGCAATTTTGTGTGAACTTGATGATTTTTATAAAATAAAATGTACAGAAGATTATATAAATAAGAGTTTATAAAACCCATTCTAACAGTTTTAACTTTTTCAGGTAACATACAAAATTCATTAATGCATAATTTATTTATTTTTGTTTTATTTTATGACCGAAGATGTCCAGACGTCTCACCTGACTAGTCCTTCAGCGAGTGTAAAAATCTCTCAATCCGCATACACTCGGTAAGTCTACGAGGAGTGGCCCATTACTAGATATTTTTTTGGTAAGCATGTAGCGATCCAAACCCAAATTAAAATGGATTTTTCGGAATTAGGGGAATCAGACATGTGTGAGCACTATTCTTGAGTGTGTGAGTGTTAATGGAATCCCCTCTTTAGAACTAAAGCAGCCGTAGAGAGTAAGTATGTAATGATCCACCGTCAAATTATCAAGGTTTCCAGTAGAAAATATGTGGGAGTGGAGTGGCATCTAGTACCGATTGACCACATTGACTTTAAAACTGGGTGGCTTGATAGTAGATCTGACTTGTGGGACCCAGTTAAAGTACCAAAGTACTCCAAGTTTGCTGAAGACCTCATGTTTTGTATTTTATTGTTAGGACTATGGTTACAAATCTCAGCCGATATAGTCGAGATCTGAGATACTAAGACCGATATCTCAGTAAAGGTGATTGTTGGAGGAACCATCCCATTTTCAAAGGAGGTTTTACCAAAATTTTGGTCGATACCTCAGGATCTTTAGAGGCTGAGAACCCTTGCAACTCTGGTTCCCTCCTCATGCGTGAGTAATCCATACGTGTTAAAAAAAAAAAATCTTTAATCACATGCCTGAGGTGCGGACAAAGAAAACCAAGTCTATATAAATATGCCACCATAGAGAATATAGCAGCGAGGTCCTAACATTCCTTTCTTCTCAACTTGGGTGTCGGTTGGTGAATGATATTATGCAACTCTTTAGTTACAAATGAAGATTGAAATTTTACTAACTTATCACTCATGTCACTTTCTATGCATTTGACCAGGGGTTAAAATATCGGTATTAATAGATCCACTGTCGTCAAATCTTCTCGGCCTTAGATCAGGTGATGGAGAAAGTTTTTGGCAGCGGTACCCACTATTCCCATTCCCTTTTTTGATGGTCTATCCATCTGTACGATCAAACATCTGATCTGGGTATGGTGGGATCCTCCTCCGGCCAGTTTCTACGGCTGCTGCTTAGAGCGTATGAAAATCAATTTTTTTGGTTTTTTTGTTAGATCCAAGTGGATCATGTACTACGGCTGCTGCTTAGAGCGTATGAAAATCAATTTTTTTGGTTTTTTTGTTAGATCCAAGTGGATCATGTACTGCATAGATGAATTGACAGCGCACTGACTGCCTGCATAGATGAATTAGCAGGGCACTGACTCGCTGCGAGAATTGGATGAGGTGGAAGTGCATTGACTGGCTGCGAAGATTTGTTAGAGACGACATCAGGCTACAGAATGGCTGTAGGCGGCAAGCGTCCATGAAAAAAATGAAAATTGAGAAGAGAAGCAGAAGAATATCAGTGGGTTGTAATCTATGGCTCCTCCCTCTGCCCAAAAAATGTTACCGGCAGAGAGAGAGGAAAAATTGTTGAATCTGAGTCAGGATCCTATGATCAAAACGCTCTGATATCATGTGAAATAATAAAATGGTTTGGTGTCCCTTTCTAAAGGAGAGAGCATTTATTTATAGGAGAAATAAAAAACACAATCAAATTCAAATATAGTAAGTAGATAAGATGGAAATCAAATCTAATCCTATCTTTAACATTGAAAATCAAATCTAATCCTATCTTAACAGAACAGTTGCTTCAGCAAGTGGCTTCGGTGGAAGAGGAAGTAGAAGGGCAAAATAGTATTTTCTATCAAAATTTTGGAAACGGGTGTATTGGGACAAAAATTTCAGGTGTCTGTATGGGCTCCCAAAAAATAGCTTATGCTTGTTCCAATGAATCGTAATTTACGGGTAGCTCAATTGACCTAAATGTTTAAGATTAGACTAAAAGTTTTAGATTCGCCTCCCCTCGAGTTTACATTATACATGAAGCTTGCGGGTAATTTCATATATTTGTAGAACTAGTTTCATCTTCAATAAGAATGGAGATACCCAGATTATAAAAAGAAACATTATATTACATTCTAATATCTACTGTGATGCTAATGAGAGTAAACTACCAAATCAGTCATATTTATAAATTTACTTTTTATCCATTAAAAGCTTATAATATTTAATTTATATTAGCAAAGTTGCTCTCCTACCAACATGTTATGTATTATTTTAGAGAGAGATTGATTTGTTTGAAATGTATGTAATTAGATCTAAGCTCAAGAGTGGGAGGCCAAGAGAAATTATAAATTGTGAATGGGTTTAGATTAATATATTTACTTTTTAGTGATCTCTATATCAATTTCTACCTGTGTCTGTGTAAATAAAAGCTATGTAAAAGTTCTTAGTGTAAGATAGATGTTGTAAACTAAAACTAAAAGTTAATTTTAGTCACCAAATTTAAATAAGTCAAAATCAATAGTAAGATAATGAATAATTTCAATGTATTAAGATTATAAAATTAACAATCACATATAATGACATATGATATCTATCATTCCCCTAATATTTTATATTATTTTAACATGTTTGTCAACGGCAAGTAAGAAAATAAGAATTGTCAAATCATTTTCACAATCCCAAAGACATTGACTTGTGAAAACGGTGAGAGGGGCAAGATGAAGACCTGAAATTCTTCATAAGAATAATAATAATAATAATAAAAGTCTTATCAAAGGTCAATATTTTGAAAAAAGAAGAAGGAAATAGTGCCACTAAATCATGTCTTGGCAGTAACTTAAGGAACTAAATTATTTCATTATTTTTATCGTCATACCATCACTATCACGTAATCCATCACGTAATCCACTATAGTTGAAATTTCATATGATATGTTTTAGTTTTACTAGTTTTTACGCCATCTAATTCTAACTTTTTCCTCCACAAAAGCGTCGTCATTAAGTTGCTGCTTCGTCTCACTAATTAATAATATGTCCATCTTCATAAATGATATAATTCAAAGAAATTTTTTCCACCGACATAATAACTTTGTGTAAATGTCATAAAAAATCAACGGTATTTAATAATCAAACTTTCAAAGTCCAAAATTATAAAGCTAAAATAATGAAATGAAATTGAGCTTAAGTCCTATAAATACAATTTTGTGTAAACTTTTTTTTTTTTTAATTTACATGTGGAAAATCGAAGGAAACCCAGCGTAAAACTCCCACGGTGATACTCACTGCCCTTAGGGCATACAAGGCAAGGCCATGGGAGACTCGAACTTGGCACCTCCCGCTTCCTGAGGTGGTAGATTACCAATTGAGCCACACCCATGTAGGCAATTTTGTGTGAACTTGATGATTTTTATAAAATAAAATGCACAGAAGATTATATAAATAAGAATTTATAAAACCCATTCTAACATTTTAACTTTTTCAAGTAACATACAAAATTCATTAATAGATAATTTTTTTTTTGTTTTATTTTATGACCGAAGATGTCTAGACGTCTCACCTGACTAGTTCTTCAGCGCATGTAAAAACCTCTCAATACACATACACTCGGTAAGTCTACGGGGAGTAGCCCATTACTAGATAATTTTTTGGTATGCATGTAGCGATCCAAACCCAAATTAAAATAGATTTTTCGGAATTAGGAGAATTAGACATGTGTGAGCACTATTCTTGAGTGTGTGTATGTGAATGGAATGCCCTCTTTAAAACTAAAGCAGCCCTGGAGAGTAAGTATGTAATGATCGACCAGTCAAATTATCAAAGTTTCCAGTAGAAAATGTGTGGGAGTGACACCTAGTACCTACTGACCATGTTGACTTTAAAACTGCGTGGCTTGACCGTAGATCTGACTTATGGGACCCAGTTGAAGTACCAAACCAACTCCAAGTTGGCTGAAGACCTCATATGAATGTGATGTAATACTCAGGACCATGTAATTACTTGAGGATGATGATTTATTGATTATGTTTAAGTTGTGGATTTATTGTATTGGACTCTATGAAATTGGGACTTAAGTTTATTTGAGGTAATTTATGTGTGACTGGAGCAGAGGAAGATGTAGTAGAATAATTGTGCATGGGGAACGTTTCATCATGGATGACATTGTTGGAGGAACCACACAATTTTTAGAGGTGGTTTTACCAAAATTTTGGTAGGTACCTCAGGACTTTTAGAGACTGAGAACCCTTAGAACTTTGATTCCTCGTCATGCGTGAGTAATCATATTAATTATTTTTTTTTGTTTCTATCCTACTTTGGATTTTTCTGCTTTTTCTCTATCTGGGTCAGGAGTTGAAAAAAAGAAAGTGATCGATTTATCAACCGCGAGTTTTTATTTTTTATTTTTTACTTAAAACCATCGATATCAGATGATATCGGCAATATCTGACCCTTCTCTACCAGTTTAGTGCATCTGCTTACCTCAATCTTGTGCTTATCTGCAATTTAAGGGTCGTATCTTTTCTTCTGTTTGAATAAATCTTTTCTTCTGTTTGAATAAATTATAACAATTATTAAAAAAAAATCCTGTCACAATAGAGAATATAGCAGCAAGGTCCCAACATTGCTTTCTTGTCAACTTGGGTTTCGGTTGGTGAAAGATATTATGAAACTTTTTAGTTACAAATGAAGATTGAAATTTTACTAACTTACCACTCATGACACTTTCTACATTTGACAATGGGTGTAAATATCGAAAGTAAATTTGCAGTCATAGAAGCATGTATTGGCTAAAAAATATCTCATCTGTATTTTTAAAAATACAAAAGTGACTGAAAAATAGAAAGGTAGAGACTTATTGTGAGTGTATTTTAGTTATAATTTTATTTTTTTTTGAAAGTATCAAACTCTTTAAAGCAAAAAAAGTTCATACGAAAAATCCAAAAATAATAAAAATGGAAAATTGATATAAGCAAACACCTTATATAAAATTCGTGTTTTATGATTTCCCATAAGGACACGTATCTTCTATGACAATTTATGAATATTTCATATGAAAATTTTAATTTCATGAAAATATTGTAAAATTAGAAAAATCATACGAACATTCTATAAACTATATCAAACAGATTAAGACACCTTTACTCAATTTTATAAACACCCAATATCATTTCATTGATTTTTTTTCTCAAAAAACTCAAAGTGAAGATTATCTCAGAGTAAAAAATTCGAAAAAAGAAAAGGTAAAAATAATACCAAAGTGTATATATATGGTACAATTGGAAAGTGAATTGTACCAAAGTAAAAAACGGCTTATGGCTGTGTGAATCATAAATTTAAAGGTAGCTCAATTGACCTAAATGTTTAAGATTAGACTTAAAATTTTAAATTCAGCTCCTCTCGACTTTACCATACATGAAATTTGCGCGTGGTTTCATATATTTGTAGAACTAGTTTCATCTTCAATCAAGATAAAGATACCCATATTATAAAAACGAACATTATATGACATTGATGCTAATGAGAGTAAACTACCAAATCAGTCATATTTATAAATATTAGGGGAATGAATAATTTCAATGTATTACGATTATAAAATTAACAATCACATACAGTGACATGATATCTATCATTCCCCTAATATTTTATATTATTTTAACATGTTTCTCAACGGCAAGTAAGAAACTAAGAATTATCAAATCATTTTCACAATCCCAAAGAGATTGACTTTTGGATACGGTGAGAAAGGCAAGATGTAGACCTCAAATTCTTCATAAAAATAATAATAACAATAAAGCTCTTATCAAAGGTCAATATTTTGAAAAAAGAAGAAGGAAATAGTGCCACTAAATCATGTCTTGGCAATAACTTGAGGAACTAAATTGTTTCATATTTTTAACGTGATACCATCACTGTCATGTAATCCACAATAGTTGAAATTCCATATAATATGTTTTAGTTCTACTAGTTTTTATGCCGTCTAATTCTAACTTTTCCCTCGACAAAGGCGTCGTCATTAAGTTGTTGATTCGTCTCACTAATTAATAATATGTCATCTTCATAAATGATATAATTCAAAGAAAGTTTTTCCACCGATCATAATAACTTTGCTTAAATATCATAAAAATCAACGGCATTTAATAATCAAATTCTCAAAGTCCAAAATTATAAAGCAAAAATAATGAAATGAAATTGAGCTTAAGTCCTATAAATACAATTTTGTGTAAACTTTTTTTTTTGAATTTACATGTGGAAAATCGCAAGAAACCAACATAAAACTCCCACGGGTGATACTCACTGCCCTTAGGGCATACCAGGTAAGGCCATGGGAGACTCAAACTTGGCATCTCCCGCTTCCTGAGACGAGAGATTACCAATTGAGCCACACCCATGTATGCAATTTTGTGTGAACTTGATGATTTTTATAAAATAAAATGTACAGAAGATTATATAAATAAGAGTTTATAAAACCCATTCTAACATTTTTAACTTTTTCAGGTAACATACAAAATTCATTAATGCATAATTTATTTATTTTTGTTTTATTTTATGACCGAAGATGTCCAGACGTCTCACCTGACTAGTCCTTCAGCGAGTGTAAAAATCTCTCAATCCGCATACACTCGGTAAGTCTACGAGGAGTGGCCCATTACTAGATATTTTTTTGGTAAGCATGTAGCGATCCAAACCCAAATTAAAATGGATTTTTCGGAATTAGGGGAATCAGACATGTGTGAGCACTATTCTTGAGTGTGTGAGTGTGAATGGAATCCCCTCTTTAGAACTAAAGCAGCCGTAGAGAGTAAGTATGTAATGATCCACCGTCAAATTATCAAGGTTTCCAGTAGAAAATATGTGGGAGTGGAGTGGCATCTAGTACCGATTGACCACATTGACTTTAAAACTGGGTGGCTTGATAGTAGATCTGACTTGTGGGACCCAGTTAAAGTACCAAAGTACTCCAAGTTTGCTGAAGACCTCATGTTTTGTATTTTATTGTTAGGACTATGGTAACAAATCTCAGCCGATATAGTCGAGATCTGAGATACTAAGACCGATATCTCAGTAAAGGTGATTGTTGGAGGAACCATCCCATTTTCAAAGGAGGTTTTACCAAAATTTTGGTCGATACCTCAGGATCTTTAGAGGCTGAGAACCCTTGCAACTCTGGTTCCCTCCTCATGCGTGAGTAATCCATACGTGTTAAAAAAAAAAATCTTTAATCACATGCCTGAGGTGCGGACAAAGAAAACCAAGTCTATATAAATATGCCACCATAGAGAATATAGCAGCGAGGTCCTAACATTCCTTTCTTCTCAACTTGGGTGTCGGTTGGTGAATGATATTATGCAACTCTTTAGTTACAAATGAAGATTGAAATTTTACTAACTTATCACTCATGTCACTTTCTATGCATTTGACCAGGGGTTAAAATATCGGTATTAATAGATCCACTGTCGTCAAATCTTCTCGGCCTTAGATCAGGTGATGGAGAAAGTTTTTGGCAGCGGTACCCACTATTCCCATTCCCTTTTTTGATGGTCTATCCATCTGTACGACCAAACATCTGATCTGGGTATGGTGGGATCCTCCTCCGGCTAGTTTCTACGGCTGCTGCTTAGAGCCTATGAAAATCAATTTTTTTGGTTTTTTTGTTAGATCCAAGTGGATCATGTACTACGGCTGCTGCTTAGAGCGTATGAAAATCAATTTTTTTGGTTTTTTTGTTAGATCCAAGTGGATCATGTACTGCATAGATGAATTGACAGCGCACTGACTGCCTGCATAGATGAATTAGCAGGGCACTGACTCGCTGCGAGAATTGGATGAGGTGGAAGTGCATTGACTGGCTGCGAAAATTTGTTAGAGACGACATCAGGCTACAGAATGGCTGTAGGCGGCAAGCGTCCATGAAAAAAATGAAAATTGAGAAGAGAAGCAGAAGAATATCAGTGGGTTGTAATCTATGGCTCCTCCCTCTGCCCAAAAAATGTTACCGGCAGAGAGAGAGGAAAAATTGTTGAATCTGAGTCAGGATCCTATGATCAAAACGCTCTGATATCATGTGAAATAATAAAATGGTTTGGTGTCCCTTTCTAAAGGAGAGAGCATTTATTTATAGGAGAAATAAAAAACACAATCAAATTCAAATATTGTAAGTAGATAAGATGGAAATCAAATCTAATCCTATCTTTAACATTGAAAATCAAATCTAATCCTATCTTAACAGAACAGTTGCTTCGGCAAGTGGCTTCGGTGGAAGAGGAAGTAGAAGGGCAAAATAGTATTTTCTATCAAAATTTTGGAAACGGGTGTATTGGGACAAAAATTTCAGGTGTCTGTATGGGCTCCCAAAAAATAGCTTATGCTTGTTCCAATGAATCGTAATTTACGGGTAGCTCAATTGACCTAAATGTTTAAGATCAGACTAAAAGTTTTAGATTCGCCTCCCCTCGAGTTTACATTATACATGAAGCTTGCGGGTAATTTCATATATTTGTAGAACTAGTTTCATCTTCAATAAGAATGGAGATACCCAGATTATAAAAAGAAACATTATATTACATTCTAATATCTACTGTGATGCTAATGAGAGTAAACTACCAAATCAGTCATATTTATAAATTTACTTTTTATCCATTAAAAGCTTATAATATTTAATTTATATTAACAAAGTTGCTCTCCTACCAACATGTTATGTATTATTTTAGAGAGAGATTGATTTGTTTGAAATGTATGTAATTAGATCTAAGCTCAAGAGTGGGAGGCCAAGAGAAATTATAAATTGTGAATGGGTTTAGATTAATATATTTACTTTTTAGTGATCTCTATATCAATTTCTACCTGTGTCTGTGTAAATAAAAGCTATGTAAAAGTTCTTAGTGTAAGATAGATGTTGTAAACTAAAACTAAAAGTTAATTTTAGTCACCAAATTTAAATAAGTCAAAATCAATAGTAAGATAATGAATAATTTCAATGTATTAAGATTATAAAATTAACAATCACATATAATGACATATGATATCTATCATTCCCCTAATATTTTATATTATTTTAACATGTTTGTCAACGGCAAGTAAGAAAATAAGGATTGTCAAATCATTTTCACAATGCCAAAGACATTGACTTGTGAATACGGTGAGAGGGGCAAGATGTAGACCTGAAATTCTTCATAAGAATAATAATTAAAAAAAAAGTCTTATCAAAGGTCCATATTTTGAAAAAAGAAGAAGGAAATAGTGCCACTAAATCATGTCTTGGCAGTAACTTAAGGAACTAAATTATTTCATTATTTTTATCGTGATACCATCACTATCACTATCACGTAATCCACTATAGTTGAAATTTCATATGATATGTTTTTGTTTTACTAGTTTTTACGCTGTCTAATTCTAACTTTCTCCTCCACAAAAGCATCGCCGTTAAGTTGTTGCTTCGTCTCATTAATTAATAATATGTCCATCTTCATAAATGATATAATTCAAAGAAAGTTTTTCCACCGACATAATAACTTTGTGTAAATGTCATAAAAAATCAACGGCATTTAATAATCAAACTTTCAAAGTCCAAAATTATAAAGCTAAAATAATGAAATGAAATTGAGCTTAAGTCCTATAAATACAATTTTGTGTAAACTTTTTATTTTTGAATTTACGTGTGGAAAATCGAAGGAAACCCAGCATAAAACTCCCACGGTGATACTCACTGTCCTTAGGGCATACCAGGTAAGGCCATGAGAGACTCGAACTTTGCACCTCCCACTTCCTGAGGTGGGAGATTACCAATTGAGCCACACCCATGTAGGAAATTTTGTGTGAACTTGATGATATTTATAAAATAAAATGCACAGAAGATTATATAAATAAGAGTTTATAAAACCCATTCTAACATTTTTAACTTTTTCAGGTAACATACAAAATTCATTAATGCATAATTTATTTATTTTTGTTTTATTTTATGGCCGAAGATGTCCAAGCGTCTCACCTCACTAGTCCTTCAGCGCGTGTAAAAACCTCTCAATCCGCATACACTCGGTAAGTCTACGGGGAATGGCCCATTACTAGATAATTTTTTGGTAAGCATGTAGCGATCCAAACCCAAATTAAAATGGATTTTTCGGAATTAGGGGAATTAGACATGTGTGAGCACTATTCTTGAGTGTGTGTGTGTGAATGGAATCCCCTCTTTAAAACTAAAGCAGCCCTAGAGAGTAAGTATTTAATGATCGACCCCCCTCAAATTATCAAGGTTTCCCGTTGAAAATGTGTGGGAGTGACACTAGTACCTACTGACCATGTTGATTTTAAAACTGCGTCGCTTGACCATAGATCTGACTTATGGGACCCAGTTGAAGTACCAAACCAACTCCAAGTTGACTGAAGACCTCATATGAATGTGATGTAATACTCAGGACCATGTAATTACTTGAGGATGATGATTTATGGTTTATGTTTAAGTTGTGGATTTATTGTATTGGACTCTATGAAATTGGGATTTAAGTTTATCTGGGATAATTTAAGTGTGATTGGAGTAGAGGAAGATGTAGTAGAATAATGTTGCATGGGGAACGTTTCATCATGGCTGACATTGTTGGAGGAACAATACAATTTTTAGAGGTGGTTTTACCAAAATTTTGGTAGGTACCTCAGGACCTTTAGAGACTGACAACCCTTGGAACTTTGATTCCTCGTCATGCGTGAGTAATCATGTTAATTAAAAAAGTATCTTTAATCACATGTCTGAAGTGTGGACAAAGCAAATCAAGTCTATAAAAAATCTGTTTTCGCTGGCTAATTTTTTGTTTCTATCCTACTTTGGATTTTTCTGCTTTTCCTATATCTGGGCCAGGAGTTGAAAAAACGAAAATGATCGATGTATCGGCCATGAATTTTTATTTTTTATTTTTTACTTAAAACCATCGATATCAGACGATGTCGGCAATATCTGATCCTTCTCGACCAGTTTAGTGTATCTGCCTACCTCTGTGCTTATCTGCAATTTAAGGGTTGTATCTTTTCTTCTGTTTGAATAAATTATAACAATTATTAAAAAAAAAGTCTGTCACAATAGAGAAAATAGCAGCAAGGTCCCAACTTTGCTTTCTTCTCAACTTGGGTTTCGGTTGGTGAAAGATATTATGCAACTTTTTAATTACAAATGAAGATTGAAATTTTACTAACTCATCACTCATGTCACTTTCTACATTTGACAATGGGTGTAAATATAGAAAGTAAATTTGCAGTCATAGAAGCATGTATTGGCTAAAAAATATCTCATATGTATAATTTTTAAAAATACAAAAATGACTGAAAAATAGAAAGATATAGACTTATTGTGAGTATATTTTAGTTATAATTGTATTTTTTTTAAAGTATCAAACTCTTTAAAGCAAAAAAAGTTCATACGAAAAATCCAAAAATAATAAAAATGGAAAATTGATATAAGCAAACACCTTATATAAAATTCGTGTTTTATGATATCCCATAACGACACGTATCTTCTACGACAATTTATGAATATTTCATATGAAAATTTTAATTTGATGAAAATATTGAAAAATTAAAAAAATCATACGAACATTCTATAAACTATATCAAACACATTAAGACACCTTTACTCAATTTTATAAACACCCAATATCATTTCATTGATTTTTTTCTCAAAAAACTCAAAGTGAAGATTATCTCAGAGTAAAAAATTCAAAAAATAAAAAAGGATAAAAATAATACCGAAGTGTATATATATGGTACAACTGGAAAGTGAATTGTACCAAAGTAAAAAATGGCTTATGGTTGTGTGAATCGTAAATTTACGGGTAGTTCAATTGACCTAAATGGTTAAGATTAGACTGAAAGTTTTAAATTCAGCTCCTCTCGACTTTACTATACATGAAATTTGCGCATGATTTCATATATTTGTAGAACTAGTTTCATCTTCAATCAGGATGAAGATACCCTTATTATAAAAAGGAACATTATATGACATTGATGCTAATGAGAGTAAACCACCAAATCAGTCATATTTATAAATAATAGGGGAATGAATAATTTCAATGTATTAAGATTATAAAATTAACAATCACATACAGTGACATGATATCTATCATTCCCCTAATATTTTATATTATTTTAACATGTTTCTCAACGGCAAGTAAGAAACTAAGAATTATCAAATCATTTTCACAATCCCAAAGAGATTGACTTTTGGATACGGTGAGAAAGGCAAGATGTAGACCTCAAATTCTTCATAAAAATAATAATAACAATAAAGCTCTTATCAAAGGTCAATATTTTGAAAAAAGAAGAAGGAAATAGTGCCACTAAATCATGTCTTGGCAATAACTTGAGGAACTAAATTGTTTCATATTTTTATCGTGATACCATCATTATCATGTAAACCACAATAGTTGAAATTCCATATAATATATTTTAGTTCTACTAGTTTTTATGCCATCTAATTCTAACTTTTCCCTCGACAAAGGCGTCGCCATTAAGTTGTTACTTCGTCTCACTAATTAATACTATGTCATCTTCATAAATGATATAATTCAAAGAAAGCTTTTCCACCGACATAATAACTTTGTATAAATGTCATAAAAAATCAACGGCATTTAATAATCAAATTTTCAAGGTCCAAAATTATAAAGCTAAAATAATGAAATGAAATTGAGCTTAAGTCCTATAAATACAATTTTGTGTAAACTTTTTTTTTAATTTACGTGTGGAAAATTGCAGGAAACCCAGCGTAAAACTCTCACGGGTGATACTCACTGCCCTTAGGGCATACCAGGTAAGGCCATGGGAGACTCGAACTTGGCACCTCCCACTTCCTGAGGCGGGAGATTACCAATTGAGCCACACCCATGTAGACAATTTTGTGTGAACTTGATGATTTTTATAAAATAAAATGCACAGAAGATTATATAAATAAGAGTTTATAAAACCCATTCTAACATTTTAACTTTTTCAGATAACATACAAAATTCATTACTAGATAATTTTTTTGTGTTTTATTTTATGACCGAAGATGTTCGGGCGTCTCACCTGACTAGTCCTTCAGCTCGTGTAAAAACCTCTCAATCCACATACACTCAGTAAGTCTACGGATAGTGGCCCATTACTAGATAATTTTTTGGTAAGCATGTAGCGATCCAAACCCAAATTAAAATGGATTTTTCGGAACTAGGAGAATTAGACATGTGTGAGCACTATTCTTGAGTGTGTGAGTGTGAATGGAATCCCCTCTTTAAAACTAAAGCAGCCCTAGAGAGTAAGTATTTAATGATCGACCCCTCAAATTATCAAGGTTTGAAAATGTGTGGGAGTGACACCTAGTACCTATTGACCACATTGACTTTAAAACTGCGTGACTTGACCGTAGATCTGACTTGTGGGATCCAGTTGAAGTACCAAACCAATTCCAAGTTGGCTGAAGACCTCATATGAATGTGATGTAATTACTCAGGACCATGTAATTACTTGAGCATGATGATTTATGGTTTATGTTTAAGTTGTGGATTTATTGTATTGGACTCTATGAAATTGAGATTTAAGTTTATTTGAGGTAATTTAAGTGTGATTGGAGTAGAGGAAGATGTAGTAGAATAATGGTGCATGGGGCAACGTTCCATCATGGATGACATTGTTGGAGGAACCATACAATTTTTAGAGGTGGTTTTACCAAAATTTTGGTAGGTACCACAGGACCTTTAGAGACTGAGAACCCTTAGTACTTTGGTTCCTCGTCATGCGTGAGTAATCATATTAATTAAAAAAGTATCTTTAATCACATGTCTTAAGTGTGGACAAAGCAAACCAAGTCTATAAAAAATCTGTTTTCGCTCGCTAATTTTTTGTTTCTATCCTATTTTGGGTTTTTCTGCTTTTTCTCTATCTGGGCCAGGAGTTGAATAAATGAAAATGACCGATGCATCAACCGTGAATTTTTATTTTTTATTTTTCACTTAAAACCATCAATATCAGACAATGTCGGCAATATCTGATCCTTCTCGACTAGTTTAGTGTATCTGCCTACCTCTGTGCTTATCTGCAATTTAAGGGTTGTATCTTTTCTTCTATTTGAATAAATTATAACAATTATTAAAAAAAAAAGTCTCTCACAATAGAGAAAATAGCAGCAAGGTCCCAACATTGCTTTCTTCTCAACTTGGGCTTCGGTTGGTGAAAGATATTATGCAACTTTTTAGTTACAAATGAAGATTGAAATTTTACTAACTTATCACTCATGTCACTTTTTACATTTGACAATGGGTGTAAATATCGAAAGTAAAATTGCAGTCATAGAAGCATGTATTGGCTAAAAAATATCTCATATGTATAATTTTTAAAAATACAAAAATGACTCAAAAATAGAAAGATATAGACTTACTGTGTGTATATTTTAGTTATAATTTTATTTTATTTTAAAGTATCAAACTCTTTAAAGCAAAAAAGTTCATATGAAAAATCCAAAAATAATAAAAATGGAAAATTGATATAAGCAAACACCTTATATAAAATTCGTGTTTTATGATATTCCATAACGACACGTATCTTCTACTACAATTTATGAATATTTCATCAAAATATTGAAAAATTAGAAAAATCATGCGAACATTATATAAACTATATCAATCACATTAAGACACCTTTACTGAATTTTATGAACACCCAATATCATTTCATTGATTTTTTTTTCTCAAAAAACTCAAAGTGAAGATCATCTCAGAGTAAAAAATTCAAAAAAAAAAAGGATAAAAATAATACCAAAGTGTATATATATGGTACAATTGGAAAGTGAATTTTACCAAAGTAAAAAACGGCTTATGGTTGTGTGAATCATAAATTCACGGGTAGCTCAATCGACCTAAATGTTTAAGATGACACTAAAAGTTTTAAATTCAACTCCTCTCGAATTTACTATACCCATATTATAAAAAGAAACATTGTATGACATTCTAAATATCAACTGCCAAATCAGTCATATATATAAATATTAGGGGAATGAATAATTTCAATGTATTAAGATTATAAAATTAACAATCACATACAATGACATGATATCTATCATTCCCCTAATATTTTATATTATTTTAACATGTTTATCAACGACAAGTAAGAAACTAAGAATTATCAAATCATTTTCACAATCCCAAAGACATTGACTTTTGGATACGGTGAGAAAGGCAAGATGTAGACCTCAAATTCTTCATTAAAATAATAATAATAATAAAGCTCTTATCAAAGGTCAATATTTTTAAAAAAGAAGAAGGAAATAGTGCCACTAAATAATGTCTTGGCAATAACTTAAGGAACAAGTTACTAATGAATTCAAAAAGGATTTGCATAGAACACGAATAATTTTGTGTTACATGATAATTGAAATTATCGTTTATATCCATTACCTCGTCTTTGCACAGGCCGGCCTTTTTAAGATGATAAAGAGATTTAGAATACTGTTTTTAAATGAGAAATGTAGGATTGAAATTTGAGTCGGTCGGATCGAGTTTCAATAAACCTAATTCAACTCATATAAAAAATTATTGAACTCCATCTGACCCGACTCGAATTGCTGACCTGAGCTACTCAATTCGAATAACGAACTCCATCTGACCCGACTCGAATTGCTGACCTGAGCTACTCAATCCGACCTTATTCGAATTTCTGATCCGATTCAAATGAGTGTTGTTTTATAACTTGGTACATTCGGGTTCGGATGACTTGAGTTGCTTTTAAATTTCTTAATCCAACTCGAACCGAATTTCATCTAGATTTATTTTTTTCCAACCTGACCTGATTCAAGATATACAAAAACAAAACCCAAACACATTGATTTCTCGAGTCAAGGTCATACGGGTTTAATTAAATCCCGACCCAAGTTTCACTCCTAGAGAAATGATTCATTATGCAATAAATAAAATGATATTAATCACTTTATAAATCCAATAACACCTTATTTGATAGATCTCAACCTAAATACTTATTATTATAGTGTGAAAGTGATATTTTTGCAACTGGTAAATATTTATCAGTTACTCTACAGTCTACACTAAATAAAAATTATTTTAAAAAATAACTAAATATTGCGTATGCATGATACAAAAAATAATATTTAATACCAATAAAAGTCCACATCTTAGTCAATAGAACCAGTCACAGAAATTGCGAATAGATTCATTCCAAGTTCCACAGTGGGCCCGACAGATTGACGTACATCCAGCCTGTTGACATGTGTATTGTGGTTGGTGGCCATACACGTGGCACAACATGACAACACTATCATAAATCACAACAGAAGCTCCAAGGGACTTCCTAAGCCTTGACGTGGGACTGCACTTTAAATAAGTTTTAAATTTTACTTACTCATGTATAATGCATGGGTCCCAGCTGCAGTGGCGGTCTGGATGGGTGATGAATGGATGTGGACGAGTCATGGATGGATACGGACAGGTGATGGACGGATGTGGACGACTGACGGATGGATGAGAACAGGTGACAAGACGGGGTGACGGACGGGTGATGAACAGGTGTGTATTAACTTGTAATCGTGACACGTTGCATTGCACATACAGATGCGTGATGAGCGTCTGTGTTAACACGTAATTACCGGCCCAATGAGTTAGTAATTTTATTATTTAACTAATATACTATATATTATAGAGCATCTGAAGATTTTTTTAAGTATTATATATTTTTAAAAAATTTCAAATTAAATATTCAGACTAATTACGATAATCTTATAAAAATACTTTAACACTTTAAGGTCTTTTCACACTTCCAAATATGTTTTCGACATAGCTGAGAGATACTCTTATTTCTAAAATATTGTATTTTAAGTATTTAGGAGTGTCAAAAGACCTTGAACTCTTAAAGTATTTTTATCAGGTTATCATAATTAGTCCGGATATTCAATTTGAGAAATTTTGATAATACACTGTGCTTAAAAAATAGCTTTAAAATTTTAAATAAAATTTTATTATTTAAATAATATACTATGCATTATATTGTAGCATGAATCGGTTCAAATGAACCATCTGTTCATTCAAATGAATGATTTATTCGAATGAATGCTAAAATGGACTGACAGTTCATTAGAATGAGTAAAAACCTGAGATATAATGGTAATTTACTATGAAAATCTAAAATTGGATATGTAAAGGCAGAAAAATTGGGTGTATGTAAGTCGCGCCTAACATTATACATTGTCATATCTACAAATAAAATATATAAAAAAGAAAATTAGAAATCACAGTGTAATTGTGATGCTATAATAGCAACAATGTAACTAATACTGTGAGTGAATAAGAAAATGAAAAAAATAAAAGAAATAAAGATTATTATAATTTTTAGATTCATTACACCATCTTAGAAACAGACTATCATAAACATCAGTTCAAGTTTAATTAGGTTGTAAAGTGTAAATATCGGCAAATACATATTTTATCAGGCAATATGTATCGAAATTTTTAAGACCATTTCAAATCAGAGAGACAAATATCGACCAATATATAGGGCCAATATTGGGATATCGGCCAATAAATCAGGATCGATTTTTTAACCCCTGTTAGGTTCCCTGTTAGGTTGAGATAGTTTGGTGCATATTTTAGAAAACTGTACAGAGAGAAAACGACCCAGGCAGGCCATTTCGGGCCTATTGCAAGCCCAGTTCTTCTCCGGGCTGCACTTTAGGCTTACATTCCAATAAATCAAGGAATCAAATTCTCTCTATATATGGAAATGGGCTTAGGCTTAGTCTTCGGTCCTCGAGCCCTCCTCTTTCCTTAATCTGATTCTTCAAACTCTTCAGCCAGATTGGCTGTTTATTATATTTCTATCAGGAGAATCAATCTCGGTCGAGATATCTCAGATTTTTTAGCACCAAGATATCTCAGCCGATACGTATTATATTGGTCGAGCTAGCGAATATCAGACAATATGGCTGAGATCTCGTCGATATTGGCCAAAATACACCGAGACTTAAGAAAAAAAAAATAGGAGAGAGAGAGAGATCGGCCGACCTATATACCGAGATATCAGCCGAGACGCCAATATTGCGGTACACCTAAATTTTTTACCCCTGATTTTCATCATTGTTCACACGATTGATATCTACAATTTTTATAGAAGCCCTACTAAGGTGTACAACTGTACATAGCAGATTTCTTCTATTGTGACGATTGTAACAAATACTTCAGTATTTTTTTTATCACAAAAATATTTTTCCACTTTTTTTAATGACGGACCTCTCTCTGATTATAAGGGTGTGAGTAAAACTCCGAATACACATAGACTCGAGCAAGTCACCGGACATTAGGTTATTACGGGGCTCTAACATAAGACCAAGTATTTTCCATTTTTAACGGCAATTTTATTTTTTTATCATGGTAATATATCACAATATAATCATTTTTTCTTATTCTTATATAAACTCATAAACCCTTTCATACTACTCAATCTCTCATTCCTCCGTTTTATTAATTGTTATTTCAATTTTTAAGTACCCCTTTCATTTGTACATTTTTCTTTTTAATAAATTTTTATATTTTATATTTTTCATAAGATTCTCCCAATAATATCACGGTAAAAACTCCAACTTTCAAAATTAAGATTAGCTGATAATATCTCAAAAATATTATTTGCAATATGAATTTTGATGAATCATGTTTGATAATACAATCCACCATTTAGAGATAGTTTCAGATCCCATAGCCCTTCAACCGTTTTATAATTAAATAATGTTAGATTCAATGAAGAGCATTTGGATGTTTTAAATAGTTTTTTAAGTATAAGGATTATTGAATGTTCTTATCCAGACATATTGATTTTAAAAAAAATAATATTTTTTTCGAGACAAAGTGTTTAGAAGGTAAAGAAGAAGAAAGGCCCACCTTCTTAAATATACAAAACAATATATTCTAAATATATATTAAAACTCTTTTTATGCTCATAACTATGTCCAATGAATAAAAGTTTATGTATGGCGATGTACTCTCAAAACCTTCGTTACAAATTTTGGTCATAAATTTAATATTTTGGTAAATTTTGATAAATTTTAGTCAAATTTCAAAAAAAATGATGATTTTCTCTATTTTTAAATTCTGGCTGATATAACCAAAATGTTATGGGCCTTCGAGGATTAAAAAAATTATTTAAACCCAACTTTAAATTGAGCTCAAAACAATAATCGAATGATAATACTAGTCACTATTTGCTTCCATTTATCCAACCTCACACTGGTTGTACAATTGTTCTACCTCTTTATTTCTAAATCTAAATCCAATCTTCAATTGAGTTTCCCAATTGCACCCTATGTATCTACTTTTTTTTAAGACCAAGTATTCATGCGTCTCATGTGACTAATTTTTAAAACATATATAAACCTCACAACTCACACAGGTCAAGTATAGAAGAACAAAGAGTAGTTATTTTTGTGTTGAGAAGAACTTCTCCCAAAACTTTCTGTAAATGAGAACGGGTTTTGACCATCAACCCAATCCCTGAAGATTCCTATGTATCTAAATTTATAAAAACACAGTAGGTACTAGTGTATGTTACATTAAACTTACAATATAAACATTTAATATTTGCTCTACAAATACACAAGCCACATTCACTTCAACGGTTTTCTTTAGATTTATTAGTTAACTCGGCCCACAACTTGGTATGTATCATCTATGACGCGATGAAACTTCGTATAAATGAAGTCTGTCAAAGATGGTCTGATTGAACAATTACTGAAAATAGTTGTCAGATCTGCTCCAAAAGATATTACGGTTTACCTCTTAGTAGCGGAATGTTTCGGACGGTGTTGTAATTATTCCTGTGTTCCATACTGATAAAGATGGTATGAATTGAAACACTTTTATCATGTTTTGATTTAATTAGATTCAACTGACTAGCTCAAACCTCTAAAAATGCTCAGAATTTGGATTTACTTAAATGAATGTAGTTCAATTGATTGTCTCCCGTCTCAAAAAGCCCGAAGCGGGAGGTTGCAGGTTCGAGCCCCCATAGCCTAACCTTAGTGTGCCTTAGATGTAACAGGCTCATCTGTGGAGATTTTAGTAAGACTGTTTCTGAATTTCCCACACGTTAATCCAAACATAAAAAAAAAAATAAACAAATAAGGAAATATATTCAACATTTAAGTCTAATATAAACAGAAATGTATAAAATGGTTAATAATGAACTTTAGTAAAGTAAGAAACATATACCAAAGGTCTTTTTTTAAGCACAAATTGTTTTTTTTTTTTTTCAAAGATCAAGCACCAAAACAGGCTGAAACAGATCCCACTCCAGCAAGAATAAGGCCAAAGAATTTGTCCCCATGGGATGGTGTGTTCTCTCAGAAGGGGGAGTCGTGAGTTCAAATCACATCCCACTCCAAAGGGCCACTCTCCTCGTAATTTTATCCGATATGTATGGGTAGAGAGGCTTGCACACACTCTGAGGACTATCAGTCGGCTGCTCTAAGAGGCTCTTAACACCTCGGTCATTAAAAAAAGCTTACTGGAATAGAATGGTATAGACAACTATGATTTAAACACTTAAATGGGCCTGTTGGAGTTGTGGCCAACCATGAAGTAACTCAAAACATGTTATCTAAAACCACTGCTATTTCAGGTCAGAATAATAGGGATAGAGAATTACGAGACTACAGCATTAGATTCCAGACAAGCAAATCCCCCTTTCGCCTTCTTGCCAATGAGGAGCAGATAAAAAAGCTCTCGTATCTTTTGCGGGTCAGTAGCACGAGTCTCGACCGGTGAATAGAGCCGGCAATTGTCCGGGAAACAAACTTTCCAACATATCTCATTTACTTTGATGAAATTACTGCAATAACTGGTTTCGCCCCATCTTAATTATATATGCAGGAGAACTCAGGATTGGTGAATTACGCTATTTGCGTGACGGATGATTAGCTGACACCAGACTGTATCATGGGGAAGAAACTCCATTTGGTGCGAGGCCCAATGTCGACACAAGCAACTTTTTCATTGGCCCACCAGTCAGATCCAACAGAAGGCCCAGTAGAGGCTCCCTCCGTGTTGTCAAATTTGAATTCCTTGGCCGTTCCAAGGGCAACAGAAGACTGTGGCCGCCACTCCTCTCGACTCACGGAAGTTCTCTCCATTGAAGTTTCAACTTCATTTGGAAGGCACTTGCAAGCATTGCTTTCTTCAGTTGAAAGTTGGTCTCCATTGGCCACAGCTACTGTTGCATCTGCTGAAGATTCATATGCAGCTCCATCTATGGTAGGCGGTTCATTTGTCACAGAGGTTGTGGCCTCTTCGGCCGTTAATTCAAACGAGACTCTGTGATTATTGACAACAAGCTCATCCATCCGAGAACCAATACCCATGTTCGTGGGAGAAGCAGCCTCTTGTGAGTTTGCTTGGCCAGTATCTGCTGTCACTGAAAGAGGATCTCTCCGTGACACTAACTTGCGTGAAAACCAATCAATATTCGAGAGCTTGGGAGGTTCATTTGTGCGGAATGGAGGGAAAGAGCATCTGCCTGATGGGAACTCATGATCAGGAAAGGGAGACGACGTGCCAGAACCTGAAAGCACTGAGCTGGGTGATATAAGATGACCGGCTGGGCTCCCGGGATACAGCTGGTATGACTGAAACTCAATGGACTTTTGATTGGATTCCAACGAGGAACTCAGCAACTTAGCAAATGGCACCTCAGGTGATGAAGGTGTGGTCAGTTGCACAAGTTCTGGAGGGGGAGTGAAGGGAGCAGTGGAAGGTTCTGTGGTGAAAGCCGAGAAGACAGGAGGTGATACTAACTGGGGCTCATGAGCATATGGCCCGATTGCAAAAATTGAGCGGGGCCCACTGGGAGAGTAGGCATTGGCAGAAATCGAGTCAAGGGATAGTAATCCAGCTGGTGATTGAGTAGCAGATGGGGGTTCTGAATAGAGGAATGATGCAGGGGATGAGGGAGGTGCGACGAACGGAAGTACTAAGGCGGGTGGGTGGGTAGGATTTTCAGTTGTGGAAGGAACAGTCTCTGACATTGCTGGCTCAGGAACGAGAACTGCATGGCCAATACGCTTCCCATGTCTTGGAGATCCAAAACACCAATATAAACTCAAACAGCGACCCCATTTTCTCCTCTGCCATGTGCAATAACATCAGAACCAACATAACAAACGAACAATGAATTCAAGTAAAAGAACACTGATAAAGAATTTCATCTATAAAGGCACTCACTTTTGAAAAGACAATAAGAGGCAGGTAATCATAAAAAATTCAAGATGATGACTTGACATAAAAATCCCAAACCTACCTTTACTATCTCTACTAAAGAAGAATTTCTCATACACCAAGGTATTTCATAGAAGTATTTTACTAACTTTCCACGGTTGATGTTGATTTAAGTTGACTCTATTTGACAACTAGAGAACTGTTCCATATCGGTTTAACTGCACCCCATGCTTTAGCAAGTAACCAAGCAACCATATAAGCTATTACATCTCAAACTCTTTTAATATGTTGTTTGGTTTTATGTCCATAGAAACAACCCAGCGCTCATTCACTTCAAAAATGATATGACACAGGGTTTTGCATTAATTTGCACCTGCAAATTTGCATTGCCATGTCAATTCAGTTCTTCAAATCATTATATATTTTTGTATGCATATACAACATCCCCAATCCATGTAATTGTGCATCCCATGCCAAGGCAACTAACCAAGCAGCCACTAAACTACTGCATTTCAGACTCTAAAGTTGTTGCTTCATTTCAGGAACAATCAAACCTCATCCTTTTCTTCAAAATATTTATGATTTGACTACAAGGTTTTAACTTGATTTGGACCTGTAAATTTGTATTGTCGTGTTGTTTCACGCCTTCAAATCATTTTATACTTTTGGGTGCATAGAACAATTTGCCCAGATTGACTGCATATAGAAAGCCTCTTAAAGGGCCTAGTTGAGTCCACAATCAATCAAAGGGGTATGGGTTGATATCATGGGTGCACCTTGTCGTGCCGATTGGTAAAATTGCATCCTCCCGAGACTAGCAGAGTAACCACCACATCAAGGCCTATAATATGAAAGTATGGAAAAGAAAAGAAAAAATTACTACTCCAAAGCCCTGCTTAAAAGGCTAGAAAGTGATGCTTCACCCAAAGATCCAATGTGCACCATTTATATAACCCTCTAACATTGAGTGATATTGGGCCTAGCTATGATTGCAAACAAAGTGACATTTCACCCAATAAAGGAAGGTACATGTTTCATACATGAAAGTGGTGGTCAGCCCAGCTAGACCCTACAAAAAGAACCAAATTAAGAGAGATCCCTCAAATGAAGAGGAACTGCTAGATATAGCTGAGAAACCAATGATATAAAAGCCGACCAGCCTTTCCATTGCAGCCACTAAAATAAATTTATGAAAAGGGTGGGAGATCCCTCATATGAAGAAGGAACTACAAGATATAGCTGAGAAACCAATGATACACAACCAGACCTGCCTTTCCATTGCAGCCATTAAGAGAGTTTTTTTTAAAAAAAGGGTGGGGATGTCTTGGGGGAGGAATGCAGGCATTAAATAAAACGATTATCCTTTCTCCAGTTGATCAATAGAGCCAAGCTCCAAAAGCACCCTGGTTTTAGTTCACTCACATGATAGAGATGTTTGAATCTAGATTGCAAGCATTAAATACAAAGAATATTCTTTCTCTGGTTGATAGAGCCAAGCTCTAAATGTACCCTCAGTGGATTTTGTTAAACATAAAAGAGTGGTTTGAATCTACCATAATGATAAGTCACCCTTCCGAGGCACTTCACTATAGTGGTCTCTTCAAGAACTCTTTGCCATTCACAAGTCAGACAAAGATGGGGTTAAGAAAGTTCTAATTACTAAAGACTTAGAAGTAATTAACCAACCACCTACTTCTGTCTATTCTAGGTTCCCAAAAGTTAATCCATCAATTTAATTTCAAACTTCCTAGTTGAAGGAGAGTTAACACTTGAATCATCATCCCGTGCTTCCCTTCACATCCAACCATGCTTCATTTTTTTTTTTTTGAAAGTCATCCAACCATGCTTCATTGATGTCATTAAAAGAACTTGTATCAACTTTAGCTTCCTAATGCCAAAAGATTAGACACATTTCCACCCTCAAACAAAACAGCAACCTGGATAGTGACTTTATCCCAAAAAAGCAACCACTAGTCTCCCTACTCATTCATAGAATTGCAATATGTCCACAGAGGATACCCAAGCTGAAGCTTCAAGGAACCATGACATGGATCAATCTCGTTGTCTACCAAATGTCCCAAATAAATCCAAATCATCAAAATAATTATATTGGTTGTCGTCTATTAGGTACATTGAAGAAGCCAGGGGAAAAAACTTACAGAATTCCTTTAATCCTTGGAATAGGCTAAATATAAACAGAGCAATCACTGTGTAGTCATTGTTTAATGCCCAAGGAAACCTGATTTTAGTCATTACCCTTCTCCCAACACTAACTTAGAACAAAATCAACTACTAAATGACTAGAATAATACACATGGGTGGCAGTAGTAATTAGAGCTACAGTAAGGAAGAATAGTAAGGATCATGGTTGTTAAAATCTTACGATACACGATTCGTATCTTATGATTCATACGATATGTTAAGAGAAACGATTCTTCTATCAACAAATCTTACGATTTGTATAAATAATAGAATTATGAGGTCATTAGGAGTGTGAAAGTATGAAACATTTCGTTTTAATGGTTTTTAAGGCTTGAGTTAATGAGAATTTAAGATCTTTCGATTTTTTTAGGGTTTTTTAGTTCATTATTGACTTTTCACAGTATAGTTGGATTATATACTGGTCTTATACTTTTGGGAGTTGGAGCATTGAAATTTGAGCTCTAATGAACTAATTATATAGAATTCACTTAATATTGAAAGAAAGTTTGAGAATTACTCATGTTATTACATTTTAGACAGATTTTACGTTATTTCATATATTAAATATTTTTTAGGGGAAACACTTATGAATCTTACGATTCTACGATTTACGATACAGGATTTGCGATTTAAGATGTATTAACGATTTACGATACGATTCGATTTTCACAACATTGGTAAGGATATGCAAATCCATATCAGGTCATATTTGGAATCAGAACCTCTTATCTATATCTACACCAAAATCCAACTAAGATGCGTAGACACAAGAGAGAGAGAGAGAGAGAGAGAGAGAGCAGAATACTGTATGGTGTACAGCAGAGAGGAGGATCAAGTCATCATGAATTTGGGGGTTTCAAGGAGATTTTACCTTCTAATTACTTATATACCCTTGTTCATGATATATTAGAAAATCATATCGGGTAACCGGCCTATCAGGTTAGGATAGTACACTATCTAAATCTAGCCAATTGATTATTTGGGTGTAAGCTCATATCCGAATCTAGATCCAAATATTAAACTGAAGTATTTTAAAAAAAAAAAATCTGCACTAGGTTTTTGGATCAGATACTCTGGGTTTGCAGGCATTTCGGTAATCACTTAATAATGATCTTAGATCGTTAAGATACCCTCATAAGTACCTAAATGAAACCCTAATCTTCCTTTTCTAAGAATAATTGTTTAGATTGCTTCAATACCCTTATGATAATGGTAAAATTCCACTAAGTGGTACCTTCATGCTCCTTGAGACACCTCTCCTACAACTAGCAAAACAATGCATGAAGTGAGAAGGCTACAGAATAAACCTTAGTACATTACAATTCCCAATAAATTAGCAATGAAATTGAGATCCATAATTCCTTTCACTACCATAAGGAGAACATCATATCTCCACATAATAACACCCATCACAAAATTTCCAAAATCATGCATTTTTCTAAAGCCAGATTGGTATAGTTCAATAGAATATTTGAATTCATAACATGGACTATAGAGACCAAAAATAAACTACTTTATAGTCAGAATACCATCAGAACTTAGAGCATCAAAGTCCAATTCATTGTCAAATATCAACAACATATCCTTCTACTTTTCCTTTTATTTTAAAAAAAGAAGAAGAAAACAAATAGATCCTTCTAGGCATCTATGATTCATATCTATGCAAGTAGTTATTCTTTCCAAAGTCTCATGGAAATTCACTAGAGCAAATTAATAACTCCAAGTACACTAAACGAATGTGCCTTAATAAAAACTACACAAAATTATAGGAATTTTTAAAAAGTAGAAGAAATTAGAGCATTGGTTTGGCTTGAAACCAAAAATTCATCATTGACTATTTATATTTCAGCTGAAAATTCATATTCATGCGGGCAGTCAATCTTCCAGAAGCATTATGGAAATTTGATGCAGCAAAATGGGAACTCAATGGACATGAAACTGTTGTATCAGACCTCATATATCATATCCCATTTTTTCAGCCAGAATTTCATATTCACAGGGCCATTCATTCTTCCAGAAATCTTATGAAAATTCACTACAGCAAGTTCATAACTCCAAATACACCAAACTAATGTATCAGAAAACACCTGCAGTATAGAGGGAGTTTTTAATAAATTAGAAGAAATTAGACTTAGTATTGCATGAAACCTGCAAATTCATCGTTTCCCATTCGTTGTTTCAGCTTAACATCTATGAATAAAGAACAGCATACATTATCAAATCACGATATAACAATTAAGACACTTCAGAATCTGGAACTTGAAAGCCTCTTTTTGGGAAAAGTGGAAAGATAAGTACTTTTTCCAAAACAACAACTTTTTAACTAAAAGCAGTTAAAAAAAGTTACTGTCTGGGTAAAACTGGTACTTTTCTTAGGAAGGTACTTTCCATGAATCCAAACAGTAAAAAATCATCAGCACATGAAAATAAGGAAAAGTCTGGAAAAAAAAAAATCCGTGAACTGTGAAATCCTGATATCCATCTGCATCTAGATCTCGACTTTCCGCGGAAAACACAAAATTACGTGGAATTCATTCAAACAATCAACAGAACAGCAAAAATCCCAGCGATCTAGAACCTCACAACCAATAAATTAAAAATCTAGCAAAGAATTAAATATCAGAACGGAAAAAGGCTTCAAGTACAAGATCATAGATTCACCTGAACCGTAGTAGCTTGCTGGACTCGGCTCTCAGCGGCGACAATCGCAGTCGCCGCCGCGTTTATGGTCTCGACGCTGTTGTTCATGCCTCTCTTCAATCCTTTCCACGGAAAAGAATCTTTATTTTTCTCGGATCTCTTCTTTTCACGAAAAAACAAATGATTTCTGGAAGCTGAAATCCAGAGAGAGAGAGAGAGAGAAGAGTATTTATAGTTGAAGCAGAGAAGTGGGGGAAATGAAAATCCTCTCTCCTTCAGACGGGTTTTTTTCAAAAAAATTGGCAGTTAGGTGGTTTGGCATAAATTTTGAAATTATGGTCTTTTATACAAATTGACACATGTAGGGGTCTTTGGCAAATTCCTTTTATTTTCTTAGATTGCAGAAGACGATAAACTGGATACAAATCATCAATATCTGGCCGTTGACGTCAGTGCAGCATTTTTAGAATATTTAATGTCGTATTTTACTTTTTGTGGGCTCGTTAATATGTTTCAAAAGTAAGTTGAGTCTGAGTTTTATCAGACAAGTTGAGATTGACTCGTTTTCTTTCAGTACGATCTATTTTTATATAACTGAGTTTTATTATTATCATTTTCATTAAATTTTTAATTGATATAATTTAGGATACTCATCTTAATACAAAAAAACTCTTTTAGTAGACATGGATTAACTTCCCATTTTACTCACATCTATCCCTACAGAAAAATTTAAAAAAAAAAATCAAATATTCAAAAATCGGTTCACTTTCCAGTTAATCGGTGCACTGAGCAAATTAATTGAAAATGAGAATTTAAGGAAAGTAATTCGGTCGGTTTACCGATTTCTTGAGACGTGAAAGAGTCGAAATCGGTGCACTGATTCACTGGAAAATAGTCCGGTCGGTGCACCAATTTATGAATTTCTGATTTTTAAAATTTTTTGTACGGATGGATGGAAGCAAAGTAGAAAGTTTGAAAAATCCGTGTCTCTTAAAAGATTTTTCTTGTGTTAAGATGGACACCTATAATTAAACTCAATTTTTATTAAGTTTGAGAATGAATTTAATATTTAAAATATTACTCATAAATAAAAAGTTTTAACATTATTCGAGATATAAGATGTTTATTTTTAATTAAAATAGTTAGTTTTAAAAATCATTAGAATAAATAATTATATTAAGAATAATTGTACTTTTGTAGCTTTATACAATATGATTAAAAATATAATATAATTAATGGATTTCCAACATGACGTGCTACATCGAAAATCGAATAGCACGTGCCACACCAATCTAGGGGCCTTAGGACTTGGGTACCTTCGTTTTACCTTCCCATAAGGTTTCATGGCGGGCTTCTTTCACTTATGCTTCTTACTTTCTTAGTGAATGGGTGAAAATTTTTCTAGAGACCCCTATGTGGGGCTCATCAAGGGCTGTTGTTTGTTTCTTTGAATTGAATTATAAGCTAATTTAACATATTTCAATTTAATCTAATGGTTGGTTTGAAATTCATTTTAAATAACTCTGTTGATTATTAATTTTTAAATCATTTAAAGTTATTATTTTTTAATATAAATGTTAGATATCTAATCAATAACGTCAAAAGCTTCAAACACCATAAAATATAAAAATCAAACTCTTTATCTTATTTCATATTAAGTCTAACTTGACGTTTATACTTTAAGTTGAGTGCAATAAGTCACATGATAAGTCATCAATAAATCTTAATCTCGCAATAAAAAATGATTTATCACATTATAAACTACTGACATACTTATGCCTATTCTATGGTGGCTGTTACTCTTAAATTAGACAGTCCTTTTTAACCAAGATGTGAACAATGGATATCGGATCTATTTTGATATCAAATTATATGTAATTGACCAACATATCAAATGCTATTGAGTCGGCAAAAATGGAAAATCAAATCCTTTATTTTATCTCATAAATCTATTATGGATCCACCAATACGGGTGATGGGTCCACTTGAAAAAAGTCTTTCTTAATTATATTTAAAATAAATTAAAAACTATATACAATTATGTGAAAAATAAATTATTATATATTTTAGAAAAGGATATTCACAATGAAAATATTAAGGGCGCATCCATCAACTGACCATTTTGAGAGACTCCATATCTTTGCTCCTGAAGAATCAAAGTCTAACAATGAAACGAGAACGTGATCTTTATACAACCTTAAAATAATTAATAATGGTACCACATTTGATATTAAAGGAACCGATTGGGGGGTGTTTGCAAAATCTAGTTCACGTGTGGCCATCCTTTGTTTCGTCGGTATCTGTGCGCACCCTCATGTGCATGATAGGGCCCACAGCCTTTATTTAGCTAACCCACACGGTTCCTCTCAAGTAACCTTTTTGACCTGGACTCATTTCTCCTATGATGCATCCTAATCCTAAAAGACAATGATTTCACCCTCACACGAACTCCACTTCAAAAAGAGAAGAGAAAAAGCCCTCCTTTTCACCTTCATGATCTTTTTCATCCAATATTCCAAAGTAATGGGTGCAACTCGAATGAATCGGGTCAATCTAAGAGTAAAATTTAAAATTGACTTCACTCGAAATATTTAAATATATATTAGATCTAATTCGATTTAACTTGAGATGTTAGCAATATATATCTCACTTGACTTCAGATATTTAAGTATAAATAATAGGGGTGAAACTTGGGTTGAATTTTGGCCCGACCCGACTGACCCGACTCAAAAATAGTGTGGGCTTGTTATAGAAATTGTAAACTCGGTTCGGATTAGGTTAGGAAAAAAAATCCGACTGAAATTCGGGTCGGATTGGACTGAAGAATTTAAATTTCAATCTGACCCGACCTGATTCAAAAAAATCCAACTTGGAAAAACCCGACTCGAATTCATAATTTAAATAAAACCTTACGCCACTTCCACTTCTGTTTCCCCTCTTTCTAAAATTGATATCCACCTCTTCCGCTTCCTCTTCCTCTTCCCCTCTTTTGAAAATTAGACTAACTCGGGCTAACTCGGGTTGGGTCGGGTCAACTCTCAGGTTGAACATATTAGCAATTCGGGTCGGGTTGGGTTGACGTATTTGAGTTTGCAATTCGGATCGGGTTCAAATTTTTTTGACATGCCTTAGGGATGGGTTTGTCAAAACCCGGCCCGCCTGACCCGAGTTTCAACCCTAATAAATAAGACATGACTTGAGATATCCAAATTAATCGAGATATGAAAATCGAGATAATGAGACTGGACTTCAGATATGAGAATCAATCCGACCTATAAAAATATCTTGAGAAATAAGGACTCAACTCAGAAAACTGAAAAAAAAAAAAAAAAAAATTTGAGAGAGAGAGAGAATAGAATCAGAACAAGAGAGACCGTGAATGAGAGGAATATTTCTAGAAAACCTTGATTTATTGGATATCATATTGAAATGAAGCATTTTCAAGAAAGAAAAGATAGAACAACTAAAATAGATGAAGAGATGACATTAAAATATACATAAGAAAACTACTAATCTTTTAATTGTGTATCCAGATAGAGAGGAACAAAGAGATTATTGAGTTTCTCACTTTGAGGAAAAAGGGATTTTACACAGCCACACATAAAGAGTATATATATCATTAAGATGTCGAGTTGAGTCTTGAGTTTTAGCTTGTTAGACTCAAACCGACTCAAGAATTTTGTAAGTCTTTCGAATTGACCCTGTCCCAAGATCCGTAATTCTTGATCCGACCCTTGTTCGACTTGCACTCCTGATCCAAAAGATCCATCATTAAGTAATGAATTGTTATAATTCAATTTTAATTTTAGTTATATGTAAGAATTATATAGTTATATAATTCTGTTTTTCTACTCTTAAGCAGAACATTTCAATGTTTTGACCGTTCTTAAAAAACAGCATAAAAAATAAAAAATAAAAAATAAAAGGGAACACTTACAGACACTTAGAAATCCTGCCTCTACACACCCAAAATCAGATTTTCGGATGAAATTACGATTTTACCGTCCATTCATGAACTAATTCGAATGAATAAGCTTCGTTCGTTCAAATGATTAGTTATAATAATAAAATTTATTTTAAAACTTTAAAGTTATTTTTTGAGCAATGTGTATTTTCAAAATTTCTCAAAATTAAATATTCAGACTAATTACAATAATCTGATAAAAATATTTTAAGACTTTAAGGTCTTTTGAGACTCCTAAATATTTAAAACACAATATTTTACAAATAAGGGTATCCTAGGGTGTGCCGAAAACACATTTAGAAGTGTCAAAAGACCTTAAAGTTTTAAAGTATTTTTATCAGGTTATTATAATTAGTCCGGATATTCAATTTGAGAAATTTTAGAAATACACAGTGCTTAAAAATAACTGTCTATATTTTAAAGAATATTTTATAGCATCGTCAACATAGACACTTATTTTTTAAGCACTGTATATTTCTAAAATTTCTCAAATTAAATTTCCGGACTAATTACGATAACCTGATAAAAATACTTTAAGACTTTAAGGTCTTTGAGATTCCTAAATATTTAAAACACAGTATTTTACAAACAAGGGTATCCCTAGGGTGTGCCGAAAACACATTTGGAAGTATCAAAAGACCTTAAATTCTTAAAGTATTTTTATCAGATTATCGTAATTAGTCTGGATATTTAATTTGAGAAATTTTAGAAATACACAGTGCTTAAAAAATAAGTGTCTATGTTACCGATGCTATAAAATATTCTTTGAAACATAGACAGTTATTTTTTAAGCACTGTGTATTTCTAAAATTTCTCAAATTGAATATCTTGACTAATTACAATAACCTGATAAAAATACTTTAAGACTTTAAGGTCTTTTGACACTTCTAAATGTGTTTTCGGCACACCCTAGGGATACCTTTATTTGTAAAATACTGTGTTTTAAATATTTAGGAGTCTCAAAAGACCTTAAAGTCTTAAAGTATTTTCATCATATTATTGTAATTAGTCTGAATATTTAATTTAAGAAATTTTGAAAATATACACTGCTCAAAAAATAACTTTAAAGTTTCAAAATAAATTTTATTATTATAACTAATCATTCGAATGAATGAGCCTTATTCATTCGAATGATTAGTTAATTTGAATGAATGAGTCACATTCATTCGAATGAATGGGCCTCATTCATTCGAATGAATAGTTCATTTAAATGAATGAGGCCCATTCATTTATTCATTCGAATGAATGGGCTGAGCAGTATTCCGTGTTCCTGCTCAGTCCATTCATTTGAATGAATTAAAATTACACTTAGGCATTTATTCGAATGAATGAAAATGCAAGGGTAAAATCGTAATTTCACCTGAAAATCTGATTTCGGATGTGTAGAGGCAGGATTTCCGGGTGTGTATAAGTGCTCTCAAAATAAAACCGTATATAAATAGTAAAAATCAAAAGAATTATGTAAATTAACTATTTTCACTATTTATCTCTAATTGAACACAAATAATGATCAAAAGAATTCCAAATAACTACATCATGATTGTGACTTAAAACCATAATAATATAGTAAGTAATAATATCAACAACAGTAATAGAAATTAGAGAAGTGCACGTAACTCATGTTAGATTTCAATTTATAGCTGCCTCATTTGACATTCAATACTCAAGGAATTGAAGATTTTATAAAATAAAATAAAATCTAAAAAATATTTACAAAAGGAGAAAATGAAATAAAAAAGAAAAAATAAAATGGAGAGAGAAAGAGAGAAAGGCCTCCTTTTTCACCTTCATCACCTTTTGCATATCTTTCAATCAGATTTCATTAGGGTTTGAAGCTCTTTTATGGACCCCCACCACTTTCTCCAACCAGGTTCCATGGATTGCACCACCCCACCTTTTTGCCAGTGTTTTCTCCTTTTAATCAGGGTCCACGTGGCATCCAATCATGTTTATTTGATACATTCATTCACAAGTGGAAGCCAGTACAAGTGATTCATGCGTGGCCCGCCTTGTACAAGTCATGCCAAACACTCCACATGTTTAAAGTGGGCTCCTGGTATGTGAGTGGCTGTCAACTAGGGCTGCTCATAGGCTGGATTTGGGCCAAGCTCATGTGTCTTTGGGCCCAAAACTGGACCCATTTTTTTGATGAATTTGACTGAGCTCACATGTTTAACAAAATATTGAACCCGACCCAGCATATCCCAAGATCCATAATGCTCTCTCTCTCTCTCTCTTTTCTTTTATTAAAGTATTCAGGCCTCTCAGTGTATCCGATTATGCTTTAGGGCATGTCCAGGATTATAGATATTCGTATCGGCCGATATCATTCAATTTTTAACACATATATAAGAACGGCCGATACATATTGTATCGGCCGTACAGTCTTCATATCGGCCGATATGGCTGATATATCGCCGAATCATATCGGTCCGATATCAGCCGATATGATTAATATCGGTATTTAAAAAAAATTAAAATGATGATGGGCCCAGGATGTAAATATCTTCCGATATTTACATTTTCAATTTTTTTAAAAAAAACTGTTTCTTTTCAGTTTTTTATAGTTTTTAATTCAGAAAAAATAAAATAATACCGATATTTACCAAAAAAATAAAAAGAGGAGAGAGAATCATATAGGTCGATATTTGCATATCAACCGATAATTCGGTAGGGGCATTTTTTGCACCACTGTGTGAAAACCTTCCTATTCACACACTGGATAACTTACGAGGAGTGACGTTTTGAGGTAGATTTATAATCAAACTCAGGACTCTCGCTTCTTGAGGTGGAACTATTGTATGCCTAAGAAAACATTTAACTAAAATTCAAAATTCTCGCAAAAAAAAAATTGGCTTTAGGCCCACTAGGCTTGTAAAATTTAGCATTTTTGTTTTTTTTCAAATGTTAAAATTACTACACTAGACTGGTATTAAGCTGATATTTTGTCCAATTTCAAGATTTCTATATAATTTTTTTTTGTATTTTAATTAGAAATTATATAATCCAAAATGACAAATATTATAACTGAAATATTGGTTGATAGTTGATACTTTTTTGGTCCCTTGAGGAACTGGAAAATTAATATCCTCTGCAATTTTTAGGCTAGTAATTGTCCAGGCTTGGACCAAGCTTAGGTGCATGACCAGGCTCTCAATTAGGGCTATCCAAGAAACAGGCCCAGGTCTAAAAAGTGAAAACAGAGCCCAACTGGCCAATTGGGCCCAGTCCAACTCCACTCAAATTATTCTTATTTATTTTGTCTAAATTTTCACCTTAAGGCTGTCCAAAGTCCAAACTATCTCCCAACCCAGTAAGAACCCCTGAGCATACCGCCGGATAGTCTTTGGATTCCGACCCACCGGTGCCGATTTGCCTTACCTCGTGTAGCTTTGCCTGTCGTAGGGGGAATACTTTCTTGCTGGTGAAGAAACCAGCTTGAACCTAACCAGGCATCTGAAAGTGAAAGTGAATTAACCTTGGCGTTACTCTCTAAATGCTACAGAACAAAACATGATTAAGATGTGGATAATGACTTGTGTTTTGGTGGACTCATGTGGTACTTGGGCCCCAATCACCATATCCGCGGGCATCCGGCGGGCTTGTCCACATCACACCCTGATAGAAGGGTCCAAGCTTATACACCTGGCACATCCATCCATGTGTAAATCAAAATTTAGTGGACCTCAGAAACAAATTTCGGTGGAAATTTGTCAACTCGGCCCTCGCCCAAATATACATTTTTTGAAAATATAAGTAATATTTTTGAAAATATTGAATGATATTTTAAAATATTGATCAAAGTTTTTTGGTCTAGACAGAGACTGATTTTTTTTTCCACAGGTTTAATTCATGTCAAGAAGCGGAAGGTGCCAAGTTCAAGCCCCAATGGCCTAACGTGGTATACCTTAAGGGCAGTGGGTATCGCCCGTGGAGGCTTTAAGGTGGGTTTCCCATGGTTTCCCACACGTAAATTCAAAAAAATAAAATAAAAATTAATGGATAATTAATAAACTAGGATGTAAGAAAAGCCAATAATTAGGGTCTTACATCCATACAGGGTCTTACATCCATCTGAAAATGCAACAGAGTCTCTGAAGGTCACTTTTCTCAAGATGGTGTGGCTTTTTTGTGTGGCTTGTTGTTTCAATTTTTCAATGTTAGCATACTCTGGCTGTGCAAGTTAGGGTTAGGGTTAGGGTTTGGGTTGGGTTAGACTTGATTTGATAAATATGGGTCTAGATCATACTTTAAAGATTATATAAAGAAGTTCAGATAAATTAACTTAATTCAATTCGATAAAATTTTGACTCAAGCGAATGAATTTTTGAATTTTTAAAATTTGAATTAAAAAACTCTACTGAGTTAATCGACTCATTAGAATTTCGAATTTAATTTAAGTTTCAAGTTTTTGAACTATAGTCTAGACTCACACTTAAGTGAACACAACTTAGGCTTTAATGTAAATAAAACATTAATATATTTTCTTTATTATTTAAAAATACATATAAAATATTCGTGAGATATATGTGTAAAATATATCTAATATATATGGTATGGTATATTGTAAATATACTTAAATATTAATATATATTTTATTATTTAAAAATACATATAAAATATATCTAATATATATGGCATGGTATATTGTAAATATACTTATGTATTATGGACTTTTGGGTTTTGGTTCAAAATAACGAGCACTTAGATTTAGAGTTGGACTTGATTTTTAATTAATTTAAAAATTTAAACTCAAATCATGTTTCTTTGTTTGATTCCTTCAACCTTTCGGACAATCGTTCACAATTTCAATAAATTGTTTTACTTTTGGTGTTTAATCTATTCATAAAAATAAATTAAATAGGAGAAGTGATCCGTATAGATCAGAGGTTTAAAAATCGGCTAGGCCGATAATTTTACCTCTCATACCGATATCGGCATTTTCTCTCTCCTCCGATATCGGAACCGTGAAAAAACCGCAAAAAACCGTGACGAACAGTGAAAAACCGCAAAAAATCGTGAGCACCCGTGAGAACCGTAAACCCTGAACCGCTCTGAACCGCGAAAAACCGTGTAAAAACCGTCAAAAACCGTATCGGTGTTTTAAAAAAAAATAAATAAATTAAATACCGATATTTATGAATATCGGCTGATATTGTGACTTATATTTTGGACCGAATATCGGCCATATCGGCCGATATTCGGTATGTACGGCCGATACTTATCGTATCGGCCGATATTACTCGGTTTAAAAAAACTGATATATATCGGCCGATACGATATGTATCGGCCGATATTTGAACCTTTCGTATAAATCACTTTTACCCTAGGTGCATCAAAATTAAGTGGAATATCCATTTTGCCCAAACTTTCTTCAATCTCGCTTTTTCTTTAATTTTTATTTAGTTTGGACAAAATTAGTATTTCACTTAATTTTGGTGCACAGATTAAATAGGTGTAAACCTAATTTTAGAATGATCATGAGTAGGGGAATCTATCTCGGATTTTAATACTTTGATCTATTGGCCGATATCTGAGGTTTTCATGAAAAAAAAAATTAGGTGAGAAATTTCTCGGCTAAGATATCGGCTTATATTCGAATATCGGCTGATACCGAGTTTGAACCCTTGATCGTGAGTAAGCCATGAGCGCGTATACTCATCTAGACAATTTGTCCTCTGTGCTTTGCCTCATCAGAGCAATTCTACCATTTATATATAAATCAAGTATTGGTCTATTAATTCCAAAAATAGTAATTTATAAAAAGTAATTCTATCATTTATATCAAGTATTGAGTTCTTTTTATTTATTTATTTGATAGGAATTTTAAGTACTTTGGAGGTGAAAAAATAACAGCTGATTTTTGGTTATGCAGGAACATTTTCTAAAAGAAAAAAACTCAAATTTTTTTTTTTGCCGAAATAGATTGATATTTTGGCCTAATTTCGATTTAAATTACGATTTTCCATTAGTGGTTCTAGATTTCTAATAATTTCTGACAGTTCATGAAAAATACATATTAGATATATTGAGAAAATAATATATCTAATGATTTTCCATTAGTGGTTCTAGATTTCTAATAATTTTCAGCGGAGTTTTCTGAAAATTTAAAAAGTCTTTTATAATTTACTTGTCATTTCAATTTTCAATTATTAAATTCGTTAATCCTAATAAATTGCTAAATAAAAGAGACTTATTTATGTTATTACCCACAAATGCATACTTCCTAGGCTTGAGGCCCAGCAAACAATGCTCTGTGTCAAGCCCAAATAAGCATTATAACTAATTGGTCCACAGTTCCTAATAAATTTCTAATTGGTTGTAATGCATATTATAGTTTGACCAGGGGTCAAAATTTTGGCTGATAAAAAGTTCGGCCGCATACCGGCCGATTTTTATTTTTTATTTAAAACTAAATAAATATCAGCGTAGGCCCAGTCAATATCTCGGTCGATATTTATATTTTTTAATATTTTTTTAAAAAGCCTTTTTTATTTTTTTAAATGATTTTTTTCCAAAAAAAAAACCACTGAGATTTTTTTTAAAAAAAATGAGGACAGAGAAAAATCTCGGCCCACCCCTGGGTTTGACACAGCCATTGACTACTGGGCCTTAAGCCAGAAGTGTGCATTTATGCATTGCGTAATAAACAGGAAGTCAGGAATGCAAACTGGCTGGGCCTGTTAATCACCAAGCCCTATTACGTGAAATCATCAGGCTCTTTGGGTTTTTACTTTTTAGACTAAATTCTCATCTTACAGATACTGTTCTTGGGCTTGGCTATCGGGCTTTTGGGCCATTACTTTACATTTGAATAATGGAAGAGAGAGTAATGTTTGACAAAATTAATATCCTCCTATAATATATCTATAGAATTCTTTATGTTTATTATTTGCTTTTAAACAAAATTCTCTATAAAAATCTGGCAAATATCACATAGATTTCATATAACATCTCTAAGTAGGAAATGTGGCACATTACCCACCAGGTGTGTAGCTCATTGGTCTTTGACGTGGGGTTTGCTCCCTCGTGTCCTCAGATCAATCCCTGGTGCTACCACTTGACTTAGTCTTGGCGGTGTGGGTCCAGAAGATTAATCTTGTTGGATCAATATCTCAGAGATACCCTCGTTATCTAAAAACAAAAATAAAAAATGTGGCACATTTATGGAGAAAATAAAAAACATTAAATGAAATATTCGTATAAATATACCATTTTTTTTAATTTTCCACTGCTACCATTGTAGAGAGATTAGAGAGAGAAGAAATAGAAAAATTTAAATTTTGTTTTCCCTTTTATTCTTCTTTATATTTTGGTTTATACAATGACCATGAGATCCCATTTTTATTATAAAGAAAATTTGTTATTGTGTAGTTTAGTTTCTACTTTAGATATTTGACACTGATATTCTGGAACAAAAAATTAACCCAGGTCAAGAGTGTAATTTTTTTTCCATCTGGCCCGGCCCAAGTTGCACCCTGGACATCAGCATCTCCATATCTGCCAATCTCTCTAGCTATTTCTCTCCAGATATGATAAAAAAAATCCTGTTACACTGGTTTATCTCATTTCTCTGAAATATGGCGGCTGTTGTGGGCTATGCAACTACAATTCCGGCAATATCTTCTTCTGATCGTAGAAAAGCTACCATCTTTTCTTACGTAAATGTTCCAATTTCACGTCCCAAAAGCTCAAAATCTCATCTTTCCACTTCAATCCCAAGATGGGGTTTGCGGTTTGTTTCATCTTGGCAGGGCTTGAAGCATCTGGGCAATTCAATCAACCAAATGTATGGGAAGAAAGGTGACCTTTTGGCACTGGGTCTATTTTTTTTTTTTTGTGGGTTATTTTGCTTAGGATTTCGGCCATTTTCAGAAAAAAAAAAAAGGGCAGTCTTTTGTGTTATTTATAAGCTGTATTTTTTATTTTTTTTGTAGAGGAACATAAAAGATGGATTCTTCTACTATTTATGCCACCTTTTTGTGGAATTTGGTGAAGTTCTGGCATCTGGTTCTGTTTCTTTCAGATTGTTTTTCTTAGTAATTCGCCCACTTTCAGGAAAAAATCTTTTATATAAAAGTTTTTTTTTTTTAAATATAGGGGAAATGTAGACTTTCAACTTTTCAAGTGCTTTTGTTTCACTTATGCCAGATTTAAAAAAAAATGTATAATATATTTGGCTGTTTCGAAACTAGTCTTTTTTAGTAAAAAAATGGATTTTTTTTTTGTCTATGAAATGGATTTTCTTTCTTTTTAATGGATATTAAGCTTTGATGGAATTTTATGATTTTTTATCTTTCCTGGTTTCTATTTTCTTGGGTTGATTCTGAATTTTGCTATGAGCAAGTGCATTTAAAAAATGATTTTTTCCTATTTGTTTTTTATAGATAAGAATGGTGAAGACCACTTATTTCTTGTAATTTCTAATTCATTTTCTAATTTTTGTATTTTCGCCTAACTTGGAATTTGGTGCTGCTAACTTTCTGGCTCTGCCTGAAATTTATGTATACGCTGCTTTTGCATCATAGGGAGGAAAGGGAAATGCAGAGGAATGGTAGTTTTTGCTTCTCTGTTTGGAGTTGGAGCACCCGAAGCTCTGGTCATTGGAGTTGTGGCTTTGTTGGTGTTTGGTCCCAAAGGTCTTGCTGAGGTCAGCTGTTCTTTACTGAACTCTTCCTTTTTTTTAACCTTTTTTTTTTTTTTAACAGTACAGAGATCTGAATGACATTTCTAGCATATTAGGCTTATCTATATCAAGTTGGGAATGTATAATTTTCACAAGTTTGGGAACAAATTCTTGAAGGAGGGATTGATGGCCTTCAAATGTCCCAAAGCATTGTTAATAGGAATTTTTTTTTTTTTTGAAAGGCAATGTTAAGAGGAAATTTGTATCCCTCTCTCATAGAATGAAGTGAAGCATTGTGCAGCATAATGCATTTTGAATTCTAAGGACAGTTAGCTTCAAGCAAATACCCTGTTGCCAATCTTTTGGGTCCATTTTCTGAAAATCTGATAATATTTTGGTTCAATATCTTCAATGATAGAAGACATGAACTCTGCATGAGTTAAAAAAGAAAAAAATTAACATTGGATTGTTAGATGCCTCCCACATCCAACTCCAAATCTTCTTCTCCCAGTGGATGGTTAGGTGCTAAAATATTTCACTAAGTCCCTAACAAGGCTAACTTCATTGGATTGAATCACCATTAATATTTTGCTCCCTTCGATTGATGGCTTTCATCATCACACCTGGATGATATTTGGACCATTCCCAAACAGCATGGAGACCATCCTTAGTTGATTAAACTTCTTGAGGAGCGACACCTCATGCATATATTTTATAGGCAGATGGGTAGTTAGGTGTTGTGCATGTACATCCATTTGCATACATGTATTTTTGCTAAGAAGAAAGACTCTCTACTGGTCCTTTGAAAAAATGACCAATCAAAAATATATTTTTTTTTGGAAAGATCACCATCAATTTATTAAGAGGAGAAAAAATTATAACCAGGAACCAGCAAACCAGGAAGACCTGCTAAGAAACAACTCCAAAAGCCAGAAAAAACTAAGTAACTAACATACACAGCAACTAGAAATTGCCAAGAAGGATAGAAAAATCCATAGAAAACAGCTTTCTACAATCCAACCCACCCCCTCTTTAGCTAAAGAATCTGCTTTGCCGTTCGCTTTCTGAAGAATGTGCCTGTTAGAGAACCTTTGAGTGATGATGATTTCATGAATTTCCTCAATCAATTCCAGCATCTTCCTAGGCTCATTCCCTTCTGATGCCCACTTCACTACCATGGCAGAATCACCTTCAATAAGATCACCTTCTTGCCCAACCCTTTTAATTGTTTGACTCCCTCCCCCAGAGCATACAGCTCTGTGCTATTTGCATGACTCAAGGGAAGAGGGCCAGCAAACTCTAAGAGGACATACTGCTCTATGATAGATAGTTGGACTAAAAGAAAGTCAACATGAAAGTATATCTCCTAAGTTGGGACTTGGGAGTTCACAATTACTAATTTATGAAAATTATTTTCTTAAATGATGGGTTTTTTTTTTTGGGTGGTGGTTACTGGACTTATCAATCTCTCAACTGTCCATCTAAATACAGGTTGCTCGGAATTTGGGGAAGACTTTGCGCGCTTTTCAACCCACAATTAGAGAGCTTCAGGTGGGTGAAGTTCATGCATACATGAATATGCATGTGTGTTATTGTTTCTTTCTTCATACATTCATAGATACTTGTATTACCATAGTTGTCAAAATCTTTAAATTTATGATTTGAATCTTGCAAATGATGTGTTTTTTTTTATGACGCAATTGATATGTTTTTTATAAGAAAAGAGATCTGATCTTATTCTTGAATCCCAATTTTTAAGTGTATTACAATTTATTTTTTTTGTAAGTTTTTTACAAATTTTATTGTAGCTATACAAACAATTGAATTTTCATTTATAATCGAATCAATTTTTAAAACAGTAGTCTTATAAATTATATATTATGATATGTCATTATCAGCCCATGTACATGGGTTTCTTGTGATCTTAAATGATATTTACATATACGACAATCACGTTTTACATATGACACTATCATCATTCTTTTGTCATTATATTGATGGTTTGCTTATATTGATGTAATATTAATTTTTTTAAATGTTTCTTCTTAAAATATTTTCTCTGTTTTAGAAATCATAAAAAATCATTTTGATTGATTGATTGAATGATGCTTACCACAATTTACAATGCAATTTTGAGTTTCAAATGATTGGTACAAACCAGGATAGCTTGGATAAAGTCCTCATCTTGTTGATGATGACAATATTGACTCTAGATAGATGAAGACCTGATCATTGTGGTGAATATGATGATGACGACATCAATGATAATGCCCATGAAGAAATTTAGTATCGAAAGGATTTAGGAATCATGAGGGGACCATTTCTATTGTCTTCAATGAGTCGGTGGGAACTAGAGACTCTAATGAGGAGGAAATCCTTAGTATTAGGAGAGCTTTGATCATTTGGAGTATGTATGGGCAAGGTAAACTCATTATTGAGGGGGATTTTGCAAATACAATTAAGTGGGCAAAGGGTCAAAGATGTCCGCCATGGAAATTGATCACCATGGTTAGGGAGTTGGCTTGGGGAGGGACGTATCCTTTGTCAAAATCGGCGGAACAACGAATGGAGTGGCTGATTATTTCGCTTGGCTTGGAGTCACAGACCTTTTCTCTGGCGTTTTCCTCCTTTGAGCTTGGAGGACTTCTTATTTTTCTTTTATTGTATTTTCTATTTTCTTGTTTCTTTTGCTTTTCAGTTAGACCCCTTTTCTCTTTTTGTATCTATACTCTTTTCCTTTTACTATAATTTTCTTTGTTACTGCTCAGAAAAAAAAAAAAAAGGATTTAACTATACAGGTTTGAGCCAGCTTGGTGGCTAAGACATATGTTAGCCTCATGGAATAGGCCATGCCTTAAGATATGTCCTCGGGTTAAGATCAAGTTCTGTTTCCAGCCCTGTCATGGGATGATCCATGCCTTCACACTTAGCCATTTGGACAAATCTTGCCTTTGGCTTTGATATGACTGGGAACTAGTAGATGCTCATATTGACTGATTGTGTAGTTAGATGGTTAGGACCATTATATGGCAGTTTTGGCTATCTTCCATCACCAATACTTCTTGGCTGAAAGGTTGGGCTAACTTATATAGTGCCCTTTATGATAATTATCAATGTATTATTGATAAAAAATATAAAAAAATTGCAGGAGTATTATTATCAAGTCATCTGTGCTGTTGCATAGGTATGAGGGACTTATCAAAACAGTATTTCTGTGAACAAGATACCTTTTTATTTTTATTTTATTATAATCTTGAATGGCATGTGTTATCTTGATGACCTTTATCTCAATTACTTGTAGGAAGTATCAAGGGAATTTAAAACTTCACTAGAGCGGGAGATAGGTCTTGATGAAATTCCACCTTCAGCGGTTAATACTTCTAAATCCAGCCCCTCCTATGTGAATGAGAATCAAGAGGCCAAGGTTGACCCAAGTGAGTATTTTTTTCCCAAACCTGCTTTCTCTTTTCAACTGTCATGGAAGATTTCTTATTCTTCATTTTTCTTTTTTGAACAATTATTCTTGAAATTCTGAGGCTACTGAAAAGTTGAGGTTGGACAATCTTAAAATGGCAACATGGGAGAAAACCATGTTGGTTGCAACTATACCTGCCAATTCTGTGTTTGCAAGCTCCTTGTTACTCCACTAAGGTGGGTGCTGTGTGAGTGTGCATGTACAAATGCAAACATTTGCTCCTGGAGATTTTTTTTTCCTTGAAGTAAATATATTCTTGTCATCCTTGTTCCGTCTTTCATCAAATGAATAATTTGGTTGAGAGATATGTGCAATTTCCTGTTGGCAGATGGTGCCTCACCTACACAAGCATCAAATGCAGGTGAGGAACTCTTGAAAGCAATACAAGAGCAGCAGACATCTACAGCTGCATCTGAAGAGCAAGCTCAGAGACCAGCACCTGAAGAACAGCGTCAAGGTTTCTGTTCATCTCACTACTTCCTGTCTGCATAGGAAAGCTATGTTTTATTGATCTGGTCCAGTTGGTCTTGGTGAGCAAGCATAAGTCGTTACTGCAAAAAACTGATAATGGTGTCCTTTGAAGTAAATCTTTGTCAAAAGTACATGATAATCAGTTTAAGGGAGAAAGAAATATGAATGCTCCCACATAATGCAGTTTACACTTCCGCACCGTCCCAGATACTTTGAGGACAAGTTCAATTTTCCTCTACGTACACTTTCCTAACCCTTCAATATGGAAGTAATTCCAAATGCACACATAAGGATCATTTTTACCACTATTTTCCTCTTTTGCTTTTGTATGAGTTTCTTTTATGTGAAGAACATTGAATTGCATATTTGCATTCTCCATTCTGGTTTTTTTTTTTTTGATTTTTTTTGAGACAGTTGTGTAGTTTCTTCTTGTTTCTATAGACAAAAAATTCTTGATCTGTTAACATCCATTGAGTTATATGATGTGGAAGTTCACCATGCATTGACATGAGGATATTGTGGGCCATTTTGTATTTGCTAATGGTTCCATTGTGCCAAAGGGCAACCATTCTCTATTGTGGTTTATTCAGAATTTTCATTTTTATTTGATAGGTCCCTTTTTCCTTTTGTTCTTTGGAATTGTTTGCTCATGTATGATACTATCATACTGAACTGTTTCCCTCTTTATGATATCTCTGCCAGTTTGATTTTTCGGTCCTTTTGGCATTGACTCATTTAATTTTCCTTCTTGCAGATGGTGGCTCACCTGTAAGACCACCATATTCTAGTGAGGAGATCTTGAAAGTAACAGAAGAGCAGCTGACAGCTGCAGCTGATGCCAAACGGAAGACTTCCCATGAAGAACAGTCTCAAGGTTTTGATACCTCTCATCACTCCCTGAATACTGAGGCTGAGTTTGGATGACTTCACACTGTTTGTGGTGGGCAGAAGCATTCCAAACACAATCACCAATCCTCACACATGCACACATGCGTATGTGCACAAGACACAAAATGTTGTTTCAGTAGCATTCCAGACACAATCACCCATCCTCACACATGCATACACATGTGTATGTGTACAGTCCCACACAAAATGTTGTTTCAAGTATGTTGAGGTGAAGATTGACTGACCTTGGGCAGTGAAGATGGAAAGATGCAAGTCCCTCTTGGTGGAGAATATCTCACAAAGAAAGGAATTAAAGTCTTTAAAAAGAAAGCTCTTCAGGAGGAAATCAAATGGAAGCAGAGATCGAGAATTAGATGGCTAAGTGAAGGGGATAAAAATACAAAATTCTTCTAGCAGATGGCTAGTGTTAGGAGGAGGAAGAATCGTATCCAGCTTCTCCAGGTTGAGGGGGAATTGGTGGAAAACAGAAATGATATTTTTGAGGAAGTCATAGAATACTTTAAGAGAATATTTTTCCAGATTTGGGGGGAGGAGGCCAGTTCCATGCTCACTTAATATAATGGAGAAATAAATTTGACTAACCTGCAAATATCAGTAAAACGACAATTAATGCAAACTAAGGAAAATATCTTATGGTAAAGACAAGATTGCCTTAGACGAGAAAAACCTGTGCTCGAAAAAGTTTTCTTGTAAAGATCAAGATAGCACGAGGATCTTGAAATGAGAAATTTTATTGATTAGATCAGATGCAAATTTGATCATCATAGAATACGAGAAATCTTTATTTTCTAATTGAATCATCAACGATGTAAATGAAATAAATGGGTCAAGAAACAAAACCAATTTTTTATTTTCATGTGATGGTTAGAAACGGTCTCATGAATGGACAAAATCAGGATCTATTAAACTCATTAGTTATTTTAATGAATGTTAACTATGTAAGTAAACCGATCCTGGTTCAATCATTTCATAACCCAATTCATTCTTTGGCAATGATTACTTTGAGTCAAACTTGATGGAATTTGATTTATCCCTTTTTTCCATCGTTAACGCAGAGAACTGAACCAAGAATTGACTTTTTAATCAGGCAGTTTATGACTAACCCAAACCCAAGCGCTCCGATTGATGATGGCCTGAACCACAGTCATTGACTTACCCTATAACTTGTTTTGTAGCTCTCCATTTCTTTGAAAAGATGGCTGCAGCAGAAAAAAAATAGCCCTTAAATTAAATGTGGGTGCTCACCTTCTATGTCAGAACTGTTTATTCAGTAGGCTTCTACTGTGGATGGTGCATTTTACTGAAATTTCTACTCTTGGGGTGATCATCCTTCATCAGCAACAATGGGTGTGTTAAAACTAGAGAATAGCAACTATTACTTCAACAAGTTTATTTTCTATAAAGGGCTGGCAAAAGTTCACTAGAACTTCATTAGCTATATGAGAACTGATCAGGGCAGTGGTCCTGAAATCCATGGTGTCGGAAACATGAGGTGTGCGTTGGAAGGAAGGATCTAGAGTGTTTATAGGTATTTTGCAAATGGATTCTATAATGGAGTCGGTGCTCCTTTGAGAAAAAGATAAAGGCTCTTAGCAGGAGCAGGGATTTCTGGGAAGATATTTGCTTAGGGGATTGTTACCTTCAAACCTTGTTCAGTTGGCTTGAAAATGTAAAGGGCATGCACATTAGGAGTTGTTTTGACATTGTTCAGTTGGCTTAAAAAATGTATGGGCCTTACCTTTTGAAGATATCTTAAGGACTAGTAAAATCAACAATTCAAAACCTAGTCTAGATGAATTTCTTGTTCTGACATGGAAAATCAGAGTCTCTGAGGGGAGCCTGGTGATATTTTTCCCAGAAAGGGTATTTTTGGGATACTTGGCCTGGACCTGTTACATTTCTCTCCGAGGGGATGTGGACATCCTTTGTCCCTCCTAAGGTTAAGGCTTTTGTTGGCTACCCATTTCCAAAGTCCAACAAAACCCTTAAATCTGACACCATAAGAATCATTACATTGCTCTTCCCAAGTCTGCATTCTTTGTTGGCAAGGAAGGAAGGATCCATCAACCATCTATTTTGCATTGTTCTGTCATTTGCTTGTTGGGCTATCTATTTCCTACATTTGTGCTAGGATCTGCTTTTTCCTTCATGGATGGATTGGTGGGTGGCGGTGGTGGTGGTGGTAGGGTTTCGGCGGGGGAAGAAGCAAGGGCCAATTTACAGAGAATGTTATTACTTGCTATCACTGAGTATAGAAGCAGCGATACTTTTATCTTTGGAGGAAAATAAAAAGATTTCTTGCATATGATTTTTGAATAGATATAATCCATATTTGATCAAATAGGATTTTCCAGGCAAAGTAATTCCACAGAGCAGAGTGGCATATGTCTCATAGGCATTGGGCATCTTCAGTTGATCCCATTGACCATTCAAGCTTTACATTGATGGAAGATCTAAAGCAAATGTGGATTCTTCGGATTGGGGCAGTTATACAAGATGGTTTTGTGGTTATGCCTTTCTAGAAGTGTGGCAATGTGTAGATGATTTGGATATCCTTGTTGTTGAAGGTGGAGCTTCAAATTGTAAAGAACTATTGTATGTGGTTTGGTGTTGGTGGAAGGTGATTAATGTATGCCATTTCAGGAGCTGGGATGTTGGTTCTTCTATGCTTTAGTGGGATCAGAACTTTGTGCAAAGAGGGAAATATATATGTAGGGTTAAAGAGGACACACACACACACACACAATAGTTGACACACACACACACACACAAGCCTGAAAATGCACATATATTGGGGAAGTTAAATGGCTTCTGACTTGAGCCCATGGCATGTTGTTAAGTGCTTGCTTTTGCAGTTGTAATAGTTGTCACACTACAAAACCGTCTTTTTTTTTACACACACACACACATACACATATATATATATATATATATATATATATATATTATTTTTGATGACCAAGGTGTCCAGGGGACATTTTAACCTGACTAGTTCTTGGGGCATGTGCAAGCCTGAAAATGCATATATATTGGGCGCGCACACACACACATACATACATATATATATATATATATATATATATATATATATATATATATATATATATATATATATATATATATTATATTATATTATTTTTGATGACCAAGGTGTCCAGGGGACATTTTAACCTGACTAGTTCTTGGGGCATGTGCAAGCCTGAAAATGCACATATACTGGGGAAGTTAAATGGCTTCTGACTTGAGCCCATGGCATGTTGTTAAGTGCTTGCTTTTGCAGTTGTAATGGTTGTCACACTACAAAACCGTCTTTTTTTTTTAAACCTGTTGATGGATTGGATAAAGCATTGGATGGGAGCTCGACAGTTGCTTTAATTTTTGAACCATTCATAGTTTCTTGTCCATCTTCATGGCCTTCTCTCTCTCTCTCTAGGTTGGTTGTCATTAATTTTTGTGATAACAACAATGTTCACTGAAAAATAAAGCAACAAAAACAATGGTCCGCCTATCCCAGGGTTGCTCCCTCTATCAGCACCACCAAAACCATTTTCTCATTTATCTTGGGTTCTCTTTTGAGTTTTTCATTTGTGTTTTCTCTATCAAATATTATATTTTCCACATCTCTTTTACACCATCGATCCATGTCTCCACCATTTCTGTTCAGTTCTTCCTCCTTTTTTTCAGAAAAACTCTGAAATCTGATCCTCATTGTCCTGACACAGTTTCTCTTATCATTTAACAGATACTCCAGAAATTGGTGCCAGTATGCCTGTGTCTGAGAAGCCCGAGATCGAAAGATGAAAAATCAAAACAAGCAAAGGATATATGACCTGCTAAGCTTTTGTTCGAAATTTCATATGTTTTTTTGAGGACCTAATCATGGGTCTACATCACTTCCTTCAACCCTCACCGAGCGTTTTCTTTTCTTTGTATAACCTATAGAGCGGTGAGGTTATTGGATGACTAGAGGATCATTGTTGTATTTTCTCATTGTCCAAGAATGCTTTCATTAAAAACGTCGAGGGAATTTGTTGAATTCCACCATGGCATTTCTCCAATGAGAATATTTAGTGAAACCTTTGAGGTTTTAGATAATATGAAATTTGAATGCCTACTACTGTAATGGAGTTGATGATGGGTTTAGAATCACCAGAAATGGGTTCCACTGGAGGGTTGCACTGATGATTGGTCATACTGATACCGTTTTGTTTCTCAGAGCTGTTCAATGATGCAGATGTTACAGAAAATCTTCATAAAACCATTATTCATACATGGGATACAGCCATTGACTTGAAATAAATAGTTTTAAGAATCAGGCTCCCAACTTTGAAAAATGGGAACAAATGCTAAATTTGTCTATATGAAACTGAGGACAGTTTTCAGATCCTTTTTAAATTTTAACTGCTCTTATGCTACATGAATTTGGCATTATTATAGTAAAGACTTTCCTTTTCCTGTAAATGATGATTGTTATATGCTATGGATATAGAATAGTTGTCTTGATGAAGATGGTCTTATTTTTATATTCTACATGTGGCAAATTTGAAAAGGGAGAAATTCTGCAACTATAGGTGACATTTTTGTTCAGCCAGAAGAAATCTTCAGTAAAGCTGAAACACAGGCTGAGGAATCGATGATCAATCAGCAAGTTCACCAAATTGCGAGCCCCATCTCCTTTATCTCCTTCTGGCTGCCCCCACCTGGTGGAACTTTTAAGTTAAATTTTGACGGGGCAGTGTGGGGTAGTTCGTCCGGAGGCATTGGGGGCCTTATAAGGGACTGGCATGGAAATATGGTTATTGGTTTTGCTGAGAGAATCAAAGCGACAACAATCCTTCATGCTGAAATCATGGCCCTTCTCCAAGGCATAGAACTTTGCTTGGAGAAGAACATTAAGTATGTGATCTTCGAATGTGACTCCTTGAACCTTCTAATGATTCTCAAGAACCAAGAAACGCCGGGATGGGAAGAAGTAACTTCTTGGAACAAAGTTGCTGACTTGCTTGAACAGTTCTTTGTCTGGGATATCTTCTTCTGCCCCAGAGAAGCAAATGAAACAGCTTACAAGATGGCTAGGCTGTGTCCCCCTGAGCCATGGAAGTTTGAAGTGGAAACCCAGCTGCCAGATTACATCTACAATGAACTCAAAATGGAAAAGCCGACTAAGTATTAGGGGGGAGCGCCACACTTGGCTGGATCTCTGGAGTTATCATGCAATGAAGAAGAACAAGCACTTTGTCGATGTCAGATTGATAGTTGTCTCACTCCAGATTAATAGGGCTAGTAGTTTCAGTGATGGTATGATGATGATGTTAGATATATTTATGTTATTATATGGGCGTATATGTTCATTTTGTCGCCCTTTGTTTGCAACTTGTAAGGCTAAGTATCATTTTAAAAAAAGTTTGCAGGGATATGTCAATGTTGTAAAGCCTCATGACAGTTTAACTACAGATGAGTCTATGCCTGTACATTCTCAAATGAGTTTATCGCAATTTATCATCTATCAAGGATTATTTTTGAATTTGACATTTTTCATTTTACATTAATGAATATTTATTTGACACCATACTCATGCAATAGATTTAACTAAGCTTGACCATGGTTGAACCTTAGTTGAAGCTATCAGATCCAACCTTCTCCTTGGAAGGCTTGATCCACATAACTCTATGTTTACTGTATCTACACGAAGGCTTCTCCCACACACCATCGCTTACAACATGTTTTAGCTTTTTTCAGACATTTTTCAATTTATAAAGTCTAACTGGATTGCTCATTTTGAAATCCAATCAGCAGAAGTCCACTTTAACGTGATATTTTTTAATGTAAATGAAAAAAACTTTATTTGTATGAAGTGATTTGACTTGCTTCATGTTGGTTATAAGAGGGCTTTATCTATTATTGATGGGGCCATCATAAGCATCATGGATCTAGAGGAGGATCAATTAATTGAAGACATGGGCTAATTAGATGATGAAATTGTGAATGACACTTCTCGCACATGAGAAATTGGAGGGTGCTAAAAGGAGCCTATTAAAGGCTTATTTTGGGCCCAAAATGCTTAACTAATGGCTCATGGGTTGGGGTAATAGATCATACCTTAGATTACACATTTCGGACTTGGTTTGGTTCAAGGAAGAGATCAAAATTGAGGCACAAGGATTTGTTGCAGGATTTGTTCTCTCTCCACCTACATGGAAGATTCCAAATCTCTTATGTTAGGAGATGCCGAAGATTTCTCTATAAAAGGGACCCTATGGTCGACCATGGTGTTCAAGTTTTTGAAATTTGGTCTCTCCAATTGTGGTGAGTTTTATTTTTATGTTTGAATTTTCTTTCAATTAATTAGTTTATTGCAATTTTTGAAATTAATTGCTGCTTTTAAATTAATTATTACAAATTTTTGAAAAATCAATTGTATAGATTAAAAAGAAACTTAAGTTATACAATTGGACCAAATTTAGACACCAACTCAATTTTTAATTATTTGATCTCAATGGTCAAAACCAATATATATCTTTAAAAAATTCAGAGACACTTAGTGATTTCAACTATGAAGTCAAGTAGCTAAAAATTAATTCTAAGACTGAAATTTGATTTACTTATACTTTATAAAGCTTCCTTTCAATTTGTACAATCTATTTTCCTATGGGATCAACAAAATTCGAGAGAAAAAATTAAAATAAAATAAATGCGACTTATGGACACCTAAATCATATGATATATATTAAGAGTACATGTAAAGAGTGTGGAAGAAGTTTTGACTAACATAACCCACATTTCATTCCAATTATATTAAGATTCAATATGCATTGATCCATATTGAAAAAGGTTTTATTAGTAGCACATCTTGACCCTGCCCAACTGAAGTCCCACCAGCCACTCCATGTAGCAAGGAAGGAATCATCTGTTAAGAATTGATTCATCATAAATTGAATCCATATTTAGATCTGTCTACAAACCATCAATATACCTTGCACAGTAAATTTCTACTCAATTTTGAATCCATTATAAATGTACACTTATTATCGGATTAAGTAGGAGAAAAAAATTAAATTTTAATCTATTCAAATTAATTTGATGGACCCCATGGAAAAGAGAGAGCTTGTGAGTAAAACTGTTAATTTTTATAAAACATAGCACTTTTGTACTTTCATCAATTAGACGATTTGTGCGAAAAGACAAGTAATGCGCCTAAAGCACTACAAGCTGAATCATGAAAAGTGTTTAAAATGCTAATTACAAGCATCAAACAATCCAAGTGCTCTTGTAATAAAGAAACTGCTCTCTCTCTGCTTTTTTTTCGGCATCATCCATAAGTGGTCTGTGGGCTTATGCATCATCTCAACGCTCTGCTGATGCAGTGCTGCCGAGAACTGGGACTCGTCGGTGGCCGCTAAACCGAGAAATGGAACCTAACATCCGGTTTATTCTCTGTTCAGGTTAAAATAAAAGGATTGCATTATCATCTGAATAAAAACAGCATCTTGGAAAAGATCAGTTGATACCATAGTTCGAAAACTTGAAACTCAAACTCCACTTGAAATCCAATCATGTCGAGTAACTCAAAAGAGGAAAAGAGAGAATGAGAGAAGTAAAGACAAAATTAGAATTTCCTTTAATGTTTGTGCACGATGAGAAAAACTCATGGTGCAAAAATCACTATCCTAATTGTAATTATAGAAAAGTGCCTAATCATAGGTTTTTATTATTTCTTATTTTTAAAGCAAGGCCTAATAAGGGATGTCAACCTCTGCACATACAAGGGCCACTCCCTCTAGTTTTACTCGGTGTGTGTGGATAAAGAGGTTTGTACATACCCCAAGGACTTAGTCGGGTTATAAGAGGCATGGATAACTTGGACTTCAAAACAAAAAGGAAGTCAACCTTTGAACTAGGTGATGTGTAGCTGGGCTGAAACCAAGCTGAACCTAACCCTTGTTTATTTGCATGTATAATCCCTAATTCATATTGGCATCACCTTCGATTTTAAGACTTCCAAGCAAAATATTCAGTATTTAACCAATACAACCATAAAGAGATGGAACTGAAACATTGCTCCCTTAATTCACCCAAAGACAGATGGAACTGAAACATTGCTCCCTTAATTCACCCAAAGACCTTCCCATTCCCCCACTACCCAGATATCAGCAATTTGGCAGGATCTATCTAGGTGGGCCCCAAAAGGTTTCCATTTTGAAAAAAAAAAGATCCTAGGTGGACCCACAAGGGCCCATGTGAGCAAGATGGTAGAAAAGGTCTTTGCTTGACAAGGGTACCTATCACAAATCATCTTGACTGAATAAGTAAAGCAATGTTTTTTAAGGTAAAAAGATTCAACTTTATCTATTAGAGGAAATTCATGGGGTTTGATCAACGGGCAAAGTAAAATATTACCACACCTTTCTCCTCTTGAAACCTAATCAGTTATGTTTGTAACTTGACTGTTTGGAGTAAAACCCAGTACATTGTTTTCTCAGTAGTATTTCCATTTAAAACAAATTTAAGTTCAGTAGGCTGGAAGAAAGCAAGATGCAAAATGCTGTAACACTTCATTTCTTCCGAAACCCCAAGCAGACAAGCAAGAAACTTAGAAAACAACAGATACTGAAGTTTTGCTCGTGTGAGCAAATGGGTCTTGGGGGTGGGTTCAGAGTCATGTTAAAGATGGTTCATGGCACTTGTGGGCATGGCATAAATTCACTAGGCATCGAGTAAGCATCTAACCTAAAGTTGCAAAATGACGTAAAGAAATCAGAAAGGCAACTGTCAACAACTAATTAAAGACAACAGACCTGCAAAAGAGAAAAGCACACACCATATTTGTGAGATAGCATTAAGCGTACCTCATCACTGATTCCAAATTGCCACTTTAGCTGACGAAGCTGCCATTTTTCTTGCTGCCACCGTTGCCCAAGAATAACAAGCCCCATTAAAGCAGCAGCAACAACTACAGACCAAAATGCATTTGCGTCCTTTGCATGACTATAGAACGATGCTGCATGCCTCTTCCACCATGCTTCACAGGGAGGACCAGACCTATGTTCTTTTACTACATCCTGAGATTTAGAATCCACTGGAGAATCTAAATTCATATCAGAAGGATCATTGTCTTCAACAATGGCATTGCTCTCATCATATGCAGTCGATCCGCTTATATCTGCTTCACCATGAAAGGAATTAAATTTAGCAGTATGTACAAAACATGCTCTCTAAGGAAATCAAGCCCTTGCAAATCCTTTCTTTCCTCAAGTTTTGCACCTGGAAGAGAAAGCCCCTTACCCTTTTCTTCAAAGAATTGAATTCCATGTTGCTCATCCACTTCCGCTAACTCTTTGACCTCCCAATTCTCTTCCCCAGATTTGTAGGGTATATTCCCATCATCCAAGGCTAATCCACTTTCTTCAGTGGAACCTGCATCTTCACCTCCATGTTCATTACGAGTCTCACATATATCAGGATCCAATGGCAGATTCTCATGCTGGCTTGGTGGAAATACAAAATGATTGGACATGAACATAGCACGGGATGACTCCACTTCAGCTATACCAAGTTCCTTATCGTCATCAGTTGATTCAGCTTTTTTTGGACCAGGTGCTGCATTGTATGTTGATGCAGTAAGAGACACAACTTCCCATTCATTCCCACGAGAAGTTCCCTCACCCTCATTCCCATCATCTGCCATTCTTAATAACTATCCTTCCTAAAATTAGATATTCCAAAAATTCAGCCGTCCAGTGATTAGCAGACAGGATTTATTTTTAAGAAATAAAATTTGCTATCAAAAGCAGCTTAACTTTAATAAAGACATTATAACACATCAAATAATAAACCTATCCTTATCCAGATGGCAAAAACATCTTGGAAACCATCCTTTATGATATTAAATCGAGATTAGAAATAATGTAAAGTCATGTTAATCAATAAGAGCCAAAAGGAAATGTAATGACACAAGCTAAAATCCACCATAAAAGTTAATAGAATTAATTATCAAAACCAATCATGTAATTCTGATGTTCAGCACTCAAAGACAATAAAATCCACCCTCCCGCTCAAAAAAAAAAAAAAAGTGAACAAAAGATCTGGTTATAAGCTTTCTGAAGCCAATGAATAGAAGACAAAACCAATACGAAATCCTACTAATTTTTTATTACATAATTGAGAAATGGACAAAATAGACATCTCTCACTCAGGAGAAAAAATAGAAAAAGAAGAAAGAAGAAAGAGAAGAAGAAGAAAACAAAAGAAAGAAAAGAAATGGATAAAATAGAAGACGATAAATCAAAAGGCACCATAATCAGAAGAAGCTTGAAACAACTAACTAAATAACCCATCCTTCTAAGATACAACCAAAACTCATAGAAACCCTTTTAAATACAAAGAAAATTTTATTTAAGCAATCCAAAGGTGCCAAAAACGAGGGATAGAGAGTATCAAACAGAGACACAGTACAGTATGTGTAGTTGCCAATCCCATACATATGCAGCTCATGGTCCAATGGTCAGTAGCAATTATTAAATTGTCTGAAAAATAGAATATGGCTGCTTCAAAAAATCATCCAAATCAGAGGATCCTATGATTTCCCATTTTTATCATTTAAATCCACTTTGACACTCGCTTTGCAACCATTTAAATATATTAGAGTAAAGAGCAAAGTTCTTCTCAGGTTTTTAAGGTATCTTCATTCTTCATCTGCAAAAGGGAATGACATGGCAACATTTAAACCATCACCTCATATAATCAAATATATGGAATTAGGCATCCTGGCAAAGAATAAGTTTAGTGGAGTTGTCATCATAATTATCATCATAGCCAAAATCCCATCTATATGGGGTTGACTATGTGAGTTCTACTTCTACATTTGGCCCTGCCAAGTAGTATAGAAAAATAGAATCCAAAAGTTGATCCTAGATGGAAAGAAAAATGGCTTAAATGACGACAATGACCTAATTACAAAGAAACCCATCTTTATTTCGATTGGAAGATAGTGAGTGGAGACACCATATACACTAGAGGAAGTAGTTGTTATGGTTAAATAAATAATTTCTGCTATTAGAAGGATTTATCCATGCACCCTTTCTCCACTAATGTGAAACCTGAGCTAATTGCAAAGTGTTATATCTCCACCTTTGAAATTAACCCACCTTCAAAATTTCCCTTTTCACCATCTAGAAGGGAAATTCCACATTTTACTTCCCCGACATCCAAAAAGGGCCAATGTGTCCCCTCCAATAAACATGTGACCACTCTGTTCAACAACCTATTGGGAGAAAAACCTTTTTACCATTGGGAAAAATCAATCCAATGCATATGAAATAAACATTTGCTATCTAAATAAAGATGACAAAGTCTATGGGACAAAAGTTAGTTATAGACACAAAATGTTAAATAGAAAATGCATCTCATATGGAGATGCTAGACATTATATAAGACAAGTACAAATGTGCAACAATAAGCATAAGAATATTGAGAGAGGACACGACTCTGAGCACTAATTTTTTGCTTTAGTAATAGGGAATTTAATATCAGAGGTCCAAAAATGAAGTCACTGATGTAGGTTATTTCTAGACGTACTTACTAATTAATGAGAAAAGAGAACAACTAAACAATAAGTTAGAAATATGGTGAATGCATCTGAGACAAATACTTTGAAAGTGGATGAACAAAAATGGAATACCCAGAGTGTAAATTTAGTGGATTGGGAGTAGGGAGAAGAACTTATTAAAAGTGAAAAGCATTTAGGTCTGCAACTGAGAAACTTTGATACTTAGATGCCGCTGTGGACAGTCTAACTTGGATATATCTAGTAGGAAAAATAGTAGTGTTGTGTGATAGAAGGGTGTGATGCTAACTAAATGGGCATTTCTAGTAAGACAAAAGTTAGACAAGCAATGGTATGGTACTGCATATTGGGAGATTAAAAGTCATGTGATCACAGTATAGATGCATAAAATGAGATGGATAAGTAGGGTAACATTAAAAGATAGAATTACAAGAATGTTAGAGATACCCCAATATATGAGAAGATGGAGGAAATCCATTTAGATAGTTTGGACACATCCATAGACTAGAAATAGACCCACTATTTAGAATTGAAAGGTTTAGAAGTGGTAGGGGCTAGGTAGGATGTTGGGGGTGGGTGGGTGGGTGAGGGTTGGAGTTGGGAGGTAGGGGAGTGAAGGGCAGGGAAAGAGACTTGGATTTAGAGGGTAAAGGACAATTCACGTGGTGGGACCAAAGTGACATGTCAGGTCAAATGAAGTAGATATTTAAACCCGGGTGCCTGTTGGTAGCTAAGTTGCATTAGTATGGGAGCGAGTGTCGGAGTCCAACACAGGTGCGATGTGTTCGACTTAGCAAACCATAAAAAATAGGGCACAAGAACAAGACATCATATTAGAAAAAATTAAATCTAAATTTATTTTTAAATGAGAATATGGTGAAAAATAACACTACTAGAAAATAATCTACTGTTTTCACTTGAAACAATTAAGTGACAAATATATTGATATTTTAATTAGGTTTAAAGAGGAGAATGCATTATAATATTTTGGTCATCTTAGAAAACAAGGTTAAAAAAATACCAAAAAATGTTTATGAAGAACGAGTGTGAGTGTGCGAAACACGTGCAAATGTCTTAAAGTGTTTGACATGAGTGGGTCACACCTCTTCAAGTGTCCATGCAACATAGGTTGGTAAAGTAGCAACAGGCTAGGCATATGTTATAACAAGTTGGAGCCCGATTTAGAACACGAAAGCTTGAGCCGAAGTTCAACTCAAGCTTAAGATATGTACTCAAGCCTGAACTGAAAGAGTTCAATGAAAAGCCCAAGCCCAAAGAAAAGCCTAAGTATGATATAAATGGCTATCACAATACCTGGTCCATTTAAAAAAAAATCATTGGCACCAATACAAAATCAACTTTATGGAATGAAAGTAAACTTAATAAACTACAAGTTACCAAATTTCAACCTAAATTCAATTTATAGCTTACTTGATCTTAATAGTTAAAGTCACCATGTGTTATAAAAATATTCAAAATGAGGCCTTGTGATTTTAACCACTAAGATCAAGTAGCTATCAATTGAATTTGAGGCTTGAAATTTGATCCATTTGTAGTTCATGAAGTCCAATTTTAATATCTATGGTAGATTTTAGTGGATTTTACCAAAAAAAAATAGAAAAAATATATGTAAGATATTCAAGCCGGGTATTGGACTTTGGGCCTGAGCAATGATCTGTCTAAGCCTGGTCTAGTTTTTAAACATGCTTCTCTTTTAGGCCTGAGCTTGAGACCAATTAACAATCGGGGCTATAAATTAATGCCCAGCCGTGTTTTTCTTTGGCTGCACTTCTTAGGCTTTTGGGTTTCTTAACTAAATTGGCATCCCTAGTTGGATGGACTCCCTCCGAAAAGAAACTCAAAAATATCAATGTTTGCAGACAACAGTAAGCAACAGACTGATCTTCTCATGATTATATCTTAGTGCAATAAAGCACATCAATGAAAATCCCTGGTTTTACGTATGATGCTATCAAATGTTTCTTGTTTAAATTAGATTAATCTACATCATATTCCAACAATAATTAACAAAGCAGATCTTCTAATCATCCAAACCAAAACCAATTGCATCCATCAATAAAAGTCCAACCTTTACACCTCCGATCTTTGAATTTTTCTAATGAACATTCAACTCACACGATCAAATCGACTAAGACGAAAAGTAAAAGGAAAGATTAACATATCGGAAAGAAATCGAACATCAGAAAACCAAAACTACAAATTCAGACAACCGAAACAAACTACTCCAAACACTAAACAGAAAAAATCGCAAAATATAACAGATCTTCCATAAAAATGGCGGAAAAAAAAAAACACCAATGGATGCGATTCGAATAGGATTTAAATAAACAAACAAATCAGATCTAAATATCATAGAAATTGCAAAACTAGATATAGAAATTACCAGAAGATGATTTTTGGAAGTAGTATTCAAGGGTTCCTTACGGAATCCAGGGAAGAAGGAAGAAAAGATGAAGAAGGAAATGAGCGGGTTTTATATTCTGATCAAATCCTCTCGGCGAAGAGATAGAACGAAACCGGATAGACCAGTATCCGCTTTTCATGTGGTACGGAGGTCACCGGCTGTAGTCGGTGATGTGTGTAGTGCCCTTACGTATGGAGAAATTCTCGGGTCCTGATCGGGACGTGGAATGTGTATGGCGATCCAAACCGTTTATCAGCCTCAGGGATCTGAAAAATGTTGGATCCGAGATCTCGGTCATATCAACCGATATCTCTCTTTTACAGCTGATACATCTCATATCGGCCTTGATATCTCGGCCATAAAAAATCCGAGATATCTCGGCCGATATGAGATATCTCGGCCGATACAAGATATCTCAGCTGTTTTTTTGACCCCTGATCAGCCTACATATCAACAGCTTAGAATTTTTGGGTCCATCATGTTGTTGGTGTTGAAAAATAGAATACGGGCCCAAATGTATGGCTTTTATATTTAAATGATTGCTTTTTCATTTATTTTAGAGAGTAATTTCACACTATAATTTAAAATTTAAACAACAAATAAATCATCTTGTTTCTTGATTTGTTAAATAAAAGATTAATTATTGAATAAATACTTTGTGATGAAGGCCAAGATAGTATTGAATTCTTAACGTATCTTGAAGGCTAAGAAAATATTAACCCTTAATCGAATATGAATAAAACCAACTCGAAATAATTATGAATAAAAAAGGTGCCACAGGCAGTCTTACAACAATTTTTTGATGAACTAGTTTTTGTTTGATTGAATTAAAATGAAACTCCAACTTAACAATTCAATTGTACTAAATGTTGAATTATAAATGCATGCAATTAATTTAATTCAAACAAAATAAAAAAAGTAAATTCAAAATAATCCACATGGGTTTAGCTCAAATGGTTGCCTTCCGCCTTAATTTTAGTGTGTGGTAGTGGACTCATTCGTGAGATTTTTAGTAGGACTAAATTTGAGTTTTCCACACGTTAATCTAAAAAAAGAAAGAAAAATGAATCCTTTTAACAAACCTATCGTATTTTATTTGATAATCCTATACTTAAGTATGCCGAATTATATCATGCACACCATATCATTTTACATTTTTCGAGAACTTAGCTAAATACCTGCACTTAAAAACCCATATTTGCCGTTTGCTTTTTATTAAGATCATTTTCAAAATTTAAATAAATTATATATACATTTGAGTAAAGAGAAAAACACTCAATTCAACAATGCAAATAATTTTTTTTTTGAATTTATGTGTAGAAAACCGCAGTATATCCAACAGTATAAACAATTATTAAAGCTCATTTGTGAATTATCTTTTAATTCATGTAAGTTTATATTTATTTTGTCTCAATTGTTAGATCATCATCACATAAATTATTTATCTCATCAATAATTTAGAGTTGATTTTTATATTTAAATTTAATATTTTTTTTAAAGATCAATTACTTATTTGACAGTCATAAGATGTGAATTCACAACTTTAAATTACATCAGTAAGTTCTTGTCAAATTCTTTTAAATGTAAAATTCACATTCTAATATCATATAAACTTAGGAGAAATTTACCTTTCTTTATTTAGATTTTAACAATAATTGAATTCTAATAATTTACTTATTTTTCAAATTTATGTATGAAAATCTGCAGAATTTTTTAAAGACGATAACTAATCCTTTTATTCTTTTAGTGAGAAATGATAGGTCTCATCAATAAGGGAAAAGGTACCCAGTAGCCCATGTGGGATGCATCATATTAAGTCAGAAAAAATCAACCGAGTCATGATTTAGGTCTCACCAAGATAATGAAAGTTAGTGTCTAATCCTTTTACTCTATCTGTATATAAAGATACAATTTAGGTATTTAGCAAATCTTGACTTTTCACTGATTAAACGGTAATGATTTACTTTATATTTGACAATAAAAAAAGGTAAAATTTATTTAAAAATAGTAAAAAATAAGAAAAAAGATTCTAATGTGAGATATGCTTTGGTAAGTTAAAAAAAATATTATTATTTGTAAAAGAGAGTTTGTACAAAAATGACTAAAAAAATGAAAAAAGGGTTTTTACCATTAAATTTAGTGATTTTGAAAAATACAATTTATAAAAAATTAATCAATATTACAAGCTTACAAGTTATATTTTAAAAAAACTCCCGTGGAGAAATCAAAGTACGAGCAATCTTCATCAAATAATGTTGTCCTTTTCTTGTGGTCATCTTCAAGGTTGGCAGGTACTGTACTGCACCAATTATTGGTATGATATTTTTTCACATGACATTTCAAATGAAAGACACTTGAACTAACAGGGTACAACCCGAGTTTAAAAATTTGTTCTCTAGGTTATTGGTCACAGACACAGGTTTAAAATTCATTTTCGGCCCATATATCGGCCGAAATGATATATCGACCGATATATCATTATCGGCCCATATATCAGTCGATGTTTTTCTCTCTTCTACAGATATCGGCCGATATTTCAGTCGATATTGTGAATATTGACCGATAACGATATATATCGGCCGATATTCACCACTAAAAAATCGATACATATCGACCGATACGATATTTATCGACCGATAATAATGAGAAAAATAAGAAAACACAGAATAAAAAGTTTAGCATGAGTACATTTTTTTTAAAAAAAAATGTTATTTTATAGAGTAATAGATTTGAGAGTCAAGAAATTTTATATTTCAATATGAATAAAGTAATTTTAAATTTCACGAAAAATGTTAAAAAATTAAAAAAATCATACAAACACCCTAAAAACTATATCATTCATGTTAAAGATTCTTCATTTAATTCCATAAACATTTGTATATTTTTTTATAAGAAACTCCAAATAAGAGTTAAAATGAGAGTTTTCTTAAAAATTCAGTTTTCATTAATTTTTCAATTTTTTTTTAAATCGCATAAATACCCTTTAAACTATAACAAAGCACATTAAGACATCTCTATCGAATTCCATAAGCATTGAATATTATTTCATTAATTTATTTTTTAAAAAGCATCAAATCGATATTATGTTAAAGCCAAGTTTAAAAACAAAAAATTAGACGCAAATAACTTAAAATAGTAAAATTTTAAGGAAAAAAAAATGTTTGAAATTGACAAATACATTGTACATATGAACAACTTGCTTCAAAACCTTCTCAAAATCATACTCAATACAAGATCCAACTCGAAAGCGATCGAAATAGTTTTTTAGAAAAAATTAAAAATTGTATTGGCCAATACTGCCCGATACGTATTGGCGACGTATTGAAATCAACCGACTTTTACTATTTAACCTTCCTAATGAAAGAGAATATTTTTTACTATATCTATATCAAAAGGCAATACGTTTACGGTTTTTGTTATTAGTTTAATTCATAAAATAAATAATTTAACATTAAAAATAGAGACTCTAATTAAATGGTTAGAATCTTCAAATAAACTAAAATTTGATACGAATATAGACTACCCTACAAGCTTGAAAAGAAAAATCCTTGGTTAAATCTATGAAGAGAAATATTTAATCTTGATACTCTAAATTAAATATTAAGTCACATTTATATTGATCGATTTAATAATTAAATTCAACCTTTTCATTTACTCAGCTTGTAACCTGATCCGTCAATTCAACTAATGATTTTGACTTAAGAGTAAATATTTTCATCCTATTCAATAATAGAATACAAATCAAGTCAAATGATATTCCGTTTACTTAAAAGAATCAAATTTACCTACTCACTAATTGAACTGATTTAGGTTGAATCAAAGATGAACGGGTCATATATTTCCGATTATCTATTTGGATGCCACCCGCAAAATGGATAGAATTGTAACTCTGGAATTTATACTAATGGGTCGAGAAAATAGATATTAATTTTTCTATAAAAAATATACCACGTGTATATTATTTATGATATATATAAAGGTGTCCATCCTAACACGGACATACTCTTTTAGGAGACACGGATTTTTGTGAACTTCCCACTTTGCCCACATCCATCCATACGGATTTTAGTGGACTTCCAAAAATCGGTTCACTGGATCGGTGCACCGACCGATCACTTGGAAATGAAAATTTGAGGAAAGTAATCCGGTCGGTATACCGATTTCTTGAGAGTCCAAATCAGTACACTGACTGGATCACTTTTCTCAAATTTCCATTTTCAAGTGATCTGGTCGGTGCATCTATCCGGTGCACCGATCAAGTGAACCGATTTCCGAAAGTCCACTAAAATCTGTAACAAACGGATGGGGGCAAAGTGGGAAATCTTAAAAACTCGTGTCTCCTAAAAGAGTATGCCCGTGTTAGGATGACCACCCTATATATAATGGAGTCCATCAACTGGAATGGTAATGGATATATTAAAAAGGTCTACATGTGATTTTATGTATAGTTAAAAAAGGAATTAATAAGTCCCGCGTTTTTTTATAAAAGGGACATCTAATTTATCTTTTTGTGTACTTGTCATCATTTAAGTGAGGAGAGGATACACCAGTGTCTAAACCAATTCTCGTTAAAAAACAAGAGTAAGGTTGTGTTGTTTGTAGGTTTCTTCTGTGGTTGGTTAAGTGGCATGGGCAAGTACTGTGTTTCTGTCTGTGAGTAGGTTAAATGAAAGTGGTGTTGCTATGTACTCATCTGCCTTCAGGCTTCTATCTCAATACCATCTTATGTTATCAAAAAGAAGAAGAAAAGAAGAGTGAAAGGAATGTGATGAGAGCATGTTCTATGGTTTCTCAGAATAGAAATTAACATATCTAAGCGTCATAAAACATGAACTAAAAATGCCAATTCTAGTAGAAATAGCAAGAAATCATTTAATCTACGCAAATTAGAACTCATCTTTAGGTTGCACTGGATCAGCTTTTTCAGTTTTTCGCTTATGGAGCATCTCCACAACTTGCTCTAGTGGAGGATCTCCAGGCCGTCGGAAGACCATGTCACCTATCTTGACTTCATATGCCTCTGGCTGATCTAAGATGAAGCCTTTCAACTATCAAAAGGGAAAATGAGCAGAGTGAAAATGAAGGATTAGTGACACTTTTAAGTGGATTAAGGGTCAGTAACATACATCCTCTGAATCCTAAATATCGTCCCTATGAAAGCTAATGGTTGAAAAAGCCAAACAAGTTTCATTCAACAATTATATTCATCAGTTACATCTGTGAAATTTATCATCATTTGGTGAATCCGGTGACATCACCTAACAATATATAAAGTACAATGCAACTCCCCTAAGGATTGGTGCTAATGTAATTGTTTGTGCACCTGATGTGGGGCCCACCTGGGCCTATCTGGATGGATGAACTGGAAAGGTCTTTCCTTTAATAGTGTGCCCAGAAAGGATAATTTTCATTGGATAAGTAAAGCCATGGTTCTTAATGGTCCAAATATTTAGTTTTATCTAATAGTGGAAATTCACACGATTAGATCAATAGGCTGTATAACTCAGATTAAGGTCAAATTGGATAAGGATCAAATTCATGGGGGATAGGTGAGCATGTGGGGGAAAGAGATGTCATTGGAGACGTGATAGGCCCCGCATGGCCTTGGCTGCAAGTTGTTATTTGAGCACCAGTGCCTAGGGGATATATAAGTCAGTGCCAAAATAGTCCAAAGTGTCCAACCGCTTTATAAGAATGAACGGAAGCATCAGCTGCATATTTGCCAGACTAATTAAATGTCTTAAGAATAACAGAATTTAAGTACTGAAATAAAATTTCTATCCAATGCATTTAGCCTTCCAGTGGAGTAGAAACCCGGATAGTAGTGCTATTTCATACCATCATCATCAACATCACAACCATTTTCCCATTTATCTAGGGCTTGCTCTAGTGCAAAAAGAATATCAATAGGAGATTTATTATGTAATACTCCAGTAGGCATGTGATTGATCAAGTAACAAGTAATTAAATCAGCATCAGCCCAGAAATGTTTGACAAGATTCATCTCATGTAATAGAGTATGAGTTACCTCCAAAAGATGGCAATTCTTTCTTTCAACTACTCCATTTTGTTTAGGAGTGTAGGAGCAAGAGGTCTAGGATTCAATACCATGTTCCTGGAGAGATTGTTGAAATGCCAAAGAGAGGTATTCACCACCATTATCGCTTCTTAATTTTGTGTTAAAATGTGACTTTCAAGCAAAAAGCCTTCACTCTTAAAGGTGTTAACAATCTAGAACTCCTATGAAAAATGGGAATGGGAAAACAACGGTCTTTTTCAATGCATGAAAAAAAGGAGGCATTCTATGAAAAAAAAAAAGAGACACAGAAAAGGGACAACGCACTAATCTCATTCTTATTCTAGAAGACACATCCATTACACTTTGCCTCTCCACTACCAACCACAAGCACCAAACAATGTTATTTGATCTTTGTCATTCGAAGTCATTCTGGATAGCTAGAATTTCCACCCTGCTCAACTCACCCACAAGTCGACACTCCACAGCAACCTAACCTGAAAAGGAGAAAATGACACAACTGGTTTCATCTTAGATGACTCCCCCTGTAGCATTAGGACCCACATGCCCATTGGAGCCAGTATCAACATTTATTTAAAACCCCACAAATGCTATCAATCACATTTGGTTTGTAGATCAGATGATAGTTTTTCTTATAAAGCTATCAACCACATATTGTATGTAAATTGAAGATGACCAAACTGTATGGGAAATCCAAAGTAGATACTCCAAGGAATTCTTTGGCCTGTAGATTCCACTTGTACAGCATGAAACTAACACTCAAGTAAAGCTTTTTCTCCTACAAATATTCTTTAAATTACCACCTTCTGAAAATACACCAGGTAACATGTTACACAAAAATTGATGACAGTACTTGAAGGAGATCCAACAATGAGGGATCAAAATGATTTTCGACTATGACTCAGAAAAGGGAATAGGTAAATGAACAAGAGGCAATATAAGTATAAATATTTAACAAAGTAGAACACAACTGACATGTAAAATTGCAGGATTTTAGGAATATAAGGTTAGAGCATGTTGGAGGTTTTTTCCCCTCCTTTCCTTCTTTCTTCCCTTTTCTTTTTCTTTTTCTTTTTGGTTAACTGTTACTGGAAGTAGTAGTTCTATGATCAAACTGGCATTTCCAGCAAAAGATGAAGTAGCAGACTCCAATAGCAGAAGTACACACTTTCAAAGATGTGTTCAAACATCTTTTTTAGGCCCACTTGTCACAGGAACTGATCCAAAAATATTGTTATAAATTGAAGCATTGTTCTTTTTCTTTCCAGTTCCCCAAGTATTGGAGCATTTTGGAATTAAAAAATGTTATTAATTCTTTAAAGAAAAATGCCGAGAAACCAAACAGGGTAATAACAACTAAAAGAAAGGGAAAAAAATAACAAATAACTAAACACATTTGGATTTAATATCTATTCATCCAAAACCACAATTGAAAATTATATAAGTTCAAGCAAAGTCTAGAACTGGACAGATCAATTTGACTTTGAACATGTCCAGTTGAAGCATACCTCTTTTGTGTCCTGCCCCTTTTCCATGGTGAACATGATTGTATTCACATCAACTGCCATGAACCTAGCTTCCACTGCTCCAGTTCTAAGAACCTTTGTCCATTTCATTGCAATCTCAGACACAGCCTCCTGAAAGCATTGAAGAATCAAGACTGAAAATATTATTTCTTTTCTTTTCTTTTCCCTTAATGCATAAAATTTTAACTGATAGACATTAAGAGAATGCTCACTACTGGAAAAGGGAAGGGAAACATACAAAAAACCATAATGCCGACCTAGTAATAAGATGGCTACAATGTTGATTGCCCAAAATTCGTCCAGGTTTAATTGTCAAAAGCAAATAGCTTCACTTGATCGATCTCATCTTACAAACCTAAAAAAATCAATGATGGATTTGGATGTATTGCAACTTACAAGAGGCTGTGTGTTCCACTGCTACTATGCAATTGGGTTAAAAGTTGAACAGGAAACTGCATTAGATAGGAATCATTTTTACTACTTGTTCTGCTCCAAATCCTATCAGTTATCGCTGATACTTTATTTGAAGCAGGTAAGAAAAAATAGTACCCCTCCCCACCAGATGTGATTTTGGATTTTTATGACCTGAAACATAGAACAGATCTGATAATAAAAGTTCAAGCTGATAGCATTGGAGATAATGAATTCCAAATTCACGTAAGTCCCTTTATTTTTTTTTGAAAAGCAAGCGAGTCCTTTTATTCAATGCCAAAGATAATGAATTCCTTCAAGTTGATTTAAGTATAAAATTGTCTACAAACCCCAATAATGGAACTGATTTTATCTGCAAGTTTTCTACAAAACCTGTCATTGGCGGGACCCACTGTACAAATGGGTCCCAATTAAACAAGCAATCCATACACAAGAAATCCATTGTGTACCGGTTCGTTGTGAACTGGATCACTAACCTTTTATCTAGTTTATGTTAAGTGGTAGAATGAGTCAGTATGATAGGACTATCCTTATATAGGAAGTATGGCAAAATTCAACTTCAAAAAAAAAATCATTCTAGTTATGATTTTAAGGCTACAAGTTCTAAACATCCAATGAGTTGATCCTAATACAACACTGTGTGTATCTCGAACTAAGTTCAAATTGGGTACTACTTCCAATTCATGGGATGAAAGTAACTATATGGGAGACAAGTAGTGTAAATATAAGCCCTATAAAAAAGTTAGTGATATGGTTCATAGTGAAGCAACTCACAACGGATAATTTCTCAACGATACACAGGCACTTCCCAACAATTTTAGTTTCCTCTTCAACCCAGAGACCCATTTTGCATACTAATAATCCAAAGCTCTAAACCATCAAACAAGTCTGGTATAAGTTGATTCTATCATGTAAACCATGCAAAAATGCAACAACTCGAAGAGAGCAAAAAGAGGAAATTCATAGCTGAAATAAGACATAGAAGAAGAAAATGAGATTATACCGAGGAGCGGCGGACGCCCAACCGGAGCTTAACGAATCCGAAAGTGGGACCAAAATGGCGCTTCATCATCTCGGCTTGAATTTCGGAAGGGTTCATTCCGTCGAAATCCGGAGGCGGGTCAAACTCTTTTGGCTCCGATCTCTTCTTTTTCCCCCATTCCTTCCATGCCTCGTCCTCTTCTTTGTCCACCACGTCGTCGAGCTCGTCCGGAACCTGCACCCTCTTCTTCCCCTCCGCATGCCGGAATTTGACAATTCCGATCCCGCCATTTTCAGAAGAAATGAAGAAGAGAATCAGGAAGAGGAGAAAGAGCTGAGGACAAGAGGCAGTTCTCCTCTTCCTCATCGTGTCATGTATGAGCCAACTGTGAAGGTAGAGAGAGGTTTTTACAATTTATAGTTTTTGTGAGGGCCCATTTTGTGTGAGGTCACGTGTGATGAAATCATGAAATTAAGTTAATAGTTTTAAATATCAAATTCAGTTTCTAATTAATTTCAAATAAAGTCTAATTATTCTTCAAATTAAAGAGGAGAAAACTTAAGTAAAATGATCAAGTCGTAATAAATACAACTAAATCTAAAGTATAGGATTCATATCAATTGCGTCTAATTTAGTTCAATAAAATTTTAATAAATCGACATAATATATTATAATGAATTCCATTTTCTTTAATAATTCAATCCAACTTAGATAGCTGGGTTTGTTAAATAATTTGGTTCATTCAAGAATTATAATAGCTTTCATCCATTTTATTTTTCTCTACTTTTTTGAACTGATCTTATTCCACTATGGCTATTGTAGCGTCACGGTTGCAATGTGATTTTTTTATATTTTCATAATTTTAATAATCTTTTTTAGTTTTAACAAGTTATCATGTTATATGATATTACATCAACATTATGATTCAAATATTTTGACTTATAAGTTGAACCTCATTAAAACAAATCATTACGCGGAATCTAATGAATCTTAGATTCAGAGAGAAGTCTTGGAATTCATAATCCACAAAAGAGAAATGCAAATTACAGTAAAACTTCTATAATGTAATATAGTTTGGACCATAATACATATATTATATTATAAAGATTATTAAATTAAAGGGTATAATACTATTCTTTTCTAAAAATCTCTTTAAAATTCTCACATATCATTAAAATGTACTTTCCGCTTCTCTTTGTGGAAACAGAACGAGTGTCTGCACCATCTCAAAGAATGAGAAAGTTTATCCAGAAGTCCATCTTAGATTACTTTTCTGGAGTTTAAATGACGTACTTTGTGAGGTCTTTAGTCATTTTTGCAGTAATTTTATATTCTAAATGTATAGAATATTACTTTACAAAATAGTTAAGATAATACATTTTTTCAATATTGTAAACTGCTTCACATAGTCCATAATCGATCTCGAATGTCGGAGCTTTTTAAGGCTCTTCTTTAAATGTATTAAGTACTCAGTTAGAGAGATTTATTACATTTTGTATACATTCGAGATCGTGATCAGCTATCGATACTATTTTAGACAGGTTATAACTTTATAAAGTATTGCATTATAGAGAGTTTACTGTACATCATTTAAAATAAATTACTATTTCTTTTTATTATTTTCAATAATAATTATATTTTGAGTTTGATAAATGTCCAATTAATATGAAATTGAATTTATTAGAGAATTTAACAATTACCAAGATTGTATAATTCTAACGTATATAAAAGAAATTTTAATCTATTTTCTGATAAGGTGTTATAGAGCAAAGAGATTATGAGTTTATTATTACACATCAATTATGTCTGTAATTTGTTCCATAGAACTTATATGGAGATCCACTGAGTCCACTGAATTTACACCACCCAGCTGGTGATACCAGAATTAATTCAAAGCTGATCCTTAAGAAATGATTTCCCGTGTCAAAGACCCAACAGCGTTTGTTTGGGAACAATAGACTGATTTACAGCTATACTGCCTTCTCATCTTAGAAATAAATAAACTGAAAAATTAAGATTGAGTTTTACTGAAGTATGATTCATGTAGTCATTTTGTGGAACCTTAACACCAAACTACTCGTATAAATCTGCCCTTTTCTATAAGAAGTCTTGAGATCAATCCACTCAACACAAAAAAGATCACTAAGCCTTGTTATATATCTACACGTGCAGATTGAGAGATTTATACATGCTCCAATGAGTAAACTTGAGACACCTGAATACCTTGGTTAAAAAAAAATATGCACAAGGTATGTTTTGCCATTTCAAATCTTATTTAATCATATAACTATCAATTTCAACATATGATGGTTTGTTCATATTTTAATATTTTTATTGAAGTTTATTCAGAGAAGGCCCGGGCTGCAAATTTTTAGTACCATTAACTTAAGCTCAACGATGGTGTGTAGCCAGGATCCCACTTTTGATATTTATAATTAGTTCCTAATAACAAAGGAAACAGCAGCACAAGCATATTAAACACTTTAAAGCAGAAACAGAACCCCATTTTCATGGAAGCATGTTTTATAATAATCACACGGATACAAAGCCGAGAACAAAAGTGCAACTGCACAGAAGGATTAAGCACCCCTTTTAAACACATTTATGTTTATTCCATCACAAGTGTCTAGATCATGTATCATGCAGCCAAGCTTTTCGAAGCAATCTCAAACACATTCTCGGACAGCCCATTTGCAGACATTATCATCTCAAGTTGTGCCTGCAATGCATAATATTTTAGTTAGGAATTTGAATGATTAAAGCAGCAGCAGGCAATCAAAAGAGTCAGGTGTGGCAGCACATTAACTGATATTCGTCATTGGATTGACACGTCGAAGAAACAGCATATATTATAGCCAGTTACATCCTAGAGATGTTCAATGAAGCTTAAAATTGACAGATCACTTGATACAAGAGGACCAATTTCACTCAACCATCCCCTCACCCATTTGAATGCATCCATTAGGTGCAGATAGATCATCAATGTTGGAAAGGAAGGCAGAAATGGGCTTCATTCAAAAGGAGTACAACTGGGAAGGTTAAATTACCTATCCATTTCAATGTAGGGCGTAGACATTGATGATGATGGGTGAAAAGTAAATTCAGTTAGCACACACAAGGAGGTTCTCGTAAATGTTTCCTGTGGTACATTCCCATCAGAAGATCATTTCACACACCAGTACACATCTTCTAGACACCCACCATCTAGGTTAGCTGCCCTAATGGCCCTCCTGTTGTCAAATGCAGGGCATCTATCAAGATGCATCAAAATGAGGTGGTGGTGTGGGTCTTCACACAGGAATGGAGGAAAACTAAGCCCCATCTTTCACAGTACAATTACCTTATAGGGTATCAATTGGACAGCAGTTACATTGCCAAACGGGAATGGCACGTTACCCATACACCACTAGCAGAGTAGGGTGGGGCTGCTAAATTTAAAGAACATTGGGTAGAGTCATAGTTTAAAAACTCATTTTTGACTCAGCCGAGTCAACTTGACACACACAAAAAAAAAGAGTAACTTGTTAAAAACTCGGTTGTCCATCGAGTTTTGGCATGACTCAGAAGACTAGTTGAGTAACTCAGGCAAGTTGAGTTAATTTACTTGGTCATTTGGGATTTTCACGAGACATAAGTGTTAAGGAATATTTACAAGGGTAAAATGGGAAAATTAAAAGGTTATAAAAGCAAAGAACCTTAACCTGTATCTTTTGAGAGAGGGGAATAGAGAAGAAAAGATGAGAGATCAGAGGAAGGGCAAGGATATCATCGTTCTGTGGGTGCAGTTTTTTTAATCACTTTTCTATTATTTTCTTCTTATTTTTCAGTTTTTTAAGAAATAAATTCAAAACTAGATTATTTTTATTTTCTCTTTCATTGATTCTTCCATTTCACGTTGTTTTTTACCATTTAATTTTATAGATTATTAATCTTTGATTCCAGTGATGAACCCTAAAGTTTACCAAATCAGCTATAACTATGATTCCTTTAAGGGTAAAGTTTAACGACTATTTCAGTAACAAGTGATAATATTACTGCCACTAAGACTGGTTGAATATCCATACCCAAAGTGTGGATGCCATGAACCTATAACTAGCATTATGCATTTAAAGAGGATTTAATAAGATCCTAGCTAAGGGGAAATGGAAATATTGAAACAAACAGACGCAATAGTACCTTGGCAAGAGCTTGTCTGGTCTCATCATAGCGCCTCCATCTTGAGAAGGCTGAAACCATGCGGGAGGCAACCTGAAAACCATGCAGAAATGAGCAACCACAAGGGTTGTAAGTGATAACAAATTTGCTGAATAGGCACAGCCTTTTTATTGCAAACACACCTGTGGGTTTAGTTTATCAAGTTGCAACACAAGCTCTCCCAAGAATTTGTAGCCTGATCCATCTTTTGCATGGAAATTCACAGGAGATCCACAAAAGCCTCCTATGAGTGAGTATACCTTTTTTTTTAAAAAACACAGAGGATGGAGCTTTATCAGTAAAATTGCCAAAACGATAGAATTATAGTACCAGCTCAATTTTTTTAGTGATAATAAAGCACCAATTCAGTAACTCAGAAATGGTACGAGCCTAACAAAACTGCCATTAATACAATCAGCCTGCATTTGAATAAACCTTAAGTAAAATATTAAGAATGAATATTTCAGCAAACTTGGTGACTATCCAATCTATGGCATTTGGAGCATGGAAACCAGTAAAGACCGATGGAAACTTGTTCTCTGATTTTTTAAACGATCAATGTTAGCAATCAGCATATATAATGATTTGGAGTGAGAAGGGACGAAAAATGGCACCAACAATCACATATAAAGTTGATCTAACCACACAGAAAGTTGATCGAATTCCTTGTACGCTCTATATGCCAAACGGATTCCATCTATTCAGGAGAATGTCAAAACCATTTAGTATTTGGTTTGTGAACTTGGTGAAGGAAGAGTAAGGTCTCACCTTGTTCGGATTGCGCAGGTCAAATGCAGGATGTTTCAATAGTTTCTTCACATTCTCGGTATTTCCTGGAATGTCTGATGAGGCTTGTAGGGCAAACCATTTGTTTACAACCTGGAAAAAGGAACAAAAGGAGTTATGCAAATTTACAGAAGCTTTCATTTCCAAGACAAAACCTAAATACTGGATAGGAAGAACACAAAATATGACTAGACAATAGTTTTGATATCACTTGGTCTTTCCATTTTTTGGTAGGTCAGAAAATTCTTCTTTTGGTGATCAAGAAAGAGGTCTCTTACATTCCACAATGACAAGGAGCCACACTGCCAATGTGCAATTATTTGGTATGAAAATTCACAAAAAAAAAATCACCATTCACCAAAATGTCCCAGTTTCATTCACCTTGAGTTCATGGATACATATATATTAAAAAAGAAAAAAAAGAAAAAAGATACATCCGTGCTCCGAATAGCCACAACCCTCTTAAGGAAAAGGATTCATTAGACTTTATTAAACACTTATTTGTATTATCAGATGTATTTTTTTCTATTTCATTACTTATAGAGGTAGGGGTATTATTGCTACTATTATTATAGGAAAGGGCATTAAGTGTTTGGACCATCATTTCATAGTTATTCACAAGAAACAAACATCATGACACTTCTTCAAAACTGGCACAATTCAGATGCACTTTATCAAAGTGTCGAAGTCCATGTAATTTGGACAAGATTTGGCCTGGTTATGGATCTTTACTGATGATACATAAGACACTTCACAAGTCATAGAAACAATCAATCCAAACTACATCTTCGTCTGACTCTGAAAAGATACCTTGGAACATCAAGGGATAACAAAGGGAATTGGCAGCTTCTGAAATAATTTTATGTATTCTAGATAAGAAAAGTGAACAATAGTATCCAGGTACACCCAAGTAACCAATTCCAAATATTTCAAACATATATTCTAAGTCGCATGGATATAGGTGTGAGTCCCAAAAAAATTGGACACAGGGACAGAACACCATATTTGAATAAATTTAAATTTAAATTTTATTTTAAATAAAAATATGGTACGAAAATAACAATGACAGAAAACTAGTTTTACTCGGAAACAGTTAAAGTGGCAAACATATCAATATTTTAGTTAGGTTTTAAAAAGAAAGGAGTTGCAATACTTGGTCATCTTGGAAAACAATGTTAAAAAGTACTGGAAGAGTCCATGAAGAATGGGTGTGTGTCCAACACAGGTGAGACATCTCGAAGATCATGCGACATAGCAAATTTTCTTTTTTTTTTTGGAACCATCTTTATATTGGGAAACCAATGCATCTGAACTTTCCTCTGGATAGGTGATGTATACCAAAAGTGGCTCTGATCAAAACTATTTCAAGAGGAGACTGAATTAAGATGTTTTTTTATTAAGAAAATGAAATGGATTGAATCAAGTTCAATCACATCTATGGATATTCTTTTGGACCACCGTAAGGTGGGGCCCTTATATATAGAGGTACAAAAGCCATGAGAAATGATAAGAATTGAAGAAAAATGCATGGCAAAAGGGAAATGGTTAAGTGCAGGACAAGCACTGGTTCTTGGATAAGAGATGACTCACCAAAAAGTCATGCTCCCACTTCTTATAGAAGTCTGAAAGAACCTCACCACGAACTTCACTTGGATTTTGAGCTATTGCAGCTAGAGCTGCAAACTGGTCAGTCAAGTTTGTAGCAGACTTGTACTCAGAGAGTGCGAATTCGGCAATCTCTGGTTCTTCCAATAGAGCAAGATAGGCTATACGCAAAATGTAAGAACTGTCAGTACCCATTAAATAATTAAATATACAGCACGATCTTCAGGAACCATTTGAGTGCTGCTTTCCTAAAAGCACTCATGCATGTGGGACCCACGTGGAGGAATACCAAACCATTGCTTAGGAGAGGACAATGAACGGAGAATCTCCTCATAGGGGCTCAAGTTTCCATTCCATTTTAAATGTATATGGTCTAGGTAACAAGTTATATTCTGGAAGTTTTAACTATGCACATTCTGGCATTGATGTATTTTTACGGGTGGCAAAAGTATCCAAAAAGAGGTCCTCTGTGGGCCCACAGGGCAGTAAACCCAGGCTCCACAATGCTCAACAGTCTCCTGAAGGTTTTAGTGTGTTTGTATGCAACTGTATGGCGATGAAGTATGACCCATACCAAGAGCAACATTCTTTAGAGCACGCCTGGCCATGCTAGGATGGTTAAACACATAAGGTTCAGAGCTGCCTGTTGTTTTTGACCTGTAAGTATTAGAACTGCAAGTTAAAGATCATGATACACAAGGGGGGAGGTAAAAAGTAAAGAGATTAAGATTTTTAAATAAAAAATTAAGAAAGGAATCAATCTTTCATTGAGGCGTCTATAAAGGAAACATTACATAATTATCAAAAGGAACTCAGGTCATTTGACAAGGACCAGGTGAACTTTGGTAGACTAAGGATCATGCCCAGGCAATGCCCAATTGGTTAGCACAGATTCTTGACCCAGTACAGTTACAATAAGCCATAACAGACTGGGCACACAATTGGGCCTATTAGGGATACAGAAGCACTGACACGGTATAAAATGGGCCAGAGAACAAAAGCCCAAGGGAGTCGGCAAAGGGACTTAATCAATATCTTGTCATTTGGAAAAGGGAGATGCTACAGCTACACTTATGTCAAATTCTTATACCCTCAAGCTCATGTGGCAAATCACAATTGGTTGGCTTTCCAAAGTTAGTTAAGGTACCAATGGATTGACTTGCTACATCAGCAAAGGATATAAAAAGGTATGAATCCTTACATCAGGATTTTCAACATAGATAATTAAAATAACTTCTTATTAAGACATGTATTAATACCAGAACACTGGGATCCCTAAATTTGGTAAACAACGTCGTGTCTTACAAAGTTAAGCAATACTTCCAAGAATCAAGACCTTTGTTTGGAGTTTTTATTTTTTAAAAAAAATTAATACCATCCCAGGAAAAAAAAAAAGGGGAATAAATTGAACTACCGTGCTGAGAAGATCATTTTTCAGTTGAAGAGCGAGTTGCTTTCTGATGAAGGAGCGAACAGCATGAACAGGCATCAGGATCAGCAACTTCCATCATGTCCATGATCTCCCCCTCGCCAGGTAGAGTGATTGCCTTTGCGATAAATTCCTAAAATGTACATACAAAAAAAGCTGATTAACACTTAGAGACTGAAATAAAAATAAAATAGTCACAGATAGATGTAATCATTACCTTATCCAAGCTGGAGTCACAGAGTATACTTTTAACTCCATCTAAAAACTTTGGGTTCAAAGCCAAAGGCTTATTTTGTTGAAAATCGGCCACAAGGCTAAGCATCAGTTTCCTTGCCAATATTTGTCCTGCCTCCCAACTGACGCATGTACAGTCCAAAACCCATAACAGTAGCAGTAACCACAATCAATAATAGCAACAGTAACAACAACGACTGACAACAGCAACTGAACATACATGCTGTGTGAGTATGTAACTTTCAAATGATGGGTTCAAGTTATATAACCATTTCAAATAAATGAATAAATAAGAATGAGATGTGTCACAACAAAGTGGTACATATCAGCAAAATTTATAGTGGCACCAATCTTTAATAAGAGAATACCACTGAATTAGGTGTTCTTGACAAAAATAGTCAGTATTCCAGAATATGGCCTCATCAACTGTTTGGTTCATACTTAGAAAAACTTTGTACTCGTAATTTCCAAAGGTTTAATCCAACAGTTTGCCTGTAATGAGCAGGACCAACTAAGCAGATACCCCCATCAGAATGATATTCACCATTGGGTTGAAAACTGGAAAAATGGAATGCTTCAGCAAGTATTTTCCAAGGGGTCTGATCCAACAGTTTATCTACCAATGATGAACAAGACCCCCTATACAATTTTCCCTGGGGCAAATCATAGTTTCCAATGCATCTTGCTCTATATGGTCACAGAACTAATAACAACAACAACATGCAGAACTGTTCATTAACTTTGCATTTAAGAAATTTCACAAAGGACTTGTATTAAAATAGAGGAGCTACACATACTTGAGCAACATAAAATGTATGATTCTTCATTATTACCAGCACCAAAGACATCTAACTTCTACTTTTGCACTCATATCTAATAAGAAATATATGATTTCTTGATGGCCCCATTCCATATGTGAGAGGCACAGGTTATCCCACTTTTAATAGATCATAGTTTTACATGTGAGACCCGCCATCCTCAGTGATCAAGACAACTAATCCAGATTGGAGGACCATAAGTAACCAATTCTTGTGCATTTTCCTTGACCATCATGGTATCCCATCTAGGGCATGTTTCTGCTGTTTCCATGCTTAGGAAAGAGGAGAGGAAAACCAACTTTTCTATCCTCCCCCATAGGAAAGTGGTTTTCTTGAAAATAACCCTTTAGATAGGAAAATCTACTTTTTCTACATGTATCAATGCACATTTTCATTGAAAATCCCATCATTTGAAAACCACTTTGCTTTTGGAAAGAACTACCTAAGTCCTATTTTCTAAGAAAAACACAAAACATACCCATAATGAATACCTACACTCAGGGCACCCAGTCCAAGGATTATAACCATTTGATCAAAGATTTTAAAGGAATGCCTCATTAACAATGTCTCAATGGCTCATCGGTTCAATGCAATGGATTACTGGTAAAACAGCTCTCATCATGCACAGGAATTGAGCCTCGTGGGATTGTTTCCCAAGGTACATGATTAATGACTGATTATAACTTAAATAACAAGGGATTTAAATTGATCACAGCATTCGTCCTATAAGGTGAAGTTGGAAAAATGCGGAAAGTGCCAACATTATGCATCTGGTTGGTCCAACTTTGGATGGATAACAAGCAGCAACTAGCCTGGATGGAAAATCCACACATCCAGTGTTGAATTCTAATCCAAGACTGTCATTTGCACCCTTCTGTACTGTTCACTTTTTGGTAACCAGTTTGACAGTAAAGGTCATCTAAACAGTAAGATCTCTCCGGTTGATCAACAGTGCACAACCCAATCACACCTTATAAACAGTCCAAACTTGACCAACCCTAAAATCTAACTACAGCACAGCCATCAAGGCATTTTCTTTTCTTTTCATTTTTCTAAGATCAACCAGCCATCAAGGATTTTCCCAAAAAGTACTACACTTTATCAGATTAAGGTCTAGGATATAAAGCAGAAAGAACATATGAACAAGGTGTTTAACACTTATTTGATCGGGTCCCTAGAGGTGAACTTCATAAATTTTCCCGGAAAGCATTTTTCCATAGGCCATGATGAAAAAAAAAAAATCATTATCAGGAAAATCTGGCCATGAGAATCTAAATTCCTAGAAAATTTGTGCAAACAAACATAGGAAAATCTCTCTTTCCTATGAAAATCAAGTTTCTTGAGAAAATCTGTACAAACAAGCATGTTCTAAGAGATGCAACGAAAGAAAATATTCCACTTTTCAGGCAACACAGAAATTCTTCGGAGAACATACCGGTTGAACTCATCTGAATCATGGGCGAGCAGGAAAAACAAGTCATCATCGGTTAGGTCAGAATCCAGTCGGATAGGTGCACTATAACCCCGTAGCAAAGATGGAACCGGGCGCTCAGGTATATCAGAGAATACAAATTCTTCCTTCTCCTGCTCAGCATAAAAAAGAAAAAAAAGGTAAAGTAATGACATTCATATTGGTTTGTGAAATATTTCGACACCTGACAAAGTTAGAAATCACAATGAGATACGGAAAAAGGTATGCCTACAACTTCCTAATGTTTTTTCCCTCAATATCCAATATATTGGAGCTGTCAGTGGTGAGCTGTAAGATGAGCAATTTAGGCAAAAAAAAAGAGAACAAAACCCGGACCACATATCCGGTACTTGTCAGCAAAGAGACATGATCCCCACAAGACAATACAAGTCAGAAAAAAGACAATCAAGTCGAGCATTGGATCAAAAGGGATCCCCATGCATTGCACATATAGCACACATATGCAAAAGGTAGGTCACATTGAATCAGGGAGATCTTTGTTCCAGTGGCATCTTTGCAAATTAGGCTGAAATAAGGGACAATTTTAAAAAAAAAATTGTTTTATTATTATTATAACAGTGGAGCCTATCGATGGTGACGACGAGAGATTTATCAAACTGGTCAATGTTTGAATGCGCACCCTATCAAATATCACCTGAAGGGAATCAATCAAGCCCAGTAATCAAAGACCATGTTTTCAAAGGTCCATCTTTGAACTAATTGAATAGAATCTTCAAATAGCTAAAGACCAACTAAAAATGAAAATATTAAAAAATAATATTTTCTAGGTTTGATGCACCAAAAATGGAATTTAATATCCCTGATTAAAATTTTTGGAAAAGGTATTGTCACACCAAACACAGATTTTCCAAATTTGAGAATTACCAAATCTTCGAAGTTAGTATCTTAGAATTCAAAGTCATTAAAGATTAAAATTTTGTGAATTTTTCACAAAAATGTCAGTAAAGTTCCCATAGTTTTCAAGTTTGTTTATAGGTGGGGAGAGAAATTATAGAACACAAAAATAATTACAAAAACACTAAAAATACACCAGCATACAGAACCATACAAGACTAAGAGAAATGTACTGTATCAGATATACAGGTACACATGTATATGCAGATAAACCCACAGGTTCTAATGCAATGAAATCATGAATAATATACTTTTTGATGAACAAATCATGACTAATATATTGCTGAAAGGTTGCTGAGTTTTAGGACTCTTTAGATTTGAACAATGTCTAAGTTAAAGGGGGCTTTTCCATGCAACTCATTGGGCCATCAATAATAATCTATATCCTTGGAGGCTTGCAGATGCCATTTAGGAGATCTGAGACCACATTGCTAAGCATCACCATATCATTATTCACATTCATAGAGAATTCAACGAGTTCGCCAATTCTGTAGTGAGATCTAGGTGTTTGTCTTCAGCCACATTGCTTTTCTTTTTTGTTGTTTTTTATGCTTTCCCTTGGTCTGTTCTGGGAGGGGGAAGTCAGTCAGTGAGGGCTGTTTTGGTTCTGGTTTGCTCTGTTAGTTGCTTAGTTGTACTTCTCTTTGTTTTGGCTCTGAGCTTGACAAGCTTACTGAATAATCATTTTAACAAAACAGAATTTTACACATAAATCCTTAAAAGAAGAAGAAAGATCTAACGTAAAGACCATTATAGAAATCATCCCTGTCAATACCATGCGCAGCCAAGATAAGTGATACCATTAGAACTTGGCCATAAGGGTAGAATATTTATTACACATATTTAGGGTTTTCTCTACCAATATATAGAATTCATGAGTCCAGGAGATTTCTCAATGCTCTGAAATTAGCAGCAGTGTTAATTAATTTTGAAAATTACATACGACTTCTGATCCATTATCAGAGATGCTTCTATAAGATCATACCTTGAAGGGCATTTATCATCTGTTTTTTTTTTTTTTTCTTTTGCTCTTTTTTCTTTTTTCTTTTTAAAGGTGCAGACATTTATCATCTTCAGAAGATGAAACAGCAAGCATGGCAAGTTCTTGAAAAATTAGAACTACCTTTGTCACTCTAAGGATGGCCGTGGAGACTGGCTGCCCATTGCTTGTGACCGTTTCTAGCAATCCTTCATGATATACAGAGGAGAGAGGCATGTCCTTCCCACTTGAGTCAAGGAGACCGACAGCAACAGGTATAAACATAGGTTCTTTCACTGGTTGACCAGGCGAAGGTGGCACCTCTTGACTGGAAAAAAATCAAAATTCAGCTTAACTAATTAGTTTTTTTGTAAACTTACAGACAAAAATAAATAAATAGATACACACTCATAGACAAATAAATAAATAGATAGATATATACATTCACATAAACATGTGATACAAGAATGATAGGGAGGGATCCAAAAGTTGGAGGAAAAGGATAAAAAGGACATAATAGCTTGTGGAGAGACAGGATGATATAGTTTTGTGGCAGGGAAGAATGGAAAAGGGAAGGGGAACAAGGCAATGGTTCATCCAAAATCAATAGTTCAGAGATACTAACTGCAAATGTTTAAATACTGGCCCTATCATGGATGGAAGATTCCCCAAAACCACTAGTCTCCAATTCCATATTAAATGTGGACTTCAAAGCCATCAAGTAATGACATAGAATCATTTGATTCGTAGTATGACCTATCACATAAATAAGATCACCAGATGAGCAGCTTATATTAAAAAAAGATCCACCCTTTGCTTCATGGCACACAGGAATCTCTCTACTGAATATATGACTTTTTGAGTGACTACCAAAAGTATCATGTTTTATCATACCCCATAAATGTAACAGTAATTACATGCATGGCTAACAATTCTAGGAAAATAAATGCAACCTCCTAAATGCTCTAATTATGTCACAAAGAACATGCAGAACAGATGACACTGTAAAAAAGGGCCTTAGCAATACACAAATACATACCAGAACCTTAAAGAGTATGTGTGGGCTTCAGGATTGTAGGATGAAGTAACCTTCACACGAGGCGTTCCAGCTTGAGAGTACCTGTAAGTTATGATTCATCAGTCATAAAAACTCGTATTCAAGGAGACCTTGTAACTAGGGTCCGGATGCAGTTGGGTCACTGACTAATAGTGCCTATATTTACAATAGTTAGTCCACTATCAAGTTGGCCTGGAATGATTACAGATCACAGATGAACAGTAAAAATTGAGTATGTATCAGATTTTGGGCTGGTAAATCAATATAGTAATGAAGAAGGAAATAATTTACAGACTTTTTTTTTTGAAAGGTAAGGAAATAATTTACAGATTTAGGTGATGGGTTGTCCTTTGAAAGGGTGTTTTTTCAGGTTTTGAGCTTTTCTTACCCGCCTTTTTAGCTTCTTTTTTGTTTGAATCATCCTTTTGTTATCAATTAAGTTACCTTTCAAAAATATAATATATATAGCCCGAGCCCTACTGGCTGGAAAATTCAGGTTATGAAGCAGCAAGCTAGGGTCCAGAAGCCCAACACAATGTTCAGCTTAAGTACATAACATGAAAAGGGTGGGCCATATACCATAGTAAGAAGTTGGCCAGGTCCGCATCATTTGCATCTCGCATGGCAGCAAAGAAATCTTCACATGTGACTGCTTGTCCATCATGTCTTTTGAAATAAAGATCCATACCCTAAACCACAAAATATTTAGACAATATTTTCGTAAAAATCACAGAGCATATGGAAATTTAAACAATACAAAAAACTAACAATAATGATACGGAACACTAGGACAGCACACGAAAAAACAAGAACTGCAAGTAATGAATATGCAGAATGAAAGATAACATAGCTATCCACCCTATAGAAAGTGAATGGACACCAAACATTCAGATCATCAAGTGCTTGATCAAACTGAATCAATAATGTCAAACATGAAATTAGAACTGGAATATAACTGTCAGAGTAAATCCTAATTTAGTGTACCTGCACTATTTAAGTTTCATAGTATTTGATGTCATTTTATTCCAATATTTCAAATGAAAAAGTGAACCATTATAGTACTTCAACTTTTTATATAAGTAGAAGGGAGCTTAGTATCGTGTAGAAGGGTGTCGATCTGTCTAGGGTTCAGGTTTTCTCATGGTGTGTACTTAAGGGTAGAGTGTTAACTAGGAGGGCAGTTTCGTAGAAGGGTCATGATGGCAGAAGGGATATATCTTTCCTGTGCTTTGTGTTGACTAGTTGAGGAAGACACAGATCATATTTTTTGTGGCTGTAGTAGCTACAGAGATCTTTTTCTTTTTTTTTGAGACAGTAACAAATGAATTCATTAAAATTTCGAAGAAAGTACGTTTCAAAAAAAAAAACGAAGAAAGTGTACATGAGAAGGGTCCAAGTATAAAAGGATTATACCAGGAACCTAGGAGAAAACAGAGGAACAATAACAAAAGCATAAAACAAAAGAAAGGAGAGGATGAATAGACTTTCGAGGTAGCCTGTTGGACATTATGTTCTTGGTTATAAATTAGTAAAGAGTGCAGGGGAGTTTCTTTAGTAGAGTACTAACTCTCATGGGAAGGTTGCATCCTCCTCTGATTGGTTGCCTTAGCGTAGATGGGGCAGCTAGGGGCCAACCATGGCCAGTGGGTATTGGGGGTGTAGGCGAATAGGCCTTTTCACAGGGTCAATGGGGGATAGAGATTCAAGAGAGCCCTTCTTTTCGGGTCAAGACACAGATTTAGTAAGTTTGTCATTGAGGGGGATTAGTTCTCAGATAAGCGTCAACTTTTGACATTTTAGGAGGACAGCTAATGGGGCGACAGACTGTCTCGCTAAGCTAGGAGTGGAGAGAAGTCAGATCTGTAATATTTATGCAATGGGGTTTTTAACTCGTATTCTGGTGGAGCCTTTGTTTGTATTCTAGTCTTTCTAGCTTTGGGTGGCATGTCTCTCATACCTTACCCTACTATTCTATACTTCTTTATTCTTTTAATATTTTTATGTTGTTAATGTTCAAAAAAATTCTATCAAGTAGTCAAGTGCTTCACCTTTCGGAACCCTGATTTCCCAAGCATGGTTTTGTACATCCTCACAACTTCCGCACCCTGTAAGATGAAAAATAGAATTAATTTAAAAATAACACATAAAGATAACATTCTGTCACATGGAGAGAGAGAGGGGGAGCATTCAATGTGAGAAAACACAAACCTTCTCATACACCTGCAATCGGCAAACAAATAAATAATCTATTAGACATTTAGAAAAAAAAAAAAAAAAGGAATTTCAAAAAGGACAAACTAAAAACGAAAGTAATGATAAACATGAGGAACATACCGTCACTGCATGTTGAAATTCAAACATGCCGCCAAGCAGGAGATTTAGCAATATTCACATAAAGGCCCAAGTAAACATGTTAACATTAAAGACACAAATAGCTTCCAGGAAAACATTTACTACAAAATGAACTACTGCTTTGAAGTTTCGACCATCACCAATCAAAATTAGAAGAAAAATAACTATTCACCTGTATAGAAGTTGTCCATCTGTTAAAAACAAAATAAGACTACAAGTTAGTGACGCTCAATAAAGCATTAGAACCTAACATGAACCACGAGAACAACAACAAAAAATAGATTTTCTTTTTGGTTGTAATCAAAAGTTAATACCTACCTTAATATATGAATGAGGCCGAACTGGATGAGCCATTGGACCAGCATCCTGGAAAGAAAAGTAAGCATTCGCCAGACGGAATTATTATAGAATACCAACCAGAAGCATGGAAGTTCTACTGATTTTTTTATTTATTTGTCAAACCCCAATATAAGAGATGGAGCTTGCCTCATGGTAATGTAAGCCCTCCATCAAAGAGCTCCATCCCTTTAACAAACAATGCACAGATGGCCATCTTAAACATCTAAGAGGTAAATCACCGAACCCTCATCTTGGATGTCTATGTAATACCCTGCCCCATAAAGTCTCACATTGCTAGTAGCATTAGAAATTCTCTGGTATATAAGTAATAGCCTTCCTCCTTCTAGCATAAGGTCTTTTGGGAGTAACAATGGGTTGGCTCGCCAATTGAAAGCTGTGCGGGGCGTATGTGAGGCCCAGAGCGGACAATATCATGCTAGCGGGACAGATCGTTACAAATGGTATTAGAGTATGGTTAAACTCTCTGTCTGAGGGTGTGGACTTAGTTGTTATGTGCAGAGCCGGGGACGGCTCTGTCTTTAAGGGGGGTAGATTGTAATACCCTGCCCCAAAAAGTCCCACATTGCTAGTTGTATTGGAAATTCCCTGGTTTATAACTAGTAGCCTTCCTCTTTCTAGCATAAGGCCTTTTGGGAGCAACAATGGGTTGACTCGCCAATTGAAAGCCGTGCGGGCCGTGTATAGGCCCAAAGCGGACAATATTGTGCTAGCGGGACGGGTCATTACAATCTATGCATTAACATGTCCCCTAAATGCATGAAGCTATACTGGAGGCTTCAAATGGAAAATTATAGCAAGTGGTCCATACTAAATCCAATAAGTGAATGTTAAGGTATCTCCATGATCCCATCCACAATAGAATCAACCATATGAAAATGTGGATCACCAAAATGCTACATCATATTGGCTCAAGCTGCTTTAACAAACATCAAATATTTCCTCTGATGATATATCTGCTTTTATCAGTATAGTAACTCTTGTCAAGAAATATACTTCTAAACAGTACTAAGTATAGAGCTATGGGAAAAACAAAGAAACAATAAACAAATGTAAGTAAAAATATGTAGAGGGTTACCTGAGGAAATTGGTAACTGCGAAGCTTCGAAACATCTGCAATGCGTTTAACTGTACGACTGCCCATGTCAGATGAGAATTCCTGCCAATATCAATGCTGAATTATGGATTTTAAACATGTAAACACAAAAGAGGTCTTATCATTATGGAATGAACATCTTTAAAACAATATCAAAAAAGAATAAAGTGTCATCACCTGATCTCTGAAGACTGTGAGACCTTCCTTCAGGCTGAGCTGGAACCAGTCACGGCATGTAACCCTGAAAAGTTCCATATAGCCACTTAACTCAACTTGACAAGAACTTTTTAAAAAACAAATCAAAATGAGGATGTCATGGTTTAAGATGAAAACATCCTGGAATAAAAATAGGTTTCCACTGTTTTAGTTTGTACATAGTGTGGAACACATTTCAATCATGTGGAGCCCAAGTGAATTACATGATGGACCCCACCATACATGACCAATGCAACAAAAATCTATCAGAAGAATCACAAAATTCAACAGGCGGTATGCAAATAGACACAATATATAAAATACACCAGTTGGCATTGAACATAAGATATGAAGGCCACATATTGAACAGTCAGGAAATTATTACTTTCAATTAGCAAATAATATAAATATTTTCGACAATTGAACCAATGACTCACTAATGCATACCAAAGACCCAAGAAAATCACTACATATTCTCTCCCACTAATTCAGGCTTTATGTAAATTCACAACACCCACCAGATTCCATATCAATGACTAAAACTTGGCACAGTTTAAACACTTGAGCAGGAAAGATCACAAAATTGAGGACATAGCAGCTCTTCAATAGATGCATACACGCATACTCTATGGATTAGGTTGTCCCAATGGATTTTGAGGCCTGCATCCTCCATGGGCTGATACCCTTCCTTATTTAGTCCAATCAAGAGAAGCAAATCATCAGACCATGTTTGGCAACATTACATTAAAGCCCAGCCTCAAACAAGTACAGGATAAGCCTGCCTCAAGTAATTAAATATGGACTAAATCTAATCTTCAATGAATACAGAACCAAGTAATTGAAGTATTGTGCCCAGTCTCTTCCAAAAAAGTCTTTCACAACTATCCCCTGAGGCCCAGACCTGAATTCCAGTCATTAAATATAAACAAGGTGAGCTCCATCTGACCCAGACCTGGTCCAAACCCAACCACTTGCTACCAATGAACAGAGAAGGAAAACCCACAAAAGCATGGACCTCATACAAACATAATGGAAACCATTAATTGCTGTTAAATAACAGATCTTTTTCGATCAGCTGTAAAATAATTAGTGGTAAAATGAGGGACAGTGCATACCGGTTCCCAGTCCAATTGTGGAAATACTGCAAGCAGGTTAGAAGCCACATCAGAATGAATTCACAATCATCAAAATTAAAGCAGGTAAAATCAAAGCTTTAAAAGAACAAAATAAGCTTGAAATAGATCTTACCTCGTGTCCAATAACTCCTAATATTGCAGCATAATCTGCATCTGTAGCAGTCTCAGGAGATGCCAAGACAAGCTTTGAATTGAAAATCTGTACAGGGATTTGAACAAAAACTTCAGGAAATCATTTGGAACAACAAAGATGAAAGGTCAACAATCAAAAGTATGAACTGAATATGGAAGAAAATGTTGAGTGAGGATTATGGAGATCTATTGGAGTAGAATGTTCGGCAACAAAGAAATGATAAGCAATGTTATTTGCACTGCATATTTGAATTGCTAAGATGAACGTACATGGATAGAATGAAAAACGAAGGCCTATCAGTGCTTTATGGGTCGTTCTAATTGAAGAGGAATGAAGGAATGCCATTTACGATAGTTTGGGCATGAACATGTGAACAACGAACCTAAGGCTTAGGGTACATGGTGGAGGCCAATGAAGGAACTTTGCTTGGGAATTAAAATGAGAATGAGAAAAGGCCCATGAGGACATGTAATTGAGTAGAAGCAACATCTTAGGATGTGTAGTGAAGGAGTATATAACGAATAGGGCAGGATAGATTAATAAACTGTCCTCAAATAGATGGGCAAGGGTTTGACAGTAATGAAGATGATGCCAACCATGATTACGATAAATTGAAGATACATAGATACTGCACCTGTCATAAGGTGATTTAGGCAGAGAGGCAAAGACCAGAAATAGCCTCAGTGTGACACCCAAAGGATTACAACTGTACTAGGAGAAACCTAAAAACTAGGATTGATGTGGTGAGTAAAGGGGAAAAATATTTCTAATGATGCTGAGTGGATAAGTAAAACTTGGAAAAACAATCCTAGACAGGCGAATATTGGCTTTGGTGATGATAATATTGAAAATGACTAAGTTGCATGAGTATGGGTACATGTGTTGGTGTCCAACATGGGTACGAGGTGTCGGACATGGCAACCACAAAAAAATAGGACATGGAGAACGGTACCATATTTAAATAAAATGAAATCTAAGTCTAAATGAGAATCAGGTGTGAAAATAACAGCAATAGAAAATAATATACTAGTTTTAATTTGAACAATCTAAATGTTTAACGAAAAACTAGTATGTTATTTTCTAATGGTGTTATTTTCTCACCTTATTTTCCTTTAATATTACACTTAGATTTAATTTTGAAGAACTCGTAAAGCAGACCCCAAGTAGATGGGATACTGACCTTTAATGATGGTGATGATGACAACGACGACTTTAAACATTTAGGTGACAAAGGTTTTAAAAGGGGACATGTGTTGTAATATTTTATCCATCTTAGAAAATAATCTTAAAAGGCACAGAAATAGTCCATGAATAATGCCATCTAACAAGCTCTTGTTCTCCATGGCACCCCTGCACCAAAATAGTCCATGAATAATGCCATTCTTAAAAGGCACTCGAACCTGGTGCAGTAGGTAGTTATGATGATAATGCCGATCTAACAAGAGAGAGGGGAGAGAGAGAGAGAGAGAGAGAGAGGAAACGCTTACGTTTAAGCTCTTGTTCTCCATGGCACCCCTGTAATTAATTAAGCAACAAACTTATCAAATATAATAGAATGCTAAAGAAACAGTAATGGTAAGCAGTCATACTAGTAGTGAGCTGTGACAGTGTTCATCTAAGCAGTGACAGTTTGTAGCAGTAAAAGTAATGGTAACACTAGCAGAGGCAGTAGCAGCAGCAGCAATAACAGTTATACTAACAATTTTAATGGAAGTGGTAGCAGCAGTAGTCATAGTAGTTGTAGTTGTAATCATAGTCAAGGTAGTTTATAGTCAAGTAACAGCTTACATGTTAAAATCTGGAACAGCAACAATGTTAAAGAGATCAAGATCGTATTCAAGTCCAAAAACCTGTTTCCAATGTCAAAAGATAGAAAGAAATGCTTCAGAATCTTTTCGTCAAACCTCTTTTTCTTTGAAAATGAACAGACTATCAGGACAGGCACCAACCTCCTCATCCCACTTCATGGCAGCCTTAAGGGAATCCATGGCATGGACTGTCTTTGGTAAATCTTGTGCTGGGGTCCAGATCCTAAGGGACACCTTCCTTCCAGAACATGTCACAAAAGTGTCATCTCTGCTCTCTAGCTGTCCAGCAACCAATGCAAATAAGTAGCAGGGCTTCTTGAAAGGGTCCTCCCACAGAGCATAGTGCCTGCCACCCTGCAGCAGCAAGCAGAAAATTGAAGGCATCATTAACGGCTGAAAAGAAATGGTAGATTCAAGCCTGATGAAGATCTAAACCCACACAATGAAGTGAATGACTAGTATAGATGAAAGCAAGGGGAGAGTGCATTCATGGCATGGCACCATTCGGAATATTGATTTCAATTGCTGGTGCATTTGTAAGCATACTTTTTCAAGAGAAGTAAAGGGATGAAAATTCAACTACATTTGGAAATTGACTACTGCATGTACCCCAAATTGCAGCAGAGAAATCAGAAACAACACTAGAAGGATACTTTTCTGCTGCCATTTCCAGAAAGCCCATCATCACCACTAACTGCTAATGATGATTTTTGGGCAGGAAAAGATAGAAAAAAAAAAAAACGGTAAAAATTATAGTTCCAAAACAATTAATATTCCAAGAAAAAACACAAATTCATGATGGAACAAATAAATGACCATCATCCAATTTAATAAGATATTTGTAAATAAAAATAATTTCCTTCTACATCTATGATGTAGCAAAATCTTGTTATAATTTTATTCTGTGACCAATGTTGTCAACTCTCAAATCGTATCGTGAATCGCTGTAGAGGTGTGAATCGTGAATCGTAAATCATAGAATCGTAAGATTCATAATATATTTTTTAATTATTATTTATACTATAATTACATATAACATGACAGAGAATAATAAAATAATTTTTCAATTCACAAAAAATTCTAAAAGCCACATCCACAAATTTGACATTTATCATCCATCGTAAATAACCATCCATAAAAATGATATAAAAATATATTAATATGAGATTTAAATATAAATTTAAGTACAGATAAATTTAAGAAATTAGTAAAAAACTCAACAACGTTTAAAATTTTAAATAATCATTAATAACAGCCATCAAATATTTTTTTTTAAATTAGAACTATTTATTTTTTAAATAGATAAAAAAGATGGAGCATAGAAAAAGAAAATTAGTTTGTCGTTAAAAACTAATAAGAAATTAAGAACAAAAAAAATATTAATAAGAAACTAGAAAGAATACTTCTCATCTTATTAATAATCCGTTAATAAAGAAAAAAACCCAGAAACAGGGCTTGCTGACGGCAACACTTACATACAATATTTTTTTTCAAATTGTTATTTTTTTAGCAGGCTATTAACAATATGAAAATTATTATTTTCTTTAATTAAAATAGATTTTATTTATAAAATCAATAAACGAAATAAGCTTGGCCGGCAAAACTATAGAAATAAAATCTCGCAGGTCCTCAGTAAGTTAAAGTATGATATGCGATGGAATATGTTTGGGGTTTAGCAAATGAAACAAGTGAATAAAAACAGAAGCAAAAACGAAAACCAATATGCAAGAAGGCTAATGAAAAAAAAAAAAAAAATCAATTGCATATGACAGCGGCAACACTGAGAAGCAACAGAAAACGAAGACAAAGAAAAAGAAAGAGGAAAGGGGATTATGAAATAGAGAAGGACTAGAAGATGAAAACTTCCCTTCGGTAACATCTTTCCTTCTTTCAGCATTTCCTTTCTTCCATTTGAATCGTAACCCATTTGAATTGCAAATACGAGTCGAGTCGACCCGTAAGATTTTGGCCTATTTCCGATTTCCCTATGCGAGTCGACTCGTTTAAGATACCGAGTCGAGTTGACTCGCGACTCATGCGATTTTGACAATATTGTCTGTGATGGTCTCTTTCAATAAGGCATGCTATGGTCAATTAGATACATCTACTCTCTGGTCTATCATTTTCTTTTTCTTTCCTTTACTCTATTGTAGGCTCACTTATTATAAATTGGATACATCTACATACAACCATATCCATTCCGTTAAAATTTTTCAGATCATACATAATAAATTAACCCCATCAACTTAAACCATGTAATGATAGCATAAACTAAGAAACTATTGAGTTCCATACAATGAATTAGAACATTACTCTTTAATAGTAATAGCAACAGAGACATGAAACTGACCTCAAGTTCACCTTGCTCTATAAATTTCCGTTAGATAACAACACTGGGTATAGGGCTTTATCAGCTTCAACCCAACAAGTATATTTTGCCATGACATCAGGTCGGTCCTGGAAACAATGTGCCATGTCAATATGCACTTCATATGCAAATAGTGTACATAAGAAGAACAATCCAAAGTGATTTCACACATTGGATTAAAAATCAAATGCAAATATGTGAGAAAAGCATAAGGCCACTGATTTTAATTAGTGGGCCATAAGTTGGAGACAAGTTTGCTAGAGATCAGAATTGCTCGAGGTGGGCCAGACATGGATAGACCACGTTCATGTCTCCCCTAAAACAAGATTCCAATAATTCTATCAATGGAGAGTTCAAAGTTAAAAGATAGATTTGCAATAATTTACAAAAAGTACATTCGACTCCATTTGTCAATACTTTAGAATCACTTTGGAAAAGGTCTAACCAAGGCATATCCATGAGAGGCTTGCAACCAAAACCCCTTATGACACCAGCACAGTAGTATTACCAGGCCCCAGCCTCAGACTTTAAGTCTTGCAGAATATCTCTACATTGTTTTCTACAGCATAAATTCAAGGTCCTCGAGAACAGACCTGATAAAAAGTGATTTTTCTGAAACCTTCCGCTTCACATTGTGTACAAAAGTTCCCAGAGGATTTATACAGACCCTGCAATAAAGGTGGCTATTATGTAACACTTATTAATCAGACACTTGCAAGGAAATCTGAGATATTAGAAGAAGCTTCACCTCCAATGATGTATTATTTTGAGGATATATTTCAGTAACAATCTCCAGCAAAAATGTGCCAAGAGGGGGTGAGGACAAGGTCAAATGACGCGCATCCAAATGGAAATCTTCTTTCTGAAGCATAAACAGTCAAAGTATTAAAACAATGAATAAACAGCATATAATGAAGAATAAGGATCTATACTTAAGATCTGGTTATTGCTTTGAATCGATAGCTTAATGGTATTCTAATTGGTACCTTGTGAGCATTCATATCTGCATTGAACAGAAGCTAAAATTGGAAAAAGCTAAGAAACAGGATTAGAAATACATGATTACAGGCTACGACTCAATTTTAGGTCCAAACCCTAATTCAATCACAATGAAAAGAAGGGAAAAGAAAAGGCCATCTCAACTTCATCAAATCACCTACCATCTAATCATAGGGTCAACCACAAATTAGGTTTTCCCAGTAAACGATAGAAATCAGTAAAATCACTACAAATATTAGAAATTACAAACTTTTATTAAACTGATAACTGTAATGGCATCCTCTTACATGTGGAATTTGAATGTCATCAGTAGTCACCTTAGATGTGCTTACTTTTGGGTCTTCAGATCATTTTGGGAGGCCCATCATGGACCAAGAATGTGATGTAATTATCCTAATCGTCCAATCAATGAGCAATAAATAACTATCTGCAGTCAAACCTTCAATATGGATGATCCGACATGAAGAATGTTGTGATCATCATAAATCTCACTCACTTAGAGGGACTACAGGAAGGTCAACTTGATACTAGTCAAAGATACATACTAGATGCAACATCCTTAGATGCATGCCTAGGTGGTCCCATATCATGCCTAGTTGCACCTAGCTGAACCTAGGGTTACAGCCTTAGCTTGATTTTATGAGTCATTATGGATATTTTGTTGATTTCGATGAACAACATTGCATTTCATAAGGATTAGTAGCATAACGAACAGTAAGGATGGAAGTGGTTGGGACATGTGGATCCACTTACAAAGAATCCGAAGTGGTGATAAAACTCTATGCACACACTTAGATGCATGTATTCATCAGATTTTGACATTTTAAAAATGTTGGACCCATGTGATAGGATCCAGGATAGTAAAATATTTTAGGGATATTTTGGTAATTTGGAATTTATTTTCTTATTTGTATTTTCCAAATATTATCATTTTCATTTTGGGTTGTGACACTAAGCCTGTTTATAGGCTGAATGAATATTGAAATGGCAAAGAAGAGGTTTGCCACAAACAACCCTTTGGCCAGGAGGCTGGTTTCTCCTCGAATTAAAATCAGGGAGATGATTTCCCCTCAAATTGAAATCCCTATCCCCCGTTTTCTTCAATTTTCCATTATTATTTTATTTGGGTTCTTATCAGTTATCACCATGGTTGGGTGAATCAAATGAAAAGTACTTGATTAGAGGGTATATGAAAAGTTCAATGTGCCTCAACCATTTCACATATCCCATGTGAGTCGAACAATTTGATATAATTTGAGTATTAACATGCCTACAAACATGTGAGTACATACATATATATAGATTCAACATACACACACACACACACACACACACACGTGTATATATATACATATATATATTTGGCTGAAAGGTTTGGGTTCTTCCTAAGTGGGACCTACATCTCACAACGGCTGCCATCCTTACCATTAGGATGACAACATGGGACCAATTCTCTTCTAGAATATCTTAGACAGTATACCAAGCAAAATTAGGCTCGTGTCTATTCATACTTTCTTGTCGTTAACGTCAACCTGTGCCATCAATGTAATTATTATTTTTGAATTTTTTTTTTTTTTTTGAAAATCCATCAATGTAGTTATTAATGTGTGAAAAAAGAATTGCATATAATTTTACTTTAGTAGGGATTACTTGGTGTGATTCAAGACCAAAGTAGGGAGGTAAGAGTTAAAAGGAAAGTACATAGAAGAAAAGAGTTTCTAAAGTTGCATCGAGGGTTCATTTAGAAAAGCTCAAACACTAGATCTTTTTTTAATGGTAATGTGACTTGAACCTCTAGCACTCTAGGTTCAAGACCTATAGGTGCCAGATGAGTTTAGCCAATATGAAAAAAAAAAATTGTCAAATCCAATTGTGACTACCAACCTCAAATTGATGGGATAAATGGCTCCAACGGTGATAAGGATGAATGTAACGTGACTTGAACCTATAACTTTTATAATTGCAACAGTGAGCACTCACACTAATTGTGCTACAAGCTCTTGTCAAAATAAAAATGCAAACACTTGGTATGAAAGCAATATTTCTACTTTCTTTTCTTTGTATTTAAGATTTTTTTCTGTCCTAAATTTTTAACTATTGTCAAATTGAGTCTCTTGAAACTCAAAGGGAGCCTTTGATCCAACCTGACTCAGCTATCCAGGTGGTCAAGTATGTCCACTTGATTTGGCTGTGCATGTTTTTAGACAATGATTTGGAACTACTTTTATTCTTTCATTGATCAGAAAATCAAGTCCTACCTTTTAAAAAAAAAAATTAATGTCCTACTTTTTTCTCATGAAACCATGATATATCTTCCATATAACTTTAGATTAAGTGTAATTCATGTTTCATTTAAAACTAGGTATCATCGTCATTAAACTGCCCCACTTCGCAACAAATGTTAAGATTTTGCACCTTAACAATAACAAAAAAGAAACAATTGTCAAGGATAATACACTGACAACCTCTAATGTTACTTGCTACTTGAAAATTCAATTAAAACAGGGAAAATTATAAATTTCTATGAAGATACTAATCTATAAGTATAAATACATATACCCACAGCTGAAGACTGTAATAGGCAAAGGAATAAAAAAGAACCTTCGTGAGATATGATTGAAAATAGTAAATGGACCAATAGATATGACAGAAGAAAAGAATGACAGGACATTTTATCAGTTTGACATTGTGAGCCATGAATGGTAGATATCTATGCCTAAAATGGATCAACAACTCTTGGAGAACACTTCCTTTAAAAGCAAAGATAGCCAGGCCCAATCCAATCAGGACAGAGCTGATATTGAGGCTTATGAACTGGTTGCTCTCACGAAAAAGGAGATAAGGATACCACACTCATCGCGGAAGATATGGACTCTTGTTTACCTTGATCAGTTATCTGGATTACTTTCTTCTATACTTTTTCATGTAGAAGATAAGAACTCTTGTTTACCTTAATCACCTCATCTGGATTAAGTTTTGCTAGCCATGTTTCTTGTCCTATACTTTTTCTTCTTCTTCTTCTTCTTCTTTTTTTTTTTTTGTGTGTGGTGTGTGGGTGCGATGGCCCGCACCTGTTGTGAAGTGTACGAAGTTCACACTGTCATCGTGGCACACAGTCACAAGGGTGCATGGAGATAGTTTGAGGAACCATGGGATGGGAGGAGAGATCCATCTGTGGCTGTGTATTTGAGGAGAGAAGATTCGCTAGGGAGGGTGAGTTTAACACAAGTCCCAGATCGCCTCCTAAGATCTTTTATAAGCTAATGCCTCCTCCCCTCTAACACAAGGCCTTTTGGGTGCATGTGTACACTATGCACCACTAGCAAAGTCGTGCTAGCCCAAAGTTTAGGCCCAAAGCGGACAATATTATGCTAGGCAGGACATGGTTCGTTATAAAATGGTATCAGAGTAGGGTTCAACTCTCGGACCAGGAGTGGGAAGATGAGAGTATCAAAGTCGAGGACAACTCTGGCCTAAGGGAGTGGGATTGTGATGGCCCGCACCTATTGTGAAGCGTAGAAGTTCACGCTGTGATCGTGGCACGTAGTCACAAGGGTGCGTGGAGATAGTTTGAGGACCCATGGGATGGGAGGAGAGACCCCTCTGTGGGCATGTATTTGAGGAGAGAAATTCTCCAGGGAGGGCAAGTTTAACAGCGTCCCACATCGCCTAGGCATTGCCTCCTAGGGTGGTTTATAAGCTAATGCCTCATCCCCTCTAGCACAAGACCATTTGGGTGCATGTGTGACAGATGTGCACCATTGCAAAGTCAGTGCGTACCAAGAGTTTAGGCCCAAAGTGGACAATATTGTGCTTAAACGGGACAGATCGTTACAGTGGGTGGGGTGGGGAAGATGCAGATATTTTGGGTGAGATGATAGCACTAGGTCAGGTTTGATTCTTTATGGGGGAAATAGAGATTCTGCCTAACTGTGATTTTTTTTTTTAAGGGGACAATTCTCTGTTGTAACTATAATTCCTCAAATTGACGAGTACTAACATTGCCATGAAGTGCCACAGATAAATGAAGGAACCATGCATATAAACTGAAGCAACAACTGTAACCACAAATCCAAGTGCATGACCTAGTAAAATTCTACCTTTAGTTCTGCACCATTTATTTTAATTGATAACAGCTTAAGATCTTGTCCATGCCAGAATCAAAGGGCAGGAAACTCCTGTAACACAACAATACAACAGTCAGAAAGATCACTTGAAATAGCAAAACACAAGACATCAGATGAACAAGCAACCATAAAGAATAATGAAAAAGAACTGCATGAACAATGTAAGTATACCACAGAGACATCAATTATTAAGCTCAAAAGAAGAACAACAAGAATTACCATAAACAAGCCTTGAATGTACAAGAGTAAAATATTTTTGCTAAACCAAGTATGAAAGAACTTCAAGAGTGTTTCAGATCCTTATAGAATCCTCAGATTTAAAGTCATTAATGGTTAGAATCCAATAGGCTTTGCCTCAGCATTAATGCACCCTTAAGAAAGAAGTTGAGCGTGACCATATAAGTTTTTCAATGGCCTAAATGGTGGATCAGCCAGTTCATTTTAATATGTAGGAGTGCAAAAAGGTAAAATAAAATGGGTTTTAGGGACCAGCTCACCATAGGCCAACTTTTCAAGTCTATGATCCATGTTTCTGGTTCACATTCCATTTCAGTACCCAATTCAGAGGGTGTTCGGTACAAATTGGACTATGTAAAGCGCAACCAAACCAATCATATACACATACACACATTGTGGTAATAGAAATTATAAACAGTTTGTTTTCTCTTTTTTTAGAAGGGAGGGGGATGCTAATGTGATACAAACCCATAACAATTAAGATTGCACAGTAAGAACTTGTCAAAAAAAAAAAGTAATTAGCATTTTTTCAAGGATGATAGCATGACTACAAACTCAAAATACAACAGTGAACACCTTTTGATTGTGCTAAAGGCTTTGTCAACTATTGGTGTAAGATGAAACTCAAAATAGGTCGTATGATTCCTTCAATATGGAACTCAACCCCAAAAACTAAAGAGCATAGAACCCCACACACGAGAGAGGGAGAGAGTGAGAGAGACTGCAACTAAACCTGATACATTCCAAATGCAAGATGGTTGAAGAACATCACTCCAAAAAAAAGATGGTCGAACAACCATAATCTAGTTTGTCCTAGTCCAGAGCCCCAAAAGTAGAATTTAGGACTAAGCTAGCAACAATGCAACCTTAAACTGACTATTTGCATCCCCACAAATTCAATATAGGGACAACAACCATCCAATGAGGGCGATGTCAGATAAATGGTCAGGAATTCTAGGACAGAAGCATCAGCCTTAAATGTACGATGTATGGGTAGTACTGTGCAGACATGCATATTCTTCGGTCAAGAATCAGGAAATGAATACATCCCATGATTATTCTAATATCATAGCCAACAAAATAAAAACTTAACAAAGAAATCCAGTGGAAAATAAATCCCAGATTTATCATCATCTTCATGGATCTATAAAGTAAATACATAGAGGATTCCATATAAGATCATCTTACAAAATGATGTGTAGTTACCTTGAACTCTGGGGTAAACCGTTATTTTAGAATGGACGATTGTCTTGTCCTCACCCAACAAAAATTTCAAAGCCACCTGGTGCAGTACAAGAAATTCAAAAGAATCAATCAAAAGGATAAGGAGTTCAACTGCAACATGTGAAATAGCATTATATTGATTCAAGGATGATAATGAAACAATGGTAGAAAGCTTTTTTTTCTTTGCAGTAGGATAAGCAGGCAGAGAAGTTTTAACCCTTGACCACAAGGTCGCATACTTCAGACAAAAGGCTTAGCTTCAATACTAAAAATCAACTGTTCCAAATAAACAAGGTTTAGTGACTTACCTAAGATAACAGATACCTAAAGCGTGGAGAGAGTAAGTACATATTTTCTCTCTCTCCAAAAAGCCATAAATTTTAGATACAGAACAATCAGAAGGAGGCAAATATAAGACAGGTCAAATGCAAACTACCTGAAAGACCTAAAACGAAAACTGTAGTGGACCATACAGATTATCAAAGTCATTTCAGTAGAATAACAAAGAAAGCATAGAAGAGGTACTCGAAAAACCTCATACACACAGAATGGCCTTTCATCCCTCTTTTTTTTGTGAGTAGTGGAACAGCCTTTATCCCTCCTAAATGATAGTCTACATGAAGAGTTAGAGTACTCTGTTGACACAAAGGGCTATTCTCTTCCTGCCTTTTATTCCCTGCAACTTATCATCAACTAACTTCATTTTATTTTTATTTTTTAAGAGGTACTAGCTTCATTTTTAAACAAATGAAATCTGTGCAAAATATCTAAGCCAGTCACACGGCTGGGCGCATTTCATAAAATAGCACTCATTTTTCAATCTCATTGTGAGACTTTTAGGGAAGACAATGGTTCTTTGAGTAATAGTTAACTGAAGTTCTACTAACAGCCCTCTATTTTATTTTATTTTATGTTTTTTTCAGGTGAACTGATCAAAAATTCTATTTAGTAGTGTACCAGGTCATTAAGTGATCAAAATTGTTAGGCAATAACCATTCCATAATTACTATTCAAAAAAAAATAACCATTCCATAATTGGACCCACTATAAAAGCAGCAGATGTGTTGTACATGCATGCTGTATACAAGTACAGAGTCATTAATGAGTACAGGGTGTATACATCTTATTTTAATGTACATGAGAAACCTTCTAATGATTAGTGTCCACGGGGAATGTTAAGAGAAACTAACAGAAAAATCTCCTTTTTTTCTGTTTAGTAACTAGCAGTGCAATAAAGTTGCATAATGAATGCTTCAATATGCTCTTGGCCAACACAAGAACACATGCACACCAACAAACATGCATGTGCACATGCATGGACGCACACATGCACAGACACATCTCACTTTGATGTTGTAAAATGCACCTTACCACCCACCCACAGACATGACTGCGTGCACACACAAACAGAAAAAGAGAGGTTACGAGAAAAGCTAACATGAACATTTTTTATACCGTATCAAAGAAATAGTCAGGCTTCTTGTAATCCTTCAGAAAGATCTCCTTTGGGACATCCATCTTTGGCTCCTCGATTGGAGTTGGTAGAGTATCCGTTGCAACTGAACAAAGTAATCTCCTATTGGTTTCCTTACTCCTCTGAAACAATTTAGAAAAGTTCTTTCAGTCACAACCAAGATCATCATCATTAATGAAGGCCTGTTTAGAGGCATCAAACATGTGATAAAACAATTTGGAAATTGTCTCATCTCCTATAGGATGACCTTATAGATCACAAAAACTTATTACATTTGAGAGCCAAAGGATATGGGTTCAAATGCAAATGTATTACAATGTAACAAGAACCTCTAACATAATTGGTAAGTAATCATTTTTGTAACCTCAAGGTAGTGCGCTCAAGTCCTATGGCTGTTACATAGACAGTCAACCAATAGAAGAAAGAAGCACGCCAAATCCAAATGCAAAGGCCAACCTCATAGTAATAAGATAAATGCAATGTCTGAAAACTCAGTGAGTCAACTGGCGACTCGCCTACATTGACACATTTTTAGGGGTATCTAGGTCAAAAATCAAGACAATTTGCTTTACATTGAAAAAATGACAAGACTCATCTCAATTACGACAACTTGATGACATGTCGGAATTTGAATGAGTCGAAACATGTTTCGTTTAAAAACATGTCAAACAAGAATTTCGAACACACAACCTCCCACATGCCAACATGTGCACAGACCATTGTTCTGCATTGTGTTTAATGTTCATTTCTTGTTATGTTTTATATATAAAAGGATACCTATAAAATATTTGTTACATTTATATTACATTTTAGTTTTGGATGGATAATTTAAAATCACTTATTATCTAATAGAAAGCATGTAACTTATTAATAAAATAAAATAAAAATTAGACTACAGTCCATTTTATACGTGCATTGTGTCAAATAGAGTATAATTAGGTTTTTCAATATGTAAATATATCATCATCATCAAATGCCGCAATACCATCGTGTAAAGGATATATATTAAAATACTTTTAGAATAATTAAGTAAAAACATGACTTGGCCAAGTCAACTGTGTGACCCACCCTGGTCAAAATTTTAGGCCAAACGAGTCAAGCCCCTCTCTATGTCCCTCTATGTGTATGTGCATGTGTGTGAGTGAGTGGGTGAGTGAGAGAGAGAGAGAGAGAGAGAGAGAGAGAATCATTTGATTGCACCATAGTAGTCAAGCCCGCATGTACACATGCATTACAGTTGGAATAGAAGGGCTTTGTTGATGTAAAGATGAGCCTGTCAAAACAACTAGCCACAAAACTTTGGTCCAGCCCATCTTACATAGTTTTGATTCAATTGAAAGGACATGATCGACTGTACAATAACAAAGGACGACATTTTTTAAATGGAAAGTAGAACTCAAGAAGTTGATTTTTGATGATCAAGATGATGATTAAATGAAACTGATATAACACACCACCCACTAAACGTACAAAAGGACAACAATGGGCTAGCATAGGTTGACCTGCTATAGTAGTACAATCAATTGAACTTGATAATTCCTCATGTTTAAATGTATATGGATATCAAAAAAGGAATTATATGAACATGGATATGGAAAAAAGTAAAAAGTAAAGCACAAATTTATCATTAAAAAAATAACATAAAACCAAGCATGGGCATTAGTACTCACAGAAGATAGATGTAAAAATTGACTTCTCCGAAATGCAACCTGCCAAAGAACAAGAAAACTTCTACTTGAACAAAATGAGTATAGTAAATGAACAAGTGAATAATTTCAAAATAAAAAATAAAACATTGTGATGTGCATTAAGCCCTTATCAAATCAGAAGGTGATAGAGCACATTTTTAGTGGGCTTGCACCACCTAGTGGACTTCAAAATCTTCAGTTTCCCCGGGATTATTGCAGACACGGATCAAGGAGATCCTTGACTTGAGTATCCCTAAGTTAGTCTCCTTTGCTCACATTTTGAGGGTTGAAAATGGAGAAGCTGAGTCTTTAGCCAAGAAAGGTGTTCATTGTCTTCAGGTGATATCTGGTCATTTTGCATTTTGTAATTTCTAGTTGTTTTGTTGGTTTGCCAACAAATGTTATCTACTTCTATCTAGGTGTTCCTCAATCTGGCCTTTAGACCTATTTGTTTTGGGTCTATGGGGCTTGCTGCTGTTTGTTTCTCTGCTGTTTTGACCCTTGTATCTTTCCCATATCCTTTTAATAAATTATTATTATCATCTGAAAAAAGACAAAGCACATTTTTTTTAAATGAACATTTTAGTTTATTTTCACAATCATCTTTTTAGTCATAATTAAAAATAGATAAAAGAATACCAGATTTTTGAAACAATCCCTTTAAAACATTCATACATAAGCCTTTTTATTAACTTACATGAGAGAAGGGAAAATAAAATCATTGCTAATGATGAATAGTTTGGCATGCAAGGGATTGCATGCATATGGAGTTTACCCAATGCCCTCGTACTCGGAAAAAGATAGAAGTCTTGAGGTTCTTTGTCATCACCAAAAAATGAGTAATTATGACTAGTTATAAAGAACTCCCATACATTGGAGGAACTATCAATTAAAAAATGTTTTCTTTGACACGGTTATAGAAATGCACGTGTAGTTTCATTATCATCTAAGCATTTATCCCATCAATTCGAGGTTGCCTGTATATTTGGATTTTTTTCCTTTTTTTTAATATCATGGGTTATCCCTACCCCACATTGGAGGGTGAGACTAATCCCATGGATACATGAAACCACTTGCAAGCCTCATCTACTGGCTAGCTCTTGGGGGAGTCGAACCCAAGACCTCTAGTCTATTCCTAGACGCACAAACCAACTGAGCTACATCTGTGTGACTTACCTTTATATTTGAATTTGGCAAATCATTTTTATGGGCTAATGCCCGTGAGACTTGAATCCACAGCCTCTAGGCTGTAAAATACACGAGTGCATGTAGATGATGCACTCCACGCAACATCATAAAACAAGCTCTACTCATTTTGAAAAGTTCATTTCTTGAGGAATAAAGGGAAAAAAAAAAAAGCACTTTGACATGGAAAGAATTTGAGAATTAAATAAAGATGTAAACCTCCTTGGTGATGTTCGGTTGATTTCTGTTGAAAGTTTTTGTTGGATGTTGCAAAGAGCTACCAGTACATCTAGACTGGATCTAAAGCAAGAAAAATGGAAATCCATGAGTAGCACACAAATGAAAATGCTTGTTGGAATACAGACCCGCGAAATGACAACAGATAAAAATAGATAGATAAAAGAATTAAACAATACAGAAATAATTTGGAAAATTGTATTCATATACGCAAAATACTAAGGAAAACAAAAAAAAAAGAACAGTGTTGTTTTATAAAGTTAAAAATATATATATGATATAAATCCAGCAGAAAACAAAAATGAACTAAAGATAAACAGATGAAACAATGCAAATCATAAACAAAACAGCATATCACCATAGAGATCCTACAAAAACTCAATTAGAACCCATAAAAAGGTAACTTGGCAATGAGGAAATGATCCAAATACAAAGAAAAAACTAAGCTTGTATAACTAATCACAGGAACTTATAACAATCAACAAAACTCTACCTTTAAAAAAACAAAAAAAGGATAGAAAAAATAACACATACTCAAAATATAAGCATAAAAAGGTAATGATGTTTGAAATAGAGTGTGTTGCATCTTCAAGCCTTGAGAACATCTATCTGGATACTACAGCTTGGTGATCCAAATTTTTAAAATGATGAACCATCAATTAGATGGAGCATCCACCACCAAATATCTTCCTACTTATACAATCATGAATATACATTCAAAAAAAAAAAGTACAGTTAAGAAAGATACAAATAGCAATGCATATTTGATGATAAAAACATGACATATTGGTAAACTATGACACTCCAATCTGAATCAGTATGGCCCATCCATTAAACAATTATGTACCTCTAGATGCTACAATAGAAGGACTTTGAACAGCAATTTCAACATAATGACATTAGTCCAAAGTCCAAACTTCTTTCAAGAACACCCCCATAAGAGAATTTTAAAGGAAAATTTCTAGAAAAACCACCAAATTTGTCAGTTCTTTTCTTAAGATATCTACACTCCTCTGAAGTCTACATAGAAAACATGTACAAGATCCAAAATGAACCTCTGGTATGAACAATGCCAAGATGAAGGGCTTTGGCTCTTGAATATAGAGTATTATTGTAATTTTCCTTTCCAACCATACATTTGCAGCCTATGGAAGTCCCACAGCTAATAAGAATAAATTCTCCTAGCCAGTAGAGGTGTAAACAAGCAGAGCCAAGATTTAGCTAGGTCGGTAATTCTTGAGCCAAACTCAAGCCTGACTCATTAAGCTCTAGTCAAGTTCAGTTGTCAACATTTAATCAGTCGAGTAAAGCCTGTTTTCAGCAATCTTATATAATGCATGACTCGAGCTCAATTTTAAGCAGTGTGAAATACATATATAATTATTTACAACACTTCCTGTACGATAAAAATAAACATGGTAAATGCATGTAAGAGCCTTTAACAAGTGAAGTTCAAGCCCAGTCAAGCTGAGAAGGGCTTTCATTGAGCTTCAAACTCGAGACCAGTAAAGCCAGACAAGAGAACTTGCAAGCCAGCTTGGCTTGTTTACAGATCAATCAAATGTTTTATGCTTTAGGATCCTTCCGTCTGTGACAGGCAACACCTAATGAATACTCTGGATGTTGCACACATGGCATACACATGGTCAGAAATATTGTCATTGTAAATCTGCAACAAGAAAGGTTTTTAACCAAGGCCCATCCAGCCCGTAGTGCTGAAGTCTCGAAACCAGCAATGATGCATATATCAGATGAAATATAAGGCGATCTTTTTCCCTTCATGTTATAGAGTTTCATTACATGTATTGATATAAAATGGGCATTTGTCAATATTTCTTCAAAACAAGAGGACATAGCAGTCATAAGAGCAGTTTCTATCAGACACATTTAGACCTACAATAATATATGGAGTTGAAGGTTGGGGGTAAAGAATATAGATGTGGATAAAGTGATGGAAATGAATATTCACATTTTGAAAGGGAAGTGCAAGGTGACACTAAAATATAGAATTAGAAATAAGTCTACTATTCCGATCAAATATCACAGAAGTATCCTGAAACTGATACATAGGCCAAAACCTGAAATTTGGCCCAGTGACAAGATACTGGAAACCTTCGTAAAGGGAGTAACAAGGAAGAAACAATCATGATTGACACACTACTAGAAGCTATTAAAACCTGAAATGGGATTAAAAAAAAAAGATAGTCAAATACAAAAACACTAGTGTGAACTTTCATCCCAAACAAACAAATCCATAACAAAGGCCCTTGGTCTTCTGAATGATCACATAAACGGGCGAAATAAATGCAAATAGAAATGACACCAATAGCATTTACAGTACAATACAGGATAAATGAAACTTCATCAACAAACAACTCACAAAGGATTAAAAAATATTAAGAAAAAGAAAAGAGAGCACAAAAAAAAAAATATCCTTCTTAATAAAAAAAATGAAATGGGTATTCGGATAATCACAGGAGGGGAAGATAGTAAGCCCAAAAACCCCATCTTTGAGGTACCCCAGCTTCTATAGGGCAAAACCAACCGCGCCATAATATGATGATACCGAAAAACCGAAACTTTGAGAAAAATATCGAAACAAAAAGAGGCCCAAATCGTAAAATCCAGGAAATGGGGAAAAGGGGCCTCCAACCCAAATATCAAAGACTAAATGAAAACACCATGAATGCAAATAGCGCAAGAACGTAAGTTTTTTATAGGAGTGTGGATAACTTGAAATATGGACAAGAAAATTCCAAAAAAAAAATATTGGATTTTCTGAATGAGGAAAAGGATCTCAGGACATTGTTTGTTAGATTGATCTGTGGGGAAAATAGAGAATTTTTCATACCTTCAGATCAGAGAAACGAAGCAGGAAAATAACTGAGGAGAATGAAAGGTATGATTGGAAAAAACTATGCGAGAGAAATGGGTTTTTATATATTTTTCGGGGAAATTAAAATAGAACATGAAGAGTGTAAATGCCCCTTATGTTTATTAAAATTACGGACAAGCCCTTAGTCCTCGAGAAAGTCAACTATAGAAAAGTGAAGTTACTCATTTGATCAGTCGTGGGACCCACCAAACAGATATTTCTTCCTTACTGAGAGAAATTTCATTGTAAATTTAGTTAATAATTTTATTACGAGTTATTTTATAAGACGATGATGGACGGTTTATAATTTAAAATTTGTTTAAAACTTGTGTTAAAATTCAAAGATGAATAAATGATTTTATATATGATATTGAAAATTATGAAATTTCAACAATATATATAACTTAAGTTTTAACATTTCAATGAATGTAGGTTGCCTTTGGATGAGGGGTAGTGGGGTGAAAATAAGAATAACCCTCATTTGCCCTGTTTAGTAAAGGAGAGGAGTGAAGAAATCTGAAGTTTCCACTCCTCGACATAAATCCAAAAGCCTCTTTAGTACAAGAGGTGATCAGTTTATCTCTCCTTTTATAATGACCCGACCTACCTTACTATTAAGGATTTCCTTGAAAGATACGAAGGGAATGATTTTTGGCCCTATTCGAGCTAAGTTGACTTCAAAATCAAGTTGTTGGCAATATGACTGATTTGTGGATTACTTTTGGGGTATAAAATGAACTATGAATTTGGAGAAATTTATTTAGTTGAATAGTTTAGTCAAATATCTTTTCAACAAATACAAAAATGTCCAAATCTGAACTCTATAACTTAAGTTAGGAATGCTTTAGTGAAAAGGTGCAAAACTGATAAAATACAAATGGGTGAACCGAATGTCTAGATCGGTAGACTGAAGGTCTAGATCCGTAGGTTGAAGTTGAGATCGGTAGACCGATCTTACAGTCGGATCAAAAACTATAGACCACCATTTTTAGTCTATTTTGATTGGTAAACTGAAAGGGGTGTTCGAAGGACCGAAGTTGGGTTTCAGTGGACAGAAAAGGCAGTTGTGAGCTTTCTTAGCGGCTATGTAATCCTTTTCTATAAATAGGAAATCAATTTTAGGGTTTTGGAAAGTGTTTTTTTCAACCCTTTTTCACCTGTGTTTTCAATGGTTTCTCACCAGTTGAAGCTCAATTTCCAAACTGACGAACTATCTCACTAGTGAGGGGTGAGGTTATTAAAAATTCAGCATCAGAGACAAATGAGTGAGGCATATGTTATTATTTTCATGTAGCATGATTAAGCACATATATGCACACATATATGGAAAGGGTATGATTGTGAGAGCCTATGGTTATAGAACAATGAGTGCACGTTCGGTTTATTGATTAACAACCGAGTGCCTAGGGTTTGAGGCTTGATGATATATAAACGTTATATACATGAGTTTTACACGTTAGATAGGACATATTATGATTTAGACAATAGGTTTGGATATTTGGTAGACCATTATGTCATGTCACATATTTTGTGAGAGTTGCGTGTCCATATATTGTAGACGGACCTCTCTGTGTGGTATTATTGTATGATAGTTTATATGTGATGTTTAAGAAATGTGTTGGATTTTCTGTGTATTTTACTATGGCTATTGTACTCTTACTGGCTAATGATCCCTATGCATGAGAGGCTAACTCCTTAACCGTCCGTTTGCATGGTACTATCTAATAAGGCCGGATTGGCTCATAAGATTGGCGAGATTATGTCAAGTCATGATGACTTCTTTTAGACATTTATGTTATATTTTAATTTGAAACCATTTATCTTTTGATTTGTATTTTTTTTCAAATTAATATATGTTTAAATTCTTAATATAAGTCTTGTATTGTGTTTATTGTGGTTTTTGGATCACGTGCTCGTGCATAAGGATGGTAGTTGGTGCAGGGTGTGACACCCTTGGAGTATTTTTTTTTTCTCTTATATCTTTTCACTGTAATTACCAAACATGATAAGAGAAACCTTGAACATATGTTCATAAGGGAAACCCATGCAAAATCTACCTCTCATCCAAACACAATTGTAGTAGAAAATAGAATCAAATTTAATATAAACTCATATTACAGATAAAAATGAATAAGACGACAAAAATCAATATAAATTTAAACCTTGATTCTTAGGTGATTTTAATGATAACAAAGCAATTGACAAAATGTGCTAATACTCTATGTTTAATCATTATGTGCATAAATTATAGCTCAAAGAGAAGAATTGTGATTAGTTGTGAAGGAGATATGTATTGGATATCAAACAAGTCCTACACAAATTATCTACGGAAAATAATGATATTGAATATCACAATGCTCAAGAGATGAAAATTGAAGCATTGAAGACCATAAGTCTATGTCTTTAATCTTAGGGCATGTGTGTTTTAGATTTAATGTGAAGTTAATCAATGACTGAATACCATGGCTCAAGTGATATCTCTATGACCTATGGAAAGCAATATAATACACTTTGATATATTGGTGAATATTACTCAAGTCTCATAATTCACTTAAAACCATTATAAACTTGAAAAAAATGAATTCCACTTAAATACTTCAATTTTACCGAAACTCGGATGACCCAATACTAAATTTAATGAAAATGTATATACACATACTAAATTCTAAAATTCAACATGTTCCCACACGTAAAATAAAAAAATGTAGGTCTAATAGAAAGTTTTTTAAGTACCATATAACGGGATCAAAGAGACTATATTTTTAAATTCTCAAAGTCTTGACAACTTTGAACTTCTTGTAATCTTTTATTTTGCACCCTTAATGAGGCTTACATTGACTTCATCTAATCAGAGTTCTTTTACACTCCTTAATTTTAGACAACATTAAGTTATTAATTTATTATCTCAATATTTAAGTTTTGTACCCTCTTATTGACCCTCCCTGTCTCTAAAATGATTTTTAAAAAATTATCTCAATTAGATAAATGAAGATATTTTTTTAAACTCTTCACATTTTAATAACTTAAAATTATTTTAAATCTTTAATTTTTTGCACTTCTATATTGAACCCACTTTAATTTTATATCTTTAAATCTCTCTAAATCCATTTATTTTAAAATTAAAATAAAACTTTGATTTCTACTGCATACAACAACTGGTTGAGCAGACTTTATCTATGTGATAATCTTTTTAATTCGTTAGGTGGATGATAAGGGTACTTAGGTCATTTCATTTAAAAAAAAACATATCTTGATGGCACGGGGTCAATTCAATATACAGATAGGGCCACTGCTGTACTCCAACACTCCATTATTGCTTACATCGTCATCATCAGACATCGCTTATTTCCACAAGAAAAGGACACAGGCATATCACAATAATAAATTTCAGGGCAACGATGAAAAAATGGTTCTATTTTTTATTTTATTTTTAAAATGGTGGTGCAATTTTTTTTTTTTTTTAAGATATTAATATAAAAAATTGATTATATCTTTCAAAATCACCAAATTTAATCATAAAATCTCTTTTTTTCTTTCTATTATTTAACTATGTTAATAAATTTTTATATTTTAAAATAATAAAATGATAAACTTGAACTAAAATCATTTAAACTAGCTGAATAACATCTTAAAATATCCTTCTCTGTTCTTTTAGCTATTTTTAGATGAATTTTATATTTTTTGTGAATTGAATCCTTCTAACTCACTAAATCCTAACTCAAAATCTTTTTTTTTTTTCATTTTAACAATTCTCTTGTAAATTTTATGTTTTTTATTAACCAATATAGAAACAAGTCAGAACCATTCAATGATCAAACAGTTAAAATTTATTTGAGAGACAACTTAAACTATCTCTTTATATGATAGAGTAGAATGATTACAAAAATATCTTTAATTTGTGATAAAAAAAAATACATTTGAAAATCATCCTATCACTCTACAAACTATAATGTGGTTGATTGTTAGTTGTGGGATTGAAACTAGAAATCTGATAAGATGGCAAGTCACCCTCTTTATTTTTATTTTACTAAAAAAAGGAAAGAGGAGAAGAAAAGTTTGATATGAGTAGGATGATATCTTTGGACAAATAATTTTGATGCTTAATTCCAACTACTTGTCTCTTAGTAATTGGTGGAATAATATTTTGTAAATATTAAGCAAAATTTGGCATCTAAGGACAATTTTTGAATCCACTAAGTAAGGAATCTAAGACATCTAAAAGTCATATCAATCAGATGGAGAAAAGATGTTAAAACTTACTATTTGTTTAAGTTGAAAAGCTTATATAATATATTAGTTTTAAACTGATACTATTTATTTATTTAAACATTTTCATTTATATAATATTTAATTTAGTCATGTTATTATTTAAAAGATATTATTTTTATGACAATTGTTCAATTGTTTTTTTTTTTTTTGTTATAGCTCTCCTAAAACTCCTGGCGGGAGTAACATAGACCCCACACTTCGGGTAAAGATCACGGGGACTCGAACTCGTGACCTCTCCCTTCCCAATGGGAGAAGCCACTAGCTGAGCTACCCAACGGTGAGTCTAACTGTAATACCCTGCCCTAGAGGGGGTTGTGGAGCATGTCTGTGGAGGAAAAAGTCTCACATTGTTAGTTGCATTAGAAATTCCTTGGTATATAAGTGATAACCGTTTCTCCTTCTAGCATAAGACATTTTGGGAGTAACAGTGGGTTGACTCACTAAAGCAAAGCTGTGCAGGCCCAAGTGTGTGGGCCCAAAGCGGACAATATTGTGTGAGCCAGGACGAGTCATTACACTAACTATATATTGTTCAATTCATAAATCTTATAATTTCTATTTATAATATAACATAAGGCTGAAATCGGGCCAGGTCGAGTCGGAATTTTTAAAACTTAACCCAGCTCGAGTTACTAATATATGGAACCCAACCAAACTCGACCCGAATTTTTGACCCGAATGTCTTGACTGACCCGACCCGAATTATAACCCGACTCAATCCGCATTTTGAACTTACTTTAGCCTACTTCTTACCAGGTCAGGTCGGGTTTGATCGAGTCCGGTTAGGTTTACTTAAAATTCTCTTAACCCAATAAGACCAGAATTCAATATGGGTTTCTGACTTCTCAACCCAACCCAACTCGCTGACTCGACTTTCATGACTGGACCTGCAAGATTTTTGGATCGGGTCATGCCAGTTCGAACCAAAACCCGACCCGAGTTTCACCCCTAATAACTTAAGAAAATTTCTAAAGTAAAACCCTCACTTTTCATTAATTAAAAAAGAACCCATGTTTATTGAAATCTCAAAATACACCCTCGACCAGAGGTCAAGCAAAGTTCTCGTTAATTCCACCATTTTCCATCCTAAAAATTTGAAAATAACCAAAATACTATCACTTAGATGTATAGACAATTTCTTTCATGTGAAGCCCTAGGTTTGAGTCTTTGTTTGGAGAGATTGCACATTTACTATTATAACTCAGTCATCATTCGTGAAATCTCCGATTCAACCACTCTTAAGTGGCAGGAGTAAAGTTCAAGGTAAAGGGAAGGGGATCACCATTTTCAAATCTCAATTTTGAAATCTTTTGCCTTCAACAAACTCACCCTTTCGTGGAACTTTGATTTATCATATACATTGAACACATGGACCACATTATTAAAATGGGTTGAATTTGGGTTGGATTTTGTAAGTGTGAAACTCTATTACATCAGGTCAAGTGGGTCAGGTACTTTTTTCTTTTATGACCGAGGTGGCCAGGGTCTTTTAGAGATTGTGTGCAAACTTCTTTATCTATATACATTAAATGAAACTACAGAACTAACTCTTTTGAGATATGATAGAGTTTGATCTCAAAACTTTCATTTTCTGAATCAGATTCTTAACCTACACACCAACCACTTGAGGTCAGTGGATCAAGTACTCTGGACTGACTTTCTACACAAATTGCCATCTATATACATGAGCATATGACTATCGGATGAGTTCGGATTGGATTTAACATATGCCAAGGCCTTATTAATTCTTAACTAAACATTTTGGGCTTTAGAATTTGAGGCAAAGATTTCCAACTTATACTGTGCATTGGATCAAATTGAGTGTGCATTAATGGGAAATTGAGTCTATCGCATTGAAAGAATTCAAAATTAGAACTTAGAATTAAAGAGTATTTTTAGATATTAGATTTATCAAAATCATCAATAGTATTGATTTTATATATTTGGATTGAATGGCTAATTAACCACTTTTGAATGCAATGATTAGGGCCGAGCTATTCTATATTAGGTTGGTCCGTCACATTCAATAAGCCCACTTGGATTTTTGTGTGTTAAATAAACTCGAGATCTCTTCTCTGATCTTAGAAAGTTAGAACTGATAATTTATAGTGCTATACATTACCACTTGTCTCATGAACAATGTAAGAGTGAATTGATTTTAATAAAATAAAATTTAGATTTAAAATGAAATGAGAGAAAAATTTCAACATCTAACACTGTGTCTCTGTCTCTCTGTTCATGGCATTGATATCCACTCCTGTATTTTGCTTTACCAAATGAATTATAATCTGCAACACTTACCATTTAAGAAATTTAGATGTTAGTAAAGAACCTGTCTTCGGCAATCAAGGTACTATATATTCATGTGTCTTCTTAAACTCTCTCTCTCTCAACTTTGTTGTTTGAATTTTTTGGACCAATGTAATAAAATAAGGCTATCAAAGCATGTAATTTTTTTATACTTCTAATTCTGTTGGGTTTTTTTTTTTTCAATTTACGTGTAGAAAATCAGAGGATACCTAGTTTTAAATTCATACGAGTGAACCCACTGCTCTTAAGACATATCAACTTTGAATCATGTTGACTCGAGTCCGTAACCTCTCATTTTTTAAAGTTTGAGCTACACTCGTGTGGTTAATTCTGTTTAAGTTATAAAACATTTGAGTTGAATCTATTTGGTGTCGTTGATATTAGGATCCGTGAAATCTAATTACGAGAGAAATACTGTTGATCCAATTGTGAATTGAGATGGACTTAAAACACAGCATACTATAGTACAATCGATGAACTCTCACTCACTCACTCAGGCACATCCGCATACGCACAAAGGGAAAGAGAGAGGGGGCTTGTCGCGTTTAGCCTGAAATTTTGACTAGAGTGGGCCATTTTTGACTTGGGCAAGTCATGTTTTTCTTAATTATTCTAAAAATATTTTATATTCCACGTCATCACCAACTCATTAGTGGATCCCACCTAGAGAGCCAATATAAAATTTCCAGTACACTCGTCGCTGGCTTTAAGTGACACTAGTTTAAAATTGCAGCTGTTTTAAACAGGAAAGGACCGAAGCTCTCTGAATGAGAGAAGAAAGAAAGTAAGAAGAGAGAAGAACGAGCTTCAGAACAGTTTCCAAACCAACTGCCCGCCGTTGCAACTGTTTGAAACCATCCAACTGCCCAACTGTTTCAAACCAGATGAAGCAGAGCAAGCAAATCGAGGACGACGGCAGCTGTGACAGAGAGGACGGAGGAGAAAATAAAAGAAAGAAACCGAGTGAGAGAGGAAGAAATCAGAGTACGAAGAGAGAAAGAAATAAAGGAGAAGAAAAGAAAATAAAGAAGAAGAGAGACATTCCGAGAAGAAAGCAGAGAGAAAGACGAAAAAGCAGACGCAGAAGAAAACAGAGAAGAAAAGGAAACCTGTGAGAGAAGATCGGTACGAACGAGTTGACTCGGTATTTTGGCACTTTGTTTTATTTTTATTTTATTTTATTTCCGTTTATGAGTTGAAAATAATGTCCATAAATTCAGTTTTGGCCAATAATCTGTGCATCGATTTTTTTTTTTTAATTTAATTTATTGAAGTTTGAAGCTTCTTTGAGTCTCCTTGAGTCTTGTTTTGTGTTCTTTTGAATTTAATTTATTTTGAATTAAGTTTAATATAATTATTTAAATTTGAATTTATGCATGGTGGATTTGGCGTGCTTATTTTTTATATGGCTCGAGCACACAATTTTAAGGTTACAAAAAATGATTTCTTACCGATTGTGTTAGAGGTTCTTGTTACATGTAATAAAATTGCATTTGAATCCATGTCATTTGTAATAAATTTTCGTGATCTATAAATTTCCAAATTGTTTTATCACATGTTTGATGCCTCTAAACAGGCATTCATTAATGATGATGATCTTGGTTTTGACTGAAAGAACTTTTCTAAATTGTTTCAGAGGAGTAAGGAAACCAATAGGAGACTACTTTGTTCAGTTGCAACAGAGACTCTACCAATTCCAGTCGAGGAGCCAAAGATGGATGTCCCAAAGGAGATCTTTCTGAAGGATTACAAGAAACCTGACTATTTCTTTGATGAGGTATAAACTATAAACAAATGTTCATGTTAGCTTCTCTTGTAATCTCTCTTTTTCTGTTTGTGTGCGTGTGTGCGCACGCAGGCATGCCTGTGGGTGGGTGGCAAGGTTCATTTTGCAACATCCAAGTGAGATGTGTCTGTTGGTGTGCATGCGTGCTTGTGTTAGCCAAGAGCATGTTGAAGTATGCATTATGCAGCTGTGTTACTAAGCAGAAAGAAGGAGATTTTTCTGTTAGTTTTTCTTAACATTCCCTGTGGACACTAATCATTAGAAGGTTTCTCATGTACATTAAAAGTGAGATGTATACACACTGTGCTTATTAATGACTCTGTGCTTGTATACAGCGTGCATGTACAATAAATCTGCTGCTTTTATAGTGGGTCCAATTATGAAATGGTTATTGCCTGGCAATCCTGATCATGGAATGACATGGTACACTAATAAATAATATTTTTGATCAGTTCATCCAAAAAAATAAAATAAAATGGAGGGTGTCAGTAGAACTTTGGTTAACTATTACTCAAAGAACCATTTTCTTCCCTCAAAGTCTTACTATGAGATTGACAAATGAGTGTTATTTTTTGAGCTATAGCCCATCCATGGTGCGCCCTGCGGTGTCACTGGTTTAGATATTTTGCACATATTTCATTTGTATAAAGTTGAAGCTAGTACCTCTTAAAAAAATAAAAATAAAATGAAGTTAGTTGATGATAAGTTGCGGGGATAAAAGGCAGGAAGAGAATAGCCCTTTGTGTAATCTTTCAACAGAGTACTCTAACTCTTCATGTAGATTATCATTTAGAAGGGATAAAGGCCATTCCACTACTCAGAAAAAAAAGAGGGATGAAAGGCCATTCTATGTGTTTGAGTTTTTCGAATACTTCTTCTATGTATTCTTTTTTATTCTATTCAAATGACTTTGATATATTTCTGTATGGTCCACTACAGTTTTCGTTTTAGGCCTTTTTTCTGGTAGTTTACATTTGAGCTTCTTATATTTGCATCCTTCTGATTGTTCTGTATCTAAACTTTGTGGCTTTTTGGAGAGAGCAAATTTGTACCAGCTCTCTCCATGCTTTAGACATCTGTTATCTTAGTTATGTAGCACCCCTCCCTTTTCTCCCTAATTTTCAGAGTATTTTTTTTTTTTTTTTAAATTAACAACCTGAAGAAAGGGGAGAGTGCCACGACGCGAGTCAAGTCCGAATCCGAAGATTCGACCCTTAACTGGCCCAACCAGTGTGTGCACATAGAAAGACTCCACGTAAATCTAGCAACACACTAACTCACAATAATGCGGAAATAAGTACATCTATTTAAATTCATCATTCAATCTTTCTCAATCTAAGCAAAGCCTGACAATAATCCTGATAACGTGTACTTCTCAAATAAAGGTTCATTACATTAACTAAAACTTCTCAAAGTTACTCAATCAACTTAAATGTTCATTCTCTACTAATATTAACAAGTAGACTCTTCGCACAATCCTCTCTTGCGCCATCCTCGTCTATGCATGACTGACGCTTGGTCCAGCCTCATCATCTTTCTCCTTTCCTGTCTTAATTTCTAAAAGAATAGAATATTGTGGGCTTAGTCAACGCCCAGTAGGATTTCCCATCAAAGGGGGTATCAATATGACATATATAAAATCAGGGAAAACATATACAGTTCTTCATATCATATAATTCAGTTGAAAACATTCCCACCCCATATTTCAAAATCAATTCATAATCAATATATATAAAGCATTTGAAATCAAATCATATTCATCTCATATATCAATTCATAATCAATATATATAAAGCATTTGAAATCAAATCATATTCATCTCATATATCAATTCATAATCAACATACTTTTGATAACTCATTAAATCAACATGATGCAAATGCCATGGTACATGAATCAATGCAAACCCCTCTCATGCCCATGCATTTCCTTCTATCACACTTTCCATTCAAACAGTTCTAATCATTGGCCATTATGTCCGTAGCTTTCCTGGGGCACCAGATGGGAGCTACTACCCAATTCCTAGTATTTAACCGGAGTTACCGGGGGTATACCATCACCCATACTATCCTGCGCAGGTTTCGGGTCTCTCACCCAGGAGCTTTGAGCCCATCTTAATTGCCCAATTCCTGTGTTCATGGACGCGGCCATACCGAATAGTTATGGTATTTCATATTTCTCATGTTAGAGTTTAACATCCTCTAACCATTATCTCAACTATTCTCATCCCCACCAGATGCATGCTTTCATGCTCATGCATCGATAAATCATTCGAAATATGCATTGAAATTAAATATAATTTCCACATACATAATAGTCATGAGATACATCAAGAAAGTAGGAAAACCTACCTGATCAGTAAAGTTCCGTGAATGAGTTGCTACGGGGTACGTACAGCTCTTAGATCGCCCTCCGATCCTCTGGTTACATTCATTAATCAAGACATACTATATAATCAGTTCGAGATCATGATTTCCAACCTCATAGTTTATTAATCTCATTAATCTTTCATTTAATTGTCTCTCTTTCATTCTAAGTTCTTAGGAGTTAATAATTTCCCATATCAATTCTCACTATCGACCTCACCACTGCCTGGATCATTATTAAAAATAAATCCAATCCCATCCTTCTCATAAAATTCACCATATCTCTAGGTTGTAATCTCTAATAATACAACATTAAGATTATTCACTATTTTCAATTGATCTAAATTATATGTTCAATGGGATGCTTCTAAGCAATTAAACAAATAGATGCATGGTATGTAAAACGAGTACCAAGGAGATATTTCTTCAAGTGCAAATAATTTACTCTTCTTTGACTGTCTGAAATCAAGGTATGCTTGGGATTCTCTTTTCTTTCTTTTCCATGTTAGCTCTCCTTTTGTCAACTGAGTTGAAGCAATTCTTAGAATGTGAGATAGGTTTCCCTAGGATGAAAATAAGAAAAGTGGGTTGGTCCACTTGGAGCGATCATGGAGAGGGAAAGGACTGGCTCATTTTGGAACAGATCCAAAACTGTTTACATAAGTACAATGCTGGCCATTCTTGCAATGATTGGGGCCCACTTATGAAATAGAATGGGCCAGAACATAAGAGCTGAATCATTTCTGCTGCAGTAAGAGAGAGAGGTAGTGGCAAGAGAAGAAGTGACAAAACCATTTCTGCCCTCTCTCTTTCGCCTAAACCCAAACTGCTTAGATTTCTATCATAGACATCAACCATGTCTATCACATATATCAAACAAAGGTCACGAAAAACAAATGCATGCAAACTGAAATACTGATTTCATTGCATATTCAAATACAGAAAAGGCATTTGTAATTCACTGATTTGAAGAATTAGCATAGATATTTAAAGGCAAGATTGAGAAGGGAAGAGGCATAGACAACATTGCAATAATGAAGGATGATGTGATAACTGAAGTTACAGTTACTGCTTCAGTCACTAATACTACACACCAGGAAATTCAATTGTTGAGCAGACACTGTTTCAAGTGAAGATGCTGGGTGGCTAAGCAATTAAGATTAGACCCATATAGGACCATCTCAAAGACTCAATTATGTTGATCATGATGCAGCCAACATGGGAGACATTTCAGACCTTTCACAGACTCAAGGTACAGTGGTGTGTTAGGGAATTGAGGAATTATAGTTTTCAAGAAGGGTATTAAAGATCCAATCCAAAAAGACAGATTTTACACATGAACCAGCAATTACTTCAAAGCAATCCTTGAGATTAAAACCTGGCAAGGATATCAGTATGAAGAGCAGAACAATCCTGAATCTTCTGCTCTTCAATTTTTTCAAAAACAGCAGAATCACCAAAACTGGGTTCTCCACATAACACCCAACAAGGATGTATTCAATCTCCAAGCAGCCATGAATTTGACAGTTTGAATTTTAGGAGTTCTTGTAGTTTGAATATCTCAGCTGCCATTACTTCACAACAAGCACTCAAGTTACAAGTGGGTATGGACCTCAGCAGAGTTTCCAAGTGAAAGTCTTTGGATAGGGAATTTAATCAAATACCTTGTGAGCAGAGAAAGAGATACTTTGGGTGATTTGATGAGGGAAGAGATGAGAAGACAGGCCTGGAATCGAAATGCCAAAGGACTGCCGATGCTGCAACTGCCACCCTTAAACCTCCGACTGGTCAATACATCTGTAACTGGTACTCCGGCTGAAAATGGTGACACCACTATAATCCCATATCACTGACTACAATTCCCCCTTCCACAGTCCAAATTTTGTTTACAACCCACCAATCATGAAATTCATTGAAAAGAATGGAAATGCCAAAAGAAGGAATTAAAAGAGGTCAAGAACTGACCTTCTCACCCGATGCATCAGACGTGATGAAAGGAAGGTTGATCTCAATCTGAGAAGTGGATGAGAGCTCTATCTTAGTCTTTTAAAAATCTCTTTTGATTTTATTTCCTCCCTTTTTATCTTTCTTCTCCAACACCATCGTAAATGGGGTTTACCCCTTTTTAATCTTTTATAAAAGAAATTATTTAATATGAAAAGAACAATAATAAAATAAAAGATCTTTTCTTCATTAATTCCAATCCCCTTCCATAATCCTAATTTAATAAATATTTTTAGGGATTTGAACCTGATTTCTGAATTGGAGAGCGTACCCGAAAATTTTCGAATCAGTCCCATTTATAAATCCATACTCGTCCAGGGTTGATTCTGAATCACCCTAGACTCTTATTTAAACTAAACATCAATATTAAAATTGAACCAACCTTTATTGAAGCTTTTCGTAATCCCTTTTCTTTTTCTCTCACTTTTCCTTTCCTTCCTCGCTTTTCCTTCTTAGTTTCACAGTAGGAAGATAGGTTTTTCAGTGGGGAATTTAGGGTGTATGGAGTTTTGCCGTGTAAAGAAAAGAAGAGGAAGAAGAAGTGTTGTTCGTGTATAAAGAAGAGAGGGAAAGACTGCCGTGTGTATGGAGTAGTGGGGAGTGGGTGTCGTGTGCATAGGAAGTGGGAACAACCCACTACCGTGCGCACATAAGATGGAAGGGTTACTATTCACGGCACTATTCACGCAGTTACTATTCACGCGGTGGAAGTTCCACTTCCACCGTATGACTTGGTCAAATACTTATCTTGACTTTTCCATTCCCCTTATGCCCTTGTGTCTTTAAAGTATTCCATTCGGATCCTTTTTGACTTGGCGTGACACGTCGCCACCCAATCATTCTTAATTAAATCTTATACGTTAGATTTCTGATTGTGATACCCGACATTAATTTATAGATTAATTTCCTCAATTAATCTTCCTCTTATTTTCTCTAATTAGTTGATTAATTCCCATCAATCTCAATTAATTAACATAAATTCAATTTTAATAATCTTTAAAATTCCGGGGTGTCACAAATACTAACACCTTTTAGAATTTTCGTCCCGAAAATGGAAATGAGGTAGGGTTTAAATAACTTACATGAAGAGCCCTGGATGATGCGCCCTCATCTCGGACTCTAGCTCCTATGTTGCCTCTTCATTGCCATGTCTTTCCCACATCAACTTGACAAAAGGAATTGCTCGATTCCGGAGTATTCTCTTCGGAGCAGTATCCTGAACACATGTTCATGTATCTATACTTTCAATGGTTCCTCTTGTACTATTTTGTTTTCTACAATCTCATGTTAATTGAGGTATTTTCAAAGTTCTCTCTATATACTCATATCACACACACCCACACATGGGTCTTATTTTCACAAACCACACTTCCCAATGCATAAATTTTGATTATCCTATGCCATTCATACCATCCATCATACACAGATATACAGTGCGGCCATCACAAGGCCCATGCACTACAATTTAACCCTTGGAATTAAATTCCAACACATTGTCAACCAGCATTCGGGAAGTCATATACATCATTCACGAGTGGTTACCATTTTCTACATTTTGTTGTAGTCTACACCTCTCAATTTAATCACCTTTTCTTATATTAACCTATGGTTCGAAACACTTCTATGTGTTCGTCATCATACCATTCTTAACCATACTATTACTGTACCCAACTCACTCAGGGATGAGTTTATCACATCCAATCCTATTTCATTATTATACTTACGTATTAGGTCTTCTAGTCCTCATTAGAAATCTACACATATCACATCTTTCCAGTCCTTCTTACCAATCTAATCATAATAATTCTTCCAAACCATCATTCTCACTATTTACCCATATCCGGATCAAGTTACAGTCATTCACTGTCATTGAGTACTTCTAATCTCTACAAAGTTTCTTGTTTCTATTTTTGTAAATTACCAATCACATTTTACTGCTAATTTGATAGATAACATTGTCAATGGACACTTGGCGTACTTTAACGACTCGTTGTGACTAATCCCGTTTACTATGCTTGGCCCACATATCATAGCCTAATACGTGGAGTACCATAAACCTCATATATACTGAATGGGATCTTCTATCACTATTGAACTCAATTCATTCGAGGGCATGTTTAGAATGTCCAATCCTACTACATGATGCAACCTAACCAGTCATATCATGGCTTTTCATCTTAAATTCCATCTCTTGGAAAAATTACATTCAATAGCTCCACTAATTCAACATAAGTAAACCTTTAGTACACTCTTATTTGTCTCTAGATATCCCTTGGGGTGTTGAGTCCAAAACAAATCTCTTCTACAATCCATATTTATCAAATCTTTTAAACTCTCATCAATTTAAACCACTTAACTAATTATCTTTCCAACCAAATATATTTTCAAAATTTAAACATCTCTTCACTTGCAAATAAGTCACTACATGACTAACTCCTTTTGTTCAAAAACCTCTACGGTATAGAGCATCTCTCAACACTTAATTTCATGTTGTATAAGTCGTAATACGACTAACACCTTTTATTTATAACCTTGTATAATAAAATCGCAATCAAAACACAATTACAAACAAGACACATTTTTCTTTTCAAGCATACATGTTATGGTTCTCATCATAAAACATACGATCGTTTTCACAAGTTCACTCGATCAGTCTTTCTTAACCAAGACCATTCCCACATCTAAAGGTTTGAAGAAGGTTCAATTTCTTTTATTTCCATACTATTCCATCTCACTGCTCAACATTGTTCGTTCTCTTAGGTGATTCCTTGGTTCATTCCCTTAAGGCAAGCACCATTTAAATCCTTAACTTAGGTATACAATAATAAAAAAAAATGCTCCACAATCATATGAATGAATCTTGTATGCAAATTCATTGATAATCTTTACTCTTGGTGCTAATTGTCGTCAATTTATACTCTAGTATTGCATTCTACCTCAATTAGGACTATGCCAAGTCTACTGTTAGAAATTTATAACTCATCATACTTGTTCTCCCATGTCCTGTCAACGTTCTATAAAGGTACACTCATATCATTCTAATACTAGATTCTATGGGATCATTTGTTTCACTCATATCCTCTTTCTATCTCAGGTCTTAAATGGTAGAGGAATTTAATTTCCTTTGTCCAAGGTAGTCTACTTCAGTACTCAATATCATTCATTGTCTGATTGTCTATAGTACCTCGCTTTGAACCTAACTCATATAATTTGTTCCCTTAGGTGATCCTCAAAAGTTATTCCTTTAATGAACTCATCGAAGTGTAGTTTGATGAGTGCTGTTAATGGAGTATAAGGCAATGGTCCGCACAAGTAAATTCATGACAGAAAATCATAAGCGTGAACATAAGACAATATAGAGCTCCATACTAAATTAACGTTATCGTACATGAACTACAGAGAAATATTATACCTTGGAGGTTTGTATGACCAGTTGTTTCCAGTGTTGTGACAAAGCGGTACAATCTTCTCGAAGTCATTGCACTAGGCGGTCGTCCTGTCTGAATCTGAGGGCAATTCCTCTTAAGATGGTCCGGCTGCTTACATACATAGCACAAGAGGGCTCCTCCAGGGTTTTGTACAGTACGTCCTTGGAGTGGTTGTGGACAATTTCCCTTTGTGTGACTCACTTGTCCACGTTGACAACATGTGCGAACATTTTCTGTGGATTGACTTGCATGTGCTGAAGCCGAAGGATGGTCCAAGCCTTTTCGCTTACTGGATGAGGCCTGATGAAATTGTGGACAATTTCTTTTCATATGATTCGTCTGTCCACACTTCCAACACGAGTAAGTACTTCTAGCTGGTTGTATTACAGTTGTAGAGGTCGAAGAACTCACACGAAGTTTCTTCTTGGGTCGATAACATCTACTGCCAGCTTGCCTCTTTTTATCACCAGGAGAGAAATTGGCTAGAAATAGGTTTTTGAAAGTTTTCCATGTCATTTCTTCCTCCACATGACTGTATTTAGTAAATCTCCACCATTGATATGCATCGCCCTTGAGTTTTGACGCGGCCATCAGGATCTTACCTTCATCATCCAAGATTTTCAGTCGCTTAAAGATTTGCACAATGCTTCCAATCCATTCTCTAGCTTCCTTAGGTCCTTCAATGCCAGTGAAATCAGGGTGATTTTGGGACTGAAAGTTCCTCACGTTAGCCCGATGTTGGGCAATAGGGTCGGAGACCAAATCGACTCTGATCTGAATGGATTGTATCACAACGTCTGTTATGCCTTCTAGCAAATTATGAACATCGGGTGTTATAGGGGAAACATTGCCTCTGGTCCCATCAATGTACTCCATGTCAGAACTATTCTGTGATAAGTGTCCTTCCTGCGACATTTTCCTACGTCAATGAAAACACCGATTATCATTTCATTCCTCAAATAATAATTGGAAAACTTTATTTCAATTTGCACTAAGTTGACAAGAATTTTCTCTACATTATTCAGCACATCAATTGAGGGAACACTTCACTTCCTTATTTTAACACTTTGTCCTAGGAGAAAAATCTCCATACTATCGTTCACTACTCATTATCTTAAAGTCACTTAACTCCTTTTACGACATTCTGTTACCCAATATATAGGTCTCTTCCACTCCAGGCATTTCGTCTATTTAGAGTCTACGGAAATCCTTAAATCGAATTCATACTCCACTCATAAAAGGCACATTTGAAGTTTCATCTCTAACTTTATCCTCGTGTATTTGTCATACCATGACTAACACCTTTTATTTTCAACGTATAGGGGTTTTTCAACTTTCAATTTCAAGGATTACTCCTTACTTTGCTTTTTCATCGCTCTGACTATTTCTCATCAAAGGTTGTTCTCGGATTGAATGCTTACAGTCTGATTCTCCTCAAAGTAAATTAATCCGGCCCCCGTGCAGCAGACTCCAAAGAGTCGGTCAGTTGGGATTCTTATCTATCAGTGAGACATGATACCATATTAATTTTACTTTGCGAGATTCAAGACTTTCGGTTTCGCTCTGATACCAACTGTAGCACCCCTCCCTTTTCTCCCTAATTTTCAGAGTATTTTTTTTTTTTTTTTAAATTAACAACCTGAAGAAAGGGGAGAGTGCCACGACGCGAGTCAAGTCCGAATCCGAAGATTCGACCCTTAACTGGCCCAACCAGTGTGTGCACATAGAAAGACTCCACGTAAATCTAGCAACACACTAACTCACAATAATGCGGAAATAAGTACATCTATTTAAATTCATCATTCAATCTTTCTCAATCTAAGCAAAGCCTGACAATAATCCTGATAACGTGTACTTCTCAAATAAAGGTTCATTACATTAACTAAAACTTCTCAAAGTTACTCAATCAACTTAATTGTTCATTCTCTACTAATATTAACAAGTAGACTCTTCGCACAATCCTCTCTTGCGCCATCCTCGTCTATGCATGACTGACGCTTGGTCCAGCCTCATCATCTTTCTCCTTTCCTGTCTTAATTTCTAAAAGAATAGAATATTGTGGGCTTAGTCAACGCCCAGTAGGATTTCCCATCAAAGGGGGTATCAATATGACATATATAAAATCAGGGAAAACATATACAGTTCTTCATATCATATAATTCAGTTGAAAACATTCCCACCCCATATTTCAAAATCAATTCATAATCAATATATATAAAGCATTTGAAATCAAATCATATTCATCTCATATATCAATTCATAATCAATATATATAAAGCATTTGAAATCAAATCATATTCATCTCATATATCAATTCATAATCAACATACTTTTGATAACTCATTAAATCAACATGATGCAAATGCCATGGTACATGAATCAATGCAAACCCCTCTCATGCCCATGCATTTCCTTCTATCACACTTTCCATTCAAACAGTTCTAATCATTGGCCATTATGTCCGTAGCTTTCCTGGGGCACCAGATGGGAGCTACTACCCAATTCCTAGTATTTAACCGGAGTTACCGGGGGTATACCATCACCCATACTATCCTGCGCAGGTTTCGGGTCTCTCACCCAGGAGCTTTGAGCCCATCTTAATTGCCCAATTCCTGTGTTCATGGACGCGGCCATACCGAATAGTTATGGTATTTCATATTTCTCATGTTAGAGTTTAACATCCTCTAACCATTATCTCAACTATTCTCATCCCCACCAGATGCATGCTTTCATGCTCATGCATCGATAAATCATTCGAAATATGCATTGAAATTAAATATAATTTCCACATACATAATAGTCATGAGATACATCAAGAAAGTAGGAAAACCTACCTGATCAGTAAAGTTCCGTGAATGAGTTGCTACGGGGTACGTACAGCTCTTAGATCGCCCTCCGATCCTCTGGTTACATTCATTAATCAAGACATACTATATAATCAGTTCGAGATCATGATTTCCAACCTCATAGTTTATTAATCTCATTAATCTTTCATTTAATTGTCTCTCTTTCATTCTAAGTTCTTAGGAGTTAATAATTTCCCATATCAATTCTCACTATCGACCTCACCACTGCCTGGATCATTATTAAAAATAAATCCAATCCCATCCTTCTCATAAAATTCACCATATCTCTAGGTTGTAATCTCTAATAATACAACATTAAGATTATTCACTATTTTCAATTGATCTAAATTATATGTTCAATGGGATGCTTCTAAGCAATTAAACAAATAGATGCATGGTATGTAAAACGAGTACCAAGGAGATATTTCTTCAAGTGCAAATAATTTACTCTTCTTTGACTGTCTGAAATCAAGGTATGCTTGGGATTCTCTTTTCTTTCTTTTCCATGTTAGCTCTCCTTTTGTCAACTGAGTTGAAGCAATTCTTAGAATGTGAGATAGGTTTCCCTAGGATGAAAATAAGAAAAGTGGGTTGGTCCACTTGGAGCGATCATGGAGAGGGAAAGGACTGGCTCATTTTGGAACAGATCCAAAACTGTTTACATAAGTACAATGCTGGCCATTCTTGCAATGATTGGGGCCCACTTATGAAATAGAATGGGCCAGAACATAAGAGCTGAATCATTTCTGCTGCAGTAAGAGAGAGAGGTAGTGGCAAGAGAAGAAGTGACAAAACCATTTCTGCCCTCTCTCTTTCGCCTAAACCCAAACTGCTTAGATTTCTATCATAGACATCAACCATGTCTATCACATATATCAAACAAAGGTCACGAAAAACAAATGCATGCAAACTGAAATACTGATTTCATTGCATATTCAAATACAGAAAAGGCATTTGTAATTCACTGATTTGAAGAATTAGCATAGATATTTAAAGGCAAGATTGAGAAGGGAAGAGGCATAGACAACATTGCAATAATGAAGGATGATGTGATAACTGAAGTTACAGTTACTGCTTCAGTCACTAATACTACACACCAGGAAATTCAATTGTTGAGCAGACACTGTTTCAAGTGAAGATGCTGGGTGGCTAAGCAATTAAGATTAGACCCATATAGGACCATCTCAAAGACTCAATTATGTTGATCATGATGCAGCCAACATGGGAGACATTTCAGACCTTTCACAGACTCAAGGTACAGTGGTGTGTTAGGGAATTGAGGAATTATAGTTTTCAAGAAGGGTATTAAAGATCCAATCCAAAAAGACAGATTTTACACATGAACCAGCAATTACTTCAAAGCAATCCTTGAGATTAAAACCTGGCAAGGATATCAGTATGAAGAGCAGAACAATCCTGAATCTTCTGCTCTTCAATTTTTTCAAAAACAGCAGAATCACCAAAACTGGGTTCTCCACATAACACCCAACAAGGATGTATTCAATCTCCAAGCAGCCATGAATTTGACAGTTTGAATTTTAGGAGTTCTTGTAGTTTGAATATCTCAGCTGCCATTACTTCACAACAAGCACTCAAGTTACAAGTGGGTATGGACCTCAGCAGAGTTTCCAAGTGAAAGTCTTTGGATAGGGAATTTAATCAAATACCTTGTGAGCAGAGAAAGAGATACTTTGGGTGATTTGATGAGGGAAGAGATGAGAAGACAGGCCTGGAATCGAAATGCCAAAGGACTGCCGATGCTGCAACTGCCACCCTTAAACCTCCGACTGGTCAATACATCTGTAACTGGTACTCCGGCTGAAAATGGTGACACCACTATAATCCCATATCACTGACCACAATTCCCCCTTCCACAGTCCAAATTTTGTTTACAACCCACCAATCATGAAATTCATTGAAAAGAATGGAAATGCCAAAAGAAGGAATTAAAAGAGGTCAAGAACTGACCTTCTCACCCGATGCATCAGACGTGATGAAAGGAAGGTTGATCTCAATCTGAGAAGTGGATGAGAGCTCTATCTTAGTCTTTTAAAAATCTCTTTTGATTTTATTTCCTCCCTTTTTATCTTTCTTCTCCAACACCATCGTAAATGGGGTTTACCCCTTTTTAATCTTTTATAAAAGAAATTATTTAATATGAAAAGAACAATAATAAAATAAAAGATCTTTTCTTCATTAATTCCAATCCCCTTCCATAATCCTAATTTAATAAATATTTTTAGGGATTTGAACCTGATTTCTGAATTGGAGAGCGTACCCGAAAATTTTCGAATCAGTCCCATTTATAAATCCATACTCGTCCAGGGTTGATTCTGAATCACCCTAGACTCTTATTTAAACTAAACATCAATATTAAAATTGAACCAACCTTTATTGAAGCTTTTCGTAATCCCTTTTCTTTTTCTCTCACTTTTCCTTTCCTTCCTCGCTTTTCCTTCTTAGTTTCACAGTAGGAAGATAGGTTTTTCAGTGGGGAATTTAGGGTGTATGGAGTTTTGCCGTGTAAAGAAAAGAAGAGGAAGAAGAAGTGTTGTTCGTGTATAAAGAAGAGAGGGAAAGACTGCCGTGTGTATGGAGTAGTGGGGAGTGGGTGTCGTGTGCATAGGAAGTGGGAACAACCCACTACCGTGCGCACATAAGATGGAAGGGTTACTATTCACGGCACTATTCACGCAGTTACTATTCACGCGGTGGAAGTTCCACTTCCACCGTATGACTTGGTCAAATACTTATCTTGACTTTTCCATTCCCCTTATGCCCTTGTGTCTTTAAAGTATTCCATTCGGATCCTTTTTGACTTGGCGTGACACGTCGCCACCCAATCATTCTTAATTAAATCTTATACGTTAGATTTCTGATTGTGATACCCGACATTAATTTATAGATTAATTTCCTCAATTAATCTTCCTCTTATTTTCTCTAATTAGTTGATTAATTCCCATCAATCTCAATTAATTAACATAAATTCAATTTTAATAATCTTTAAAATTCCGGGGTGTCACAAATACTAACACCTTTTAGAATTTTCGTCCCGAAAATGGAAATGAGGTAGGGTTTAAATAACTTACATGAAGAGCCCTGGATGATGCGCCCTCATCTCGGACTCTAGCTCCTATGTTGCCTCTTCATTGCCATGTCTTTCCCACATCAACTTGACAAAAGGAATTGCTCGATTCCGGAGTATTCTCTTCGGAGCAGTATCCTGAACACATGTTCATGTATCTATACTTTCAATGGTTCCTCTTGTACTATTTTGTTTTCTACAATCTCATGTTAATTGAGGTATTTTCAAAGTTCTCTCTATATACTCATATCACACACACCCACACATGGGTCTTATTTTCACAAACCACACTTCCCAATGCATAAATTTTGATTATCCTATGCCATTCATACCATCCATCATACACAGATATACAGTGCGGCCATCACAAGGCCCATGCACTACAATTTAACCCTTGGAATTAAATTCCAACACATTGTCAACCAGCATTCGGGAAGTCATATACATCATTCACGAGTGGTTACCATTTTCTACATTTTGTTGTAGTCTACACCTCTCAATTTAATCACCTTTTCTTATATTAACCTATGGTTCGAAACACTTCTATGTGTTCGTCATCATACCATTCTTAACCATACTATTACTGTACCCAACTCACTCAGGGATGAGTTTATCACATCCAATCCTATTTCATTATTATACTTACGTATTAGGTCTTCTAGTCCTCATTAGAAATCTACACATATCACATCTTTCCAGTCCTTCTTACCAATCTAATCATAATAATTCTTCCAAACCATCATTCTCACTATTTACCCATATCCGGATCAAGTTACAGTCATTCACTGTCATTGAGTACTTCTAATCTCTACAAAGTTTCTTGTTTCTATTTTTGTAAATTACCAATCACATTTTACTGCTAATTTGATAGATAACATTGTCAATGGACACTTGGCGTACTTTAACGACTCGTTGTGACTAATCCCGTTTACTATGCTTGGCCCACATATCATAGCCTAATACGTGGAGTACCATAAACCTCATATATACTGAATGGGATCTTCTATCACTATTGAACTCAATTCATTCGAGGGCATGTTTAGAATGTCCAATCCTACTACATGATGCAACCTAACCAGTCATATCATGGCTTTTCATCTTAAATTCCATCTCTTGGAAAAATTACATTCAATAGCTCCACTAATTCAACATAAGTAAACCTTTAGTACACTCTTATTTGTCTCTAGATATCCCTTGGGGTGTTGAGTCCAAAACAAATCTCTTCTACAATCCATATTTATCAAATCTTTTAAACTCTCATCAATTTAAACCACTTAACTAATTATCTTTCCAACCAAATATATTTTCAAAATTTAAACATCTCTTCACTTGCAAATAAGTCACTACATGACTAACTCCTTTTGTTCAAAAACCTCTACGGTATAGAGCATCTCTCAACACTTAATTTCATGTTGTATAAGTCGTAATACGACTAACACCTTTTATTTATAACCTTGTATAATAAAATCGCAATCAAAACACAATTACAAACAAGACACATTTTTCTTTTCAAGCATACATGTTATGGTTCTCATCATAAAACATACGATCGTTTTCACAAGTTCACTCGATCAGTCTTTCTTAACCAAGACCATTCCCACATCTAAAGGTTTGAAGAAGGTTCAATTTCTTTTATTTCCATACTATTCCATCTCACTGCTCAACATTGTTCGTTCTCTTAGGTGATTCCTTGGTTCATTCCCTTAAGGCAAGCACCATTTAAATCCTTAACTTAGGTATACAATAATAAAAAAAATGCTCCACAATCATATGAATGAATCTTGTATGCAAATTCATTGATAATCTTTACTCTTGGTGCTAATTGTCGTCAATTTATACTCTAGTATTGCATTCTACCTCAATTAGGACTATGCCAAGTCTACTGTTAGAAATTTATAACTCATCATACTTGTTCTCCCATGTCCTGTCAACGTTCTATAAAGGTACACTCATATCATTCTAATACTAGATTCTATGGGATCATTTGTTTCACTCATATCCTCTTTCTATCTCAGGTCTTAAATGGTAGAGGAATTTAATTTCCTTTGTCCAAGGTAGTCTACTTCAGTACTCAATATCATTCATTGTCTGATTGTCTATAGTACCTCGCTTTGAACCTAACTCATATAATTTGTTCCCTTAGGTGATCCTCAAAAGTTATTCCTTTAATGAACTCATCGAAGTGTAGTTTGATGAGTGCTGTTAATGGAGTATAAGGCAATGGTCCGCACAAGTAAATTCATGACAGAAAATCATAAGCGTGAACATAAGACAATATAGAGCTCCATACTAAATTAACGTTATCGTACATGAACTACAGAGAAATATTATACCTTGGAGGTTTGTATGACCAGTTGTTTCCAGTGTTGTGACAAAGCGGTACAATCTTCTCGAAGTCATTGCACTAGGCGGTCGTCCTGTCTGAATCTGAGGGCAATTCCTCTTAAGATGGTCCGGCTGCTTACATACATAGCACAAGAGGGCTCCTCCAGGGTTTTGTACAGTACGTCCTTGGAGTGGTTGTGGACAATTTCCCTTTGTGTGACTCACTTGTCCACGTTGACAACATGTGCGAACATTTTCTGTGGATTGACTTGCATGTGCTGAAGCCGAAGGATGGTCCAAGCCTTTTCGCTTACTGGATGAGGCCTGATGAAATTGTGGACAATTTCTTTTCATATGATTCGTCTGTCCACACTTCCAACACGAGTAAGTACTTCTAGCTGGTTGTATTACAGTTGTAGAGGTCGAAGAACTCACACGAAGTTTCTTCTTGGGTCGATAACATCTACTGCCAGCTTGCCTCTTTTTATCACCAGGAGAGAAATTGGCTAGAAATAGGTTTTTGAAAGTTTTCCATGTCATTTCTTCCTCCACATGACTGTATTTAGTAAATCTCCACCATTGATATGCATCGCCCTTGAGTTTTGACGCGGCCATCAGGATCTTACCTTCATCATCCAAGATTTTCAGTCGCTTAAAGATTTGCACAATGCTTCCAATCCATTCTCTAGCTTCCTTAGGTCCTTCAATGCCAGTGAAATCAGGGTGATTTTGGGACTGAAAGTTCCTCACGTTAGCCCGATGTTGGGCAATAGGGTCGGAGACCAAATCGACTCTGATCTGAATGGATTGTATCACAACGTCTGTTATGCCTTCTAGCAAATTATGAACATCGGGTGTTATAGGGGAAACATTGCCTCTGGTCCCATCAATGTACTCCATGTCAGAACTATTCTGTGATAAGTGTCCTTCCTGCGACATTTTCCTACGTCAATGAAAACACCGATTATCATTTCATTCCTCAAATAATAATTGGAAAACTTTATTTCAATTTGCACTAAGTTGACAAGAATTTTCTCTACATTATTCAGCACATCAATTGAGGGAACACTTCACTTCCTTATTTTAACACTTTGTCCTAGGAGAAAAATCTCCATACTATCGTTCACTACTCATTATCTTAAAGTCACTTAACTCCTTTTACGACATTCTGTTACCCAATATATAGGTCTCTTCCACTCCAGGCATTTCGTCTATTTAGAGTCTACGGAAATCCTTAAATCGAATTCATACTCCACTCATAAAAGGCACATTTGAAGTTTCATCTCTAACTTTATCCTCGTGTATTTGTCATACCATGACTAACACCTTTTATTTTCAACGTATAGGGGTTTTTCAACTTTCAATTTCAAGGATTACTCCTTACTTTGCTTTTTCATCGCTCTGACTATTTCTCATCAAAGGTTGTTCTCGGATTGAATGCTTACAGTCTGATTCTCCTCAAAGTAAATTAATCCGGCCCCCGTGCAGCAGACTCCAAAGAGTCGGTCAGTTGGGATTCTTATCTATCAGTGAGACATGATACCATATTAATTTTACTTTGCGAGATTCAAGACTTTCGGTTTCGCTCTGATACCAACTGTAGCACCCCTCCCTTTTCTCCCTAATTTTCAGAGTATTTTTTTTTTTTTTTTAAATTAACAACCTGAAGAAAGGGGAGAGTGCCACGACGCGAGTCAAGTCCGAATCCGAAGATTCGACCCTTAACTGGCCCAACCAGTGTGTGCACATAGAAAGACTCCACGTAAATCTAGCAACACACTAACTCACAATAATGCGGAAATAAGTACATCTATTTAAATTCATCATTCAATCTTTCTCAATCTAAGCAAAGCCTGACAATAATCCTGATAACGTGTACTTCTCAAATAAAGGTTCATTACATTAACTAAAACTTCTCAAAGTTACTCAATCAACTTAATTGTTCATTCTCTACTAATATTAACAAGTAGACTCTTCGCACAATCCTCTCTTGCGCCATCCTCGTCTATGCATGACTGACGCTTGGTCCAGCCTCATCATCTTTCTCCTTTCCTGTCTTAATTTCTAAAAGAATAGAATATTGTGGGCTTAGTCAACGCCCAGTAGGATTTCCCATCAAAGGGGGTATCAATATGACATATATAAAATCAGGGAAAACATATACAGTTCTTCATATCATATAATTCAGTTGAAAACATTCCCACCCCATATTTCAAAATCAATTCATAATCAATATATATAAAGCATTTGAAATCAAATCATATTCATCTCATATATCAATTCATAATCAATATATATAAAGCATTTGAAATCAAATCATATTCATCTCATATATCAATTCATAATCAACATACTTTTGATAACTCATTAAATCAACATGATGCAAATGCCATGGTACATGAATCAATGCAAACCCCTCTCATGCCCATGCATTTCCTTCTATCACACTTTCCATTCAAACAGTTCTAATCATTGGCCATTATGTCCGTAGCTTTCCTGGGGCACCAGATGGGAGCTACTACCCAATTCCTAGTATTTAACCGGAGTTACCGGGGGTATACCATCACCCATACTATCCTGCGCAGGTTTCGGGTCTCTCACCCAGGAGCTTTGAGCCCATCTTAATTGCCCAATTCCTGTGTTCATGGACGCGGCCATACCGAATAGTTATGGTATTTCATATTTCTCATGTTAGAGTTTAACATCCTCTAACCATTATCTCAACTATTCTCATCCCCACCAGATGCATGCTTTCATGCTCATGCATCGATAAATCATTCGAAATATGCATTGAAATTAAATATAATTTCCACATACATAATAGTCATGAGATACATCAAGAAAGTAGGAAAACCTACCTGATCAGTAAAGTTCCGTGAATGAGTTGCTACGGGGTACGTACAGCTCTTAGATCGCCCTCCGATCCTCTGGTTACATTCATTAATCAAGACATACTATATAATCAGTTCGAGATCATGATTTCCAACCTCATAGTTTATTAATCTCATTAATCTTTCATTTAATTGTCTCTCTTTCATTCTAAGTTCTTAGGAGTTAATAATTTCCCATATCAATTCTCACTATCGACCTCACCACTGCCTGGATCATTATTAAAAATAAATCCAATCCCATCCTTCTCATAAAATTCACCATATCTCTAGGTTGTAATCTCTAATAATACAACATTAAGATTATTCACTATTTTCAATTGATCTAAATTATATGTTCAATGGGATGCTTCTAAGCAATTAAACAAATAGATGCATGGTATGTAAAACGAGTACCAAGGAGATATTTCTTCAAGTGCAAATAATTTACTCTTCTTTGACTGTCTGAAATCAAGGTATGCTTGGGATTCTCTTTTCTTTCTTTTCCATGTTAGCTCTCCTTTTGTCAACTGAGTTGAAGCAATTCTTAGAATGTGAGATAGGTTTCCCTAGGATGAAAATAAGAAAAGTGGGTTGGTCCACTTGGAGCGATCATGGAGAGGGAAAGGACTGGCTCATTTTGGAACAGATCCAAAACTGTTTACATAAGTACAATGCTGGCCATTCTTGCAATGATTGGGGCCCACTTATGAAATAGAATGGGCCAGAACATAAGAGCTGAATCATTTCTGCTGCAGTAAGAGAGAGAGGTAGTGGCAAGAGAAGAAGTGACAAAACCATTTCTGCCCTCTCTCTTTCGCCTAAACCCAAACTGCTTAGATTTCTATCATAGACATCAACCATGTCTATCACATATATCAAACAAAGGTCACGAAAAACAAATGCATGCAAACTGAAATACTGATTTCATTGCATATTCAAATACAGAAAAGGCATTTGTAATTCACTGATTTGAAGAATTAGCATAGATATTTAAAGGCAAGATTGAGAAGGGAAGAGGCATAGACAACATTGCAATAATGAATGATGATGTGATAACTGAAGTTACAGTTACTGCTTCAGTCACTAATACTACACACCAGGAAATTCAATTGTTGAGCAGACACTGTTTCAAGTGAAGATGCTGGGTGGCTAAGCAATTAAGATTAGACCCATATAGGACCATCTCAAAGACTCAATTATGTTGATCATGATGCAGCCAACATGGGAGACATTTCAGACCTTTCACAGACTCAAGGTACAGTGGTGTGTTAGGGAATTGAGGAATTATAGTTTTCAAGAAGGGTATTAAAGATCCAATCCAAAAAGACAGATTTTACACATGAACCAGCAATTACTTCAAAGCAATCCTTGAGATTAAAACCTGGCAAGGATATCAGTATGAAGAGCAGAACAATCCTGAATCTTCTGCTCTTCAATTTTTTCAAAAACAGCAGAATCACCAAAACTGGGTTCTCCACATAACACCCAACAAGGATGTATTCAATCTCCAAGCAGCCATGAATTTGACAGTTTGAATTTTAGGAGTTCTTGTAGTTTGAATATCTCAGCTGCCATTACTTCACAACAAGCACTCAAGTTACAAGTGGGTATGGACCTCAGCAGAGTTTCCAAGTGAAAGTCTTTGGATAGGGAATTTAATCAAATACCTTGTGAGCAGAGAAAGAGATACTTTGGGTGATTTGATGAGGGAAGAGATGAGAAGACAGGCCTGGAATCGAAATGCCAAAGGACTGCCGATGCTGCAACTGCCACCCTTAAACCTCCGACTGGTCAATACATCTGTAACTGGTACTCCGGCTGAAAATGGTGACACCACTATAATCCCATATCACTGACCACAATTCCCCCTTCCACAGTCCAAATTTTGTTTACAATCCACCAATCATGAAATTCATTGAAAAGAATGGAAATGCCAAAAGAAGGAATTAAAAGAGGTCAAGAACTGACCTTCTCACCCGATGCATCAGACGTGATGAAAGGAAGGTTGATCTCAATCTGAGAAGTGGATGAGAGCTCTATCTTAGTCTTTTAAAAATCTCTTTTGATTTTATTTCCTCCCTTTTTATCTTTCTTCTCCAACACCATCGTAAATGGGGTTTACCCCTTTTTAATCTTTTATAAAAGAAATTATTTAATATGAAAAGAACAATAATAAAATAAAAGATCTTTTCTTCATTAATTCCAATCCCCTTCCATAATCCTAATTTAATAAATATTTTTAGGGATTTGAACCTGATTTCTGAATTGGAGAGCGTACCCGAAAATTTTCGAATCAGTCCCATTTATAAATCCATACTCGTCCAGGGTTGATTCTGAATCACCCTAGACTCTTATTTAAACTAAACATCAATATTAAAATTGAACCAACCTTTATTGAAGCTTTTCGTAATCCCTTTTCTTTTTCTCTCACTTTTCCTTTCCTTCCTCGCTTTTCCTTCTTAGTTTCACAGTAGGAAGATAGGTTTTTCAGTGGGGAATTTAGGGTGTATGGAGTTTTGCCGTGTAAAGAAAAGAAGAGGAAGAAGAAGTGTTGTTCGTGTATAAAGAAGAGAGGGAAAGACTGCCGTGTGTATGGAGTAGTGGGGAGTGGGTGTCGTGTGCATAGGAAGTGGGAACAACCCACTACCGTGCGCACATAAGATGGAAGGGTTACTATTCACGGCACTATTCACGCAGTTACTATTCACGCGGTGGAAGTTCTACTTCCACCGTATGACTTGGTCAAATACTTATCTTGACTTTTCCATTCCCCTTATGCCCTTGTGTCTTTAAAGTATTCCATTCGGATTCTTTTTGACTTGGCGTGACACGTCGCTACCCAATCATTCTTAATTAAATCTTATACGTTAGATTTCTGATCGTGATACCCGACATTAATTTATAGATTAATTTCCTCAATTAATCTTCCTCTTATTTTCTCTAATTAGTTGATTAATTCCCATCAATCTCAATTAATTAACATAAATTCAATTTTAATAATCTTTAAAATTCCGGGGTGTCACAAGTTAAGTCACTAAAACTTGTTTATTTCGAACAATTGATTTTTAGTATTGAAGTTGAGCCTCTTGTCTGAAGTATGTGGTCAAGGGTTCAAATTTCTCTGCCTGCTTATCCCACTGCGAAGAAAAAAGAAGCAGCTTTCTACTGTTGTTTGATTCTCATCCTTAAATATCTATGATGCTATTTCACATGTTACATTGAGCTCCTTATCCTTTTGATTGATTCTTTTGAATTTCTTGTATTGCATCAGGTGAATTTGAAATTTTCGTTGGGTGAGGACAAGACAATCGTCCACTCTGAAATATGGGTTTTCCCCAGAGTCACAGTTCATGGTAATTACGCATCATTTTGTAAGATAATTTTATATGGAATCCTCTATGTATTTACTTTTTTGATCCATGAAGATGATGAGAAATCTGTGATTTATTTTCCACTTGATTTCTTTATTAAGTTTTTATTTTGTTGGTTATGATATTAGAATAATCATGGGATTTATTCATTTCCTGATTCTTGACCAAAGAATATGCATATGTCTGCACATTACTACCCTTACGCTGTACATTTAGGGCTGATGCTTCTGTCCTAGAATTCCTGACCATTTATCTGATATCACTCTCTTTGGATGGTTGTTGTCCCTATAATGAATTTCTGGGGATGCAAATAGGCAGTTTAAGGTTGGATTGTTGCTAGCTTAGTCCTAAATTCTACTTTTGGGGCTCTGGACTGGGACAAACTAGATTATGGTTCTTCAATAATCTTTTTTTTTTTTGGAGTGATGTTCTTCAACCATCTTGTATTTGGAATTGTATCAGGTTTAGTTGCAGTCTCTCTCTCTCTCTGTGGGTGTGGGGTTCTATGCTCTTTAGTGTTTGGGGTTGAGTTCCATATTGAAGGAATTATAAGGCCATATTTTGAGTTTCATCTTACACCAATGCTAATGTGATACAAACCCATAACCATTAAAATTGCATAGTAAGAACTTGTCAAAAGTGTTGACAAAGCCTTTACCATAATCAAATGGTGTTCACTTTTTCGTTGACAGTGGTTGCTGGATCAAGTCATTCTACCATCCTGGAAAAATTGCTAATTACTTTCTATTTTGACAAGTTCTTACTATGCAATTTTAATGGTTATGGGTTTGTATCACATTAGCATTCGCCCCTCCCATTTTAAAGGAGAGAGAAAAACCACCTTTATCATTTCTATTACCAAAATGTCTGTACATGTATATATGATGGGTTTGGTTGGGCTTTACATAGTCCATTTTGGATCAACCCCCTCCTAATCGAGTACTGAAATGGAATGAAAACCAGAAAGATGGATCATAGGCTTGAAAGTTTGGTCTATGGTGGGCTGGTCCCTAAAGCGCGTCAGATTTTTCCTTTTTGCACTCCTACATATTAAAATGAACTGGCGATCCACCATTTAGGCCATTGAAAAACTTATATGGTCATGCTCAAATTCTTTCTTAAGGCCGCATTAGTGCTGAGGCAAAGCCCATTGGATTCTAACCATTAATGACTATAATATCTGAGGATACTATAAGGATCTGAAACACTCTTGGAAAATTTCATACTTGATTTAGGACATTCAAGGCTTGTTTATGGTAATTCCTCTTTTGAGCTTAACAATTGATGCCTCTGTTGTATACTAACATTGTTCAGCAATTCCTTTTCCTTATTCTTTATGGTTTCTCACTTGCTTGTTTACCTGATGTCTTGTGTTTTTCTATTTCTAGTGATGTTTTTGGCTGTTGTATTGTTGTGTTACAGGAGGTTCCTGCCCTTTGATTCTGGATGGGCAAGATCTCAAGCTGTTATCAATTAAAATAAATGGTGCAGAGCTAAAGGTAGAATTGTCCCTTAAAACAAATCACATGTAGACAGAATCTATATTTTCCCCATAAAGAATCAAATCTGTCATGGTGCCCTCATCTCAGCCAAAATATCTACATCTCCATTCACCTCTCAGTGTATGCTAAGGATCTGTGGCCTGGCCTGCTAGTTCTGTGTTAGGCTGTACGCCCTAATTGTGTACATATTACAGATGTGCCCCCCCACCCCCACCCCTCCACACACCCACACAAATAAAAAGAAGAAGAAGAAGAAGATAAAGTATAGGACAAGAAACATGGCTAGCAAAAATTAATCTAAACTCACTATGAAAGGGTCAATACCCTAACATTACACACCTAGTTTTGAAAGGTTTGTCCACCAAGGTCTAATCCTTAACTCTTTATTTTTTATGGTGATTCAATCACACAGGTCTAATCCACCTTACAATGCTTTAAAATAAAATCGAAACAAAGAACACTTGCCTTGGTCTTCATAGATCTTTTAGTTGTGTTCTTCAATGATGTCTTCATGCTCCGGTCTTCAATGCTTGAGATTCACCAGTGAGTGGAACCGTAGGTAGAAGTCTAGGTCTAGGATATGGTTTTAGATGCTACAGGGATTCCTAGAAATTTCTCTCTTAATCATCTTTATTGAAAGCTAAACAAGCTTTTAGATATCTCCATTAATAATTATTGAAGAGATTAGAGATGCTACTGGAGGTTCATGGAAGATGGGTCAAGGAGGGAACCTCTATTGGAACCTAGGAGAGATTGGGTATTTAATCTCACTTAGAAAAGGCTTAATCTCTCACTTTTTCTCTCTACTCTCGCTTCTTCTCTCGCTGTATCTATCTCTCAAATGGCAACCCAGTATTTATAGATGAAATGTGCAACGGCTAGCTTTTGATAGATTGGAAAGGCTCCTTGACAACACATGACAACTACCCAATAACGGACACATTTGAATTTCAAAAAACAAGGTTTGGATGGGTCAAAGGGTCGAAGATAATGAAGCTTGGAAAGGGTCGGAGGTGCCTTCGTTGAAGGGTCGAAGATAATACATGATGGGTCAAAGCTTGGAAAGCTTGGAAGGAACACAAACTCATGTTCGATTGGTCGAGCACTGCCTTCGACCAGTCAAACCTACATCATTTCAACAGTTTTAAACCATGAGCTTTGGCATTTGGGATTGGGTTTTTGCTGGCTTGGGTCCATTTAATCTTGGATATTTTAGCTTCTACTGGGCTTTGGTTTGGGTCCATTTTGGTCCATTAGCACATAAAGGATTCTACAATTTGGTCCGGTTTCCTTGGTCAACCTATGGTCAGTCCCAAGTTTACCTATTAGGTTGCCACTCACATGGACATGATCTACTTCAAGCTTCTGGTCTTCCAATAATCTTCATTCGATATCTTCATCTTCCATAGGCAAGGTTCTGACCATTTATTACGAAATTGACAATACGGAGACATGGATAAACTGGGGCTCTAACAGATAAGAACCGAAATCGAAAAATAATGGAAAATGGAAGAAAATGGGGGATAGGGATTTCAATTTGCCGGGAAATCAACCTCCCTGATTTCACTATTCAACCAATAAATAGGCCTAGTGTTACAACTCAAAATGAAAATGATATTATTTGGAAAATACAAATAAAAAAATAAATTCCGAACTACGAAAATATCCCTAAAATTACTATCCCGATCCAATCATGTGCGTCCAACATGTTAAAAATGTCAAAATCTGATGAATACATGCATCTAAGTGTGTGCATAGAGTTTTATAACCACTTCGGATTCTTCGTGAGTGGATCCACATGTCCCGACCATTGCCATCCTTACTGTTCATTGTGGTACCAATGTTTATGAAATGCAATGTTATTCATCAAAATGAACAAAATATCCATAATGACTCATAGAATCAGCTATAACCGTAGGTTCAGCTACGTGCACCTAGGCATGATCTGTGACCACCTAGGCATGTATCTATGGATGTTGCATCTAGTATGTGTCCTTGACTAGGATCAAGTTGACCTTCCTGTATTCCTTCTAAGTGAGTGACATTTATGATGATCACAACATTCTTCATTTAGGATCACTTGTATTGAAGGTTTGACTTGAGATAGTTTTTCATTGCTCATTGATTGGACAATTAGGGTAATCACATCACATCCTTGGTCTATGATGGGCCTCCCAAAATTCTCTGAAGACCCAACACTAAGCACATGTAAGGTGACGACCGATGACAATGAAATTCCACATGTTGGAGGGATGCCATTCCAGTTATCTGTTTAATAAAAGTTTGTAATTTCTAATATTTGTAGTGATTTTACTGATTCTTTAGTTTGCTGGATGACCTATTTGTGGTTGACCCTATGATTAGTTGTAGGTGATTTGATCAAGTTGACTTACCTTTTCTTTTCCCCTCTTTTTATTGTGATTGAATTATGGTTTGGACCTAAAATTGAGCTAAGCCTGTAAACATGTATTTCTCTCATTATGTTTCTAAGCTTTTCCAATTTTAGCTTCTGTTCATTGCAGATATCTAAATGTTCACAAGGTACCAATTAGAATACCATTAAGCTATCAATTCAAAGCAATAGCCAGATTTTAAGTACAGATCCTTATTCTTCAATATATGCCGTTTATTTGTTGTTTTAATGCTTTGACTGGTTATGCTTCAGAAAGAAGATTTCCATTTGGATGCACATCATTTGACCTTGTCCTCACCCCCTCTTGGCACATTTTTGCTGGAAATTGTCACTGAAATATATCCTCAAAATAATACATCATTGGAGGTGAAGATTCTTCTAATATCTCAGATTTCTTTGCATGTCTGATTGATTAGTGTTACATAATAGCCACATTTATTGCAGGGTCTGTATAAATCCTCTGGGAACTTTTGTACACACTGTGAAACGGAAGGTTTCAGAAAAATCACTTTTTATCAGGTTTGTTCTAGAGGACCTTGAATTTGCGCTTTATAAAACAATGTAGAGATATTCTGCAAGACTTAAAGTCCGAGGCTGGGGCCTGGTAATACGACTGTGCTGATGTCATAAGGGGTTTTGGTTGCAAGCCTCTCATGGATGTGTCTTGGTTAGACCTTTTCCAAAGTGATCCTAAAGTATTGACAAATGGAGTCGAACGTACTTTTTTTGTAAATTATTGCAAATTTCTCTTTTAACTTTGAATTCTCCATGGATAGAATTATTGGAATCTTGTTTTAGAGGAGACATGAACGTGGCCTATCCATGTCTGGCCTACATCGAGCAATTGTGATCTCTAGCAAACTTGTCTCCAACTGTTGGTCCACTAATTAAAATCAGAGGCCTTATGCTTCACTCACGTATTTGCATTTGATTTTTAATCCAATGTCTGAACCTCTTTGGATTGTTTTCTTATGTGTACTATTTGCATATGAAGCATATTGAATCTTTCAAAAAAAAGTGCATATTATCATGGCATTTTGTTTCCAGGACCGACCTGATGTCATGTCAAATTATACTTGTCGGATTGAAGCTGATGAATCCCTATACCCGGTTTTGTTATCTAATGGGAAACTTATAAAGCAAGGTGAACTTGAGGTCAGTTTCATGTCTTTGTTGCTATTACTATTTAACAGTCATGTTCTAATTCACTTTGTGGAACTCAGTAGTTTCTTAGTTTATGCTATCATTACATGGTTTAAGTTGATGGGGTTAGTTTATTTTGTATGACCTGAATTTTTTTAACTGAATGCATATGGATGAATTTAGATGTACTCATTGTAAATTTATAATGAGTGAGCCTACAATAGAATGAAAGGAAAGAAAAAGAAAATGATAGACTGGAGAGTAGAAGTATCTAATCAACCAAAGTATGTCATACTAAAAGAGACCATCACAGAATAAAATTATAACAAGATTTTGGTACATCATAGATGTAGAAGGAAATTATTTTTCTTTACAATATCTTGGTAAATTGGATGATGGTCATTTCTTTGTTCCACTATGAATTTGTGTTTTTTCTTGGAGTATTAATTTTTTTGGAAAATAATTATTTGGAACTATATTTTTTTTACGGTTGTTTTTCTATATTTTCCCGTCCAAAAATCATCATTAGCAGTTAGTGGTGATGATGGGTTATCTGGAAATGGAAGCAGAACAGTATCCTTCTACTGTTGTTTCTGATTTCTCTGCTGCAATTTGGGGTACATGCAGAAGTCAATTTCAAAATGTGCAGTTGAATTTTCATCCCTTTACTTCTCTTCTCTTGAAAAAGAATGCTTACAAATGCACCAGCAATTGATTTCAATATTCCGAATGTTGTCATGCTATGAATGCACTCTCTCCCTGCTATCATCTATACTAGTCATTCACTTCATTGTGTGGGTTTAGATCTTCATCAGGCTTGAATCTACCATTTCCTTTCAGCCGTTAATGATGCCTTCTATTTTCTGCTTGCTGCTGCAGGGTGGCAGGCACTATGCTCTTTGGGAGGACCCTCTCAAGAAGCCCTGCTACTTATTTGCATTGGTTGCTGGACAGCTAGAGAGCAGATATGACACTTTTGTGACATGTTCTGGAAGGAAGGTGTATCTTAGGATCTGGACCCCAGCACAAGATTTACCGAAGACAGTCTATGCCATGGATTCCCTTAAGGATGCCATGAAGTGGGATGAGGAGGTTGGTGCCTGTCCTGACAGTCTGTTCATTTTCAAAGAAAAAAAGGTTTGCCGAAAAGATTCTGAAGCATTTCTTTCTATCTTTTGACATTGGAAACAGGTTTTTGGACTTGAATACGATCTTGATCTCTTCAACATTGTTGCTGTTCCAGATTTTAACATGTAAGCTGTAACTTGACTATAAAATACCTTGACTATGATTACAACCACAACTACTATGACTACTGCTGCTACCACTTCCATTAAAATTGTGAGTATAACTGTTATTGCTGCTGCTGCTGCTGCTACTGCTACTGCCTCTGCTAGTGCTACCATTGCTTTTACTGCTTAAAACTGTCACTGCTTAGAGGAACACTCTCACAGCTTACAACCAGTATGACTGCTTACCATTACTGTTACTTTAGCAGTCTCTTATATTTGATAAGTTTGTTGCTTAATTAATTGCAGTCATTCCATGGAGAACAAGAGCTTAAACGTATGTTTTTCCTCTTTCTCTCTCTCTCTCTCTCACTTTCACTCTCTAGATTGGCATTATCATCATAACTACTCACTGCACCAGGTTTGTGTGCCCTTTAAGATAGGCATTATTCATGGACTATTTTAGTGCCCTTTAAAATAGGCATTATTCATGGACTGTTTTAGTGCCTTTTAAGATTGTTTCTAAGATGGCTAAAATATTACTACACGTCCCCTCTTAAAAACTTTGTCACCTAAATGTTTAATGTTGTCGTTATCATCATCATTAGCAAAGGCATCCCATCTACCTTGGGTCTGCTTTACGAGTTCTTCAAAATTAAATCTAAGTTTATATTAAATGAAAATAAGGTGAGAAAATAACACTAATAGAAAATAATATACTAGTTTTAATTTGAATAATCTAAATGCTTAAAGAAAAATAGTATATTATTTTCTATTGTTGTTATTTTCACTTTATTTAAATATGGTGCCGTGTCCGACACCTTGTACCCAGGTTGGACACAGACACTTGTACCCAAAGAATGCTCCCAAAAGGACTTGTGCTAGATGGGAGGAAGCTCCAAGCTTATATACTAGGAATCATTCATCCCTTTAGGTGATGTGGGACTCCGCGAGAACACGCCCAACGCATTCTGGCTATTTTTTCTCCAGGCATGGGACGCTCAGGCCTCTGCCCCCCCCTCTCTCTTTCTCTCTCTCTCTTCTCTCTCTGGGGCGGGATCACAATCAACCCCCCTTAAGACCAGAGCTGTCCCCAGATCTATCCGCCGAACACACACGCCCACACCCTCAGCCCGAGAGTTGAACCATGCTCTTATACCAATTGTAACGTCCCGTCCCTCCAGCACAATATTGTTAGCTTTGGGCTTGCAGATGGGCATGCACGACTTTGATTCTGGCGAGCAGACCCAAGGAATGCTCCCAAAAGCCTTTATGCTAGATGGGAGGAAGCTGCAAGCTTATATACCAGGGATCCTTCATCCCTTTAGGCGATGTGGGACTCCACGAGAACACGCCCAGCGCATTCTGGCTATTTTTTCTCCATGCATGGATGCTTAGGCCTCTGAGCCCCCCCTCTGGGGTGGGATATCACAACCCAAACCACCTTATGACAGGTGCAGTATCTAAGTATCTTCAATTTATTGTTATCATGGTTGGCATCATCGTCATGACTGTCAAACCCTTGCCCATCTATTTGAGGACAATTTATCAATCTATCCTACCCTATTGAGGGTTATACACTCCTTCACTACACATCCTAAGATGTTGCTTCTACTTGATTGCATTTTTTTTAGCGGTAAAGAAGAAATTTCATTAATAAAAAGAAAAACTTCTACTTAATTACATGTTGTCATGGGCCTTTTCTTATACATTTTAATCCCAAGCAAAGTTCCTCATTGGCCTCCCCCATATACCCTAAGCCTTAGGTTCCTTTAAACATGTTCTCCTTTCATCTATGCAAATGGCCAAACTATCGTTGATGGCATTCCTTTATTTCTCTTCAATTAGAGTGACCCATGAATTTCTTATTTGCCTTCGTTTTTCATTCTATCTCTGTACATACATCTTAGCAGTTCAAATATGCATGTAAGTAAAATTTACTTATCATTTCTTTGTTACCGAATTTTCTATTCCAATAGATCTCCCATAATCCTTACTCATCATTTTCTTCCATATTCAGTTAATACTTTTGATTGTTGACCTTTCATCTTTGTTCTTCCAAATGATTTCCTGAAGTTTTTGTTCAAATCACCGTGTACAGATTTTCAATTCAAAGGATGTCTTGGCATCTCCTGAGACTGCAACAGATGCAGATTATACTACAATATTAGGAGTTATTGGAAACAAGGTGAGATCTATTTCAAGCTCTTATTTTGTTCTTTTCAAGCTTTGATTTTACCTGCTTTAATTTTGATGATTGTGAATTCATTCTGACATGGCTTCTAACCTGCTTGCAGTATTTCCACAATTGGACTGGGAACCGGTATGCACTGTCCCTCATTTTACCACTAATTATTTTACAGCTGATCGAAAAATGATCTGTTATTTAACAGCAATTAATGGTTTCCATTATGTTTGTATGAGGTCCATGCTTTTGTGGGTTTTCCTTCTCTGTGCATTGGTAGCAAGTGGTTGGGTTTGGACCAGGTCTGGGTCAGATGGAGCTCACCTTGTTTATATTTAATGACTGGAATTCAGGTCTGGGCCTCAGGGGATAGTTGTGAAAGACTTTTTTGGAAGAGACTGGGCACAATACTTCAATTACTTGGTTCTGTATTCATTGAAGATTAGATTTAGCCCATATTTAATTGCTTGAGGCAGGCTTATCCTGTACTTGTTTGAGGCTGGGCTTTAATGTGACGTTGCCAAACATGGTCTGAGGATTTGCTTCTCTTGATTGGACCAAATAAGGAAGGGTATCAGCCCATGGAGGATGCAGGACTCTAAATCCATTGGGACATCCTAATCCATAGAGATGTATGCGTGTGTGCATCTATTGAAGAGCTGCTATGTCCTCAATTTTGTGATCTTTGCTGCTCAAGTGTTTAACTGAGCCAGGTTTTAGTGATTGATATGGAATATTCTTGAGTGTTATGGATTTACTTAAAGCCTGAATTAGTGGGAGAGAATATGTATGATTTTCTTGGGTCTTTGGTATGTATAAGTGGAGTCATTGGTTCAGTTGTCGAAAATACTTATATTATATGCCAATTGAAAGTCAAGAATTTCCTGAATGTTCAATATGTGGCCTTCATATCTTCTGTTCAATGCCAACTGGTGTATTTTATATATTAAGTGTCTATTTGAATACTTCCAGTTGAATTTTGTGGTTCTTCTGATAGTTTTTTGTTGCATTGGTCATGCATGGTGGGGTTCATCATGTTATTCATTTGGGTTCCACATGATTGAACTGTGTTCCACGTTTGTACAAACTAAAACGGTGAAACCTATTGTTTATTCCAGGATGTTTTCATCTTAAACCATGACATCCTCATTTTGATTTTGATTTTTAAGAAGTTCTTGTCAAGTTGTGTTAAGTGGCTATGTGGAACTTTTTCAGGGTTACATGCCGTGACTGGTTCCAGCTCAGCCTGAAGGAAGGTCTCACAGTCTTCAGAGATCAGGTGATGACACTTTATTCTTTTTTGATATTGTTTTAAAGATGTTCATTCCATGATGATAAGACCTCTTTTCTGTTTATATGTTTAAAATCCATAAATTGGCATTGATATTGGCAGGAATTCTCGTCTGACATGGGCAGTCGTACAGTTAAACGCATTGCAGATGTTTCAAGGCTTCGCAGTTACCAATTTCCTCAGGAAACTCTCTTCATATGTTTACTTACATTTGTTGATTGTTTCTTTGTTGCTCCTCTAGCTCTATACTTGTACTGCTTAGAAGTATATTTCTTGAATGGAGTTACTATACTGATAAAAGCAGATATACCATCTGAGGAAATATTTGATGTTTATTAAAGCAGCTTGAGCTAATATGATGTAGCATTTTGGTGATCCACATTTTCATATGGTTGATTCTATTGTGGAAGGGATCATGGAGATACCTTAACATTAACTTCTTGGATTTAGTATGGACCACTTGATTTTCCATTTGAAGCCTCCAGTATAGCTTCATGCATTTAGGGGACATTTTAATTCATGGACATCCAAGATGGGGGTTCGATGATTTACCACTTAGATTTTTAAGATGGATCCCATCTGTGCATTGATTGTTAAGGATGGAGCTCTTGGATGGAAGGCTTACATTACCATGAGGCAAGCTCCATCTCTCATATTGGAGTTCGACAAATAAATAATATATATATATATATATATATATATATATATATATATATATATATATATATATAATATATATATATAGTAGAACTTCCAATCTTCTATAATAATTGCTTCTGGAGAATGCTTACTTTTGTTGGGTGTCTTTCCAGGACGCTGGTTCAATGGCTCATCCAGTTCGACCTCATTCATATAATAAGAAGGTAGGTATTAACTTTTGATTACAACCAAAATGAAAATCAATTTTTTTTTTTTGTTCTCATGGTTCATGTTAAGTTCTAATGCTTTATTAAACATCACTAACTTTCAGTCTTATTTGATTTTTTTGACAGATATACTACCATACAGGTGAATGGTTATTTTTCTTTTAATTTTGATTGGTTATGCTCTGAACTTCAAAGCACTAGTTCATTTTGTAGTAAATGTTTTCCTGAAAGCTATTTGTCTTTAATGTTAACATGTTTACTTGGGCCTTTATGTGAATATGTTAAATCTCCTGCTTGGCGGCATGTTTGAACTTCAACATGCAGCGACGGTATGTTCCTCATGTTTTATCATTACTTTCGTTTTTAATCTGTCCTTTTTCAATTCCTTTTTTTTCCCTAAATGTCTAATAGATTCTTTCTACTTGCTGGTGTTTACTGATTACAGGTGTATAATAAGGTTTGTGTTTTCTCACATTGAATTCTCTCTTTCTCTCTCTCTCTCTCTCTTTCGCTCTCTCTCTGTCCACATGACAGAATGTTATCTGTGTTATTTTTTAAATTAATTCTATTTTTTCATCTTACAGGGTGCTGAAGTTGTCAGGATGTACGAAACCATTCTTGGGAAATCAGGGTTCCAAAAGGTGAAGCACTTGACTACTTGATATAATTTTTTGAACAGAAACAACAAAAAATATTAGAAGAATATAGAAGAAATACCGAACAGTAGGTTAAGGTATAAGTGTCATACCACCGAAAGCTAGAGGACCAGAATACAAGCAAACGCTCCACCAGAATACAAGTTAAAAACCCCGTTACATAAATATCACAGATCTGACTTCTCTCCACTCCTAGCTTAGCGAGAAAGTTTGCCACCTCATCAGCTGTCCTTCTAGCATGTCAAAAGTTGACACATTTGAAAACTCGTCCTTAATCTTCATTGTTCTCGTGATCAACTTCTAAGGTGATCTTTTTTCCCACTAGTTGTAATGATCCGTCCTGCTAGCATGATATTGTCCCCTCTGGGCTTCACACACGGCTCGCACGGCTTTCAATTGGTGAGCCAATCCGCTGTTGCTCCCAAAAGATCTCATACTAGAAAGAGGAAGGGTACCACTTATATACCAGAGAATTTCCAGTGCAATTAGCAATGTGGGACTTTATTGAGCGCCTGATTGACAATTTTTCTCCATAGACACGCTCCATACTATAGACTCTAGGGCGGGGCATTACAATCTTATAGAATCACCCTAAATGAGAAACTCACTAAATCTGTGTCTTGACCAGAGAAGAAGGGATCTCTTAATTCCTAACTACTTAGCCTCATTTGAATCTCCAACCCCCATTGACTCTGTGAAAAGATCTACCATGTCCCCTGTTAGAATTTTGCCTACACCACCAGTACTCGCTGGCCCTGGTTGGCCCCTAGCTTCCCCATCTACGTTAAGGCAACCAATTGGAGGAGGTTGTAAAACCACCCTTTGAACATTAGATTTTGGGTTATCTTTCATGCAACCCTCCAATGAGAGGTAGTAGTCTACTAAAGAAACTCCCCTGAACTCTTTTCTAATTGATAACCAAGAACATAATCTCCAACATGCTACCTCGAAAGTCTATTCCTCCCTCTCTATTTGCTCTAAAAAATCCTAGTGTTTCTTTCTTTCTATATCGACCAAAAAAGACTGTCAGGATAGAGTCCCATTCTACTCTCTCCCCGTAAAAGGACTTTCTCCACCCTTCTAACACTCCAGCCAGGGAATTTCCAAAAAACCCACGAGCACCCCAACAACTCAAGAAACCTATTCCTGATCTCCTTTGCTACTTCAGCCACAGAAAATATGATCTGCTTCTTCTTCAACTAGTCCACACAAAGCACAGGAAAGATATGTCCATTCTTCCATCATGCCCCTTCTACGAAGCTCCCTCCTAGTTAACACTCTACCCTTAAGTACACAACATGAAAACCTGAACTCTGGGCAGATCTACACCCTTCTACACTCTACTAAGCTCCCTTCTACTTGATATAAAAAGTTGAAGTACTATAATGCTTCACTTTTTCATTTGAAATATTAGAATAAAAGGACATCAAATACTATGAAACTTAAATAGTGCAGATACACTAAAATAGGATTGACTCTGACAGTTATATTCCACTTATAATTTCACGTTTGACATTACTGTTTCAAGTTGATCAAGCACTTTATGATCTGAATGTTTGTTGTCCATTCACTTTCTGTAGGGTAGATAGCTATGTTATCTTTCATTCTGCGTATTCATTACCTGCAGTTCTTGTTTTTTGTGTGCTGTCCTAGTGTTCCGTATCATTATTGTTAGGTTTTTATATTGTTTAAATTTCCATATGCTCTATGATTTGTACGAAATGGCTATTACTTGCACGTGTTAGATTAGACAAAAAAAATTCTTTCTTATATAAATATGTTGTGGTTTAGGGTATGGATCTTTATTTCAAAAGACATGATGGGCAAGCAGTTACATGTGAAGATTTCTTTGCTGCCATGCGAGATGCAAATGATGCGGACCTGGCCAACTTCTTTCTATGGTATATGGTCCACCCTTTCCATGTTATGTGCTTGAGCTGACCATTGTGTTGGGCATATGGAGCCTAGCTTGGTGGTTCATAACCTGAATTTTTCAGACAGTAGGGCTCAGGTTATATTTTAATATTGAATCTGTAAATTAGTTTCTTGTTCTTTAATATATTGAGTTCCCAGCCCAAGTTATGATACAAGTTCAATTTTTACTGTTACATCTGTGACCTGCATTCATTTCAGGCCAACTTGGTAGTGGACCAACTATAGTAAATATTAGGCTCTATTAATCAGTGAACCGACTGACCCAACTGCATCGAGGCCCTGGTTACATGGTCTCCTTGAATATGGGTTTTTATGACAGATGAGTCATAACTTACAGGTACTCTCAAGCTGGAACGCCTCGTGTGAAGGTTACTTCATCCTACAATCCTGAAGCCCGCACGTACTCTTTAAGGTTCTGGTATGTAATTGTGTATTGCTAAGGCCTTTTTACAGTGTCTTCTGTTCTGCATGTTCTTTGTGACATAATTAGAGCATTTAGGGGGTTGCATTTATTTTCCTAGAATTGTTAGCCATGCATGTAATTACTGTTAGATTTAGTAGAGTATGATAGAACATGATACTTTGGGTAGCCATTGAAAAAGTCATATATTCAGTAGAGAGATTCTTATGTGTCATGAAGCAAAGTGGATCTTTTTTTATTATAAGCTGCTCATCTGGTGATCTTATTTATGTGATAGGTCATACTACCAATCATATGATTCTATTTCATTAATTGATGGCTTGGAAGTCCACACTTAATATGGAATTGGGCACTAGTGGTTTTGAGGAATCTTCCATCCATGATAGGGACAGTATATAAAAATTTGCATCACCGGCAGAATGATCAAACATTTGCAGTTAGTATTGCTGAATCATTGATTTTAGATGCACCATTGCATTCTTCCCCTTCCCTTTTCCCTTCTTCCCTGCCCCAGAACTATATCCTCCTGTCTCTCCACAAGCTATTATGTCTTTTTTATCCTTTTCCTCCAAGTTTTGGATGGGCTCTCCCTATCATCCTTGTATCACATGTTTATGTGAATGTATATATCTATCTATCTATTTTTTTTTTGTCTATGAGTGTCTATCTATCTTTTCTTTTTTGTCTCAAGTTACAAAAAACTAAGTAGTTAAGCTGATTTTTTATTTTTATCCAGTCAAGAGGTGCCACCAACGCCTGGTCAACCAGTGAAAGAACCTATGTTTATACCTGTTGCTGTTGGTCTCCTTCACTCAAGTGGGAAGGACATGCCTCTGTCCTCTTTATATCACGAAGGATTACTACAGACAGTCACAAAGAATGGGCAGGCAGTCTCCACGACTGTCCTTAGAGTGACAAAGGTAGTTCTAATTATCCAAGAACTTTCCATGCTTGCAATTTCATCTTCTCAAGATGATAAATGTATGCACTTTTAAAAAAAAGAAAAAAGAGCAAAAAAAAAAAAGATGATAAATGCCCTACAAGGTATGATCTTAATGCAGCATCTATGATAATGGATCAGAAGTTGTATGTAATTTTCGAAATTAATAAACGCTGCTGCTAATTTTGGGAGCAATGAGAAATCTCCTGGACTCATGAATTCTATCTATTGGTAGAGAAAACCCTAAATATGCCTAATAAATATTCTACTCTTAAGGCCAAGTTCCAATGACATCACTTATCTTGGCTGGGCATGGTATTGACAAGGATGATTTCCTTTTTTTTTTTTTTGGAGACCAAGGTGTCCGGGCCTCTTAGAGCACCCAACTAATCTTTGGGGCATGTGAAAAACTCCCTATCCATACACACCGGGTAAAACTACAGAGAGTATCCCTTATGTGTTGAAGGTGACTTGAAACAAGACCTCCCGCATCTTGGGCGGGTTCTTGACCTCCCACATCTGGGATGATTTCTATAATGATCTTTATGTTAGATCTTTGTTCTTTTAAGGATTTGCATAAAATTCTTTTTGTTGAAATGGTGAAAATGATTTATTCAGAAAGCTTGTCAAGCTCAGAGAAGTACAACTACCAGACCCAACACAGCCCACACTGACTGACCTCCCAGAACAAACCAAGGGAAATCATAAAAAACAACAAGACTGAAAAGCTATGTGGCTGAAGACGAACACACAGATCTCGCTAAAGAATTGGCGAGCTCATTGAATTCTCTATGAATGTGATTAGCAATGTGGTCTCAGGTCTCCTAAATGGCATCTGCAAGCCTCCAAGGACATAGATTATTATTGATGGCCCAATGAGTTTCATGGAAAAAGCCCCCTTTAACTTAGACATTGTTCAAATCTAAAGAGTCCAGAACTCAGCAACCTTTAAGCAATATATTAGTCATGATTTCATTGGCATTAGAACCTGTGGGTTTATCTGCATTTACGTGTGTACCTGTATTATCTGTTACAGTACATTTCTCTTAGTCTTGTATGGTTCTGTATGTTTGTGAATTTTTTAGTGTTTTTGTAATTATTTTTGTGTTCTATAATTTCTCTCCTCACCTATAAACAAACTTAAAAAGTATGGGAACTTCATTGGCATGTTTGTGAAAAAATCTCAAAATTTTAATCTTCAATGATTTTGCATCAAGATACTAACTTCAAAGATTTGGTATCCTCAAATTTGGAAAATTTGTGTTTGGTGTGACAATATCTTTTCCATAACTTTTAATCAGAGATATTAAATTCCATGTTTGGTGCATCAAACGTAATGAAATATTAGTTTTTAATGTTTTCCTTTTTAGTTGGTCTTTAACCTTTTCGAAGAATCTATTCTATTAGTTCAAAGATGAACGTTTGAAAACATGGTCTTTGATTACTGGCTTGATTGACTCCCTTCAGGTGGTATTTGATAGGCTGCGCATTCAAACATTGACCATTTTGATGAATCTCTCATCATCACCATCTACAGACTCCACTGTTATATTAATAATAAAAAAAATATTTAATTGTTCCTTATTTCAGCCTAATTTGCAAAGATGCCACTGGAACAAAGATCTCCCTGATTCAATGTGACCTACCATCTGCCTAGTGCAAACTTTTGCATATGTGTTCAATATGTGCAATGCATAGGGATCCCTTTTGGTCCAATGCTCAACTTGATTGTGCTTTTTCTCACTTTTATTGTCTTGTGGGGATCATGTCTATTTGCTGACAAGTACCGGATGTGTGGTCTGGCATTTGTTCTCTTCTTTTTCCCTCAATTGCTCATCTTACAGCTCATCACTGACATTTCCAATATATCTGAGGGAAAACAACAGAAGGAAGTTATAGGCATATCTTTTTCTTGTATCTCATGGTGATTTCTAACTTTGTCAGGTGTGGAAATATTTCACAAACCAATTTGAATGTCATTAAATTAAACCTTTTTTTTTTATGCTGAACAGGAGGAGGAAGAATTCGTGTTCTCTGATATACCTGAGCGCCCAGTTCCATCTTTGCTACGGGGTTATAGTGCACCTATCAGACTGGATTCTGACCTAACAGATGATGACTTGTTTTTCCTACTCGCCCATGATTCAGATGAGTTCAACCGGTATGTTCTCCAAAGAATTACTTTGTGTTGGCTGAAAGAGGAACAAATTTTCTATCCCTGTATCTCTTTGGACATGCTTGTTTGTGCAGATTTTCCCAAGAAACTTGATTTTCATAGGAAAGAGAGATTTTCCCATGTTTGTTTGCACAAATTTTCTAGGAATTTAGATTCTCATGGCCACATTTTCCTGGGAAAATAATGAACCATCATGATCTACGGAAAAATGCTTTCCGGGAAAATTTATGAAGTTCACCTCTCTTAGGCTCTGTGGAACTTGATCATAAAAAATGTACTGACAATCTGGTCATGGGTCAAGCTCCGCGCGAGCTCACTCGGAGCGGGGGCGGGGGGTCAAAGGTGGGAAGTGCCCCCAAGCTAGTTTTTTTAATGGAGGACAATTTTGTAATTTCACATGGAGTCTTATGTAAACCCTAATTAGAGTAGTATATATTGTCGCTTTGTGATGCAGCACGTGGTGTGACTCACACATGTGAGGCCTAAAAAGAAAAAAAAAAGAGTAAAAGGAGTAAAACTCCTTTTACTAACCCATCTCTCCCGTTTCCTACTTTCCCCTTTTCTCTTCTTTTCCTTCTTTCTTCACTACACCTGCACCAACACAAGAGTTGAAGATGAAGACGCCGACGGTCCCCAATCCTGACGATTCAGGACCCGATCCCGATGATTCAGGCACCTCCTTTCCTTTTTTTCTTTTTGAATCTAGGCTCTGAATACCACTTGACGCAGTGGGAATCGGGTTAAAGGAATTAAGATGTGGCTAAATGGATTTGAAGGGAATTAGGGACCTAATTTAATTAAATAAAGGAACAAAGGTAAGGTTAGATGGGTTTACCTTGAATAGTAACTGGGAATGGGTCTGTATGGTTTTGGTTCAGAGACACAACAGTGGCTGGGGTGATGAGTGGGCAGAACTGGGAAATATGGTAGGGGTTTTGGTGGGTTGAAAGGAGAAGGATGAAGATAAAGGGGGTGATGATACCTGGCTGAACTGGCACAGTTGAAGGGCAGCCAAAAGGGAAGGGAAGCTACCTGATTGGCAGCATGGTTAAGAAACGCAAACAGCAGCGGCGGACGACCTGCAGGTTGTGACTTCGCTGGCTGGTCTGGGAAGACAACTCCTTTCTGCTTGCGGGCAGAAGAGGAAGATCAAACTCCGGGGGCTGTAGTCGTACTCCGGCGACGGCGAGAACCCAAAGGGAAAATCAAATGCAAACAACACACAACAGAGAAGAATCTCTAATCTATTTCATTCAATCAAATTCGTATCTTACAATCTACAAAAGGGGAATATTTATATACAACCATAAGCACGGAAAATAGAAAAGAAAATACAATAGAAAGAAAGAAAGAAGAAAAAAAGGAAAGGAGGTGCCTGAATCGTCGGGATCGGGGACCGTCGGCATCTTCATCTAGCGATGAGGAGGAGTCAGAAGACAACCATGAGCCTCCGGACAACAAAAATCGAAAATACCGTCCAACGATGGACTTACCACTTTCAACGGTCAACTACATGTCGAAGGCTTCTATGACTGGCTCTCTGAGGTCGAACTCTTCTTCGATTGCATGGAAATCGATGAGGCACAGAAAGTAAAGCTGGTAACCAGCCAACTCAAGGTCGGAGCAACCACATGGTGGCAACAGCTAGAAGCCGCCCGAAAGCGACAGGGGAAGCGTCCTATCAATTCATGGACGCGAATGAGAGAGCTACTGCGGACTCGCTTCCTTCCTGCTAATTATGAACAAGTTCTTTTTGAGCAGTATCAGAATTGCCCTCAGGGTAATCGTGCAGTTTGTGATTATGCAGAAGAGTTTTATCGCTTTTCTGCCAGAGCGGACTTGCCTGAGACTGAGACCCAACAAGTCCCACGATTCTTGGGTGGTCTTCGCGTTTCACTTTGCGACTGCTTCAGGTATCAGCCTGTTCACACTTTGAGCGAGGCAGTTCAGTTAGCCACAATAGCTGAAAGTCAGAATGATCGCTCGAGAGGAAGGAATACACAGATAGCTAGGCACACCCTTCCATCAACTTCTTCGACTCCCCCACCAGCCTCAGGACACATTTCTCAGCAGACAGTGCCTCCTCGACAAGTTCCACCGCAGAACCAACCAGTTGCCCCGCCGAGGTCTACAACTGGCAAAGACACAGGACGAAACAACCCATACGCCTGAGCTATGGCAGACAATTGCTTTCGTTGCCGTGAGCCAGGACACCGTTCAAATAATTGTCCTACTCGTCATCCAATTGCAATTACCACTAATGAAGCCCAGGATGAAGAAGATGAGTACATTGAAGGATAAGAAGAAGATGTTGTTGATGATGAAGAAGACTATATCAACTATGGAGATGAAGGATCCTCTTTGTTGGTTCGCAGATTACTCTGCACACCGAGGAAGGACCTCCCATCGCAACGTCATAAGATCTTCAGGACTCGATGCACCGTCAACGATAAAGTTTGTGATGTTATCATTGATGGCGGTAGCTGCGAGAATATGATCTCCCAGTTGATGGTAGACAAGTTGGGCTTGCCGACCCAACCACATCCCTCTCCCTACTTGGTCGGATGCATCAAGAATGTGGAAGATACCCGAGTAACGAAGCAGTGCCTCATCTCTTTCTCCCTTGGTAAGAGATACAAAGATGAAGCCCTCTGCGACGTTGTTGATATGGACGTCAGCCACATGATTTTGGGCCGCCCGTGGCAGTATGACGTTGATTCCGGCCATTGGGGACGTGCAAATATCTTCACCTTTTGCAAAGATGGAGTAACGGTCACCCTCGGCACTAAGTCAGGAAAAGGCCACCATCCACCACCACCTGAGAAAAAAGAGTCTTTTCTCCTAGTCAACGACATTGAGCGTGAATCACGTGAAACAGGTGAAATCGTTGCATTGGTCGTCCAGGAACCAGACTCAGTAGCCGTACCGGCCCCACCAGAGGTAACCCCAATTCTGGACGAGTTCCAAGACTTGATGCCAGATGAGCTTCCAGATGGCTTGCCTCCGACTCGGAACATCCAGCATCACATAGATCTTGTCCCTGGAGCCAGTTTGCCACACTTGCCCCACTACAGGATGAGCCCTAAGGAGTTTGATATCTTACAGGGCCAAGTGGAGGACTTATTGCACAAGGGCTTAATTCGCAGCAGCATGAGCCCATGTGCCGTTCCAACATTGTTGACACCCAAGAAGGACGGAAGTTGGCGAATGTGCATTGACAGTCGTGCCATCAACAAAATCACTGTCAAGTACCGATTCCCTATTCCTCGCTCGGATGATATGCAAGATATGCTTGAAGGAGCCAAAGTCTTTTCCAAACTGGATCTCAGAAGCGGGTATCATCAAATCCGCATCCGGCCTGGAGATGAATGGAAGACTGCCTTCAAGACCAAAGAAGGACTTTATGAATGGATGGTGATGCAGTTTTGACTCTCCAACGCACCAAGCACATTCATGCGGCTGATGAACCAAGTATTGAAGCCTTTCATTGGGAAGTTTGTCGTTGTCTACTTCGACGACATTCTCATCTACAGCCGTTCAAAGGAGGATCACCTACAGCATCTATGTGAAGTATTCCAGGTACTCAAGGACAATAGTTTATATGTTCATAAAAAGAAGTGTACTTTTCTTGCAGATAAGCTTGTCTTCTTGGGGTACGTTGTCGGATCCTCTAGAATACAAGTCGATGAAGAGAAGGTCTGTGCTATCTGTGAGTGGCCCACTCCACGAACAGTTAGTGATGTTAGGAGTTTCCATAGCCTTGCAACCTTCTATCGACGGTTTATGAAGAATTTCAGTAGTGTTGCCGCTCCTCTCACTGAATGCTTAAAGAAGAAACAATTCACATAGACCGAAGCTGCTGAAAAGAGTTTCAACTTGATTAAGGAGAAACTCACCATTGCTCCTGTCTTAGCCTTGCCAAGCTTTGACAAGTTGTTCGAAGTCGATTGTGATGCCTCTGGAGTTGGCATTGGAGTAGTTTTATTTCAAGAAAGCAGACCTGTGGTTTATTTCAGTGAAAAGCTAAGCGATGCACACAAGAAATAGTCTACCTATGAGCAAGAGATGTATGTGGTAGTTCAAGCTTTGAAGCATTGGAGACACTATTTGATACAACGAGAGTTCATCATTTACACAGATCATCAGGCTCTCAAGTATCTAAATGGTTCAACCACTCCAAACCGCAACCATGCCAGATGGATCGCTCTCATTCAAGGGTTCACCTTTGCGCTTAAACATAAAGCCGGGCAACAAAATAAAGTTGCCGATGCTTTAAGTCGGAAAACAACTCTACTCAATATCGCACGAGGTGAGATAGTTGGTTTTGATTTTCTTAAAGACTTATATGCAGATGATGAAGATTTTGCAAATGAGTGGAAGCGTCTCCATGAAGAAAAGCCTTATAAAGGGGAATTTCAACTCCATGGCGGGTTCCTCTTTAAAGGTACTCAGCTATGTATCCCACGCAGTTCACTTCGAGAGCACCTCATATGGGAATTGCATGGAGGTGGCCTTGGAGGTCACTTTGGAAAAGATAAAAGCATTGCTCAGGTTGAAGAACGCTACTATTGGCCCAGCTAAAGCGCGATGTTACAAAATTCGTCCAAAGATGCTACACCTGTCAAGCATCGAAGGGGCAAGCGCAGAACACGGGTCTATACACTCCACTACCAGTTCCTAATGCTCCGTGGATTTCATCTTAGGCCTTCCGCGCACACAACGTGGATTTGACTCAGTTTTCGTGATTGTGGATATATTTTCTAAGATGGCTCACTTCGTAGCATGCAAGAAGACATCAGATACCTCTAGTGTTGCTCACCTATTCTTTAAAGTGATTGTTCGTTTCCACGGAGTTCCAAAGACCATTACATTTGATCGTGACACCAAGTTTCTCAGTCATTTTGGCGCATCCTATGGTCACGGTATGATACTTCTCTCCAGTTTAGCAGTACATGCCATCCACAAACTGATGGACAAACCGAGGTTGTCAATAGAACACTTGGAAATCTTATTCGCAGCCTGTCCAGTGATCGTCCAAAACAATGGGACTTGGCTCTTGCTCAAGCCGAGTTTGTATGCAACAGTGTCAAGAACAGATCTACTGGTAAATCACCTTTCGAAATTGTCATGGGAAAGTCACCAACTCATCTAGTAGACCTTGCAAAGTTGCCCAAAGTGCCCGGTGCTAGTCAAACAGCAGATAATATGGTTACTCGCATGGCGCAGATTCATGAAGAGGTAAAGCAACATTTAGAGAATGCCAATGTGAAAGAAAAGAAAGCTGCAGATAAGAGTCGAAGATTGAAAGTCTACAAAGAAGGTGATATGGTCATGGTGCATCTACGCAAAGAAAAGGTTCCTACAGGTACTTATAGCAAGTTGAATCCAAAGAAGATTGGACCCTTCAAAGTTCTTCGCAAGATCAACGATAATGCTTATGTGATCGATCTTCTAGACAGTTATGGCATATCGAAGACCTTCAATGTTCAAGACTTGTTTGAATATCATCCTCCGGTGTCTGTTTCAATGGTCACAGACTTGAGGACGAGTCCTTTTCAACCGGAAAAGACTGATGCAGCACGTGGTGTGACTCACACACGTGAGGCCTAAAAAGAAAAAAAAGAAGTAAAAGTAAAAGGAGTAAAACTCCTTTCACTAACCCATCTCTCATGTTTCCTACTTTCCCTTTTTCTCTTCTTTCCCTTCTTTCTTCACTACACCTGCATCGACACGAGAGTTGAAGATGAAGACGCCGACGGTCTCCGATCCCGACGATTCAGGCACCTCCGTTCCTTTTCTTCTTCTTTCTTTCTTTCTATTGTATTTTCTTTTCTATTTTCCGTGCTTAGGGTTGTATATAAATATTCCCCTTTTGTAGATTGTAAGATACGAATTTGATTGAATGAAATAGATTAGAGATTCTTCTCTGTTGTATGTTGTTTGCGTTTGATTTTCCCTTTGGATTCTCACCGTCGCCGGAGTACGACTGCAGCCCCCGGAGTTTGATCTTCCTCTTCTGCCCGCAAGCAGAAAGGAGTTGTCTTCCCAGACCAGCCAGCGACGTCACAACCTGTAGGTCGTCCACCGCTGCTGTCTGCGTTTCTTAACCCTGCTGCCAATCAGGTAGCTTCCCTTCCCTTTTGGCTGCCCTGCAACCTTGCCAGTTCAGCCAGGTATCATCACCCCCTTACCTTCATCCTTCTCCTTTCAACCCACCAAAACCCCTACCATATTTCCCAGTTCTGCCCACTCATCACCCCAGCCACTGTTGTGTCTCTGAACCAAAACCATACAGACCCCATTCCCAGTTACTGTTCACGGCAAACCCATCTAACCTTACCTTTGTTCCTTTATTTAATTAAATTAGGTCCCTAATTCCCTTCAAATCCATTTAACCACATCTTAATTCCTTTAACTCGATCCCCGCTGCGTCACTTTGTGAAGGAGAGAGTAGATTATTTGTAACAAGAGGTGCCTCTTCATTGTTTTGCCTTTGAGCATAGTGGATCGGTTTGAACCCCGTCGACATACTGAAAGAGAACCACGTAAAATCTTTATGTTTTGGTTTGCTTCTCTTTGTTGATTTCTCTTTTTTTGTCTTCGATATTATTGTTTGTGTGTGGATGAAAAATGTGATTTTTTCCCAACAACCTCTAGGGACTTTATCAAATAAGTGTTAAACACCTTTTTCATATGTTCCTTCTGCTTTATATCCTAAACCTAAATCTGATAAACTGTATTACATTTTGGGAATAGCCTTGATGTCTGGTTGATCTTAAAAGAAAGAAAAGAAAAAGCCTTGATGGCTATTGTTAGATTTTAGGGTTGATCAAGTTTGGACTGTTTATAAGGTGTGGTTGGGTTGCCCAATGTTGATCAAACATGAGAGGACTATTTAGATGACCTTTACTGTCAAACTGGTTACAAAAAGTGAACAGTACAGAAGGGTGCCAATAACAGTCTTGGATCCTTAGAAGTCAACACTGGATTTGTGGATTTTCCATCCATGCTGGTTGCTTCCTGTTATCCATCCAAAGTGGGACCAACCAGATGGATAATGTTGCGCTTTCCCCATTTTTCCAACTTCACCTTATAGCACGAATGCTGTGAACAATTGAAATCCCTTGTTATTAAAGTTATAATCAGCCATCAATCATGTTCCTTGGGAAACAATCCCATGAGGCTCAATTGCTTTGCATGACGAGCCGTTTTACTAGTAGTCCATTGCAAGAACCAATGAGCCATTGAGACATGTTCTTTATGAGGCATTCCTTTAAAGTCTTTGATTGTTATAATCCTTGGACTGGGTGCCCTGAATGTAGATGTTCATTATGGGTGTGTTTCGTGTTTTTCATTGAAAATAGGGCTGAGGCAGTGTAATACCTTGCCCCAAAAAGTCCCACATTGCTAGTTGCATTGGAAATTCCCTGGTATATAACTGGTAGCCTTCCTCCTTCTAGCATGAAGCCTTTTGGGAGCAACAATGGGTTGGCTCGTCAATTGAAAGCTGTGTGGGCCGTGTGTGAGGCCCAGAGCGGACAATATCATGCTAGTGGAACGGGTCGTTACAAATAGTATTATAGCATGATTAAACTCTCTGCTTGAGGGTGTGGGCTTGATTCTTGTGTGTGCAGAGTCGAGGACGGCTCTGTCTTTAAGGGGGGTAGATTGTAATACCCTGCTCCAAAAAGTCCCACATTGCTAGTTGCATTAGAAATTTCTTGGTTTATAACTAGTAGCCTTCATCTTTCTAGCATGAGGCCTTTTGGGAGCAACAATGGGTTGGCTCGTCAATTGAAAGCCGTGTGGGCCGTGTGTGAGACCCAGAGCAGATGATATCATCCTAGCGGGATGGGTCGTTACAGGTAGTTCTTTCCAAAAGCAAAGAGGTTTTCAAACCAACTTTTCATTTTCCCATGTTTGCTAAAAGATGTGATTTTCAATGAAAATGTGCATTGGTACATGTAGAAAAAGTAGATTTTCCTATCTCAAGGGTTATTTTCAAGAAAACCACTTTCCTATGGGGTAGGATAGAAAAGTTAGTTTTCCTCTCCTCTTTCCTAAGAGTGGAAACACACAAACATGCCCTATATGGGATACCATGATGGTCAAGAAAAATGCACAATAATTGGTTACTTGTGATCCTCCAATCTGGATTAGTTGTTTTAATCACTGAGGATGCGAGTCTCACATGTAAAAGTATGATCCATTAAAAGTGGGATAACTTGTCCCTCTCACATATGGAATTGGGGCCATCAAGAAATCATATATTTCTTATAGATAGAGTGCAAAAGTAGAAGTTAGATGTCTTTGGTGCTGGTAATAATGAAGAATCACACATTTTCTGTTGCTCAAGTATGTGTAACTCCTCTATTTTAATCAAGGTTGTTAAAATCGAATTGTTTCATGAATCGGCCTAGGGTCGTGAACCGTGAATCGTGAATCGTAAGATTCATAATGCTTTGTTCAATTTCTCATAATATATAAGTAAATATGCAAACACATGAATATATGACAAAATGTACCAATTCAAAATTAAATCAAAATGCATTAGAAGTCAATTTTTTATATTCCAAAATACAGTATATTGTACACTATAAATTATATAATATAACAGTATACCATATAGTGTATAACAATAAACTGCATGACTGTGGAAGAGATATTGTTGACCTACACACTTAATTCTATTATTATTTCATGAAATTTATTACATACATAGCATTACATAAGTCATACTAATGATAACATAGAAAATACGAAAAGAATAGAACAGTGGAAGAAAAGAAATAGAAAAAATGAAAACAATCAAACAGAACAATGGAAGAAAAGATGTTACAGGTCTTTGCCGGAGGACTTGCAACTTAACTACATCACATTTATTTCATATACATAGGTCCTACGATATTAGGTTTGTGGAGCCTGATTGTCAGATATTTATTTGTGATCCCATCCCCATTGGCCTCGTTCGGGGGTCGAGCTCGCGGGGGGTCAAAGGGGGGCAGCGCTTCCTTTTCCCCCAAGCAAAATTTTGTTTTTGTGTGTTTGATTTGTGGTTTTGTTTTTTCCGTTCAGAGTTTTGTGCTCTTATATTCTCAACATATGTATCATAAATCAGAAAGGTGAAGAGTCTTTCTTGCTTTCTATGCAAACTCGATTGAAGAGTTATACTTAAATTCTTTATTTTTTCCAAAAAAAATTGTCTTTTGCACTTCCTCTCTTTCTCCCGTGCGTATCGTCCGAGTCTACGATTCACACGATTCGAATCGTGCGATTCACAATTCATTGAAAAATTGTACAATTTTTGAGGGCATTCGATATCTGATGCGACTCGAGTCGTATGATCCCCCGATTTGATTCGAATCGCATGATTCGCGAGAACCTTGATTTTAATACAAGTCCTTTGTCAAATTTCTTAAATGCAAGTTAATGAACAGTTCTGCATGTTGTGGTTATTATTAGTTCTATGACCATATACAGCAAGATGCATTGGAAACAATGATTTGCCCAGGAAAATTTGTATAGGGGGTCTTGTTCATTGTTGGTAGGTAAACTGTTGGATCAGATCCCTTGGAAAATACTTTCTGAAGCATTCCACTTTTCCAGTTTTCAACCCAATGGTGAATATCATTCTGATGGGGTATCTGCATAGTTGGTCCTGCTCATCACAGGCAAACTGTTGGATTAAACCCTTTAAAAACTATGAGGACAGAGTTTTTCTAAGTATAAACCAAACGGTTGATGAGGCCATATTCTGGAATACTGACTATTTTTGTCAAAAACACCTAATTCAGTGGTATTCTCTTATTAAAGATGGTTGCCACTATAGATTTTTCTGATATGTACCACTTTGTTGTGACACATCTGGCCGTTTATTATCATTCTTATTTGTTCATTTATTTGAAATGCTTATATAACATGAACCCATCATTTTAAAGTTACATACTCACACAGCATGTATGTTCAATTGCTGTTGTCGTTATTGTTGCTGCTGTTGCTATTATTGATTGTGGTTACTGCTACTGTTATAATGGGTTTTGGACTGTACATGTGTCAGTTGGGAGGCAGGACAAATATTGGCAAGGAAACTGATGCTTAGCCTTGTGGCCGATTTTCAACAAAATAAGCAGTTGGCTTTGAACCCAAAGTTTGTAGATGTAGTTAAAAGTATACTCTGTGACTCCAGCTTGGATAAGGTAATGATTACATCTATCTGTGACTATTTTATTTTTATTTCAGACCATAAGTGTTAATCAGCTTTTTTTTTATATGTACTTTTTAGTTTTTTATCGCAAAGGCAATCACTCTACCTACCGAGGGGGAGATCATGGACATGATGGAAGTTGCTGATCCTGATGCCGTTCATGCTGTTCGCTCCTTCATCAGAAAGCAACTCGCTCTTCAACTGAAAAATGATCTTCTCAGCACGGTAGTTCAATTTATTCCCTTTTTTTCCTGGGATGGCATTAATTTTTTTTTTTTAAAAAAAAACTCCAAACAAAGGTCTTGATTCTTGAAAGCATTGCCTAACTTGGTAAGACATGACATTGTTTACCAAATTTAGGGATCCCAGTGTTCTGGTATTCATACATGTCTTAATAAGAAGTTATTTTAATTATTTATGTTGAAAATCCTGATGGAAGGATTCATACCTTTTTATATCCTTTGCTGATGTATCAAGTCAATCCATTGGTACCTTAACTAACTTTATAAAGTCAGCCAATTGTAATTTGCCACATGAGCTTGAGGGTATAAAAAGGTATGACTTAAGTATTGGTGTAGCATCTCCCTTTTCCAAAATGACAAGAAATTGATTAGGTATTAAGTCCCTGACTCCCTTGGGCTTGTGTTCTCTGGCCCATTTATACCGTGTCAGTGCTTCTGTATCCCTAATAGGCCCAATTGTGTGCCTAGTCTGTTATGGCTTACTGTAACGGTACTGGGTCAAGTTTCTGTGCTAACCAATTGGGCAATGCCTGGGCATGATCCGTAGTCTACCGAAGTTCACCTGCTCCTTGTCGAATCACCTGCTTTTTTTTTTGTGAAAATTATGTAATGTTTCCTTTATAGACACCTCAATGAAAGATTGGATAATGTTGTGGAAATCGAATCGTATCGTAAATCGTTAATACATTATGAATCGCAAATCGTGTATCGTAAATCGTAGAATCTTAAGATTCATAGGTGTTTTTCCTAAAAAATATTTAATATATGAAATAACATAAAATATATCTAAAATGTAATAACATGAGCAATTCTTCAACTTTTTATCAATATTAAGTGAATTCTATATAATTAGTTCATTAGAGCTCAAATTTCAATGCTTCAACTCCAAAAAGTATAAGACCAGTATATAATCCAACTATATTGTGAAAAGTCAATAATGAACTAAAAATCCTTCAAAAAATCGAAAGGTCTTAAATGCTCATTAACTCAAGCCTTAAAAATCATTAAAATGAAATGTTTCATGCTTTCACACTCCTAATAACCCCATAATTCTATTATTTATACGAATCGTAAGATTTGTTGATAAATACGAATCGTTCCTCTTATCATATCGTATGAATCGTAAGATACGAATCGTGTATCGTAAAATTTTAACAACCATGATTGGATTCTATCTTAATTTCTTATTTAAAAATCTTAATTTCTTTGCCTTTTTACTTCCCCCCTTATATATCATGACTTTAATTTGCAGTTCTAACATTTACAGGTCAAAAACAACAGCAGCTCTGAACCTTATGTGTTTAACCATCGTAGCATGGCCAGGCGTACTCTAAAGAATACTGCTCTTGGTATGGGTCATACTTCATTGCCATACAGTTACATACAAACACACTAAAATATTCAGGAGAATGTTGAGCATTGTTGAGCCTTGTTTTACAGCCCTGTGCCACTGAGGGCCGATACTTTTGCCACCCGTAAAAGTACGTCAATGCCAGACTGTTCAACACCCATTTTTAAATTAAAACCTCCAAAATATAACCTGTTACCTAGACCACTCAAATCAGACCAGATACATTTAAGGAAACTTGAGCCATTGTGAGGAGATTCTTCCTTTGTTCTCCTCTTCTACGCAGTCGTTTGGTTTTCCTCCACGCGGGTCCCACATGCATGAGTGCTTTTAGGAAAACAACACTCAAGCTGTTCCTGAAGATCATGCTGTATATTTATTTATTTAATGGGTACTGACTGTTCTTTCATTTTGCATATAGCCTATCTTGCTCTATTGGAAGAACCAGAGATTGCCAAATTCGCACTCTCGGAGTACAAGTCTGCTACAAACATGAATGACCAGTTTGAAGCTCTGTGTGCAATAGCTCAAAATCCAAGTGAAGTTCGTGGTGAGGTTCTTTCAGACTTCTATAAGAAGTGGGAGCATGACTTTTTGGTGAGTTCTCTCTAACCCTGTAACCAGTTCTCATCCTACACTAAACCACTTCCCTTTTGCCACTCATTTTTCTTCAATTGTCTGGTCATATTTTGTGTTCTTCCTATCTGGTATTTAGGTTTTGTCTTGGAAATGAAAGCTTCTGTAAATTTGCATAACTCCACTTGTTCCTTTTTCCAGGTTGTAAACAGATGGTTTGGCCTTCAAGCCTCATCAAACATTCCAGGAAATGTTGAGAATGTGAAGAAACTATTGAAACATCCTGCGTTTGACATGCACAGTCCGAACAAGGTGGGACCTTACTTTTCTTTTACTATGTTCACAAACCAAATAGTAATTGGTTTTGGCATTCTCCTGAATGGATGGAATCCATTTGACTGTAGAGGGTACAATGAATTCCATCAACTTTGTGTGTGGTTAGATCAACTTTATATGTGGTGGTTGGTGCCATTTTTCGTCCCTTCCCACTCCAAATCATTATATATGCTGATTGCTAACATTGTTTTGTTTAAAAAAATCAGAGACCAAGTTTCTGTCAGTCTTTATTGGTTCCCATGCTGCCCAAAATCCATAGATTGGAAAGTCACCAAATTTGTCAAAATATTAATTCTTAATATTTTACTTAAGGTTTATTCAAATACAGGCTGATTGTATTGGTGGCATTTTTGGTAGGCTGGTACCATTTCTGAGTTACTGTATTGGTGCTGTATTATCACTAAAAAAAGTGAGCTGGTACTATAATTCTATCATTTTGGCAATTTTACTGATAAAGCTCCATCCTTTGTGGTTTTTTTAAAAGGTATACTCACTCATAGGAGGCTTTTGTGGATGTCATGTGAATTTCCATGCAAAAGATGGATCGGGCTACAAATTCTTGGGACAGCTTGTGTTGCAACTTGATAAACTAAACCCACAGGTGCGTTTGCAATAAAAAGGCTGTGCCTATTCAGCAAATTTGCTATCACTTACAACCCTTGTTATTGCTCATTTCTGCATGATTTTCAGGTTGCCTCCCGCATGGTTTCCTCCTTCTCAGGATGGAGGCGCTATGATGAGACCAGACAAGCTCTTGTCAAGGTACTATTACGTCTGTTTGTTTTCAACCTTTCCATTTCCCCTTAGCTAGGATCTTATTAAATCCTCTTTAAAAGGATAATGCTAGTTATAGTTTCATGGCATCCACACTTTGGGTATGGATATTCAACTAGTCTTAGTGGCAGTAATATTATTACTTGTTACTGAAATAGTAGTTAAACTTTACCCTTACAGGAATCATAATAATAGCTGATTTTGTAAACTTTAGGTGCTTTCTGGCTTCCTCTTCTCCAATTATTCCCATATGGGATTTCTGTTAGTATACATAAAGTTGAAAAATCATAAGGAAAAGGAAAAGAGAAAAAAAAAACAGAGGAAAAATAATAGCAGAAAAGTAGAATACTTAGAAAAATGAATACATAAAGGAAAATAAAATAACAATGTGGAAGAAAGGGAAAATGTTTATCCAAACTCATCGTGCACATATCATTATCCAACATTTATATTTCATGAAATCCCAAACGACCAGGTAAATCAATTCAACTTGCCCGAGACTCACCTGAGTTACTCGACTAGTCACTCGATTCATGCCAAAACTCGATAGACAACCGAGTTTTTAACAAGTTACTCTTTCTTTTCAGCTTGTCAAGTTGACTTGGCTGAGTCAAGAAGTGGGCTACATTGAATGAAGCCCACTTCTTCTTCCTTTCCAACATTGATGATCTTTGGACATTAATATCTGCACCTGATGATGCATTCAAATGGTTGAGTGATAAGTGATATTGGTCCTCATGTATTAAGTGATCTGCCGACCTTAAGATTGGTTGGACATCTCTAGGATGTATCTGTCAATCCAATTACCAATATCAGTTAATGTGTTATTTTACACTGCCACACCTGACTTTTTTGATTGCCTGCTGCTTTTAATCATTTCAAATTCCTAACTAAAATATCATGCATTGCAGGCACAACTTGAGATGATAATGTCTGCAAAAGGACTGTCCGAGAATGTGTCTGTGGTTGTTTGGAAAAGCTTGGCTGCATAATATATGATGTAGACACTTCTTGTGATGGAATAAACTCAAATGTGATAAAAAGGGATGCTTAATTGTTCTGTGCAGTTGCAATTTTGTTCTCAGAGAGAGTAGGCTTTGTATCCATGTGATTTTAGTGTAAAACAAGCTTTCATGAAATTGGGGTTCTGGTTCTGGTTCATATTCTTCTAAATTCTTTCAAAAAAATGCATTTTCAACCACTTTTTGGGTTTATGCTTGCACTCATATGATTTTGAAAAGGATTTAGAAGCAAGTTCTTCAAGTTTGAAAGATATTTGTTAATTCCAAACTTTTTTCTATTAAAATTTGTCTGTTTTGAGTTGTTTCCGTTATTATTTTTAAAACATTTGCTCCAAGATAATCCCAATTTTGGACCTTTCTATGAAAATAATTTATTGAAATAATTTTGAGTGCTTATAGAATTGAATGGAGGTGCCTTAATGTGATTGATATACTTTGTAGGGTGTATGTGATTCTTCAAGTTTTTTTTTGAAATATTCATGAAATCTGACCTCTTAAAATGATTTCCATTTTGGAGTTTTTTGTGGAAAAAATAATATAAATATTATGAAATCGTAATTATTTGATATAACTTTAAGATATTTGTGTGAATTTTCTAATATTTCAACATTTTCATGAAATTCAGATTTTTTTTACAAAAAAATTATGAATTTTTATAGAAAATACAAGTAGCTAAGTGATATTTGCAAATATGAATTTTATATTAGGTGCTTCCTCATTGATTTTCTATTTTCTATTTTTTTTAGACATTTAAAAAAAATTAAAACATAATATTATTTATATTGGAATGTCGGCTCTTAAAAGTTTAATCAATACTTCATAAAAAGGAACATTTTTGACAAAAATATGTTCACACTTCATTTTCTATTTTTCTTAAAAATTTAATAATAGAATGGGAGAGAGTTCATATTTGCATTTCAATCTCTACTTTTGATAATCTAAAGAATAGATGGTTAAGATTTAATACAATCATTGCATTAAAAAACAAGAATGTGAGACCAGCTCAAGTGAAATCAATTTGACCCTAAAATCACTTACATATCAATTTGCTCCTGTAATCTCAGGTATGTATAAACCTCTCAATCCATACACGCTGAATACATAACAAAGGAAGTGGCTGGAACTATTTGTTTCTCCATGAACGGTGTACCCCATCCACCATATTAATATAAAGAAAATTAAATAAAAAATAATACTTTTTTTAATAATACAGTAAGATTTCATTCAAAAAGAGGGAAAAAACACGAGGCTCACTGAGAAAACCCAGGGAAAGTAAAAATGTTAAAGGTCTAATCAATTTAAAAGAAGCACAAGATATGCCACAATTTGATCGAAAACAATTTAAAATAACTGAGTTATGTTTTTTTTTTTTAATTTCTATAGTCACTCAGAAACATAGTATAAATTCGTCTTATGTTGGTCTGCTCTATTCTCAATTGCACTAACCTCCTCCTCCTCAGAAGTCATGATCTCATTTATCTACTCGTTTCTTCTCCATATCACCCTATTTATCAAGTCTTTTTTAACTCTTTCCCTCCACGTTTTCATTAGGTTACACTTTGGGCCCAAAAGCCCAAGGAACCAAACCCATTTGGTTTCCTGATGGACCCACTCCGAAAATCCACATCAGCTGCAATATAAGTGGACCCCACTGATGCTAATTTGGCAAGGAACCCACACAAAAACAGCAGCACTAAGGACGTGTATGTGTGGGCCTTTGTGACTGTTTAAGAAAGCCCAGAATGGAAGTTTTTCCTTCGACCGAACTTCGTGTTGTTTTTTTAAACAGGAAATAATGAGAATTAAGGACAAAAAATCCTCTTCAAATCAAGTCTGAATGGAAGGATTAGAAAGAGGGATTTATTAATATTTTTTTTGAGTTATTGCAGGAACCAAATTTTCACCAAATTAGCAATCTCATAGTACTAAACACGTCCAGGATAATCAAGAATTTTTATTTTATTTTATTTGATTTAATTTCCTGTTTTAAGTCCACGTGTCATTACATGGCTGGAGAGTTTTTTTTTTTTTTTAAGCAAGGTTTGGACGTGTAATCTTTTTTGGGTTCATTACTTTCTTTATTTTCTACTCCTTGAATTCTATAAATTCAATGGGAGGTCTGATTGAATGAAATAAAGGGCGAGGAGTTTCCAACGTGAAACAACTTGTAAGTCTTTTATTTTAGTGAAATTTAATTATGTTTATTATTATTATTATTTGGCTGATTTAAGTTTATGTTCTTAATTAAACATCCTTCGAACCATTGCTTAATTTATCCAATCAGATCTGTGAATTTTACTTCTGAAATCACTAATCGGCCAACTAAAGTTCTACAAAAACAGAACTCAAACTCGCTGTATTTGTCTTCGATGACTGCTGCTTTCGATCTTCATAGTTTTTTATACTGAGTTTTCTGTATTTTCTCACACATAAAATAAAAATAAATAAATTAAATAGTAACTTATTTGAATTAATTCAGATTTCTGATTGGATGATCTGAATTACATAATTTTTTTAATCCAATTTGATAATCTTTGAGTTACCCGATTGAGACCGTCTGGCCAAAAATGCATAGAAATTAAAAAATGTTTTTCTTTTGGGCTGAAGCTAATTCTTTTACTTTTCATATCTGAATTACATTAAATCAATTTGCTTAAATAAAATTAATTCAGTAAAAAGTGAATTTAATTTTCATTGAAAATATTATCCAATGCATCTTCCACGTATAAATGGTCTTAATCGAAAACACAATGGTCAGCTATTTGGATTTAAATCAAATCTCAAATAATTGCACATGCACAATAATTTGTAGTTTGAACTTTAGCCGATAATATTAAATTATTTTAAATTTAATAGACTTTTTAAATTTTATATTTTCCCCGCTCAAAAATAATAAATAAGAAGTTTTAAAATTTCCACTTTCCTAACACTGTCATGCTTGTGATGTGCTTTATGACACGTTAATGGAGATTGTCTATTTATTAAAATTTTGTGAAAAAGTTATTATTATTAAAACATTACATGATTAGAAAATAGAAAGAAAATCATGAAATTATCTTTTCTTATCTTGAAATTTTTAAAATTTAAGCATTTTAATCCTTGTCTCCCTAAACTATTACATCCTATAAATAATCTTCATTCAAATTGAGGTGCATGTTCAACTCCTTTAGTTTATTCATCATAAGGTTACTCTCTAACGACTTAATCAGTGTGTGTGAATTAAGATAATTACATAAAATTAGTCTCACATCTAATGTGAGATTTGAAAACCCAGAATAATAATAATAATAATTTTCTTTCTTCTCCATTCGATTTTACAGTGAAGTTGATGAAAGAATTTTTATTTGCAGACCAAAGAAATGGCAAAGTTTGCTGCTGGTTTGCTGTTCATCTTCTTCCTTGGTTTGCATGGAGGTTTTAAAATTGTGGAAGCAACGAGTGATTTTCAAGACGGATGGCATCTTCAAAACCCAACGGATTTTGATGATAACAGGTTTAATGTGACTTTCTTTCCCATCTCTGCTATCTTTCAATTTGGATTATATATATATATATATATATATATATATATATATATATATATATATATATATATATATATATTTGGGCACTATTATTTTTATAATATGGATCTCAAACTCACTTAATATTAAAATATTTGGTGATTTTCTTCCAATATCTTGCATTTTTTCTTAATATGTTATGGATTTGTATCTAGAGTTATAAATAACACCAATGTCTAAATAAAAAATACGATAAATACATAGTTTAGGTGGTTAATCTCCCATTTTCTAGTGTTAGGACCGAACCCCCATAGCTTAACCTGGTGTACCCTAAGGACAGTGAATATCGGCCATAGGGTTTTACGTTGAGTTTCCCCTAGTTTCTCATATATAAAATAAAAATATATATATGATAAATAATAAATATATGAATAGATGTATTTTCTTTGTTTTCAAATAATAATACGAATCGAAAGAATAAAAGGGAGGATTAAAAAATAACACTCAAAAAGATAAATAAAATTAATAGCTATAATGACAATATATCGAAGTAGATAGTTTGTTCATTGGCGATCCATACTGTTATCATGATAAGTGGGTCTTGGCTGTTCTGAATTATGACTCGCAATTTGAAGCTAAAATTTATCAGATTTCAGTCAAAAATTTTGTAAAATTTTACTTGGTGATGTTGCCCATTTACTGATCAATTTTTTTTTTCTCATGAACAAAAAATAAAAAATTGATATCAACCAAAATTTTAATGAGGTTATATTGGAAACCACTTGACCTTTGATTATGGATTCAATTTCTAACATTTTGTTATTTGTTTATTATTTGAAAATTTTAGATTTGATACAGAAGTAGCCAAGAGAGAAGTATTCAATGAGAGCTTGGCTACTACTGCTGCTGGTAGCAACTCAGAATGCAATATGGTTAATCCCATAGACCGTTGTTGGCGTTGCGATCCCAATTGGGAGGAAAACAGGCAAAGACTCGCCGATTGTGCAATTGGGTTCGGTAAGGCTGCGCTTGGTGGCAAGAATGGGAAGATTTACACGGTAACGGACTCCAGCGATGACCCGGTGTCGCCAAAACAGGGCACTCTCCGTCACGCCGTCATCCAAGAGGAGCCATTATGGATCATATTTGCTCACGATATGGAGATCAAGCTCAAAGTAGAATTGATCATGAATAATTACAAGACCATAGATGGAAGGGGTGCTAATGTCCACATTGCAGGTGGTCCATGTATCACAATTCAAGCTGTTAGCCACATTATCATACATGGGATCCATATACATGATTGTCAGCCAGGAGGGAACATGATGGTGAGAAGCACTCCGACTCACGTCGGAACACGAACATCGTCAGACGGTGACGGCATCTCATTGTTCACGGCACAACATGTATGGATTGACCATTGTTTCTTCTCAAGCTGCGAAGATGGTATCATAGATGCAGTCATGGAATCAACTGCAATCACAATCTCCAACAGCTACTTCACAAAACATGACAAGGTGAGGAACCCACATTGAAAATATATATATAAAAAAAAAACCTTGAAAATTATTTTATAATGCTTTTATTTTCTTGTTCAGGTGATGCTTTTTGGTCACAGTGATGATCATGTGGCAGATAAGGTCATGCGAATTACGGTTGCATTCAATCGTTTTGGAGAAGGATTGATTGAGAGAATTCCTGCGTAATTACTCTTCTAACTCAATAATTCTATTTAATCAATTGTTATCATAAATTAGACTCAGTGAGTCATATTTTATTGGGTTTGGGTTGCAGTTGTCGAGTCGGGTATTTTCATGTGTTCAACAATGACTACAATAGATGGGGAATGTATGCTGTTGGAGGTTCTGCCAACCCTACAATAAATAGTCAAGGAAATAGATTTCTCGCTTCTGCCAACATAAAAGAGGTTCTGCCATCAATTTCCTCTCTCTCTTTGGTATGCCAAAATTTCTACAGCAAATAATGAAAAAATGATTCTAATTCTTACAATTGAATCTTCCTTCTTCTTCTTCCACACCACAGGTGACTAAGAGAATGGCGAACAACGGGATGAAATCCGACAAGACGATCGGGAAGAATTGGAACTGGCGATCGCAAGGGGATCTCTTCTTGAATGGTGCAGTCTTTACCTCGTCGGGAAATAGTGCATCACCTGAACTTCAAAAAGCAACTAGTTATGCTGCCCTTCCGGCGAGCATGGTCCCTTCGTTGACAGCGGAAGCCGGAGTATTGATTTGCCAACTAGGAAAGCGATGTTAGTGACTTGCAATTGATTGACAGTTCATACCAGAGTAGCAGTGTAGTTTGAAGAGTCTATTCTTTAGCAAGAATACAATTTAGGATGAATTTCTCTGTGTTTTTTTTTCCATTAAAAAGTTATTCATTTATTAATTTTTATCTATTAGCTTGATGGTATAATTTAGAATGAAAAAATAAATTGAAATTGAGAAACTGATGTTTCAATCAGAAATTTTGTCATTTTACCTTCTCTGATGGTTTGATGATATATGTCATACTGAATGAAGTCATATATATGACAGTAGAGTGGAGATGAATCTATTGAATTTAATTTGTTTTTCTTACTCAAAATTAGATTATTATATATATTTAATAAGACTAATTTGAGCTGATAGTAATAGTGATGAATGAGATTTCAAATTGAGTCTAAATTTGAAAAATAAAAATGTTAGTCAGGTTTGAGCCCTATGATTTCACCTGATTTTACGTTGGCTTTTCTGCATGTAAATTAAAAAAAATTATAATATCAATGTTTTCATTGGGAAAAACTATATTAGTCAATATTTGTAAGATTTTGATTGAATTTTCAGTAAATTTTACTCAAATTTCAAAATATTTAGTTAATTTTTTGCTGCTTTCGTCAATATAGAATGTATGGTCCATTTACGAAATTCAACTAAAATGGGCAATATGGATGAAAATTTAGCTAAAAATTTTCTATCGCTGCAAGGACCGAAAATTAGATTGAATAATTAATAATGCTATCAATCACCACTTGTTACGTGAACAATATAAGAGTGAATTGATCTTAATAAAAAAAATCGAACTTTAAAACATTTCATAAAAGATTAGGAGCATCCAACATCATATTGAGAGAGTAAAACATTCATAAAAGAAAGAGAAGTAAAAATACTACTTATTAGGAGCATCCAACATCATATTCTCGAAGAATACTTAAGTGTGGTCCTAAAATGGAATTGAAATGAGATTCAATCCATGAAGATTCAAGTAACAGAGTCGGAAGGTTTTGGCTACTGTTGATTGCAACATCTATTCGCGTACGAAGATCCAAACGAAAAATTTGTGTGAATGTGCGATAAAGAAATTATACATCAACATTATCGACGCAAACACTGCCGCCGCCACTTGTACATGTTCTTTGAAGAATTTATACATGGATATTATCGACAAATACGCTCCCGCCACCACTTGTACATGTTGGATCAAGTTTTTCTTGACAGAGACAAGAACAGTGCCATCTGAAGTAAGCAGAAACAAACAAAGATAAACAGCAATCAATGCAGCGATTATCAAACCCCAGGCGGAAAACTTTCCCGGGAAAAGAGTTTGGAAGAACAATATGACCAAGAGGAGTGTCCCAGCCCCCTCCATGTAATTGGAAGCAGTGAAAACCAAGTCTGTCTCTGGAGGAGAGTCGAATGGAGAGATAAGAAGTGTTGCCATCATGGCGATGACATACCAATTAATCAATATACTGATTATAAAAATCCATGTGGAAGCATTTCGCCGCAATAACTTTGTATTCGTGAGAAATAGAATAAAAAGGACTGGCCAAGCTTTGTGAGTCAAGTCTGGGTTTATAGGTTTCAGTGGAGCTTTGAAGCTTCTTCTTGCCATGACAGAACAAACAGCAGCTAATGCACCGACTCCCACAAGGCATGTGGGAGACTTTGACATTTGGGGGAAAACCATTGGAACGATGAACACTATAATCAAGAGGAGCCACAAAGCAATGAAAACCAAGTATATCTCTGGAGGGTTCATCACAACATGGAAGATTATTGCAGCCATCAATGAGACTACCAACAGCAGAGTATCTTCCGCCGCTTTTCTTGACCTCTCTTTAGCCCCAGTACTTACTACAAACCGTATAATCTCAATAAAATCTCTAATGCTACTCTGTTTTTTTAATGCGACATCCAACACAGTGTCTCTCTCTCTGTTCATGGCATTGATATCCACTCCTTCATTATCATTCACCAAACGTTGTATTATCTGCAACACCCAACCCACCCACCAGTTAAGAGACAAATTTAATTGCTCAATAGTCTTTTTAATAAATGACAGTGAACCATCGATCAACTTCAATGGAATGAAATCTACTGAAAACGCAGAGTATCGGGGATTAGAAATCAACTCAGTACCTTATACTGCCTCTTAGCAGCAAGGAGGTGGAGGATATTGTTGTCATCATCGTCTTTTAAGTTGTTGATGAAAATAACTTTTTCAGATACCAACCCAATCAACTTCTCCACACCGTCGAAGTTGTCATTATTGGTGCACAGATGAAGCAATGACTGTCCTCCATCTGTGCAGACCCAAGCTGCTGCCCTTTCGGTCTCGACCAACTTTCTCAAGACTTCAACATTGCCATTCATCGCTGCAAGGTGGAGAGGACTTTTTCCTTGTTTATCACAAATAAAACAAGCGTCTGAGAGCTTTCGCTGTTGACTCTGATCATTGTTGTTCTCTCCTAAGAGCACTTTAACTGCATCAAGGTGGCCTTTGGCCGAGGCCAGATGCAGCGGAGTTTGCCCTTCCGAGTTGAGTCTAAGGGCAAACTCAGGTCTTTGGCTCAGAATCTTTCTCACAATATTGGGATGCCCGTACTTTGCTGCAATGTGAAGAGGGGTCTCCTTTACAAACTCAGCTGAGATTGAATCTACCAATTGATTCAACAAACTCTCATCCCCTGTTATTGCTGCTTTGTAGAACTTTCCCTCCATCTCGTTCTCTCTCTCAAATTCAAGCATGACAGGATAGGTGTGATTCTAACTATAAATAGACACAGGATAGAAAGTTAATAGGTCATACTTGTTTACCACGTTCCGGCTTCTCTAAAATTGTTAAAAAAGAAAAATCACTAAATAATTTATAATTTCACCAACTGAGGGGTCCCAAAAATTAGTTAAAAAAATATCATTAAATAATTTATAATAACACTAGCCGCGTTCTGGGGTCTTTAAAACAGTTAAAAAATTATCAATAATTAATTCATAATATCAACATAATATCAACAATCATGTTCCGAGGGGTCTTTAAAACTATTAAAAATAAATTCACTACATAATTTATAAAATCACTAACCGCATTCTTGGGGGTTTAAAAAAGTATTAAAAATACTCTTCTTATCTCATTTTAGTTGTCTTATTTAAAATATTTATATTTTTTAAAGAATTTTTTATAGAACGGTAAAACTCAAGTGATCTCATCTTTCTTGAAAATGGAGCTGCCAAGAGAGAAGATATATAAAAAGAGGCAGCCCATTCGGACACCCCCTTTTCCTGTCAGGGGACACCCTTTTTCAAAATTTAGGTGCAAATTACCATTTTACCCTCCCGCTTAAAATCCTTCGAATGATTTTATAGACAAATTTTCACATCCTTCGAATGATAGGATCCTTCGAAGGATGTTGAAAATCCTTCGAAGGATCATGATTAGGATCCTTCGAAGGATCATCAACATCCTTCGAAGGATCTTACAGTAACAGTAAAATTTTTTTTTTTAATTTTTAAAGTTATTTTTTAAGCACTGTGTATTTTCAAAATTTCTCAAATTAAATATCCGGACTAATTTCGATAGCCTGATAAAAATACTTTAAGAATTCAAAGTCTTTTAACACTCCCAAATGCTTAAAACACAGTGTTTTACAAATAAGGGTATCCCTAGGGTGTGTCGAAAACATATTTAGGAGTGTCAAAAGACTTTGAAGTCTTAAAGTATTTTTATCAAGTTATCGTAATTAGTCCGGATATTCAATTTGAGAAATTTTGGAAATACACAGTGCTTAAAAATAATTTTAAAGTTTTAAAGGAGATATCGACAATATAAACAGTTATTTTTTAATCACTGTGTATTTCCAAAATTTCTCAAATTGAATATCCGGATTAATTATGATAGCCTGATAAAAATACTTTAAGAATTTAAGGTCTTTTGACACTCTCAAATGCTTAAAACCCAGTGTTTTACAAATAAGGGTATCCCTTGACTGTGTGGAAAATATATTTGGGAGTGTTAAAAGACCTTGAATTATTAAAGTATTTTTATCAGACTATCATAATTAGTCCGGATATTCAATTTGAGAAATTTTGGAAATACACAGTGATTAAAAAATAACTGTTTATATTGTCGATATCTCCTTTAAAACTTTAAAATTATTTTTTAATCACTGTGTATTTCCAAAATTTCTCAAATTGAATATCCAGACTAATTACGATAACCTGATAAAAATACTTTAAGACTTCAAGGTCTTTTGACACTCCTAAATATGTTTTCGACACACCCTAGGGATACCCTTATTTGTAAAACACTGTGTTTTAAGCATTTGGGAGTGTCAAAAGACTTTGAATTCTTAAAGTATTTTTATCAGGCTATCGAAATTAGTCCGGATATTTAATTTGAGAAATTTTGAAAATACACAGTGCTTAAAAAATAACTTTAAAATTAAAAAAAAAAAAAAAATTTACTGTTACTGTAAGATCCTTCGAAGGATGTGAAAATTTGTCTATAAAATCGTTCGAAGGATTTTGAGCGGGAGGGTAAAACGGTAATTTAGAACTAAATTTTGAAAAGGGGTGTCCCCTGGCAGAAAAAGGGGTGTCCCAATGGGCTGCCTAAAAGGAGAAGCGAAAGGGGGGCGGAGAAACCAAGGGAGAGAGGCGTAGAAAGAACCGTCAAAGAAGTTGGCAACTTTGATGATACAAAGGAAGAGGATGTCCGCCGGTCGCCCAACTAGCACTCTTACTCTTGGTGCCCTTTTACTTCTCTTAATCATCTCTCTCTCTCCTCAGCCTCTGGAGAAAAGAACGAGGGAAAGAAATAAATTTTAAATTGTCAAGTTGATTTAATATTAAATAATATTAATTAAAATAACGATTATCAAGAAAATACTTTAAATTAGATGTGTAAGAAAAGATAAAAATATAAATCAGTATAAATATCCACCACATGATAGTCAAATTTAAGCATGACAGGATAGGTGTGATTCTAACTATAAATAGGCACAGGATAGAGAGTTAATAGGTCATACTTGTTTACCACGTTCCGGCTTCTCTAAAATTGGTAAAAAAAAAAACATCACTAAATAATTTATAATTTCACCAACTGGGGGTCCCAAAAATTGGTTAAAAAAATATCACTAAATAATTTATAATAACACTAGCCGTGTTGTAGGCAATGTGACAAATACCGTTCTTCCTTAGCCGTCCTTCCTTCGAAGTCAAAGCGACAGCACAAAAACCTTCCTTCGAATTCACCGTCCTTCCTTTGGACGAACCGAATATACACGAGATAGAGAAAAAAACTGATGGGCCCCACCGTTGATCGAAACCCATGATTTTCCTTAGTCGTAGATCGGTGGGCTAGGGGCAATTATGGTGGTGTCGATCCTAGGGTCAAAAGGGAAGGATCCCCTTGGATCTAACAAAAAAACCCAAATCATGGATTTTCGGATGCCCCAATTTAGTGCCGCCAAAACTTCTTCTCAGCCTTAGATCAGTTGATGGAGAAGGTTTCTGCCCGTGGGTTCTACTATACCCATTCTGTTTTTTGATGGTCTATCCATCTGTATCATCAGATCTCTGATCGGAGTACGGTGGGACCCTCCTATGGCCAGTTTCTTCGGCTACTGTTTTGGGCTTCCGAAATCAATTTTGTGGGTTTTTTTCTTAGATCCGAATTGATCTTTCACTTCTCCATTTTCAGCACACTTTATATTACTCATCCATTTTCAAAACACTTTATATTACTCCTATATAAATGATCTCATCCATTTTCAACATACTTTATATTACTCCTATATAAATGAGACAACTATTTTGAGACAATTCTAATATCCATATAAGACAACTAATTTGGGACAGAGGGAGTACTTTTTAACTTCCGATATTAATATAAAAACGTGAACATATCAAATTTGAACATAAATTTTTTTTTTCCTATTTTTCATCATTTTTATATGAATTTCTTTTATTTTTAAGTAATAATATGATTAAGTTGAATCAAATTCTTCAAACTCACCAACGGACAAAAGGTAAATTCCAACCAATTGGCCAAGTAAAAAACTGCCATTTTTTCATACAAATTTTCTATGTTATAATATTAATATGATGAGGATAGGTGAAATGTTTCAATTTTCTATGTTATAATATTAATATGATAAGGATAGGCCAAGTAAAAAATTGCCTCTTGGTCTTTATTTTATCTTTTGGTGAATACAAAATTCTTTATTCATCGGGTTAGTTCTAATGGCTCGATCACTTAACTATTTAGCTGCTGACTTGGAGGACACGTTACTAAAATGTTTTAGCATTTTCATCGAGAAATAAATTATTAAATAAATATTTTTATTTATCTTAATTAATTTAATGGAGAAAATGTATTTAAAAGAAAATAATATTTTAAATCATCTAAATTTATTACTGCTCAAATAATTCATTTAAATTTATCATAAATGAGTTTGATGCAGGATCCAATCACCCTTCACATTTTTTTTTTTTATCAATGAATAGATCTCTTTGCTTGTATGACTTAGATGTATCATATTTCTCAAAAAAGTAATTCCTTATATGACTTAGATGTCTTGTATTTCTGAAAAAAGCGATTCAATTGTTGGGATTGAATATGACATTGATGAGATTGAAATTCAAATATTTTTTCTTACAACGTATTGATTTGACCCCATAACTTGTAGATGATGAAGTGTATCCTACATTGTCTCACTAGCCGACCTTCACCCTTTGGAGTCATATCTAGCATTCAGAGTTTGGCTCAATTTGGTATCGCTCTCGCACCTGCACCATAATTCTGGTTGTGACTCCGTCTGAAACCGATGGTTACTGGCTGGGTTTGAACCAGAATTAACTAAACAAGTTGTTGTTCTCAGGGCTTGAAGTTGAAGCGAGTTCAGGTCTGTTTGGCCCACCGAAAGCGTGGTTCCCACTCGTCTGGCACACGCTGCAGACTTAATGAGTTTCAACAGTTTGTAGGGGGTTTTTCACAGCGAGTTAAGACTATTGCTGGCTAAGTTTAGATCCCAAAAGTGTAGGTACTGACTCAGAATAAACTAGAAAATAACAGATTTAAACCAACATCAACGCCCATTCAATCTCTTTTTTTTTTTTCAATTAAGTCCCGTTTTGGAAATAGCAAGTTTCGAGTTTCGACCACAGTCAGCAAATAAAGATTTAGTTCTTTTAATTCTGTTCTTTCTTTCTTTCTGTTTTTTCTTAGCCAATAAAGCCTATAATTGAGGCTCAGTTAGACATCGTAGACACCAGACAAGAACAAAATTGAATTGAGTTTTCTTTGCTTTGAGCAAGAGCTCAAAGTCTCCCCAGTGAGTTGGAGTTCTTTTTTGTGCTTAAATTTAATGTGTGTTTTTGTTTGAATTGAATTTCATTTAAGTATTGGTTTCATTTTTGCACTGTAAATTTAATTTCATATTTTTCATTCATTCCAATTCTTAATAAAATTACAATTCTACAACCAAATTGCGTTAAAAAAGGTTCGATGAATATCAATTCGAATTTGTGTCGGATTTAATTTTCATGCATGCATATGACTTGTTTAAATTGCATTTAATTATGGATCTCAATTAATTTTGTAAATCATTACACTTAAATAACAATTCCACATTCATTTTTCTTTTGATTGAATACCAAATTTCTTTAGTGAATTTTGACCGGGACAAAATTTTCTTGTTAAAATTAGTGTCATCTTTCCTTTCTTATGAGTAGTCGAGAGAATTGAGAGTTGATTTTCTTAGGGTTTCGATCATTGAAATCTTTGTTCTGACCTACAATATTGGATCTAAAACTTATCTTAGCATGACGGCCTAAGTAGGCGTTAAACCCAACGTTACTTGTCATCGCAATGAATCGAACCAATGCTTTAAAAGGCCTAGGAGCAGGTAAGACTATCAATGGGTCTGCGTTTAACCCAAGTCTAACCTTGACCCAACCACACCAATTTGGTAAATGGGCAGGTAAAATGGATCATAAAACGAGAACTAAGCTACACTTTAAAACTCCATAAGATGGTAAAATTAGGTCGGACCTAATCTGTGCCTTTCATGAAAAAAATCCAAAAGAAATTGGGTTCAAATTGACTTGGGCTCAGGTTAGGTCCATTTTCCGACTTAAAAATATTATGCCTAAGTTAGAATTTAGATCAGATTGAGATGAGTGCATGAAATCCGAAGTTTGGCATAGAAGCCTGAATTTGAACCAATGTTTATATAAATCTAATTTTCTTTAATGATATTGTGTATGAATAAAAAAATTATGTAATATGTAGTTTATGTTTGTTTAGAATACTACAAAAACTTCCATTTTAGGCCCAAATCAGCTTGATCTCAAATATAGTTGCATGTCTATTTTTTAGGAGAATATTGACATCGATTTATTCCTTATTAGCTTTGGATGGAAAGCAAGTAGCAAAACACATCCGGCATTTGAGTTAAGATTAATCTAACACATACTATCTCGTATATTAGATGGACTCAGGATCTTTACTCTAATTCTAGAAGTTTAGATTAACTGAGCTGTATAATTTAAAGCAATGTTTTAAAACCCGACCCGTGGAGCGACCCATCTTAGAGGAAATGTGGGTTAAATAAGGTTCAACCGGGTTGACCCATAGTCAAACCCAGTCAAACCCGTATCATCAATATAATATTATAAATAATATGAAATTATTAACTAAGGTTTAATTAATGAGTTGAAATAAAATTTTATATAAAAAATTATTTTATTAATATAATATTTTGTCAATATATATTTTAATGGTTGAGAGTAATGTTTTAAAAAACCACTTGTCTACTGAACCATTTCAGGGAAAGTTGGGTTAAATAAACGCAATTAAATAACTATAAAAATAAAATATAAAATACAATACACATAATAAAGACAAGATTATATTTTCATAAAAAAAAAAATCTTATTCCCACATTAACAATTATAAATACCAAAAATTAATAATCCAGCTTCTATGTTCCAATATCATCCTAAACAAAAATAATTCATAATCTATGATCTCATACATCTAATATTTAAATCCAAATTTTATTTTTGTTTAAATTCAATCTTTTCTCAAAAATTGTAATTTGACCACGATAATTTATTTCACATTTGGTAGTTTGGAAACGAAAGTTTAGTGGTTGCTCAATGGGCAATGTTAGATGATGAACTTTGAATATCTAAATGATTAGATAGATTACTGTGGAAGTATTAAATTATCCAAGAAGAGATTTAATTAAATTAAATCATTTTTTTTTTTTACATAAAATAAAAATTAAATCGTGATGTCTTGAAATAAACACACTTCTATCTTTTCAAAAGACAAAAAGCAAAAGAAAAGTTGAAGACTTATCATATTATTAGTATAAAAAATATAATGTTTTTCCAATATTATTTTAATTGTACAAAAAATATTTTAGTATAAATATTATTTTTGATCAAATAAAAAAGATAAAATAACAACTTAATATTTTGTCAATATATATTTTAATCATTAAAAATATTTTATTAAAAATATTATTGATTTTTATTAAGTTTTTATTTTTATGTTTTATTAATTTTCTTTTAAAAAAATTTAAGATCTATCTTTTTTTAAAAAAAATATATGTTTAAAATGGCCAATAAAAATTCCCACATGAATAAGTTACAACTCAATGGCCAATAAAATCCTTTATTATAAATATTATTTATTAAAACTTAAATAAAAGTTATGGCCACCGTAAGTTACAATGTGGAGCAGTAATTTAAACTCAATGGCCAACTCACGGCATTAATTTTTATTCATGTTGGCTAACTCACGGCGGCACTTACAAGTTTACAAGTTTCACATCAGTAATTTTGAAAACAATTCCCACGTGAATAAGCTATTAATGGGGATGAGGAAGTTAGGAAGAATTACCCTTTCTCTCTGTTTTTGTCTGAGATTTGTGCGCTGGCCCAATTGCTCTACAAAATTAAATATATTATTTTTAAGGAGCGTATTTTGAAATTATTTAATAAGACCTATCCTATTCCAGTTGTTTGATTTTTTTTTAAATATTTTAAAAACGGGTTTTTAATCCAACGGGTCACAGGCTTATTTCATAAACTGGATTGACCCGCGGGTGATAGAGGGTTTTTACGGGTTTCTAACCCAGACAGGTTTAAAAGCAACCCGACCCTTTGTGTACCGGGTTATGGTTGGACCACTGGGTCAACCGCGGGTCGGATCGGGTTTGATAACATTGATTTAAAGTGCCATCAATAGTCTCTTGTCACGTGAACAATATAAGAGTGAGTGAATTGATGTTAATAAGAAAGAAATTGAGATTTACAATGAGCTGACAGAGCAGAGATAGATTTCATGGAAGAAAGAGAAGAAACAATACTACTAGACTAGTTATGAGGAGCATCCAACATCATCATCTCCTGGAATACATAAGTGTGGTGAAATGGAATTGAGATGAGATTCAATTCAATTCAACCCAAAGTGAAGAAGTAACAGTATCAAGGTTTTGGCTATGGCTGACCATATGGAGGAGCAACATTTGTTTATTCAGGAGCAGACCCAAACAACATGTACTCTAAAAAACATAGATTATCATCCTGATATACGCATACGCTAGTGGCACCAGTAATACCAAGCGATTGGCTAACAGAGAGTGGTGGGGCAAATTGCCAAAATGAGATTGGTGGGATAAAAGAAGATTGGACAACCCAGTGAACAACATCAAAGGAGCAGTCACCATTGTAACCCTGGTGAAAAGCGGCACGGAAGCCATTTTCTGGGTAGCATATCCACTTGCGAGGAATATTATCCACATGACTGACACAGAGAACCCGAAGGTATTGGAAAAAGCGAAATAGGCGTAATAGCCTGGATCTTTGTCTGACATGATCGGAGTTCCTGCTTTGTGAATCGCCATCAGGGATTGGTTGGTACTAATTGAGTAGGATTTTCCAGTGGCATTAACAACATAGGGGGTGGTAGTGAAATTTCCGGTGGTGTTGTCGAAGTAGAGATCATTTTGCCAAAGACCGCCTGGAGGGCTCAATATATTTTGGTAGGATACTGTTGCGATCAATACGGTTACCACCATCAGAGTCTGTTTCATCTCACTTAACCACTCGACGAAATTCTCACCTGGCGGTCTGGGCCGCCGCATCCTCTTTTGTGGTTCAACAGGCGATGTCTCCACAATTTCTTTAGCTGTCTTAGCCCCAATACTTACTAGAGACCTTCTCATCTTACACCAATTTACAATTCCACTCAAATTTTTTAATGCGACATCTAACACAGTTTCTCTGTCTCTGTTCATGGCATTGATATCCACTCCTTCATTATCATTCACCAAACGTTGTATCATCTGCAACAGCCAACCCACCCACCCACCAGTTAAGAAACAAATTTATCTGTTAGTAAACCACATGTCCTGTCCTATCATCCATAATCAACCAACTTGCTATATTTTAATTTCATTTGTATTCTTAAACTCGATCAACTATAATTCTCTCAACTTAATTAATTGCTCAATAGAAGTTTCGTCGCCGACATTTTCATCAAGATGAAGTATAATTTTTAATATGTGACTAAAAACAACAAGTCATCGACTATGAAACACGGATACTCTGAAACCATTCGAGTATCTGTGTCGGATACGTTTTCGACACTGATACGGCCAGATACGGCTTAGATACATATCGGATACGTCTCCAATTAAATAAAATATTTTTTTAATATGGATACATCACCAATACGACAACAGACACGGGACATGGGAGGCGGGATACGGCAACAAGAGAGAAAAGGGGAAAACAAAAATTATCAACCAATAGCTTTAGTCTCTTGAAAGAAAAAGTTTAAGTAAAATATCAAATTATCAACCAATAGCTTTTAGTCTTTTGAAAGACAAAGTTTTCTTATCATCTGATATTTTAATTTTAGATTATTGCATCAAGAGAGGTACTTGAAAACAGTAGTTACCACATAAAAAAATTTAGACTTACTTATATTATGTATGTGCTTAATTGATGGTAATTTTTATATCTAAGAATAAAAAAAATAGAAGATGAAAATAGAAGTTAAAATTAATAAAAATGTTTAAATCGTGACTAGTCTCTATTTCTTGTTGATATATATATGTATATATTGTTGGATATGTGGCTCGATTCCACAATATCAAGGGCATGATTTTCTCTCTCAGAAAATCATGGGAGATTGGCCGAATAAGGACTGTCTTAAAGTGGGCAACAAACGGCATTGATGAGAAAGAAATCCTGGATAAATCAGCCAGAATTTCTTTCTTGGTTCGGTGGAAGATCTTGCCTAGATTTTCTCCTCTAGAATTAGCATATGGCTGAATTTATATATGAAGGCAGCAACTGATGGTAGAGATCGTGCAATACAGAAGAGAGAGAGGGCATCTCATCACAATCAACTTGAAGGCAGCTAGAGGTAGACAAAGCTCTGCAGAAAGCAGGTGGGTATTTCAACAGCAGCAAGTGTCGGCTGCCGGCAAGGAGGTGCTGTTTGGCTGGTTTTGCAGGCTGTCTTGGGAGAGGAAGAACTTTGAGAGAAGCAAAGAAGGCTGCTGTTTGTTCTTCTAGAAGACAGCTGTTGGGGTTTCTTTGGATGAGATCCAAAGAGTGTGAACCGCAAAGCAGTGCTAAGTTGGCTTCGGGTTTTTGATTCAAACTCATTAATCTCTTTGTAATATTGTGGTTATTCCTTCTCTTAATAAAATTTCTTTCACGTTCCGTGGACGTAGGCCGGGTGGGGCCGAACCACATAAATTTGCTTGTGTTGGATTGTACTTGATTTTCCCGTTCGATTATTCTTGTTTATTCCGCTGTAAGCGCTAACAAGTGGTATCAGTAGCTTTGGTTGAAGACCAGGGACTCGTGGGTGAATGGATCACAGCACACAGGGAGACTTCGGGTTGTTGGAGGTGATGGAAATCAACACCGCCCGAATGATTAATCTCAATGGAGCAAATTTCTTATTGTGGAAGGCAAGGATGGAAGACCTTCTGTATTGTAAAGATCTCTACAAACCAATCGCAGGCAGACCGAAGGTGCAAACGACGGAGTCTTCTGATGACAAGGGGAAGACAAAACTGAATTTCGAGATGTCTGATGATGAATGGAACGATCTTGATCGGAGGTGCTTCGGTTTTATTCGACAGTGGCTGGATGACAGTGTGTTTCATCTGATGTCTAATGAAACGACGGCGCAATCTCTCTGGAATAAATTGGAGGGATTATATGCGAGAAAGACTGCGGGCAACAAAATGTTCCTAATCAGAAAGTTGGTGAATCTGAAGTACAATGAAAGTACTTCGATTGCGGAGCATCTGAATGAGATGCAGAGTATAATCAATCAACTCTCATCCATGAAGATAGTTCTTGATGGTGAGTTGCAGGCCATCCTACTTCTCAGTTCTCTACCTGAGAGTTGGGAGACCTTGGTGGTATCACTCAGCAATTCAGCGCTAGAGGGTATTGTCACTATGACGTCTGTGACAAGCAGTTTGCTGAACGATGAGACAAGAAGAAAGTCTTCGGTGGGTTCTTGTCAGACACAGTATCAGACACAGGCTCTCTATACAAAGAACAGAGAGAGAAACAACAACAAAAAACCTCAAGACAGTGACAAGTTCAGAGGGTCAAGGTCAAAATCCTTAATTTGACGTATCCCGTTGCACCCGTATCGTGGTTTTTCACAATTTGCCATATCCTCATATTAGATATATATATATCCGGTACGCATACCCGTATCAATGCTTCTTAGGTCATCGATCAACTTCAATGCAATGGAATCTACTCAAAACACACATTATCATGAATTAGAACTCGTACCTTATACTGGTGGTTAGCCGCAAGGAGGTGGAGGACATTGTTGCCGTCATCGTCCTTTAAATTGATGAAATCTCTTTTTTCAGATACCAACCCAATCAACTCCTCCGCACAGTTGAAGTGGCCATTGTTGGCGCACAGGTGCAACAGTGACTCTCCTCGATCTGTGCAGACCCAAGTTGCTGCGCTTTCGGTCTGTACCAACTGTTTCAACACTTGAACATGGCCATCAATCGCTGCAAGGTGGAGAGGACTTCTTCCATGGCTATCACGAATAAAACAAGCGTCTGACAGCTTTCGCTGATCATTGTTGCTCACATCTAAGACTAAGAGCTCTTTCACTGCATCAAGGAGGCCTTTGGCAGAGGCCAGATGCAGCAGAGTTTGCCCTTCCGAGTTGAGTCTGAAGGCAGACTCAGGTCTTTTGCTTAGAATCTCTTTCACAATATTGTGATGCCCGTACTCTGCTGCAATGTGAAGAGGACTTCTTCCATCTCTGTCAGGAATAAAACAAGCATCTAACAGCTTTCGTTGTTGAAGTTGATCATTGTTGTTCTCTTCTAAGCGCTCTAAAGCTGTCCAACGCTGATCATTGTTGTTCTCATCTAAGAGCTCTTTCACTGCATCAAGGTGGCCTTTGGCCGAGGCCAGATGCAGCGGAGTTTGCTGTTCCGAGTTGGGTTTAAAGGTAAACCCGGGTCTTCGACATAGAATCTCTCTGACAATGTTGCGATGCCCGTACTTTGCTGCAATGTGAAGAGGGGTCTCTTTTACAAACTCAGCTCCATCAACAGAGATTGAATCTACCAATTGATTCAACAAATTCTCATCCCCTATTATTGCTGCTTGGTAGAACTTTCCCTCCATATCTCTCTGTCAAATTTAAGCATGACAGGATAGTTCTGATTCCAACTATAAATGAGATAGGAAATTAATATTCGGTGAAGGAAGGGAGTCATTTGTTTACCGCTGCACTCGTTCCAGGTCCCTAAAAGGGTCAACAGTACCAATTATAAGCGGAATTGATTATCCTCTTTCCATTCTATTTTAATTGTTTTATTTAAAATATTTTTATTTTTTAAAAAACTCTCTACATAAGACTAGCATTTCATATGATTTCATTCATTTTTAACACACTTTAGGCTACTCCAATTTGAATAGGACAACTATTTTAAAACAATTTTAAAATTCATATAAGACAACTAAATTAAGACAGAGAGAGTATAAGTCATATGGGAAACCTTTGAATTAGGCAATTCGTGATTGATGATATTATAAATTACTTAGTGCTATTTAATAATTCATGGTTAAATTTATTACAAAGGGCTTTACATTCTTAATTTTTTTCAAATACATCCACTAAAATTAATAAAATGAAGGGTCACATTTATTGTTAAAGATAGTAACTTTAACAATTAGAATGAATGTCCACTAAAATATTTTAAAATGAGACTCTTTTAAATAAATAAACTTTTAACCATTTTAATGCAATCTCTTTATTTAAAAATATCAAAACTAGTTAAAATATTTTGTTCATGTTGTTATTATTATTTTATGAATTTGTTAATTTATAATTTACATTAAAAACTAAATAAGTCAACTAATGTTGATGAAATAACAAAGACTCTACACTTTCAAATTTTAGTTGACTTGGGAATGGGGACCACTAATTGGATTTTGTTAAATAAATATAATTTTTTAAACACTGTTGATTTCTACTGCACAACCAATACAATCTCGAACTTAGAAGAAGTAAACGGGTAATTGGATTTTTTTAATTACTAATGTCGGGTTGCACTGTGAAGAAAGTGGCTAATTTTTTATCCATCTAACTAATTTATTATATTATATTGAAATCTGACTCCACCGAACTCGAATTTCAACTCGATTTATATGAATAGCACAATAAAGATGAGGGGTAAAACTGTAAATTGATAAGAACATCAATATTCAAACTGTCATTACTGACTCTGCCAGCGGTCTCTTAGTGGGCTGCGATAACCTGACTTTCCAAATTAGTCCATTAGCTGACTTTTTACATAAAACTGGCCAGCTGGCATGGGCCCAACTTTCCTTTTATTTTATAGATTCCCAACCGTGTCTGCCAACCTGTTAACCGGCTCAAAGTTTAGGGGTAAAAAATGGGACCCTCATATCATTCACAAGTCGCGCATTTTTTTTTTTAGTTATATAGAAAAAATCAGAAAATTAAGAAAAAAATTAAAATAAATATGAAAATTTAGGGTAAACATATTTTCTTAAGAGTAAATGTCATTTTTATGAAGTTCTAAACCCTTAAAAGTCAAAATTTTGATACAACATTGAAAAATATACAAAAATTTTGAAAAATCTATAAAAAGTTATAAAGAAAGAAACCAACACTTAATATGAATTTCATATTTTTTCAAATATCTACTAGTAATTTATATCTTCTTTTATAATTCATAATTTTTTTTAAAAAAAATAAAATAAAAAATGTACACAAATATTCTAAAAACATCTACCAATCATATCTGCGGCTCTTCTTTTAATTGTAAAAATGTTTGTGTAACACCCTGTCCAATCCAAAGAGTAAATGGGGCGTTACACGAGTCAAACTGTAATCCAAGTTGGGAATATCCAAACCAATGTTATTTGTACAAATTTTTTTTTTTTGTTAATTAAACATATAAAACATAGAATTTGAAGTATCTCTCAATCTTCGTGACAGATAAAAATGGTTCTAATTCTTACAATTGGATCATCTTTTTCCACACCTTAGGTGAGAGAAGGACAGCGAGCATGATCCCTTTCTTGACGGCGGAAGCCAGAGTATTGATTTGCCGACAAGGAGCTCGCTGTTACTGACTTGCAATTGACAGTTCATATCAGAATAGTAGTTTGAACTTTGAAGAGTCTATATTTTAGCAATACAATTTGGGATGATTTCTATGTTTTTTTTCCTTTAAAATGTTATTCATTTATTAATTTTTAGCCCTTTGTTTCAGTGAAAAAAATTATAATTTAGAATGAAAAAAATAGAGGGAGGAAGTGTCTCCTTTAAACAACTTGTAAATCATTTATTTCAGTGAATTCTAATTTGTTTTTATTTTAGCCCTTTGTTTTTTTAGTCAAAATAAGATTATTATATATTTAGGAAGATTAATTTGAGATGATGATGATAGTGATGAATGAGAGAAGTTTGTCTTAGTAAACATGTCATGTCGTTGAAGGAGATAAAATTGATGTTTAAAAACTTAGAAAAACTTAAGTGAGTCGGTTAATCAAGTTCCTATATATTAGAATATTTGCATCTCCTATCTCATTCTTGATATATTTTACGTGAATATTTATTGGATTTTATTCGGGTATCAGTATTTTTTATTATATGAGATACTGACTTGTAAAAAAAAATTATTGTTTTTTCTTTTTCTTTTTAACCATTTTAATGCAATCTCTTTATTTAAAAATCATCAAAACTAGTTAAAATATTTTGTTCATGTTGTTATTATTATTTTATGCATTTGTTAATTTATACTTTACATTAAAAACTAAATAAGTCAACTAATGTTGATGAAATAACAAAGACTCTACACTTTCAAAATTTAGTTGACTTGGGAATGGGGACCACTAATTGGATTTTGTTAAATAAATATAATTTTTTAAACACTCTTGATTTCTACTGCACAATCAATACAATCTCGAAATTTTTTTAATTACTAATGTCGGGTTGCACTGTGAACAAAGTGGCTAATTTTTTAACCATCTCACTAACTTTATTACTCCATTTACCTCAATTTAATTTTTTATATGAATTTTAGAATTATCGTTAAATAGTTGTTCTATTTAACATAAAATATGTTAAAAATAGATGAAATCATATAGAGTGTTAATCCTATCATAGAGTTTTTTAAAAAATATGAATTTTCAAATGAGATAAATAAAATAAGACAAAAGAAATATATTATATTGAAATCTGACTCGAACCGGCTAGAATTTCAGTTCGATTTATGCGAATAACACAATAAAGATGAGGGGTAAAACTGTAAATCGATAAGAACATCAATATTCAAACGGTCATTACTGACGCTGCCAGCTGTCACTTCGTGGGCTGCGATAACCTGACTTTCCCATTTACTCCATTCGCTGACTTTTTAAATTAAACTGACCAGCTGGCATTTGCCCAACTGCCCTTTTATTTTACAGATTCCCAACCGTGTCAGCCAACCTGTTGACCGGCTCAAAGTTTAGGGGTAAAAAATGGGACCCTCATATCATTCATAGGTCGCGCATTTTTACTCTTTTTTTCTAGTTATATAGAAAAAATCAGAAAATTAAGAAAAAAATTAACATAAAAATGAAAATTTAGGATAAACATATTTTCTTAAGAGTAAATGTCATTTTTATGAAGTTCTAAAACCTTAAAAGTCAAAATTTTGATACATCCTAGACATTGTAGTAAAATTTTGAAAAATCTATAAAAAGTTAAAGAGAAAGAAACCAACACCAGGAAACACTTAATTTGAATTTCATATTTCAAGCATCAACTAGTAATATATGCCTTCTTTTACAATTCATAATTTTTTTATTTTAAAAACTTTTGAGTTTCATGGAAATGACAGAATATAAAAAAATTACACAGACATTCTAAAAACCTCTACCAATCACATTTACAGCTTTTCTTTTAATTGTAAAAATGTTTGTGTAACACCCTGCCCAATCCAAAGAGTAAACGTGGCATTACACGAGTCAAAAAAATCTCACTCGCTGCCCAGCAACCTAAGGCTTTGTTCCCATTAGCCATACACATCGGCTTGGGAGGTGTACTAGAAGGGAGTAGTGCTCCTTCATATATATCACATCACATTCAACTCCTTGAGCCCTATGTGACCTTTCTCTGCCATGGCTGCCACTCACCAAACAGCCCTCCTCTGTTGGGGTGGGGGTATCACATATTCAACCCGAAGTATCCTTTTTTGTTTTTTTGTAACATAAGTATCCCCACCTAACTTGGAGGTGAGACTAATCACACAAGCATGTGTAAAGCTCTCAATCCCATACACATCACTAAGTCGATAAAGAGTAATTGTATGGAGAGTGACCCAAAGAGATTTGAGCTTGAATCAAACCCATCTTCAAGATTTTGGTTATGGCTGATGATTTGTACCAGCAACATTTACTTGTCTAGGAACCGAGGCCCTCATCCACACAATAAATCTGTCTGCATGTACGATGATGAATATATATAAATCTGTCTGCATGTACGATGATGAATAACATTATCCACACAAACATTGCTGCCCCCAGTTGTACGGCACGAAAGACAGGCAGATTGTTGAGGGAAGAAACCAGAGCAATGGAGCAACCAAAGGTGACCAACATAGGAAGAACAACAATCAATGTAGCCATTGTCAAAGGCCAGATGGTAACATTTAGTTGTGAAGAATATCCACTAGCAAGCAATACAATCAAAGCCACGGAGGCAACGAACCCTATGGTATTGATAGTAGTGAAAACCATGTATGTGTGGGGATTTTTGTCTGACATGATCGCAACCCCTGCTTTGTGAATCACAAACAAGGGTTCGATCTGATTTGGTGAGTAGGGATAAATGGAATTTTTAGTGAAATTAACTAGATAGGGGATATTGGTGAAATTTCCCTGGTTATCGACGTAGAGATCTTCTTGTCAGACACCGCCGGGAGGGTTGACGGCAGCTTCGAAGGTTATTGTTGCCATCAAAATGGCTACCACCAAGAGAGTACCGTTCATCTTTCTTGACCACCTCTCAAAATTCTCACCTTCGCCTTTGCTGCTCCTCTTATGTGATTCAAAAGGCAATCTCGATGCCATTTTTTTAGCTTTCTTAGCTCCAATACTTACTGCAAACCGTCCAATCTCTATAACATCTCTAATTCCAATCACTTGTTTTAATGCAACATCTAACACTGTGTCTACGTCTCTGTTCATGGCATTGATATCCACTCCTGGATTTTGCTTTACCAAATGAATTATAATATGCAACACCCACCATTTAAGAATCTTAGCTGTTAGTAAAGCAATTTTTATTTGTCTTCTTAAACTCTCTCTCTCAACTTTGGTGCTTGAATTTTTTTGGGCCAAGGTGATGAACAAGACCTTCAAAGCATGGTTTTTTTATGCTTCTAATCCTGTTAGTTTATAAACATCTGAGTTGAATCTGTTGTTGAATCTGTCGGTTGTTGGAATATATTTAGATTATCCTAATTATAATGTAATTAGGATTCTAGTTTGGATTTATTTCTATTAAGAGATCTATTTAAATTAGAAGTGTAATAGCCCTAGGGTAGGCTAAAGCTATACATAGTTGTGTAATACTCTTTAATTAATACAATTTTCTCTTTTCTAATATGGTATCAGAGAAAGAATTCGTTCCTATTGATTGAGACTCAATAATCACGCCTCTTCTTCTCTCCCTTTGCCGAAGATACATCGGCAGAGGGAGGGAGGGAGAAACATCTCGATGAAGACTTTCTCTCTCTGAATAATGAAGCCTCTTGCATCCACAGACCAAGAGCCTCTCCCTGTTTACGACCAGATCTACCGCAACATCTTTATTTTCAGCTTTTCGTTTTTACTGTTCACACTAATCTTGAGATCTCACATCTCAGATCTCTATGTTGTGCCTTTTCCCTCCTGTCGCCAGATTTGGTCCCTTCAAGGATCTCTCCTGTAGACCTGATCTGCTGGTTCACTTCTCCAGCGTCATCATCTCAGACGCGAAAAAAATAACCACTGCTGACGACATCACCGGCCACACACACCTCTGCTGCTGTGGTTTCACTCTCCAGATCCACCGCATTCATCGCCCCAGTCCTTGTTTTTCAGGTACCCAGCCATTTAATTGGATTTAGCAAATCCTCCCTTAGCCCAAATCAGCCATGACGGGCCATCTTGCAGCAGTCGTCGGCCTCTTTCATCCATAGCGACACCAAACGACGCTTGCATCATCCACATCTCCGGCGATTAGCCGAGATTTGTTCAGCTCTACATCGGCCAGATCTCTTTCCTGCTGCTATCGGTGCCCGGATCTCAGATCTGCATCAAATCTAAACCCCTAGCCTTTAAGGATTCCATCAGATCTAGTCGGTGCCCTCTCAGATCTAGACGTGCTGCCACCGGGATTAACAACCTCTGCTCGGCTAATGACACCATCTTCTGAGCCTTGTCTGGCCCGGCATCCCTGCCGTGCTGCTTCTGCTTCTTGTTGGTTCGGGAGTTCTTGTTTGCAAGCGCTGATCTGTTCTCGATTTGCTTTTTTTCACTCTTTGCTGTTGTGCCTTGGTTTCATACCACGTCTGGAGACTATGGATCTGCCATTCTTATCAGCCAGAGGGGATTCTTTTGTGTTTTCAAATCTCCAGTCAATAGAACCGCCTCTCTACATACCAGATCTACTGTGTACATCAATCCTTTCCCGATGCATTGGAGGAGATTTTTCCTTCTGGGTTCAATTTAGACTCCAATGGCCACCAGATAGCCACTGTTCCCAAGAACAAAATATATGTCATTAGAGGGGGATCAGATGATGAATTAGCCTCGTGTATTGGTGTTCGAATTCTCGATATGTCTACGGGCAAATGGGTCATTCCAACAGTATTGGGCACAAAATCTGCCCCTTGTAAAGGTCACTCTGCTGTTTTTCTAAATAAAGATGGGATCAAGGCATACTATTGCCGAAATTCAAGTATTCCTAGATTTGTTGTTTCTTCTTGCCATGATCTGTGAGATCTGTGCCAAGAAGAAAAGGGAGAGAAAAAAATATAAGATCTGTATTGGTCATCGCTCTTATGAGATCTGTATTGGTCATCGCTCAACCTCCTCTTCGTCGTCTTATAGCAGCTAATGAAAGTGCCACTTGGGCCACTTGGCTTTCTTTGCAGTTGTCACACCGTCCTCTGTTGCTGCTGTATTTTCGACGACATTTGTTGGTGCTCCCGTCGGAGTACTGTTTTGGATGATCTGTCTGAGCACCAATTTGGGTGTTGCTTTTCGAGCAGGCCCCATTGTGCCATTTCTCCAACGTCCTGTTTTGTCGTTTCTCGAAAATGAGACGGCATGTTTTAGACACATGTCCATTTGTTGTGGAATTCATCCACTCCTTTTATCTAGAGGACTGATTCGTCCCCAACTATTTGCTGGCCTTTTATGGTTATAGCCTCATTTGCCGGCCTTTCATGGTTACAGCCCCATTTGCTAGCCTTTCATGGTCACAGCCTCATTTGCTGGTCTTTCATGGTTGCAGCCTCTTTTGTTGGCCTTTTATGGTTACAGCCTCATTTGCTGGCCTTTTATGGGTACAGCCCCATTTGCTGGTCTTTATGACTTCAACCTTTATTTGCTGGCCCTTATGGCTACAGCTATTGTTTAATGGCCTTTACGATCTGATTGATCGATATGATCGCTTCAGCCCCTTGTTTTTCAGGCTTTTCGTCGCCTACATTTATCGCATATTGCGATCATTGTTTGCCAAACAATTACAGCCACTACCGTTGTCCGAGCCTCTTTCTCTATTTCAGACCGCCATCGGTGTTCGTCACTTAAACACAACGCTGCCTCTTCAACAAGTTTTGCAGCCAATCAGTGTGCTATTTCATAAAATCTTAGTGGCCAGTCGGTGTGCCACTTTTGTAGTTCACCTGCTGTTTCTTCACGTTCCAAGCTTCGCGTTCATCCACGCTTCAGCTTGCAGGGGCGTGTTGGAATATAGTTAGATTATCCTGATTATAATGTAATTAGGATTCTAGTTTGGGTTTATTTCTATTAAGAAATCTATTTAGGTTAGAAATGTAATAGCTCTAGGGTCGGCTAAAGCTGTATATAGTTGTGTAATTGTCACGCCCCGACCTGAAGGGTGGGCCCGGAACGCGATTGATTTTTTTTTTTTTTTTTGAAAGATAAACTAAACCAACTCACAAGCATTCTAACTGGGCCGGATCAATAGTTGGGCCCAAAGGTCACACATGATTCCAACATGAGGACTCAAACATATACCATAAGTCTACCCAACAATAGACATAGAAAATACAAACATCAATACATAATTCCAAACATTGAATTATTATTCAAAACATTATCATATAGAATCCAACCATTGAGTCATCATTACAAAATCACATCAGAGTAGCTACAGAAATACAGCAGTCCTAGTACATCACGTTAACACACACTAAGTACCACACTCAGTACTTTATAAAGAAAATGATTCCAAGAACCAGAAGGCACAAAAACAAGGGTGTTCCTCTCAGTAGGAATCCCAAAGCACGCCGCAGCTTATCCACTCTAAACTTCAAACGGAGGGCTCTCCTCTTCTGCTTCATCTCCTGAAAGGTGAGTGGGGTGAGCTAACTAACCCAGTGAAGGAATTATAACAGTGCAGTTTTAAAGTAAACAATAGATTAGTATAAATAATCAACAGTTGCAATATAACATCTCATGCTTGATAATAAAATTACAATATCAAGTAAAGTCTCATCATCATTTCCATCATTTCATCATTCTTCCAGTACTGCTGTCATCTAACGTAGCATCTAGATCCCATATTGACAATCATAGTATTAAGTCCCGACACGGTTAAAATACATCATTGCAAGTATATCTCCGACTCTCCCATAGCCGGTACTGACACCCTTCGGGTCAGCAACTGACGCCCACAGTCCACTCATGGTCCAGTAGACATAAAATACATCCTCGCAAGTATATCTCCGGCTCTCCCATAGCCGGTACTGACACCCTTCGGGTCAGCAACTGACGCCCAGAGTCCACCCATGGTCCAGTAGACATAAAATACATCTCCCATATGGCCGATATTGATTCAATAGTCTAGGCACGTGGAAGCAATATTACACATTTCGTCTGATCATAGCATTTACCAGCATCATAAGCACTCTTACCATAATGCGTCAAGTCTAGGCCAGCATCATAAGCACTCTTACCATAGTGCGTCAAGTCTGGGCACATGAGTGGGTTCATCAAATCTGAATCCACTCATTACTCAATAACCATAACAATTAAACATGTTTACATCAATCTGCAAAGTTAAGTTCCCTCACCGTGACTGGGTGGTTTCGCAGTCTCTGTTCAAACAAACAAACATGTGCACAATCAATATACATAGCATTCATATACAGCATGTACACATACAAACAGTATTTCGAAATCATATTGGTTTTCCCAAAACATCCAAGGTACATGGAATTGAGTCTCCTACTCGATTTCTATCATTTTTAAATTATAATCATCCAGAAGATAATAATATAATAAAAATGGTGCTTAGTCCAAAACTCATATTGTCTTCTGGACATTGACCAGATTGACTTATTGAGTTAGGTTTAGATCCTCGAGTCACTTCTCGGTTGTCTTTTGGATAGGACCAGATCTGACATTTTGAGTTAGGCCTCAAGATCACTCAGTGCCCGACTATATAACGTCGACCTGGAAGTGAAATCACTCAATGCCCGACCATTAGAGTCGGCCTGGAAGTGAATACAATAGTATTTACACTATAGTAATAAGAGAAGAGGGTTAGTACACATTTTAATTAACAATGGGGTACTAACATCACATCATATCGAATAAACAAACCAGATTTACACTTAAAAACAAATTCCCTCGGAACATGCCTCGAAACCGGGTACAGTGGCTTCGGATCATCCGAACCACACCTAATCTAGTCACTGACCTTGGAACATGGGTCTGACTTCGGATCGTCCGAAGATCGAGTCTCGGACCTTCTGAAGTCCATCCGAACTGAAAAACGAAGAAATATAAGTCTCGGTGGGTCTATGCACTTCGGAACATCCGAAGTGAGGCTCGGAACGTCCAAAGTAGGGTTTTGTCCTTCCGAACTTTGCTCGGTTCGTCCGAATGGGTTACGATGGCCTCGGGCGCTTCTGGGCTTCGGGTGAATCTCAGAACGTCTGAGGGTACTGTTCGGACAGTCCGAGGGTCTGACCCTCGGACCGTCGGAGAGTCGTCTTCCTCCACTGTCTGCACGAGCAGACAGTGACGGCAGTTACTAAATGAAATACAAATCCGGAAACAGAGGATTTTCCGGATTCGATTTCCACACCTAGCCGGTCCGATGGACTCCTCTGGGAGTCCTCTTTCCATAGGGAATAGTTTTAAGCTTTTAAACTCAGTAAGCCATCCGATCTTAGCACCGAAAGCTCATTGATACAAAGAAAATCGGGTTTTCCTTAAAACTTTGAAATCATTTTTCTTACTCAAAACAGGGCCAAAACCGGGTTTTCTGGATTCAAAACTGACTGAAATTGAAAGGGGAATGCATTGGATACTTTCACTTGGGTTCCTGGGCTAAGAATCTGATTTTTGAAAAAAAACTCCCTTCAAGCTTACGGTTACTGAAAATTGAGAAAGAACAGAGGCTAAGGCAGGGGTCTCGGCTGGTTTTCACAGAGAGCAGTAGAGACTGAGAGGGAGAAGGAGAAGAAGATTTCAATGGGGGTTTGATTAGATCATCTGATGGCCAATTTATAGAAATTTTGGCCGGAAGGAGGGGCTAGTGGCCACTGCATGCTTCTGCATGCAGTCGAAGCCGACGTCCCGAACAGTGTAAACATTGTTCGGTTGTCTCTATTGCAAGTAAGCCCTCCTCAAAAACTGATTTTGCAAATAAGTCCCCAATTTGATAAAAACCCGATTTTGAACTAAAAATACGATTTTAGAAACTCAAAAACTTAATCCATCCTTACAGATGGGTTGGGTTTTAAAAACCTTAATCAATATAAAATTTTTGGGATTTATCTCTTACTAAAAACCCTTGATTTAAATAAAAACCACATTTTAACACTATTTACTCAAATAAACAAATGTTAAATAAATCATTTTAGAAATCTCATTTTGGGGTGAAATGGAATAACTAGACCATTCTTAAAATGGTCTACCACAAAATACTTGTTTTGGATTTTATCTCATTTTCAAAATCATTTAAAATAATTAATACTCCCTTTCGGGGTTTTGATGAGCGGATTTAAATATCATTTTTCTGAAAATAAAATTATTTTAAAATTAGAAATACAAATCTTTGACTAAGAAGAATATTATTAACCAATAATAATCACCTAACAATACAATTTACTAAAAATAATAACTACAAGCGGTAAATTATCAAAATGTCCTTCCAGTTGGACGAGTTGGATCACTGAGTTCACGAGCTCGGATTGGGTCACACTTGGACTTTCCTCAAAGCCCTAACCGTAATCTTCGAGATTAACCGGTTAAACAAGGTTATTAAGCTAACACACGCCTAATCTAGGGCAGGGTTTTACAGTAATACTCTTTAATGAATACAATTTTCTCTTTTCTAACATTGGTGTCATTGATGTTAGGCTCTGTAGAGCTTGATCATCTGAGTTGAATCTGTTGGTGTCATTGATGGTTTTTTTATGCTTCTAATCCTGTTAGGTTATAGACATCTGAGTTGAATCTGTTGGTGCCTTTTTCACTATCTCGGTATAAATAGAGTTACAAATCCTCTTGAAGAGAGTAGGGACAAATCAATTACAATCCCTTAATTTAGAGATATTGCTAAATACTGAGATACATATAGGAAAAGTCAACACGATCCGTTAATAAAAGAGAAGTAAAAATACTATTGAGCATCGAACATCTCCTGGAATACAAAAGTACGGTGAAATGGAATTCAGATGAGATTCAATTCAATCCAAAGTGAGTGAGTATCTTTGAAGAAGTAACAGTATCAAAGTTTTGGCTATGGCTGAGCATAAAGAGGACCAACATTTATTTTTTCAAGAGTATACACATTAATTCTTTTAATTGTGTCATAAAAGCCAATTGTATTATCCCAGGGCCGTCTAAACCTTTGGCCAAGAAAGGCAGTCGCTTTAGGCCCCCAGATGAAGAAGGCTCTGTGGTAGTGGGTGGGCTTAGTGGGTGGGCTCTAATAGTGCATTAGCTAAAAAAAACTATATAATTCCTATAGTTTTGAATAATAAATCTCTTTAAAGTTATTTTTTAAACACTGTGTATTTCTAAAATTTCTCAAATTGAATATCCGGACTAATTACGATAACCTGATAAAAATATTTTAAGACTTTAAGGTCTTTTGACAATCCCAAATACTTAAAATACAGTGTTTTACAAATAAGGGTATCCCTCAGCTATGCCGAAAACACACTTCTGGAAGTCCAAACAACAAACTGTAAAAACCATTGAACTCTAAATTTAAAGCTGAACAAATATGTGAAATTTGAATACTTAGATCTTTCAAATGATTGTTTACAAAAAATAGGTGATCTTTTCCCATCCCAAATCCCGTCCCTTCTTCAAAACCAAAAAAAAAAAAAGAAATCCAGTTAAACAATCATTTGAAAGATCTAAGTTTTCAAATTTCACATATTTGTTTAGTTTTGAATTTGGAATTCAACAGTTTTTACGGTTAGTCGTTTGGACTTTCGGAAATATATTTTGGCACAGCTGAGGAATACCCTTTATTTGTAAAACACTGTGTTTTAAATATTTGAGAGTGTCAAAAGACCTTGAAGTTTTAAAGTATTTTTATCAAGTTATCGTAATTAATTTGGATATTTAATTTGAGAAATCTTGGAAATACACAGTGCTTAAAAATAATTTTAAAGTTTTAAAGGAGATTTTATTATTCAAAACTATAGGAATTATATAGTTTTTTTTTTTAACTAATGCACTATGCATTACTGTGGCGTGTATAGACCGTCCGGACGAATGAAATTTATGCATGAATAATGGTCTGAACGATCCGATGGTCCAAACGAAGGAAAAATGTTCTTAACTCACGTCCGGACGGTGCAGAAGCGGAAGGACAAAATGGTAATTTCTATTAAAAATTTGAAAACCCGTCTGAGCTAAAGAAAAATCCCATGTCTAAATAATTACTCTTATTCAAATTATATAGAAAATAAGAAGAAGAAAAGAGTAATAGAGAGAACACATCTCTCACTCTCTATTTGCACTTCAGCCCACTCAGTATACTTATCTTTTAAAGTGTTGTTATTCTATTTTAATTTATGAATATGCTAATTTCACTGGGATGAATATGTTAATTTCACTCTGATGGGTAAATTTTTCAATGCTCTGTATTATTGGCCTCTTGATCTTTTTAAGTTAAAAAAATTATTGTCTAGAATAATTTCTTTTATAATATATAATTAAAATTTTAATTAAATATTATTTATAATAATATATTACATACCAAAAAGGGCCATTTAAATTTTTTGTCTTGGGTCTCTTCTAGACGGCCCTGATTATCCCAAAGCCTGCATAAGCTAGTGGCACCAGTAATCCCAAGCGATAGAGTAAAAGAGAGGAGTGGGGGAATTTGCCAAAGTGAGATTGGTAGGATAAAAGAAAAATGGAGCAACCACAACTGAGCAACATAGTATAAACAGCAATAATTGCCATCGTCCTAAAATTCCCCATGGAAGCCTTTCCCAGCGAAAAATATCCACCGGCGAGGATTACGATCAACATGACTGACGAAGCGAACCCCACGGTATTGGAAGCAGTGAAAACAGGAATGTGAATGGATCTTTGTCTGACATAATCGGAGTTCCTGCTTTGTGAATCGCCATCAAGGATTGGCTGGAACTAATCGAGTAGGATTTTCCAGTGGCATTAACCACATAGGGGATGGTAGTGAAATTTCCCGTGTTGTCATCCAAGTAGGGATCATCTTGCCAAACACCGTCGGGAGGGCTCACTGTAGCTTGGAAGGTTACTGTTGCCATCAAAATGGCTACCACCATCGGAGTCTGTTTCATCTCACTTAACCACTTCTCAAAATTCTCACCTGGCGGTCTGCGGATCCTCTTTCGTCGTTCTACCGGCGAAGTCCTCGCCATTTTTTTAGCTGTCTTGGCCCCACTTCTTACTACAAACCATTTCATTTCATCCAAACCTTTAATTATATGCATATTTTTTAATCCAACATCTAATGCAGTTTCTCCGTCTCTGTTCATGGCATTGATATCCACTCCTTCATTATCATTCACCAAACGTTTTATCATCTGCAACACCCACCCACCAGTTAAGAAAGAAATTTATCTGTTAGTAAATTTAAACTCTCTCTCTCTCAACTTAATTGCTCAATAGTCTTTTTTTATAAATGACAGTGAATCATCGATCAACTTCAATGGAATGAAATATACTGAAAACACAAAGTATCAAGGATTAGAAATCAACTCAGTACCTTATACTGACCCTTAGCTGCAAGGAGGTGGAGGACATTGTCGTAATCATCATCTTTTAAGTTGATGAAATCAACTTTTTCAGCTAACAACTCAATCAACTCCTCCACACCGTCGAAGTTGTCATTATTGGCGCACAGATGAAGCAATGACTGTCTCCATCTGTGCAGACCCAAGCTGCTGCACTTTCGGTCTCGACCAACTCTCTTAAGACTTCAACATGGCCATTCATCTCTGCAAGGTGGAGAGGACTTTTTCCATGGCTATCACGAATAAAACAAGCGTCTGAAAGCTCTCTCTGTTGATGCTGATCATTGTTGTTCTCATCTAAGAGCTCTTTCACTGCATCAAGGTGGCCTTCTGCTGAGGCCAGATGCAGAGGAGTTTGCCCTTTCGAGTCGAGTCCAAAGGCAAACTCAGGTCTCTGGCTTAGAATCTTCCTCACAATATTGGGATGCCCGTACTTTGCTGCAATGTGAAGAGGGGTCTCCTTTACAAACTCAGATGAGATTGAATCTACCAATTGATTCAACAAACTCTCATCCCCTGTTTTTGCTGCTTTGTAGAACTTTCCCTCCATCTCTCTCCCTCAAATTTAAGCATGACGGGATAGGTGTGATTCTAAGTTTCTAACTATAAATAGGCACAGGATAGAGACTTAATAGGTCATACTTGTTCACCACGTTCCCGCTTCTCTAAAATTGGTAAAAAAAAACATCACTAAATAATTTATAATTTCACCAACTGGGGGTCCCAAAAATTGGTTAAAAAAATATCATTAAATAATTTATAATAACACTAGCCGCGTTCTGGGGTCTTTAAAACGGTTAAAAAATCATCGATAAGAAATTCATGATATGAACAATCGTGTTGGGAGGGGTCCCTACTCCTACAACTATTTCTCAAAAATATTAGAAAATATTCTCTCGATCTCATTTTAGTTGTCTCATTTGAAATATTTGTATTTTTTAAAGAACTCTCTATATAAAGTTTGCATTCCATATGATTTCATTCATTTTCAACACACTTTATACTACTCCAATATAAATAAAACAACTATTTTAGAACAATACCAAAATCCACATAAGACAACTAAATTGAGATGGAGGAAGTAATTTATAATATCACCAACCGCATTTTGGGGTCCCTAGAATTGTCAAAGAAAACATGACTAATTGACTTGTAATATCACCAACTGCATTCCTAGGGGTCCCTAAAACAATTTAAAAATCCTCACTAAATAATTTATAATATCACCAACTGTGTTCCGAGGGGTCCCTAAAATTGTAAGAAAAACATCACTAAATAATCTATAATATCACCGACCGCGTTCCGGAGGTCCCTAAAATTGTTAAAAAAAGTATCACTAAATAATTTATGATATCACCAATTATTAAGTGTTACATATATCAATTAAAAGGGGAATTGATTTATTAATGGTAGATGAGAAACCTTTTGAATTAGGCAATTGGTGATTGGTGAAGGGCTTTACATTCGTAATTTTTTCAAATACATCTACTAAAATTAATAAAATGAAGGGCCACATTTATTGTTGCACATAGTTAGTAATTTATCATTAATACTTCTATTTTTGTATATAGTTATTGATCTCACCGTTAAATTAAAAATCCATCCCAAATGAAAATTTCATGACATTTTCACATTTTTGATTTTATGATTTGTGGCTCTCTACTTATAATTTTACGCTATATTTTTAAAATATTTAAAATGATACTCTTTTAGATAAATAAATTGTTAACCATTTCAATGCAATCCTTTTATTTAAAACTATTTAAAGTATTTTCTTTATGTTATTATATTTATTTTATAATTTATTATTATTTTATGCATTTGTTAATTTATATTTTACATTAAAAACTAAATCGACTCCACCTTTATAAACTTTAGTTGACTAGTCAATCAACAATTGACCACAAATTGGCTTATTTGTGATCCATCTCTCGCGCGCGGATACACACACACACATATATATATTGGCTTCTAAATTTTAGAATTTGTACAATTTCAAAAAATAGATCCCAATATGTCATCGATATGAAATTTTTTCTCTTCCATTTTATTATAACAAATAATAAAAAAAAATCAGATAAAAAAAGGGAAAATATTAAGATGAGCATATTTTTTAAAAAAGTAAATATAATTTTTATGAAATTTATAACCTTGAAAATCGAAATTTTGATAGTTCTAAACATTTGAAAAATATACGAAACTTTGAAAAATCTATAAAAATGTTATAAAGAACGAAACTAATACAAGGAAACACCTGATAAGAATATTATATTCTAAAGTATCTGCTAGTGACAACACCTTCTATTACAATTTATTAATTTTTATTGTAAAATTTTTTGAATTTCATAAAAAATGTCAGAATATTAAAAAATTATACAAATATCCTAAAAACTCTATCAATTACATTTAGGGCTTGTAAGAAGAGTTGTATATCATTTCATTATTTTTTTGACATAGAATTCTAAAATAAAATGTATCTCAGAAACTCTGGTTTCTATAATCTTAGAAAATCGAACAAATATTGATATTACCATATCTCTATTGAATTCCATAAGCACTACTATTATTTCATTAAATTTTTTTACAAAAAAAATCAAAATTTGACATTATCTTAGAAACGAAACTCGAAAAAATTAATGAAAATAATCTAGAATAGTAAAAATTGATGAAAATAACTCAAAATATTTTTAAAATTTAATAAACTAATTTTAAATCTTTTCAAAATTAAAAATATTGATGAAAATAAGTCAAAACTCGATCAAAACCAATTTTAAAAAAATTAAAAATATGCAATTAAAAACACTCTTTTTCTAAACTAAGCAGAGTTTTTCATTTTGATTGTCTCATTTTAGTTGTCTCATTTGAAATACTTGTATTATTTAAGGAACTCTCTATATAAGGCTAGCACTCGATGTGATCTCATCCATTTTCAACACACTTTATATTACTCCTATATAAATGAGACAACTATTTTGAGAAAATTCTAAAATCTATATAAGACAACTAATTTGGGACAGATGGAGTATTTTTTAACTTCCGATATTAATATAAAAACGTGAACTAAATTCTTAAAACATATCAAATTTGAACATAAAATATTTTTTCCCTATTTTTCATCATTTTTATATGAATTTCTTTTATTTTTAAGTAATAATATGATTAAGTTGAATCAAATTCTTCAAACTCACCAACGGACAAAAGGTAAATTCCAACCAATTGGCCAAGTAAAAAACTGCCATTTTTTCATACAAATTTTCTATGTTATAATATTAATATGACAAGGATAGGTGAAATGTTTCAATTTTCTATGTTATAATATTAATATGATATGGATAGGCTAAGTAAAAAATTGCCACTTGGTCTTTATTTTATCTTTTGTGAATACAAAATTCTTTATTCATCGGGTTAGTTTGTATGGCTTGATCAGTTAACTATTTAGCTGCTGACTTGGAGGACACGTTACTGAAATGTTTTAGCATTTTCATGGAGAAATAAATTATTAAATAAATATTTTTATTTATCTTAATTAATTTAATGGAGAAAATGTATTTAAAAGAAAATAATATTTTAAATCATCTAAATTTATTACAGTTCAAAAAATCATTTAAATTAATCATAAATGAGTTCCATGCAGGATCCAATCACCCTTCACGTTTTTTTTATCAATGAATAGATCTCTTTCCTTGTATGACTTAAATGTCTCGTATTTCTCAAAAAAAAGTGATTGCTTGTATAACTTAGATGTCTCATATTTTAAACCAATTCAATTTGTCGGGTTTGAATATGATATTGATGAGATTGATATTCAAATATTTTTTTTCTTACAACGTATTGATTTGACCCCATAACTTCTCGACGATGAAGTGTATCCCACATTGTCTCACTGGCCGATTCAATATTTTTTTTTTTTCCAATTAAGTCCCGTTTGGAAATGGTGAGTTTCGACCACAGTCAGCAAATAAATATTTAGTTCTTTTAATTAAGTTCTTTCTTTCTTCTTTTTTTCTTAGCCAATAATGCCTATAATTGAGGCTCAGTTAGACATCAGACACCAGACAAGAACAAAATTGAATTGAGTTTTCTTTGTTTTGAGCAAGAGCTCAGAGTCTCCCCAGTGAGTTGGAGTTCTTTTTTGTGCTTAAATTTAATGTGTGTTTTTGTTTGAATTGAATTTCATTTAAGTATTGTTTTCATTTTTGCCTGGTGAATTTAATTTCATACTTTTCATTCATTCTAATTTTTAATAAAATTACAATTCTACAATCAAATTGCATTAAAAAAGGTTCGATGAATATCAATTCGAATTGATAAGTAGATTAATTTATTAGTTAAGAGGTATATAATAAACATCATCTTCAAAATCAAAATTGTATTTATTTGAAGAATTTTTTTTTCTATTTTAATGATTTACCTCTCTTCTAAACTAAAATTCATTTTTATTCTTTTTTCCGAATCCCGTCTTCATTCAATCTTTGGTTTTTTTTTCGCATCTGGTCTTCACCTTTCTACGACGGAATGAAATGCGTCTCTGCATAAGACCCAATGCCCCTTTTTTAAATTTTTACCTACATTTTACAATGACCAGAAGTCCATATCTTATCTAGAGAATTACAATTTTGCCATCTTTAAACGTCTCATTGTCTCAAGCATCTGTCTACGAACATGCAAGTACTTTATCAAATAAAATTAAGATTTTCAATGTAATGATTATAAAAAAAATCATTTAAACATATTTATTTATTCATTTTAAACAATCAAATTAATAATTGATACAGAACTCAATTTTAGCCATTAGTTTTATTTTAAGAAGACAACCAATTATTTGATTTTGTTGGAATAATTAAAGTAATTATGTAATTAAGTTTCTATATTTGGGTTTATCTCTATTGAGAGAGATGTATTTGGTTTATAATTAGTTAAGAGTTTGTGTTTGATTTTGATAGCCCTAGGGTCGGCTAGAGGCTATAAATACATGTAATAGATTAGGTTTTCAATACAATACACAGATTATTCTTTTTCTATAGATTTCGACCAATAAATTTCACCTTATTTCCATTATCATATAATTCAAGTTGAATTGCAAGAATCTCGTGACTCAAACAGATCAATTTAGTGGTATAACTTTAATTGAAAATTAAACTTACGCAAATAAAAATAAAAATATTCATTATATTTTAGTGTTTTTTGAGCGCAAGTACAACTGAAAAATTGTTGATATTGTTAATATATTTGTTTAGGCCTGTATCTAAGCCAAAAAAAATTGGCCGAAATTATGGCTAGAATTTGTAGCTGATTAAGTCGATATGGCATGTATAGTTCATTTACAAAATTCGACTAATATAGTCAATATGGACGAAAACTTGGTTAAAATTTTTCTATCCCCCACTTGAATGAAAAACTATTTTGACAAAGAGTTGTAATTATGATATAGAAGCCCAAACCATCCATCTTTACTAGCTGTCGTTTCTTATCTTAGGGGTAATACTAAATTAATTTTTTAAGGGTTATGATCATATTCGATTTAATTTTACTTTGTCACTATTATTATTTGAATTTTTTTCATAAATATTTTAATTAAATAATTATTTTAAATTCAGATGGTAATTCACCATTAGATTGAATAGTGTACATTTTGCAATTACCAAAAGCCCATATGTTGTTTAGAAAAGTATTTTGAAGAATTTGAGAACATTCTTAACTGTTTTGAACTCAAGTCCAAATTACAAATTTTGTCGCCCATATTAAAAAATTGTGACTGATAGTTATGTTTGAGCTATATCCATGCCAAAACATCCTACATTTAAGATAAGATTAATCTAACATATATAATCTCGTGTGTCAGATAAACTCAGAGTCTTTACTCTAATTCTAGAATGTTAGATTAACTGAGCTGGATAACTTAAAAGTGCTATCAATCATGTCACGTCAACCATGTAAGAGTGAATTGATCTTAAAAAGAAAAAAGAAAAATCAGATTTAAAATTAACTGACAGAGCAAAGTAAAAATACTACTTATTAGGAGCATCCAACATCTCCTCCAATACATAAGTATGGTGAAATGGAATTCAAATGAGATTCAATTCAATTCAATCCAAAGCGAGTGAGTATCTGAGTGCGTAGAGTGAGTATCTGAGTGCGTAGAGTGACTATCTCAGTGATCTGAGTGAGTATCTGAGTGCGTAGAGTGAGTATCTGAGTGCGTAGAGTGACTATCTCAGCGATCTGAGTGAGTATCTGAGTGCGTATGTGAGTGCGTATCTGAGTTAATAGCTTTGATTCCTTTGAAGAAGAAACAGGCCCATTATTAGATACTTGTAGATATGCTCGTACAAATGCCATAGAAGTGAAAATCCCTGCAAACGCTAGTGGCACCATTAATACGACGCGATAGGATAAAAGAAAAATGGAGCAACAATAACTGAGCAACATACTAGAAAGAGCAATCATTGCCATCAAAGTCATCCCCCAGAACATGAAAACGTCTTCCTGGAAAGAATATCCACCGGCGAGGATTACGATCACCACGACTGACGCAGCGAACCCCACGGTATTGGAAACAGTGAAAAAAAGGGATGTGAATGGATCTTTGTCTGACATAATCGGAGTTCCTGCTTTGTGAATCACCGTCAAGGATTCGTTGGTACTAATTGAGTACCATTTTCCAGTGCCATTAGGCACCACATAGGGGGTGGTAATGAAATTTCCTGTCTTGTTGTCGAAGTAGAGATCATCTTGCCAAACACCGCCTGGAGGGCTCACTGTAGCTTGGAAGGTTATTGTTGCCATCAATATGGCTACCACCAACAAATTCCCTCTCATCTCACTTAACCACTTGCCAAAATTGTCACCTGGTGGTCTGCGGGTCCTCTTTTTTGGTTCAACAGGCGATGTCTCCATTCTTTCAGCCCCAATACTTGCTACAGACCATGTCATCTTTAAACTATCTATAATTCCACTCAAATTTTTAAATGCGACATCTAACAATGTGTCTCCGTCTCTGTTCATGGCATTGATATCCACTCCTTCATTATCATTCACCAAACGTGTTATCATCTGCAACACCCACCCACCAGTTAAGAAAGAAATTTATCTGTTAGTAAATTTAAACTCTCTCTCTCTCTCTCAACTTAATTGCTCAATAGTCTTTTTTATAAATGACAGTGAATCATCGATCAACTTCAATGGAATGAAATCTACTGAAAACACGGAGTATCAGAGATTAGAAATCAACTCAGTGCCTTATACTGCCTCTTAGCTGCAAGGAGGTGGAGGATATTGTTGTCAGCATCGTCTTTTAAGTTGATGAAAACAACTTTTTCAGATACCAAGCCAATCAACTCCTCCACACCTTTGAAGTGGTCATTATTGGCGCACAGATGCAGCGACGACTGTCCTCCATCTGTGACGACCCAAGCCGCTGCGCTTTCGGTCTGGACCAACCATCTCAAGACTTCAATATGGCCATTCATCGCTGCAAGGTGGAGAGGACTTCTTCCCTGTTTATCACGAATAAAACAAGCGTCTGACAGCTTTCGCTGATCATTGTTGCTCACATCTAAGACTAAGAGCTCTTTCACTGAATCAAGGTGGCCTTTGGCCGAGGCCAGATGCAGCGGAGTTTGCCCTTTCGAGTTGAGTCTGAAGGCAAACTCTGGTCTTTTGCTTAGAATCTCTCTCACAATATCGGGATGCCCGTACTCTGCTGCAATGTGAAGAGGACTTCTTCCATCTCTATCAGGAATAAAACAAGCATCTAACAGCTTTCGTTGTTGAAGCTGATCATTGTTGTTCTCTTCTAAGAGCTCTAAAGCAGTCCAACGCTGATCATTGTTGTTCTCATCTAAGAGCTCTTTCACTGCATCAAGGTGGCCTTTGGCCGAGGCCAGATGCAGCGGAGTTTGCCCTTTCGAGTTGAGTCCAAAGGCAAACTCAGGTCTTTGGCTTAGAATCTTTCTCACAATATTGGGATGCCCGTACTTTGCTGCAATGTGAAGAGGGGTCTCCTTTACAAACTCAGCTGAGATTGAATCTACCAATTGATTCAACAAACTCTCATCCCCTGTTATTGCTGCTTTGTAGAACTTTCCCTCCATCTCGTTCTCTCTCTCAAATTTAAGCATGACAGGATAGGTCTGATACTAACTATAAATAGGCACAGGATAGAAAGTTATATAAATAATTTACAATGTTACCAATTCTTAAGTGTGCCTGGCAGGACCAATTAAAAGGGGGATTGATGATATTATAAATTACTTAGTGCTATTTAAAATTTATGGTTAAATTTATTACAAAGGGCTTTACATTCTTAAAATTTTCAAATACTTCTACTAAAATTAATCAAATGAAGGGTCACATTTCTTGTTAAACTTAGTTAGCAATTTGTCATTAACACTTCTATTCTTGTGTAAATTTTCAAAATTATTGGACTTTTTTCATTTTTTTTTTTAGAAGTGTCAGCATAAGCTCTACGAAACTTGGATTAGTGACATCACCCACGTGAAGGGACTTGTTTTATGATTGTGGCCTACAATTAATGTTAGAAATTAATAGTTAAGGGTATTATTAGAATATTTGCATCTCCCATCTCATTCTCGATATATTTTACGTGAATATTTATTGGATTTTATTCGGGTATCAGTATTTTTTATTATATGAGATACTGACTTGTAAAAAACAAATCATTGTTTTTTCTTTTTCTTTTTTTTCAATTTTAGCCTTTTTGAATAATTTTGCCATGTAATTATATTCCACTTTATTTGCAGAAAACTGAAATTGAAAGAAATTGAATTTCTTATTTTTTTTTCATTACTCACCATATTACAAAAAATACTTATTTCCAATTTCATTCACTTCGTATGTGTCGTTTGGTAAATTTATCATTTTTCTTTAATTGTGAATTTGGTAATTTTGCATATTCAATCTTCCATTATCAAATATTTTAATATTAACATTTAACAGTCAATATAATATGATAAAATATGTAAAAAACTTAGAAACTTTTAAATATGAAATAACTTAGAATGACTGTCCGCTATATTCTAAACTTTTAACCATTTTAATGTAATCTCTTTATTTAAAAATCACCAAAACTAGTTAAAATCTTTTGTTCATGTCATTATATTTATTTTGTTATTTGTTATTATTTTATGCATTTGTGAATTTATAGTTTACATTAAAAACTAAATAAGTCAACTAATGTTGATGAAATAACAAACTCGGTCAAACCTGTACCCATCAATATAATATTATAAATATTATTAAATATTCATAAAAAATATTCTTGTTCTCATTTTGTCTATTTTTTTTTTCTAAGCCTTTGCCTTGTTCTTTAGTTTTTTATGTAATAAGTTTATTTTTTTTTAAATTAATATTTACAAAAGATTTCAGTTAAGAGAAAGCAATTATTAATAATATTTTGTAGTAATTTTATTCTTTTGACGATATATTTGAATAAAATCATTTGAAAGATCTAAGTTTTCAAATTTCACATATTTGATCAGTTTTGAATTTGGAGTTCAACGGCTTTTACGATTTGTCGTTTGGACTTCCGAAAGTGTATTTTTGGCACAGCTGAGGGATATCTTTATTTGTAAAATACTGTGTTTTAAGCATTTGAAAGTGTCAAAAGACCTTGAAGTTTAAAAGTATTTTTATCATGTTATCGTAATTAGTCCAGATATTCAATTTAAGAAATTTTGGAAATACATAATGCTTAAAAATAACTTTAAAGTTTGAGATTTTATTATTCAGAACTATAGAAATTATATATTTTTTTTAATTAATACAATATGGATATAGACCGGACGAATGGAATTTACGCATCCTCCGAACCATCATAGTCCGAACGAATGAAAAATATTTTTAACTCACATCCGGACGGTGCAGTGCAGTGCAGAAGCAGAAGAGGAAGGGTGAGATGAGAAGAAGATGAAGAAAAGTTGTTACAAATTTTGTCTCTCAACATTCTTTTACTTCGATCTTTTCTTATCTAAATGTCAAATAATGCTAGAATAAATGTGGTGCACAAGACACATAATGTGACATGGTAAATGTCAAAGAATGCTGGAGTAAATGTGGTGCACAAGACACACAATGGAGAGCTAATTTTGAAGATACCAAGTATAAGTCAGAAATTCCTCAAAATGATTTTGGCAACTCCTGCAGTATAGGTTATTGATGTGTCATTTCGGATTTTGTCTTAAAAAATGAAAGAAGTGCCATGTTTGTTGGCAGATTTCAAAGCAAATCTACTGAATATGGGGATGCAACCAAAACATGGGCTAAGTCTGAAGAGGACAAACTTGATGAATATGGGGATGCAACCAAAACATAAACCAAGTCTGAGGAGGACAAGCTTGAAGAAGTGAATTAGAAGGCACATTCGTTCGAATGATCCTAAGTGATCATTCGAACGAATGAACATATATAAGTTCACTCGTCCAAATGAACACATCAGTGTATTTCAGTTCGTTTGGATGAACATACTCATCCGAACGAACTGAAATTACACTGATGTGTTAGTTCGGATGAGTATATTCATCTGAACGAACTGAAAATGATCTGACAGTTCGTTCGGATGAATATACAAGGAGGGGTAGAATGGTAATCATCCAATTTTTTGAAATCAGATATATAGAGGTAGATTTTTCAGGTAAAGACCTCTGCTTCTTTTAATTATAAGACACATACCTAAATGTATTCTAATCACTGAAGAATAGATAAGTAAAAAGATCATTTCGTGAATTAGGAGTGAATAAATATCCAACTTCATCCCATCGTTAATGACAAAAATATAAAAGTTGAAAATTTTAGTGGCTTGAAAATTCAATAATCTATGCAATGTGGATGGGTGCTAATTTGGAATAAATACCCATTCATGAGGACAGATAAGTGTAAACAATTTCAATGGATCATTAAAAGGGCAGATACAGGAGATCTCTATAAAAGGACTGCAAGACGTGTGGTCCAATCACGCTTCCAGCAAACCAACACATGGGCTAAAGAAGGTAGAGCCTTCTTTAGCCCATGTGCTTGTGTTGGCTATTGGAATATGTTTCGTTGAAAAGTCTTCTCATTCACACAGGATTTATGAAAATTAGCTTCATTCAATCTCTTAAGCCATAATTTTAAAGTTAAAAGAAATCAATAAATTAAAATTGGTATAGGAAAAAGATATTTATCCTTTTTTTTTTTTTGGAATTTACGTATAGGAAAAAGAGATTTTTTTTTTTTATTAAAGTTTTAAAGTATTTTTATCAGGTTATCGTAATTAGTCTGGATATTCAATTTGAAAAATTTTGAAAATACACAGTACTTAAAAAATAATGTGCATAGTGTATTAAATAATAAAATCTCCTTTAAAGTTATTTTTTAAGTACTGTATATTTCCAAAAATTTTCAAATTGAATATCCGGACTAATTATGATAACCTGATAAAAATACTTTAAAACTTCAAGGCCTTTTGACACTCCTAAATATATTTTCGGCATACCCTAGGGATACCCTTATTTGTAAAATACTGTGTTTTAAATATTTAGGAGTGTCAAAAGACCTTAAAATTTTAAAGTATTTTTATCAGATTATCGTAATTAGTCCGAAAATTTAATTTGAGAAATTTTAAAAATACACAGTACTTAAAAAATAACTTTAAAATTTAAAAAAAAATCAATTCATTCGAATCACTCAATTCATTATAAAATTTGCCTATATAAGACAACTAATTTGAAATAGAGAAAGTATATAATTATATAATGTACTTGAAAAATAATTACCAATATTTTTAATGTATTTAATAATAATTATTATTATTACATTCTTACAAAATAAGTGGACACAAAAGGAGATTTTCAAATGAGTTACACAATGAATGTCAATACTCAGCTCTAAGTGATTCACTTAAATTTTTTATTTTATCATTTTTGAAACAATATTTTATGGATCACATTTCACGATTTTTTTGAAGAGGATAATAACTATAATTATAGCAATAGTTTTGTAATTGTCATTAAAAATAATGCTAATATTAAGTCTTAACATAAAAAATTACCGTACATGTATAAGTGTTCCCTACGTGTACCATGCTTGCCTCGAGTAAAGGATAAAAAACAAGCCAGCTGGACAATGAAGTAACTCGCCATCTCTGTCTGACTCTCATCCAAAACTACCGTACTCTGTTTCATTTCAAATAAAGAAAATGAAGAAGAAAACATTGGAAGGGTGAGATGAGAAGTGTCTCTCAAACATTCTTTTACTTCGATCTTTTCTTATCTTCTTTCTTTTATTTTTTTTCTCTTCTCTCCCGATTTTTCACCGTCGGCAAAAAAAAAAAAAAAAAATCAATTTTCAAACGGGGGTGAACCGCGGTTCACGAATCCTTTGTTTTCTTCTTCTTCATTTACTATGTTATTGATTTAAAGTTTTAAATGGTAAATGAAAATAATATAAATAAATATATATAATTTTAGTATTATTATTTAGGAAAACATTCATTAATATATTTTTGTTAAGACTTAATATTATAATTATTTTTAAAAACAATTATATAACTATTGCTATAATTATAGTTGTTACCCTCGTCAAAGAATCATGAATTGTGATCCATAAAAAAATTGTTTCAAAAATGATAAAATAAAAAATTTAAGTGAACCACTCAGAATTGATTTCTGGCATTCTTTGTGTAACTCACGGCATTCATTTTGTAACACATTTGAAAATCTCCTTTTATATCCACTTATTTTGTAAGAATGTTATCATAATAATTATTATTAAATACATTAAAATATATTGGTAATTAAATTTTCAAGTACATTATATAAGTATATATAATCGTATTCAAATATATTGTAAAAAAAAATTACTAACAAAATATTATTAATAACTGCTTTCTTTTAACTGAAATCTTTTGTAAATATTAAAAGTTTAAAAAATAAACTTATTACATAAAAAACTAAAAAACTAGACAAAAGCTTTGGCAAAAAAAGAAATAGACAAAATGAGAAAAAGAATGTTTTTTATAAAAAAAAATATTTTTTATGAATATTTAATAATATTATATTGATGGAGGTTAAACTTTATTTAACTCAACTCTTCTCAAAAAACAATTCAGTAGAGGGTCCCATTCTGAAAACATTTGTGAATAACGTGTGGTAGTAATAATGATAGCCTTCCTTTATTTGTTTACTTTGCTTGGAATCTCATTGATTGCTTTGCTGTAAGAACCATAAGTCGTAGGTGTGGAAGCCAAGGTCGTCACAACTGACGGTACAAACTGATAATATTATTGATAGGTTGTTGGCCGCTGAAAATAATTTTCATAAATCCTGTGTGACTGAGAAGACTTTTCAACCAAACATATTCGATTGTGGGAGACATGACTTGACCCTAAGTCATATAAACAAGTCAAGTCTATTGCCGACTTGATCACTTTCCCACTCTCTTTCGTTGTTGCTACCAAATTTTCACAGTTCAACTAAAGAAAGTGGATGGGCTGTGGCTTTGTCTTGCTCATGATTTGACCGGTTATTGATAAATAAAAAGCTTAAAAGAAAATTAAATTGATAATATTAACAATTCTAAAAAATAAAACGATACAGCTAAAGAAAATTAAATTAATAATGTAAAAATTCTAAAAATAAATAAATAAAAGGTTATTATAACACTTGATTGTGTGAGACGGAAAATAAAACTGAGTCATGGAAGTGACATTATGGATAAAATTATGCTAATTAAGAAGAAAACACGATAATATGATTAAGTGTATATAAAGTTTCACTCCTATTTTATATTACGTTCGTCTCATTTTAGTTGTCTTATTTAAAACATTTGTATTTTTTAAGGAACTCTCTATATAAGGCTACCACTCTGTGTGATTTCATCTATTGTCAACACTCTTTATGCTACTCCAATATGAATGTGACAACTATTTTGAAACAATCTCAAAATTTATATAAGACAATTAAATTGGGACAGAGGGAGTATTATTATCTTATAATTTTAAATTTTAACAATCAATTACTTATATTTATTAACATTTAAAAGTTAAAAGTTATATAATTTAAATAATCAATTTAAAAGAAAAAATTTAGACAGTTCACATGTATAGTATTTAGGCTGAAAATTCAATTGGAGAGTCTTTCTATCTAACTCTTAGAAAATGTGAAAGAAAAAGAGAGAATATAGAGCAGTAGTTGATGTCTTCTTTGTATGAAATGATGGATTTGACTTTTGAGTCACCCAACGTGATAGTAGATTTAATATTATTATTTTGTTTACTATATTAATTTTGAAGAATTGAAGTAAAAAAATTTGAACATATTTATTATGTATATAATCTTCATTTCATCATTTTATTCATTTGATTTGAATAAATATATTTTAACAGTTGTAAGAAAATTCCACTTTCACTATATCTTATTTAGTTTAAATTAGGTGACTTTATATATTTATTAGCCAAATTTCTTTTAAATTATCACATAAACAACTAGTTATTTGATTTCGTAGGATTAGTGAAACCTGATTTCTTATAAAATGCCGTAAAACAAGTGACCTAACTACATCAAATTAGTTCTTTATTTTCTTCATATTCTAAAATGAGCTTTAAACTTGTTGTTACTTGTCAAGAGGGGTGTCTATTGTTTACCAGAGGTTCCCAAGCTTAAATGATTAGGTTCTTTGATATGGTCACATGGTACTCACCATATAATTAAAAAAGGTGTATGGTTGGACGATTAATCATGAAGATTATCAAATTATTTAAAATGTGGCCTATGATATTAGAAATTTACTTAGATTTGGTCTAAGTTTTTAAAAGAATGTTTGAAATCCTTATTTCTCACTTTTTCTTGACATATGAGTTGTCTTTGAAAAATCAAGGCCAGTTATCCTAACACGGGTAAAATCTGTTAGGAGACACGGGATGAAGTGAAATTCTCATTTTATCTCTACTAATGTACTGCTCATCAAGTACAGGTGTATCGATAACACGCCGCTATGCATGTATATATTTTGTATATCGGTACACCGATACTTGATGAGCGATACACCGGTAAAGATAAAATGAGAATTTCAATTCGTGTTAGGATGGGCGTCCAAAATTAAAGAGAACTGAGAAAAATTAATTATTTGACAATTCACGGAAGGGAACCCGCGACGACTTGTAAGACTTGTAGTTCTAAGGTTTTCTCTATTTAAGTTTTACATTACATCAAATTTCTTCATTAAATTTATTGAGTGCTTTGAATTTATCGATAGTGTTACAAGTTTGTGCCAAGACGGGCCATTTCGGCCCATTTGTGTGTTAACCTATTTAAAAATGGAAATTTAAATCTAAAAACAAATAGAGATGTTAGAATATTTGACAACCAATTGATAAAGACAAAATATATTAAAAAAAAAATCATACATTTTCAGCTTAAAATAATATATCTCGTTTTTCTCTTACGAAATAGATTCTTAATCAATTTTAATTTATTGATTTTTTTTAACTTAAGGAATTATGGCTAAGAGATCCAAATGAAAATGTATATGTGGGCTTCTCTCAGCTTGGGCTTCTTTGATCTTAAAAATGGAGCTTTTTCTACTATTATTCTCTAAAATAAAATTGATACTTTACATAAATTTTTATACGCACTCTTAGTTAAAGAAAATTAGATTTTAGAAAATGCAGCTCAAATTTAGGCTTTAGGGCAAAACTTGGGCTTTCAGGTAGTAGACCAATGCCCAACCCGAATTCTAATTTTGGTCTAATATTTAGATAAAAAAATGAGCCCGAAACGAGCTTGTGTAAACCCGAACCCAAATTCGTTTTAATGTGCGCTCAGATTAAGCCTAGCCCAAGTTGAAGCCCTACCAGTTTTACCATATTCAAGAGTGTCTAGCTACTTCATATTACAGATGACGTTGTCCATTCAAGTTGGGCCTTGAACATTTGTTGGGCTTTAGCGTCAAGCAGAAATGAGTTCAAAGAAGTACACCCGAACATGATCTGAATCCAAACTCAACTTAATTTTAACCGAATATAGACTTTCAAAGTCTACAAAGGATGTGCCCGTATCTTTTCAAGTTGTGGGTCACTCAATACTCACTTGGACAAATTATAGGCCCAAGACCAAAAGCTTTAGTTATAAGGCTGAAAAAAAAGAAGGCCTACACCTTCAACATGGGCTTAGCCATTTATGGATCTACTCACTGTTATTAGCCTTGGACTAGGCTCGACCCAAACATCTTGGTAAAAATATCCACAGAGAGCCAATTTGTTGTGAACGAAGTAAGCATTTTTTTTTCTAAGGACCACATGCTTGCATTTCATTTTACTTAACAATCATTATTTCCTAATAAATTAAATCTATAATCAATTTAAACCCATCGACATGCACTCACTAATTCAATTAAATCTTTGTGCCTCTGAATATATAGATGATGAATATCTAGATTGATCTTTCATCAACCTACTATCAAATCTTCCAATAAACTCACACATGTGACAACAAATTAATTGGCCAACAAAAATTTCTCATACCTTTTGTTAGGAAAAAAGATGGAGAGAGAGAGCATGAAGACAACATCGAAATTTCTTGAAACATGAAGGGTTAAAAACATACATGATCATTCCATATATTTATTTTACAAATAACCACCCTTAAATTTGTCCGTAAATTCACAAAGGCCCATCATGTTGGAGCTTTATTTCTTTCTAACTTTCAAGATCATATTTACAAAAAGTAAATTGAGACTGTCAATCAACTTATCAAACAACCCATAATATGCAACCCTCCATGACTTGTTCAATAGTAAAATTCCACATATACCCCAAAATCCAATTACAAATCCCATCATCGCACCAATAGAAAACCATAGCAGTTTGGACCTATCTTCTTCATCTCCACCATTAGAGATCAATGATGTAAGACTTAGTTCATCTGGGCATTCTGAAAGTGGTGGCCCACAAATGTAGTTGCCCGTATAGATGGATGGATCGATCAAAGTTTGAAGCTGTCTACTTGATGGAGTAGGTCCAGAGAGATTGTTGTATGACAAATTCAAGCTACTCAAGGAATTCAACGCACAGATACTCAATGGAATAGAACCAGACAAGTGATTTCTTGAGAAATCGAGAGATTCTAACTCTTTCAAGTTGCCAATATCTTTGGGGATGTTTCCTTCCAAATTGTTTCTTGACAAATTCAAGCTTTTCAGTCCCGTAAGTCTCACTAATCCTTTGGGGATTTCTCTAGATAGATCATTTCCAGAAAGGTCAATAATATTCTAGAAACCAATTGTTCTGGTGAACTCAAGTTCAGCCCCCTTCATGATCAACCATAATTGCATCTTTGACGACACTTCACTTGCACTATGTATCCTTGCCATTGCTGTGAAGTTGGTGAAAGAACTTGGAATGTCTCCCGATAGATGATTGTCAGCAAGGTCTAGAACTTGAAGAGACGCAAGTTGTGATAGTTGCGGGGGGGATATTGCCATGGAACATATTTGATCGAAGATTGAGAAACCTCAACTGAGTTAGGCTTTCCCACATGCATGTTTCCAGAGATCCAGACAATTTATTTTTGCTAAGATCAATTGCAACCAATGTTGTTAAATTTGTAAGAGACAAAGGGAGTACTCCATGAAAGTGATTATGATTCAAAAGCAAGTGTTGAAGAGAGAGACTCTCAAATTGTGTCGGAATTGTACCATCCAAAGAGTTATTTGATAAATTTAAAAACATCAAATTTGTAAGTTTTGCAATCGATGATGATATCTGTCCTGTTAAATTATTATTTTCTAGAAGAAAATAACTCAATTATGAAATATTGCCGAAAGATGAAGGAATTTCACCCGCTAGACTATTATTTGACAAGTCTAGATAAAATAAATTTGAAAAGTTTCCAAAGCACGAAGGAATTTGTCCTGTTAGTTGATTATTTAAGAGGTCTACATAGAAAGCTTGGGAAGACAAGTTCCAAAACCATGTAGGCATGCCGTCTGAAATTTGATTATTTGACAAGTCAATAAGTGAGTAGTCCTTGAGAAACTAGAGCCAAGAACCTAATTTAATGTCTATGAGTTTAGGAGGAGGAATCCAGTCTTGGCTCACATTGAAAACAAGGGAATTGCCGGATAGTAGTAGAGCTTTGAGTCTTGTGAGATTTGCAAAGTGAGCTTTGAGTCTTTTGAGAATTGTAAGAAAGATCCAATTGCTTTAGTTCTGATAGTTGCCAAACACTTTCTGGCACAGTCCCACTGAAATTATTGAAACCAAGATCCAATTGCACTAGTTCCGATAGTTGCCCAATACTTTCTGGCACAATCCCACTATAATGATTGAAACTAAGATCCAATTGCAGTAGCTCTTATAGAAGCCCAACACTTTCTGGCATAGTCCCACTGAAATTATTAGAACCATGATACAATTCTCTCATGGATGAAGATCTTCCATCATTTTCTAAATCATCGCTGCAACATTTGGACAAACTTTGAAGAAGTTCATTTACGTCTCCCTGCATTTTATTGCCATGTAAATCCAAAACTTGTAAGTTGCAGAGGCACCCAATGGAACGAGGAATTGGACCTTTTATACTATTCCAAGCCAGACCAAGATACTCTAGATTGGAAAGGTTTACAATCGAATCTGGCAATGAACCTTCAAAAGTATTGAAGCTCAAATCAAGAAATTCTAGGTGGGTGAGGTTAACCAACCAAGAAGGAAACTTTGAAGCAATATCATTTAGAAAAAGATCGAGATGAGTGAGGGTTGTCCAGTTGGGATGAGTGAGAATAGGAAGATTCTTTAGGAAACAACCCGAGAGGGTCAAGGTGGACAGAGAAGGAAGCAAATTAGTTACCTGGAACCAATCGTTTGCTGTGTTGAGATTCACACCATCCATGTAAAGGTACTTCAAAGAAGAAAGATCGGACACCCAACCGAAGTCATGGACATTCAAATAATTCTCATAATTCTAGCATGGATGACTTGAAAGATCAAGGGACTGCAGGTGTGAAAGATTTCCAAGCTGACTTGGAACTGCTCCATCAAAACATGCACAAGACAGATTGAGGTACTTCAATTTTTTGAATGAGCCAAAAAAATTTGGAATCGGGCTAAACCCAAAGGAGTTGTTACTCAAGTCCAAGTATTCAAGGTGGTTCAACTCAAGAAGAGAAGTATTGAGTTCACCAGATTCATTGGGAACATCAATGGATGCATTACGGAGATCGAGTCGGATGACATGCCCAGTGGTGTTGTTGCACCGAACTCCCATCCAATTACAGCAATCGCCACCAACCCATGAGGACTCAAGGAGGCTATAAGGAGATCTGAGGCCATCTTTGAATGTGAGAAGGGCTTGTCTCTCTTCTTCAATGCATACAACTTTCTCTGGTGTATGTGAGAATACAGTAGCTGCAGTGGAAACAAAAGGCAGCAACACAAGCAGATGGGCTAAAGAAGGCAGAGCCATTGCAATAAACAATAGCCAGTTGGAAATTGGAAATGGTTCTGAAATGGATTGCAAACACTAACCTCTTTAAATAGACATAGGATTTATGAAAAAAAAACCATATTGTATTTAATAAGATGTAAGGAAAATTGGTAAAAGATGTGTTGACACTTAACATCAGTAATGATCCACGTGGGTCGTACAATCGAATGGCCCAAATAGAGAACAAATCATATTTTTCGCCAAACTCAATCTTGAATTTCCTTTTGTCTATTTTTCATTTCCTTTTTAACAAATTCTGTATTTTTATACTAATATAATAAAGAAAATTCATCTAAAGTTATCTTTTTTATATAATATTAAATATTAGTAAATAATAATTTCTAAACGCAAAATATTTTCCACCGAAACAGGTGTAGGTGTAGTATGAATGGTTGTGAGCCCTACTTAAGATAGGAAGTAAATTATCTTATCATTTAAAATTTTAAAAATCAATTACTTGTATTTATTAAGGGTAGCGATCCTCCCATGGGCATTTTGTGTAATGAGACACGGGATTTAGGGTATTGTCCATTTTACCCTTCCACTGCCGTACGCAAGTATTTAAAAAAAATTCAGTGACCCAGTTAGTGAGCTAGTTAGTGATTCGGTTTGCTGTTCTTTCTGAAAAAACAGTCTCACTTAGATAAATTTCAGTAAGCCAGTTAGTGATTTGATTTGTCGTTCTGTATGAAAAAACAATCTCACTTAGATAAATTTCAGTGAGCCAGATGGTATACTAGAGAACATGAATTTCATATTAGATGGCTTCTTATATTAATTTTCTATTTTATAAAACTTTTGGCTATTTTTTAAACTTTTAAGATGTAATTTATTGAAAATGGGTTCAGTAAGTAGCTAGAATATGAATATGCATGACTTGATTTTATTAGAGTCAAATTTCAGGTTCAAAATCATTTTCATCCAATAAAACTATTAAATATCTTTTTTTTCATTCCTTTACTCATTTTCATATAAGCATTTTCTTCTTTTGCTTAAAGTATGAATTTGAAGAGAATAGAAAACGACTTGTGTGATGACTGAAAATAACCAATTACCAAGCTATAAAATGAAAGTAAGGATTCTATGGTGTTGTACTAAGAGAGAGTTTTATGATCTTGTACCATCTTAAAACTTAAATAGACTCATGATTTTCAATAGTTTAAATCCACTATAACTATGTTATTGCTATCTTTGTATGGTGTTTTGTTAGAAATCTGATTAATACATGAAATCAAACTTTTTATTTTAAGTCATGATTTTAACATTTTTAAATATCTCACCATCATTTAAAGTTGAAAAAAATAAAAATAAAAAATAAAAACCTATTGCATGATCAACTTCAAACTCCTCTTTTAAACAAGAAATTCCATTGTTTCAACTTCAATTTTGTTAGAAAAAAAAATTTGTTTAAGAATTTATGTTAGATAATTAGAAAATATAAATGACACTATGTTTTAGTACAACCAATGGGCTTAAGAATCACTGAAGAATCTTAAAAATTCCAACTTTAATTTGAAGTTTGAAAGCCTCACAATCTAGTCAATTTGATTCTAATCCTTAGAAAAGGGTAAATATATGGGCTGGCTGATATATCGATCGATATTTTCCTCTCTCCTTCTGATTTTTTATTTTTCTTTTTCTTTAAAAAAAAATCAGAAAAATTACAGAAAATGAAGAAAATTATGGATTTTATGGATATGTAATTTTATCATTAAATACCGGTCATTTACATATTTAAAATTTTCTTTTAATTTACGAAATCGAGAATTTCAAAATTTATTAATAAAATAATGAAAACATACAAAAAAGTAATTTAAGTGGTCGTTAAATGAATGTTGATTATTTGTTTATTAATTGTTTTCATGTTAATAAATTAATTGTTTATGATTTGTTTTCACGTTAGTAAAGAAGAAATAAAAATTATTAGAAATAACTAAAAATAGAAAAAGAATTTTACAGTTTGATTTAGTTAATTTGAAAGATTTTTTGCACCCTTATTATATTTGTATTTAAAATAGAGAAATTTGTGAGGAAAATACACTAAAAATAGGGAAAGATACTTACTATTGGTTTTGGTGAGGTGTAAGAATTTGACCACCCTCATTCTTGTTATAATTATAAAAAAAATGATAGAAATTCATGTAAAAACTATTAAAATAGAAAAAGATTTTAATAATTAGATTTGATAAATTTGAAGAATTTCATTAGCCTTGACATGGAAGTAAAAACGTTTGGTATAGAAACGGCTAGAATAGAAAAATAAGGATTTTAGAAATGGATATGTTGGATTAAAAAAAAGGGAATAACTTTTATATCTATTTTAGAGAAAAATCCATTAAATCAAAAACCTTCTAAAAAAATTTTACAGTCATCTAAATGTCAACTAGCATCCTTTCTTTGCTAGCACTACAAACGTCGCGTTAAAAATTCACTCAGTGATGCATAGGGCCCGTTACGGCCGTTGCGTCACAACTGTGTATCTACATTTTCTCTCTTTTAACTTTTTTTTTTTTTTTAAAAAAAAGTCTGAAAAATTTATAGAAAATGTAGGACATTCTAAGATTCAAGAATATGTAATTGTATCGTTAGGATGCGATCATTTAGATATTAAAATAATTTTTTGAATCTTTCAAAATCGATAATTTGAAATAATTGTAAAAAATAATGTAAATCAAATTTTTTTTTGAATTTGCGCGTGGAAAACCGTGGGATACCTAGCGTAAAACCACCACGGGTGACCCCACTAATCCTAGGGCACAAAGATTAGGCCATGAGGACTCGAACTCGTAAACTCCCACTTATTGAGGCGGGAGGCAACTATTTAAGCTACACCCATGTGGATATGAAAATCAAATTTTATCACTACATTAAATAAACATTAAGAAAAAATACACTATTTCTATAAACATAAATATATATTTCATAATAATGAGATTTCGTTTAAAAAAAACGAACATGTTCATGGAAAAATTTGAATGAGAATGTGAGAAGAAGAGAATGAGAGAGGTTTTGAAAAATTTCAAAGAACAAAAAAAATGTTGGAAACCAGCCTTGAGTTTAAGGCAAAAGAAAGGTCACCATATAGACACCCGACTTTTCTTTCTCTGTGCACTCAATTTCAAAAGAATCGGATGAAATTACCATTTGCCCTTCTGTCTTTTTTGTCCGAACAGATAGTCCTTTTTGCGTTCTCCGAACGAATGAGCTTGTGGAGAGAAATTTTCAAAAGATGTCGTTTCTCAACCGATTTTTATAAACAAGTTATCGAAATTTATCTACTCTAAATTTTATGAAATCCGGGACTAATTTTAAGTGAAAAGGGTATAGTTTTGGACTTCAAAAATTGTACATAAAGAATTAAGGAAAAATGGTCATCCCTCTTAATTCTTTGGGTACGCTTTTTGAAGCCCAAAACTATACACTTTTCACTTAAAATTATTCCCGGGGTTCAAAAAATTCAAAGTAGATAAATTTTGATACATCTTTTGTAGAAATAGGTTCAGAAACCGCCTTGTTTGAAAATCCGAGCCAAACGCGCAAAGGTTATAGTTGGCACGGAGGCCATTTCTCGATCGATTTTTACAAAGAAGGTATTAAAATTCATGTACTCTAATTTTTATGAACTCCAGGACTAATTTTAAATGAAAATGGTATAGTTTTGGACTTAAAAATCGTATTCAAAGAATTTAAGAAAAATGGCCTTCTTTCTTAATTCTTTGGATACGATATTTGAAGCCCAAAATTATACCATTTTCACTTAAAATTAGTCACGGAGTTCATATAATTCAGAGTAGATGAATTTTGATACCTTATTTGTAAAAATCGGTCGAGAAATGACATTTTTTTTAAAATCCCTCTCCACAGCCTATTCGTTCGAACGATTCCATTTGACATGTAATGTTTGTTCTGACGTTTAGAACAAACGCATAATGGACTATCGGACGAAACAGACGGAAGGGCAAAATGATAATCTACCACGTGAAAATGAAAATCGGATATGTAGAAAAAGAAAAGTCAGATGTCTAAATGTCAATTAGAGCATGAGAAATCAAAGGATAATCCCATCTATTGTCTTGCTCAAATTTTAACGATTATCTCAAAGGATTGGTGGTCTTAGAATAGACCTTGGGCCCCACAATAATAGATTAATAAATTTGTAAGCCGGCCTTGGAGACTTGGACCTCTTCGTTAACAGATACAAATGTTTAAGAAATTCTTTAATCGAGTAGTCTAAACTCTAAAGAATCCAACAATTTAATTTGTGTAAAAAGAATATTTTATATCTTCAATCCTTAACTATGAGTCATGTTACTGTATATGATTTAAGATGAAAAGCTTTCCTTGTCTTTGCACTTATTATTTTTCTTTTGTTGGTTAAAATATGGCTTCAAATTTCAAAGTGGATAGATAAAAAAAATGTTTAAAATGTCTAAAAACACGTATCCATCAACTATTTAAATGTGGGAGATAGGACTTGACTCTAAGTCATATAAAGATGTCAAGTCTATTTGCTAACTTAATCGCTTTCCCACTCTTTTTTGTCTTTGTCTTGCTCATGACTTGATCGACTATTAATAAAAAAAAGCATCAAAAATCATTAAAAAAAATAAAAAAGGTTTTTTTATAAAAAAAATTGATGACTTTTTTTATAAAAAAAATCCATTGTAGCAGTTGATGACTTTTTTTTGTATGAAATGATGGATTTGACTCACGAAAATCACACATGAAGTTAATTAAGTCTTATCACAAAAATTCTTCATGACATTTGAGTCACTGAACGTGATATAGATTTAATATAATTATTTGTTTATTATATTAATTTTGAAGAATTAAACTAAAAATAATAATTGAACATATTTATGATGTAAATAATTTTCATTCAATCATTTTTATTCATTTGTTTTGAATAAATAAATTTAGTAGTTGTTAGAAAATTCTATTTTCACTATATATAATTTAGTTTAAATCTGGAGACTTTATATAATTAAATAAATATTTTAAATCATACAATTTATTTGATTTTGTAAGATTAGTGAAACCTAATTTATTAAAAAAAAAATACTATTTATTTTAGCTTGAGTTGTTGAAAAGTGACCTACCTTACTACCTACATCAAATTAGTATATTGGAATGATATAAAAATTCTAGAAAAAAAAGTTCATCACTTCATTGCTTGTTAGATATAAGACTATACAAGCCTTATTTGTCATTATTATATAAAAAATTCATTTCTCAAAAACCTAATTACATGACATTTATAAAAATTCTAAGAAAATAAGAAAAACATAATCTAAAACTGTCTAAATGATAATATTACACCTCTATTACATTCTCTAACCTTCTAGCTGCTTTCATTTAAGAGTTCTCACAAAAGCAAGAACCAAAATGGATATTAATTAGAGGAGAAAATCCAAAAATAAATTCAAAACTTTGGTAAAATATGGGCTCAAAAAAATAAGATTGGAGCCACAATTATTATATATTATTTTAATCTAAATTATATAAAAAAAATACTCAACTACATCAAATTAGTATTTTGAGAACAATTTTATGAAAAAAAAAAAAAAGAGTTAAACACTTAATTCTTTATGATTGAGGCCTTGGCTCTAAGAATGAACTCGATTATGGGAGACAAGTCTTGACTCTAATCATGGGGTATAAATCTCGGCCTGATAGCATTGTATTGGTCGAACCAGCGAATATCGGCCGATACACATTGAAATTTTTAAAAAAAAATTAAGAGAGAGAGAGAAATATTGGCCGAGATCTCGCCATCTCGGCCGATACATATCTGTCTCGGCCGAGATTTTGTCCAAAAAAAAGAGAGAGACAAACTTGACTCTAAGTCATATAAACAAGTGAAGTCTATTGCCAACTTTATCACTTTCGCTCTCTCTTTCGTTGTTGCTACCAAATTTTCACAATTCAACTAAAAGAAAGTGAATGGCATATGGTTATTGATAAATAAAGGGTAGTAATGTTTGCAATTTTTTTTTTAAGCATAACCCATTTTAAAGTTTTAAAAATTAATTTTTTATAATCTCATTTATTCACTCATAATTTACCTAATGACTTTTCTACTTATCTATTATCCAGTGATTAGCATGTATTTTAAGCATGTCTTATAATTAAAAGTAGCAGACGTCTTATTTTGCAAAACAGAGACCGATTTATCTGGATTTCCAACTTGTCGTATTGTTTATGATGTTGGTTTGTGGTACTTGGAGATTGTAATTTTTGAAATGTTATTAGAGAAACTTTTATGGCCAGCGATCCTCCTACGGGTGTTTTGTGTTTAATGACACGGGTTTTATTATATTCCTGATTTTACCCTTTGCATAAACAGTAAAATTTCGATCGGCTAATTTTTACTGTTCATGTGAATTTCAGTGAGCCGAATTGTACTGTTCATGAATTTCGGAGAGTCGGATTGCACTGTTCATGAATTTCGGAGAGCTGAATTGCACTATTCATGAATTTTGGCGAGCCGACTTGCAATTCCAGTGAGCCGATTTGGACTGTTCATGAATTTCAGCGAGCCGATTTGCACTATTCATGAATTTTGGTGAGGCGACTTGCAATTTCAGCGCCGATTTGCATTGTTCATGAATTTTGGCGAGCCGATTGCACTGTTCATGAATTTTGACATTCTTTTTTCTTCGGTACTATAGGTGGAGGGCAAATTGGGCATCACAGTAAAGTCCGTGTTTGAATACACAAAATGCCCGTGTGAGGATCGTTGGCCAACCTCTATTCATGGAAGAAACCACTAGCTCAACTTTTTTTACATAAAGCAATTTGTTAGTGCTCATTTTTATAAATTTAAATCAAATTCTCAAAGAATTTATTTAATAAATTAGAAAACATACATAAGAATCAATTTATAAGAAAGCACAATAAAAACTCCAATCTTGTAGAGTTTGGATAAGGTGTGAATACATGGTTGTGAGACTATTTTAATAAAGTTGTGTTTGGATGAGGAGAAAGGAGGGATTTCTCTTCTTTTCCCCAGTTTGGTAATAGCTTTGTAGGGGAAAAATGGGCTTTTCTCCTCCAATTTTTATCTCTCCAATCTCCATTCGACCGAACATCGACTGTTGTTTGTGGAGGCAAAAGGAAAATGCAAATAGAGTTGTTGATGCTTATTCTTCTTCTTCATCCGTAACTGTTCTATCGAATTTTCTTTTCCTTTTTTTTAAAAAAAAAACTACAGACAGCAGTTGAAATTTTGGGCTAAAAATTCAAAAAATTCTCAACTGAAAATTTGTTTGAAAATTTTGACTGAAATTTCTAAAATTCCAATTAATATATCCAAAAGTATTGGCTGAAATTTCTAGCTCAATATATCCAAAATCTTGGCAGGAGTTTTAAGATGAAATTTGAGCTGAAAATTTTGGATGAAAATTCAATCCAGAATTTTGGGTCAAATTTTAATATAAAATGACAGTAAAATTTTAGAAAGTTATGGTTAATATTAAAAGAAAATCCCGGTTGAAGTTTCGAAAATATGTTGGCTAAAATTTCAGAATATTTTTTCCTTTCAAATATAATTTTTCAAAAAAAATCTTTTAACCTGTTAGTAGTCTAGGCCTGTAATCGCACCCTGATCGGGCCCGGCCGGACAAGATCCAGTCCGGCCCGATAGGCTAATCGGACCGTCCGCGGCCCGGCCCAAAAATACAGGATCCGTTTAGTCTTGAGTCCAGCCCGGCCCGATCGGGCTTTCGGACAGTCTACGGCCCGATAAAGGCCCGTTTGTCTGTTTGGTCTATCATATGACCCTATTGCTACTTGAGTGCTAACAAAGCCAAAATTAAAACTTTTTAACTTTAATTTTAGGCCACTGAACTCGATAAATCAGATTTTATTCTAAGTCTAATTAGAGTTTGAAAATTTAAAATTCAAATTTCATTTAAAATTAATTAAGATATACAACAATCCATTAAACTTGAAATTCTATGGGTGTCTCATGACCCTTACTTACAAGCCAAATTCTATGCGACCCTCGATCTCAAACTCTACTTTGGAGAGATATTCAATAGTAACCAGTGCAGTCATTTCAAACTACAAAACTGTAATGCTTTACATAGCCTTTTGAAAAGAATGGATTTACATGTACAAGGAAAAGAAGAAAAGGCAGTAGATGGTTGAAATGATCAACGAAGGTTGTTCTGAGCAACTGCTTGGCATAATTCTTCTTCATAGAAAAGAACTCTGTTGGATCCTCCTACTGCCTTGTAAGGAGCCCTTGGCAAGCCCCATGCCATAATACACACCTTGAAGGGAAAGCACATTCTTGAAAAAGAACAGCAGCAACTTGTCGCATCTCTCTCCCCATACAAAAAAAGAAAAGTCAGAATCTAATCCAACCAAGAGCTTTAAAATTCTAAATGAGAATTTTAGAGGAACAGCTAAAATGTTCTTAGTTTGGTTTCTTTCTTCTTCTGTAAATCAGAGTGCAGTAGAGTAACAGCTCAAATGTTCAGTACTCTTTTTGTTTCTACCTGTATAATTGTTAAACTGAGCATCACCAGACCATGGTGCCATTCTATTTGCTTCAATGAACAGTGGCTTAATTGATTTAATGAGGTGGATGTGACCAAGGCTTGACAAAATGTGGAGTTGATTGTAATTGTTCTAATCCTGTTTAGATGTGCATCCCAATTCTCAAAAGACCATTCAAGATGCTCCAACATATCCATATCCCACATAATCATCACAGAGACAATCAAGAACAGATTTCAATCTATATTAGAAAGATTGAAATGGAAAATGTAAAGCTGACACTAGATACATATGATATCGTTTCCATGATCATGGTGATGACATCAATGGAAATGAATTCGATCAGGACAGTTAAGAAATGAAAAAACAAAAATTACCCTTCTTTGACATTGGAACATGGCTCCATCATCCTCAGTTTTGCAGCAATTCGAGCTACACACCCATCCACAACATTGTTCAGATACACCAATGGGGTCTTGCCGATCAACTGCACAAGAACAGAAGTGAATCAGGTAATTTCAATGTCAAAAGAACAGATCATCAGAAGAATCCAAACACCTCTGTAATAAAATCGAGTTAGAACATAAGAGGGTCTGTTTCTTACCTAAAATGGTTAATTTTTTTTTTTTTGTGGGGGTGGGGTGCAGATGACCCAAGAATCATTGAACAGAGATTGTGTTTGCATAGGGCAAAGGGTATGGAAATTGGGCAATTGGCAGAATGGATGATAATCCATTTGGATTTTGGATATCCTTTTTTATAGATGAAGTGGAAAACAAAATCAAAATTTAGTGGGACAGTGCTCTTCTGTCCTTTTTAGTCTAAATCGCCATTGATTTGGGGTAAAAAGATTAAGAAATTCTGTGTCTTCAACAACAAAATCATTTATGTTACATCTACATTTAATATTCACTTACTGATCAGTACATTTCCATTCACCTATACTCAACAAAGCTCAAAAGGACATTACATCCAATTACACAGCACAGTCAAAATAAGAAAACCACATTCAAAATACATTATCTATTAATTGGAGCCCAGACATGCAAAGAAACAATATATTGATAATGAAGAAGAGTACAACATAATTATCAGACAAAATTAGCCTAGAAACAAGGGAAAAATCTAGCTTCAACTACAAGACTACAGTGAGAGGGATTTCTTGCAATGAAACTCTGATTACAGAGTAGAAATAAACTTTATTTCAGGAAGCTTAGAATGATGCTGGCAGAATATCTGCACTTAGAAAACCTCCCAACCATGATTCCATTTTCATCATGCAAAAAGTTGGGCAGAGTTTACCCAGGTCTGATTCTCTTCTGCCCAGTTTTGCCATTGGATTTCAAGGTTCCAACAGAATCCCCCTCAGAGGGAGCTTCCATCGACTTTGTGAAAAAGCTGGAGAGATCCGCGTAGAGATCGACGACTGTCCTGATATTGCATCTTTGATCCAGATGATGTGTACATCCCATCCCTACATTTTGATGTCATATAATTTTGAAGATGAGAGTGCCAACATTGGCAGTGATCACAACCATCTACGGTTGAGGCCACAACATCTGGGAAAAAGAATCATTCCAGACCAACCCTTTAGTCTTTCTCCAAACCGTCAAAGAAATATGACAATCCTCAAAAACTTCAGAAAAACCATTGAAGCAAAGGAAACCAAATCCATGCAAGTGGGGACATCATGAAATTGTACAGCCAAAGAAACTTCTACAATATGAATTGGGGAATCATATGGATTGAACAGCCAAAGAAACTTCTACAATATGAATTGGGGAATCATATGGATTGAACAGCCAAAGAAACTTCTACTTTCTCTTTATTATTTATGTTTTTTGGCATTTATTCTCTAACTATGTTTTGGAAAAATAGAGATATTTCTTTATGAAAACTCTGTTTCTGAATAAAAATTGCTCTTATCCAATAACTGAAAGAAATCCCTGTCATTGTACCATATATACACTCTGGATACCTCTCAGTTCTGTTTAGCTTCATTCACAGTTCTTTTACCTGTTGTGTGTGTTGAAGAATAAAGTTTCAGCCCCTGGGTTTAATGGGCTGAACAAAGATGTGAGGCGACTTTAGGTTTGATGTCTCTCTCTCTGGTTTGTGTCATCTGGGTGTCTCGTGTTTGTGTGTTCAACCTTGTTGGCAAGGTGATGAAGAGACCTGGTTTCTCTTCTCTCTTGTTTCTCACATGTAGTCATCTTGCCACTTGCTATCAATAAAATATGTTCGTGGGTTTGTTTACATTTGCAAATTCCTCCTTTTTCCCAGGAAAAAAAGAAGAAAAGGGATGTGACCCAATTTTTGTGGTGATGGGTTGGATCTTAGCTGACCCACCAAAAAAAAACCCCAATATTATACACTATTGGTCCCGATCTGGGATCTGGTCCAGATGACAACCCTACTAAGGGGCACACTAGGTCAAAAAGTGTAGTTTTACCTGTGACGGATGGGTAGGGCGGCGACAAGGAGCGACCCAAAATTTAGAGAGTCGACGCAGATCTGGCAAGGGACGGCAGCACACTCTGCCTGCATTCTGGCTGGCTGCAGACAGGGCAAGTTGCTAGGCTGAGAAGGGCTGATTCTGGGCAGCAACGGCAGGGATGGATCTGGAAGGAGAGGCGAGAGCAGAAGCAGGAAGTCGACGCTCAGGCTGGAAACAGAGGAGGGAAGCTATGAGTGGTGTTGCTGTCTGGACTGCACAGCAGCAGAGGTAAGATGGGAGAAGAAAAACAGAGACGCTGCACTCTATCGAGAGTAAAGAGGAGATAGGGTTTCGAAACGAGAGTAAAGATATCGGATTCGAAACGAGAGAAATTCCACTCGACTTTAGTTTCGACAAACAGAGTCCGACGGGCTCCCGTCCAAACATAAACGGACGGTCCGAATCCGAGTATGTGGATTTTAGGATCCGGCCTGTATGCTTATTTATCGGGTCAGGCCGGACGGTCCGCTGGCCGGATCCAGGTCCGTTTACACCTCTACTTGGCTATATTTTATTTAAAAGTAAATATATATATATATATATATATATAATGGCATCTCTACTCGACTGAGGTAAACTCTTTTAGAGAAAAATATTACGTATTAGTTTTTTTTTTTTTTTTTTTGAATTTATGCGTGGAAAATTCAGCGTAAAATCCCCACAGATAATATCCACTGTCCTTAAAATACACCAGATTAGGCCATAAGAGCTAAACTTGAAACCTCCCACTTCTTGAAAGTTAACCAGTTTAACTATACAGAAAGTAAGTGCAAAATAGATAGATCTAATAACATGTTTGTCTTTGGACTTATGTCTCACGTGATCGAAATTCCGCTCTGTGAATCACTAAAAAGGATTTGATGGGACTCACTGAGTACGGATGGGTGGAATTTCCGAGTCGAAGTCAATCAAAATTGACTTTTAAACCACTAACGGTTAACGATTTTTATTAAATTCTTTTAAGTTAGACTTGAAAAAACTCGTTTAAGATACTCGACTTAATAGGATTTTAAATTAAATTAAGTTTCAAATATAGATATTGATAATATCAATATTTTTTGGAAAAACTATATTAGCCAATATTTGTAAGATTTTGCCTGAGTTTTCAGTAAATTTTAATCAAATTTCAAAATATTTAGACAATTTTTTGCTGATTTTGCCAATGTAACATATAAGATCCATGTACGAATTTCAACTAAAATGGCCAATATATTGAATTAAAAAATATTTTAAATATTATGATTTTATTCAAGATAATTTAACTTTGTCATTATTATTTAAAGTTATTTACATTAACTATTTTAATTAAATAAGTAAACTGCTTTAATTAACTTTAAATTCAATGGTAAATGACCATTACATATTATCAGAAGCACATACATTGTTTAGAAAAGTGCACGAAAAAATTGATAACATTCTTAGGTGTTCGAACTCAAGTACAAATTACAAATTTTGGGTAATATTATGGCTTTTGACAAATTTAGCCTATATTAAAAAAAAATTACGATTGTAGTGAGACTTGTCAAAATTTAATGAGGAAAAGACCGAAGAAAAGTCAAGTTCTGTCTGACTGAATTATTTATTGTGTGAACATAGAATCGGCTTGAAGGCACATGAATGTCAGTGGTGTTGAATTGAGTTAGTTTGTCGCCATTAACTTATCACTTATATTGAGATTTTGTTTAAAAATTAACTGTGAATATAATTTATTTAGAACTGTTTATATTATCATATGAAAGATATATATAATATATAATCTCTGAGATTTTCTCATTAAATTCTTAATAAAAGTTTGAGAATTTGAAAATATTACACTATTAACTATTGCCGTTAATTTCTTGCGAACGATAACCAGATTTGTAACAATGGTTGGCCGCAGTCCTAAAGAGGCAAAAAGAGTGGAAAAACCAAAGGTGACCAACATCGAAGCAAGAGCAATCCACGTAACGATTATCAAAACCCACATAGAAACCGTACGTTGTGAAGAATATCCAGAGGCGAGCACTATGATCAAGGTCACGGATACAGCGAACCCTAAGGTATTGAAAATAGTGAAAAACCGTGTAAGTCTCTAGATTTTTGAATGCCATGATCGGAAATCCTGCTTCGTGAATCCGAAACAAGGGGTCGATCTGATTTATTAAGGACGAGTGGGATTTCCAGTGACATTAACCACCGCACTGATTTATTGTGTCTACGTCTCTGTTGATGGCGTTGATATCCACTCCTCCATTTTAGTTCATCAAATGATTAATCATCTGCAGCACCCAATTATACTGGTGGTTAGCCGCAAGGAGGTGGAGGACATTGTTGCCGTCATCGTCCTTTAAATTGATGAAATCTCTTTTTTCAGATACCAACCCAATCAACTCCTCCGCACAGTTGAAGTGGCCATTGTTGGCGCACAGGTGCAACAGTGACTCTCCTCGATATGTGCAGACCCAAGTTGCTGCGCTTTCGGTCTCCACCAACTGTTTCAACACTTGAACATGGCCATCAATCGCTGCAAGGTGGAGAGGACTTCTTCCATGGCTATCACGAATAAAACAAGCGTCTGACAGCTTTCGCTGATCATTGTTGCTCACATCTAAGACTAAGAGCTCTTTCACTGAATCAAGGTGGCCTTTAGTCGAGGCCAGATGCAGCGGAGTTTGCCCTTCCGAGTTGAGTCTGAAGGCAAACTCAGGTCTTTTGCTTAGAATCTCTCACAATATTGGGATGCCCGTACTCTGCTGCAATGTGAAGAGGACTTCTTCCATCTCTATCAGGAATAAAACAAGCATCTAACAGCTTTCGTTGTTGAAGCTGATCCTTGTTGTTCTCTTCTAAGATCTCTATAGCAGTCCAACGCTGATCATTGTTGTTCTCATCTAAGAGCTCTTTCACTGCATCAAGGTGAATATTTATTGGATTTTATCCGGGCATCAGTATTTTTTGTTATATGAGATACTGACTTGTAAAAAACAAATCATTGTTTTTTCTTTTTCTTTTTTCAATTTTAGCCTTTTTGAATAACTTTGCCATGTAATTATATTCCACTTTATTTGTAGAAAGCTGAAATTGAAAGAAATTGAATTTCTCTTTTTTTTTTCATTACTCACCATATTACAAAAAATACTTATTTCCAATTTCATTCACTTCGTATGTGCCGTTTGGTAAATTTATCATTTTTCTTTAATTGTGAATTTGGTAATCTTGCATATTCAATCTTCCATTATCAAAGATTTTAATATTAACATTTAACAGTCAATATAATATGATAAAATATGTAAAAAAATTAGAAACTTTTAAATATGAAATAACTTAGAATGAATGTCCGCTATATTCTAAACTTTTAACCATTTTAATGTAATCTCTTTATTTAAAAATCACCAAAACTAGTTAAAATCTTTTGTTCATGTTATTATATTTATTTTGTTATTTGTTATTATTTTATGCATTTATGAATTTATAGTTTACATTAAAAACTAAATAAATCAACTAATGTTGATGAAATAACAAAGACTCTTCCTTTTATTTTCCCCCTACCTTTTCTTTTCCTCTTCCTTTTCTTTTTCCTTTCCTTTTCTTTTCCTCTTTCTTTTCCTTTTCTTTTCCACTCTTTAGGGTTTAGGGTTTAGGATTTAGAGTTTAGGATTTAGGATTTAGGGTTTAAACACGGTTGATTTCTACTGCACAATCAATACAATCTCGAACTTAGAAAAAGTAAATGGGTAATTGGATTTTTTAATAGTATCGGGTTGTACTGTGAACAAGGTGGCTAATTTGAGATCCATCTCACTAACCTTAATATATTTTATATATAAAGTAAATCAAGGTGAACGTGGTTGCATCTGACTGTTCTTAGGTTCAACGTGGTTGATTATTGAAGAGGATTAGGGCCTCACTAATGCACTACACGTAGAGTTTCTGAGATTTCAGGACGAATAGATTCAACAAACCCTCATCCCCTGTTGTAAAACTTTCCCTCCATCTCTCTCCCTCTCTCATTCAAGCATCAGAGAATATGTGTGATTCTAACTATAAATAGAATACGAACTTTCATTCTTAGATAATTTTGTCACCATATTTTTTTTACTTATTCACCTTAGCCTTATACAAGATTGGATTTTTTCCTAAATTTCACTTTCAGACTATTCCTTTCACTTTGACCAACAATTTCCTTTTATTTTTTTCTTTTTTCCTCTCATCATCACTAAATTTACTATTCAGTACATTTCATTGCATAAGCTTCTATTAATATTTAACAAAGAACCATTGGTGTTAAATAGGTATAAGATTAAGCGAACGGTCGATGGAGAAATAGATCGTCACAAAGCAAAACTTGTAGCTAAAGGCTACAAACAAAAATATGGTGTTGACTATGAAGAAGTTTTTACTCTAGCTGCCCAACTTGACATAGTAAAGATGTTATTCTCACTTGCAGCACATCACAGTTAGAAAATCTACCATCTAAATGTAAAATCAGTATTCCAAAATGAAATACTTGAAGAAGAAGTTTATGTTAAATAACCTAAAGGTTTCATTGTTAGAGGAGAAGAACATAAAGTTTATCACATGAAGAAAATCTTATATTGGTTAAAATAGGCTCCACAAGCTTGGAATGTACGTATTGATTGTTATCTTCAAGAAAGTGGCTTCTCTATATGTCCATATGAGCATAAGGTCTACATTTAAAAGAATGGCAATGGAGAAATGTTCATTGCATGTCTTTATATTGATGATGTGTTATTTACATGAAACAATTAACAAATGTTACATGAATTTGAGGATGCTATGTTTAAGGAGTTCGAAGTGACCGACAGTGGTCTTATGTCCTTCTTCTTTGGCATTGAGGTAAGGCAACAATTAGACAATATTTTCATATCTCAGAAAAAGTAACTCATTGAAAATTTCAAAATGACCAATTGTAATGCCGTCAATACGCTTGTTTCAACAATGTTGAAATTGTCAAAGGAAGGAGAATGAATGAATGTGATTGGAAGCCTAAGACACCTCACAATCACAAGGTCTGACATTGTTTATAGCGTCGGATTTTTTAACAGATATATGAAAAACTCAAAGGAATCACATAAGCTTACTGCGAAAAGAATCTTAAGATATATTAAAGGAACCATAGATTTTTGTCCTTTTTATTCATACAATGATGAAGCAAGATTGTATGGATATTCTGACAGTGATTGAAGAGGTGATCAAGATAAAAGAAAATGCACAGCAGGATATATTTTCCACCTTAGATCAATTGTTCTTAATTGAAAAGCAAAGAAATAAAGTGTTGTTGCTTTATCTTTATGCGAAGTTGAATATATGGCGACTTCGTCAATAGCGTGTAAAGCCATAGGGTTGAAGAATCTACTAAATGAGCTAAATCATCCACAATAAGTGTCAACAATGAGTCAAACTCTAATGGTAACATAACAGAGTTTATGAATAAGTTGAACTAAGTCCAATAAGATCTTAATAGAGGGAAGAAATTGGTGGTTATGTTAATAAGAGACATTGGACCATGTCCTCTTTCTACTTAATTAGACGACGGCAAGTGAACAAATTAACAAAACAAGTCTCTCTTGTTATAAAAAAACACCAATGTCTATGTCTTTCCTACTTAGATCTAGTTTGAGTTTGATTTAAGAAAAATAAGTAGAAATATCAATATTTTTAATAACAAAGATTATGAGATTTCTTCTTTATATTAACTTGTTATCTTTTTTAAGTGGCGAAAATGTACATAATCTCATACAAAGAGTAGAAAGGAATTCAAATAAGATTCAACAACTTTGTATTATTGAATTTATTCTTCTACAAACATACAACACCAGCACAAGAAGTTTCTGTGCATATACTTGAAAAAATATAAATATGAAGACGAGCCACACATTCAATACTGCCATCATTGCAATGGTGAAATACCCATCAATTTTGAGGTGGGAAGAATAACAAAAATAAAAAATGGAGCAAGCAAAAGTGACCAACATAGGAACAGCAGCAACCCATATAGTCAATTTCAAAATCCCAATGGCAACCATTTGGTGGGAAGTATATCCAATGGCGAGCAATAGGATCAAGCTCACTGAAGCAGAGAACCCTACGGTATTGGAATAGATGAAAACCTTGTATGTAATTGGATATTTGTCTGACATGATCGCAACCCCTGCTTCTTGAATCACAAACAACGATTTGGTCCGACTCACTGAGTAGGGATTACTGGAATTTCCAGTGGCATTAACCACATAGTTGTTGGTGCTGAAATTTCCTGTCTTGTTATCGAAGTAGAGATCATCTTGCCAAACACCCCCTGGAGGGCTCACTGCAGCTTGGAAGGTGATTGTTGCCATCAATATGGCTACCACCAACAGAGCCTCCCTCGACCACTTTTCAAAAATCTCACCTTGCAATTTGCGGCGGATCCTCTTTCGTGATTCAACAGACATTTCATTAGATGTCTTAGCCCTAATACTTTCTTCCAACCGTCTAATCTGTATAAAACCTTCAATTCCACTCACATTTTTGAATACAACATCTAACACTGTGTCTCCGTCTCTGTTCATGGCATTGATATCCACTCCTGTATTCTCGTTCACCAAATGTTTTATCATCTGCAACACAAGTTAAAGAAAGAAAGTTATCAGCCCCAACAATCCCCCCTCCTGAATTCACATGAGGTAAGTTGAGACCTAGCTTTGATACAATTTGTTTAGGACATGTGCTTCCAGCCCAAAAGTAGGGCTGCAACTCGGGTCGGGTTTTGGCCCAACCCACATGACCCGACCCGAGAAATCATGCAGGTTGGGTTGAGAATTTCGGATCTGAGGGTCGGGTTGGGTTGAGAAGAAAAAAAACCCGCATGAAATTTGGGTCGAGTCGGGTTGAAGATTTTACAAGTTAATCCTATCCGACCCGACACAACTCGGCTAAAATGGATTCAAAATGCGGGTTGGGTCTGAATTCGGGTCGATTTGGGTTAGAATTTGAGTCGGGTCAGATTGTGAATTTCGGGTTGAGAATTCGGGTCGGATTCCATATATATCAATTCGGGTCGGGTTGAGTTATAAGGAACCCGACCCGCCCGACCAGAGTTGCAGCCCTACCCAAAAGGCTAGCCTCTCAGGCGGAGTGATCCAAGTACTTTATAAACCTCTAGATCTCCCTCTACTCGTTCGCAGCAGCCCCAACAAAAACAAGTCGTTAATCAACTTCAATGGAATCTACTCAAATTACAGAGACTATCATGAATTAGAAATCAACTGGTACAGTGGTACCTTACCTTATACTGCCCCTTAGCTGCAAGGAGGTGGAGGACATTGTTTTCGTCATCGTCTTTTAAGTTGATGAAATCTTGTTTTTCAGATACCAACCCAATCAACTTCTCCACACCTTTGAAGTGGTCATTATCGGCGCACAGATGCAGCGACGACTGTCCTCCATCTGTGACGACCCAAGCTGCTGCACTTTCGGTCTGGACCAACCATCTCAAGACTTCAACATGGCCATTCATCGCTGCAAGGTGGAGAGGACTTCTTCCCTGTTTATCACGAATAAAACAAGCGTCTGACAGCTTTCGCTGTTGACTCTGATCATTGTTGTTCTCTCCTAAGAGCTCATTCACTGCATCAAAGTGGCCTTTGGCCGAGGCCAGATGCAGCGGAGTTTGCCCTTCCGAGTTGAGTCTAAAGGCAAGCGCAGGTCTTCGGCGTAGAATCTCTCTCACAATGTTGGGACGCCCATACTTTGCTGCAATGTGAAGAGGAGTCTCCTTTACAAACTCAGCTCCATCAACAGAGAATGAATCTATCACTTCATTCAACATACCCTCATCCTCTGTTATTGCAGCTTTGTACAACTTTCCCTCCATCTATCTCTCTCTTTCTCAAATCTAAGCATGACAGGATAGGTGTGATTCTAAATATAAATAAGATATGAAGGAAAAATGGATTAACTTGATTGTAACTCCAATTCATGCTTTCTTTGCATTGGAGAAGAAAGCAAAAAGAAAATAAATTCTTCCTTGATAATTAAGGCAAGAATATATAATGAAATAAACCCACATTCTGGCTTTTATTATGATCTTAGGGTTCCCATTAAATTTGAGACTTATAAAATAATTTTAGGAATTTCGACTGGAAAATAATTTTAGGCTTTGCAATGTACATATAAAATCTAATATAGTTGATGTACTTCAAATATAATATTAATAGATGCTAAATAGAAAGAATGTTTTGGTACTTCTTTTTCTCTATGGGAAAGGCAAAAGAAAGACTTGGTATAGAAGCTTACTTGGTATAAAATAAAAAAGAAAGAAATTCTCATCATAATCAAATGCTTTTTCTTTTTCAGAGACTTGATTGATTTAAAAAGAAAAAAGAAAAAAAGTGAGATCCTGTACTTGGTTTGGCCAAAAGAAAGATTAGATAAAAGAGAAAAAATAATTAGAATAAATCGTCTTCTTAAAATTAGATGTGGTAAATATCTAATTCATAGTGTGAAATGAATGTGGAAAGGCCTAATTATTAACTCTAAAAGACATAGAATAAAATAAATCTCACCAAGTTCTCATTGTAAAGTTTTACTAAAATTATTATTTCTTTGACCAATAGATATTCAACCACCACAATCTCTAATTAATTGAAAACTTCAAATAAAGTTAGCCTACATTAAAGTGTACAAACTATGGCTGAAACTCTAGTCGGTCGGATTTCAATAAACCTAATTCAATCAATGTCAAAAATTATTGAACTCAATCCGACTCGTCGTAAATTGTTGACTAGAGTTACTCAACTAGACTCGACCTGAATTGTTGACCCGACTCAACCCGAGTAATATTTTATAACTTGATGCACTCAGATGGGATCGAGTCATTGTTAAATGTCTCAACCGGACTCAACCCGAATTTCATGCGGGTTTATTTTTTTCCAACCCGGCCCTACCTGAGATATACAAAAACATAATCCAAACACATTGATTTCTCAGGTCAGGTCGGGTCATGCGGGTCGAGTTAAAACCCAACCCAAGTTTCACAGCTAATTCAAACAAATCACAATGGTCTTTTATTGTATTAATTGTACATGGATCTCTAAAATTAAATAGTTGTTATATCTTAAGAGATTTTACTCTCTAATTCAAATGTTTGTTGTATATGTTTTTCATGTGTTAATCCAACTTAGTTAGAACTTATTCATGTGTATATGTATAAAAAAATGATTATAGTAGAGGTCATTTTGGAATCTTGAATATTTAACTCTTTCATTTGTATGTCAAACTAAAAAATGAGAGAAGATAAAATATAGAACTCGTCTTGCATCTTAAATCTATAAAAACATAAATCCTACAAATGAAATTAATACCTAAAATATATCTAGATATAAAGCTACTGACAAACAAATAGCTACAAAAAAAAAAATTATTTTAAAGATCCATAAATAGATATAAAACCTCCTAAATTTAAAGTCAATATATTTAGAGTTTATATGGTAGCTCATTTATTCATAGATTAAATTCAATTCATGTCATTAAAATGAAAATGAAGTAATGAGAAAGATCGTAAGAGGTGTGTTGAAGTCATTAAAGAATGGAAACAAGACCGTTCTCCACTGACTGCACATTGTTCTCAATTGTTCCTATTAATCTTATTTATCATTTAATAGCATTCACTATATTTCTAGAGTGGTTCATTAGCAAAATAGTCTTATAAAAAGTTGCATCATATATAAAAAATTATCTGATATAAAATGGGATTTGATTTGGGCAGGAGACACATCCTTACTTTTTTACACACATGTCATATAAAAAAATAACCCTTTATCAAATTCGAAAGTGCCAAAACTAGAAGTTCAAAACTTTTACTATGAACTCATTCTCACCCGTTCTCATGTTTTTCATAAAATAAAAAGATTAATAAAAAAACCCTTTGTTTTTTTATTTTTTTTTTGCTATAATGCTTTTTTTTTTAATTTACATGTAGAAAACTACGGGAATTTAGTACTAGTATAATATTAATATTTATAGAAGAATGTTTTGGTACTTCTCTTTCTCTGTGGGAAGGACAAAAGAGAGACTTGTTGTAGAAGCTTACTTGGTAAAATGAAAAAGAAAGAAATTTTCTGCTTTTCCTTTTTCCAGAGAGTTACTCATTCAGAAGAAAGTGAGATACTTGGTTAGACTAAAAAGAAAGAAAAGATAGAGAGAATGATTTAATTAGAATAAGAAATGATGTATAAATTTAGGCCAAGCAAGTCGAAAATCATCTTTAAATCCTAAATATGAACATAATATGTATTTTTAGTTGGATCTTGATGGAAATGAGATCTGATAAATATCCAATTCATTGAGTGAAATGAATGTGAAAAGGTCTAAAAATTAACTCTAAAAAAAAATAGAATAAAATAAATCTTACCAAATTCTAACTGTAAAGTTTTACTATGACTTATATTTCTTTGACCCACCACAATGGCTAAATACAATGAACTAATCTTTCTAAGCCTGTAAGTTCGACTAAGGGTTGCCATCTATCCTCATCAACGAAGATTGTCAAATCAATAAATAAAAGAGAACCACGTAAAATCTTTGAACAGTGGTTTAAGGAGAATAGACTTTAAACATGATCATGGAATTGTCGCACCTCATTAAATGAGACATTAAAAGAATAAGTTAATGGTGATACAAATTTTAAATAGCAAGATCACAAGACTAGAATGATTAAATAAGGATATAATTTTTATTCATATGGTCTCTCAGACATTTTAATTTATTAAAAAAAAAATCCTTTTTATCAATGGGCTTGGTGAAGCCTTTGGTCTAGTCCATTGTGAGAAAAACATTGACTTTCTTTAAATCTGCTAACTTTGGTATAGACTATCAGATTGTCCCCATATAAATTGTGATGCATTCAATCAGTCTATCAGTATGAAGGGAGGAGAGCTCCAACGACTTTTCAATCAATCTTTGATAATTGTATCTTGATTATGAAAGATTTTGGATAATATAGATATCTCACTCCATTTTTATTTTTAATTTTTTTGGCTCGTATTCTATTTTTTATTTTATATAAATCTATTAGAATCATTTTGGATATTCAATTTGATTTAGAAATATATTCAATGAGTATGGAAATACTTTTTTAAATATTGAATTCAAGAACGCTTCATTTGTTAAGGGAAAAGAAAATTGTATGCATGTTAATGAAATTCTTAGACAAGTTAGAACAATATCCCGGACAACGGTACCTGGCATTCAATTTTGAATCCGTAAATGATGCAAGCATCACACCCAGTAATGGGATGAAGCAATGGTTCCTACTAAACCACGGCAATTGCGAGGCCAAACCGACTGGTAAAAGGCTTGAATTGGACGACGGGGCGCAGACAGACCTACATATGAGCCCAAAGCCCACTTGATATCATGTGGGTACTAATTGAATGCTTACCACACGTTCACAAGGCTTAGGAATTGAGAAGAGCTCATGAAAGATATTTGGAGTTGATAAATGACACAAATCTAACGAAGCTAGATTTAAATTGAATAGTTGAAAACAATACCGACTTAAAGAACACATTTTAGATATCAAACAAATTTGAAATTTGATGAAATTTTAGGCGTGATTCTCGTACTAGTGGGTGAAAGTGAACTAAGATGATGGAGGGTTGTAATAGGTCTTGATGGTATAAAAAGTTTGCAGATAGGTGAGAAATAGAAGGATTGCAGCAGCTCCCAAAATAAAAACTGCCCCAAGGGCTGTTTAAAGAGCCGTCGCACTCGGGATTGTCTTCGCCGGCAAAGGTGGCTTCTTCTTTAAACTTAGAATAGTATAGAGAAACGCCTTCATTTGAAAGAGAAGAATGTAGAGAAGTGATAGAAGAATCATTCCAAGGGAAAGAGAAGACATGCTTGGGCTTTTTAGGAGATGCATCAAAATTGGAAGAGCAAGAATTAATGAGAGGAAAATTTTCTCTGTCGAATGATAACCTAAGCAAAATCGTATCAAGGCTGATTTGAGTCTTGCTACCATTGAAGGGGTTTCAGAACTTCCAGCTCTTGGAGTAGAAATTAGACACAAGTGATATAAATGGAGCAAGTGGAAGACAAGCAGATGATGTACTGGAACTTTCCTCACCTCTGTAGGAGACAATTTATTGACAATTTTACGGCAGAGTTGAGGAGAAGATCTGGATCTTGACCACCAATGGCCAAGCAAAGTATTCGTTGAACAATGTTGAAAGGAAGCTGGTTTTCTAGTAAGAGCATGTCATTGTTGATTGCAGGTGGAATCCAAATCCTGCCGTCTACGGGCTCGTCCTCACCTGAAACAGAGCGTAGAAGATGCTCGGAGACGAAGCAACCATCGAGCAGCAACATGTCCAGAAAGTCCTCCCTAGAGAGAATTTTTTCTTCCGAGTAGCAACTTCTTGCATCCTCCCCCAATTCCAAAATAGTCTGAATGTAGTCTTCCAATCCAACTGCTGGGTTTCTACAGAGCAATGTATCAAGATATACCCATTTATGCTTCTCCATAAATTGGAGCTCCGGCTTACCTCTATGGTACGAGCCAATTGAGACAATCCAAGGTTCATAGTCATCTCTCTTGCCGGAACGAAGCCTCTCCGGGACTCTGGGGATGGTGAGGAGTTCGTCTTCTGCACCTAAGATCTGTCTCATTTGTTCTCTGCAATTTTCTTCAATCAGTATTCGCACCTCATCCAACATGGGTTCCATGATAGCCTTCCCTTTCTTGCTTTGAATTGACTGTTTATCCAAACTAATTGAAGCTTTGCCTCCCATTTCTGTCTTTCTTCTCTGATATTCGTTTCTAATTTCTTCCAATTTAGCCTCTACACGTTGCTTCATCTCCTCTATTTCTGTGGCTAATGCTTGTACCTTCATGTTCAGCCTCCCTCCGTTTGTCCATCAAAGAAGACGATGTCGTCGACGTTCCTCCTCCTACTGTGGCCCTACTTTCTTCTATCTCCATTGAATCCTTTCCTTTCCTACCTTCAACTAGCTCCATCTCCTTCCTTGGTATGGCGAATTCTCCAGCTCCCCTTTCAAATCTCTACTGGTCTGACTTTCTTTGGACGTAGAGCCCTGGCCTTGGTCATTCTTTCGGCCAAATGCTCAACATACTAATTTATTCTAACTTAATCTATTTTTTTAATTCTATTTGACTTGAATTTTATTTAATTTTTCAATTAAATTTGACTTGACTTGATCAATTGTTAAAAAAATTAAAATATTTTATATGAAATCCCTACTAGCAGAGGATAAATGATTCCCTTTGCATTTCATTCTCCATTTCCATTTTAATATGGACATCCGTTTACACACCCGATTTTTCTGCCACTACACACCCGTTTCCGAGTACGGGTGGCTAATTATTATTTTGTCCCCACGTTTCCATTCGTTCGAATTCCCAGTTCATTTCGGCATTCGTTCGAACGAATGAACGCATACTCCATCCAATTTTAATTCGTTCGAACAAATCTCTTTTTAAAATCAATTCGTTCGGATGAATGAATCGGGTGAACAGTAACACGCGTTAATGTTCACCCGTGAACGAATTCACTGGTTCATTCGAATAAATCAATTTTTTTTTAAATTTCAAAGTTATTTTTTAAGCACTGTGTATTTTTAAAATTTCTCAAATTAAATATCCGGACTAATTACGATAATCTGATAAAAATACTTTAAGACTTTAAGGTCTTTTGACACTCCTAAATATTTAAAATACAGTATTTTACAAATAAGGGTATCCCTAGGGTATGCCCAAAACACATTTAGGAGTGTCAAAAGACCTTAAAGTCTTAAAGTATTTTTATCAGGTTATCGTAATTAGTCCGGATATTCAATTCGAGAAATTTTGGAAATACATAGTGCTTAAAAAATAACTTTAAAGTTTTAAAGGAGATTTTATTATTTAATACACTATACACATTATTTTTTAAGCACCGTGTATTTTCAAAAAATTTCAAATTAAATATCCGGACTAATTACGATAACCTGATAAATATACTTTAAGACTTCAAGGTCTTTTGACACTCCTAAATGTATTTTCGGTACACCCTAGGGATACCCTTATTTGTAAAATACTGTATTTTAAATATTTAAGAGTGTCAAAAGACCTTAAAATCTTAAAGTATTTTTATCAGATTATTGTAATTAGTCCGGATATTTAATTTGAGAAATTTTAAAAATACACAGTACTTAAAAAATAACTTTGAAATTTAAAAAAAAAAATCGATTCATTCAATGAATTCGTTCACAGGTGAACAGTAACACGCATTACTGTTCACCCGATTCATTCATTCGAACGAATTGATTTTAAACAGGATTTCGTTCGAACGAATCAAAATTGGATGGGGTACGCGTCCATTCGTTCGAACGAACGTCGAAATGAACTGGGAATTCGTTCAAACGAATGGAAATACAGGGGCAAAATGGTAATTAGCCATCCGTACCCAGAAATGGATGTGTAGAGGAAGAAAAACCGGGTGTATAAACAGATGGTCTTTAATATCCCTGTGCATTAGTGCATACATTGTGTATAGGATCAGATTGACTATCATGTGGTGGATATTGACACTGATTTATAGTTTTATCTTTTATTGCACATCCAATTTAAAATATTCTCTTTCTAATCATTACTTTATTTAATTTTTATTTAATGTTAGATCAACTTGACATTTAATAAAATATCTTTTTCAATTAGCATGATACTTTTTATTATGCAATGCTTGGGTATCTTGTCTGAATTTAGCTCAACTTTTGCTCATCTTATTAGTTCTATCAATATTAAATCTTCCATTTTGCTCTGCAATTAAATCATTATTTGGAAATTATTAATTGTATGGTATCTATTTATTTTCAATTTTAATCATATAATTTTGTACTTTTAAAATGATATTTTTTCTTGAAATTCTCTGGTTCATGTATAAACTTCAATCATTTACAATTTAGCTCAATTTAGCCGAGCCTAATCTAAGTCTGTATTAGAAAAAAGCAAAAAAAAAAAAATAGATTCAAGTTGACTCGGACTAGGGTAAAGCTCATTTTTGGACTTAAAATATTAGGTTCAAATTAGAATTTAGGTCAAGCCGAGCTCAGTACATGAAAAGTTCAAGTTTTGCCTAAAACTTTAAATTTGGAGTTATATTCTATAAAATCTGATTCTCTTTAACTAATGTTGATATAAGTATATAGTTTGTGTTTTATACAATAATTATAAAAAAAAATATTTTAAATCCAAAATGTTTGAAACTGAATAAACTCGTAGTACATTTCAATTTTGAAATCGAATTAATTTCCTCAGAAATACAATAATACCAAACTTGAGTTTAACAAATTCAAATTAATTTAAAACTGAGCCTAAACTTAGACCCTTTAATTATAATAAAGGCTCAAACTCAAATAAATTCAAAATCTTTTGATATAGTGACTCACTAAAAAAAAAAAAATATGAATTTACGTGTAGGAAATCACGGGATACCTAGCATAAAACTCCTACAGATGGACTCCTACTTCTAAAATACACTAAAGTTACGATATAAGGGACTCGAACCCGTGACCTCTCACCTCTTAAGATAACCAACTAAATCTACACCCATACGGATGACTCACTACAATTTGTGCTCTTGCACAAAGGCTACTTTAAACACTTGTACGCGTGTCTACAACATGCAACCATGCAGTCATGTACCTGGGCAACACCAGCATAGCCCGAAGTCTTTTATTTTAATCTATTAATTAGATTGCTCTTTTAGAGTTGCAAGTTAGGTTTGAATGAAATTGATTTGATGATATAACAAATTATTTAATTAATATTTAAACTAACGCTTGAAAGTTCAACCAATTATAAATTGTCTTCTCATAAGCACTAAGATATAGGAAAGATAATTTAAGGCAAGTACTTGGATCTCGTAGTTATAGTATGACAAAGGTCTCGGGTTAATTTAATAAAACAATGACTCCATATAATGTTTGAGGTACCCTTTTAACGACTAGCTTTTGAAAGTGAATTTTACCTTAAAAATATTATCAAGTCATGATTTTCTAACGTAGTATTAGAGTAGAAATATCACTGGGATGGATCGAATTCATATCTATAGCCCTGCATAGAGGGAGAGAGCTAAGTATCTCCCACCCTGCTGTTGAAGGAAAGTGTTAGCTAAGTCCCACATTGTCGATAGAACTTTGAATCTTGGGGTTTATAAGCACATGAACGCCCTCTCTTTTCAAATCGGGTTTTGAAGATGAGTTCTACCCAGTGCACGTGAGAGTGGATATGAAGTGATAAAAGTACTACATTGATTAATTTGAGCAATCAATGACTACATGTAACACTTGAGACACTCCTATGAGTGATCAACTCTAATGTTAGGGCCTTTCATACTCATTAACACTTGACAAACCCCTCACACCTTTGTCTAAGACTCTAATCTACTCTATAAATTTGAACTCATTCTAATTTAAATTTATCATTGAATTGAAGTTAAAATAAATTTGTCTCGATTTTTATTATTGATTTTTGAACTTTTAATAATTAAGACTTTTAAAATTTAAGAAATCTTATGTTTATACATCTGAAAAATACATTTCAAATGAACCATACTCCATATCTCCAATTATGTGGGTCATGTAAGACCATCCAGAAATTCCTGTGCATGCACAACATCAACTATCTCTTGAGATAAGTATAATATCCATCTCCCTCTTTAAAAAAATATGATGAAGCCCAACCCTATCCAAATTCAAATTTCTCAATTCCATCCAACCCACTCAAATTTCTTAATGGCTGACAAAAAATGTTGAAGTGAAGAAAAAAAATTGAGATGAGTCCCAATGTTGGGTTTGGGCTTGGTGGGCCCAAAGCCCAGCCCGTGCCTACCGCAATTGCACCCTACCCTCCACCGGAGAAGCACGGCCAATACGGTGCGTATCGGCAGAGATATCTCGAGATTTCCACAGCCGATAAGCATAGTATCGTCTAGAGACGGAAAAGTTCAGTCGAATATCGGCTGTTTTTTATTTTTTATTTTAAAAAAATATCGATGTGGGTTCAATCGATATCTCAGTCGATATTTATATTTTTTTTAAAACAAAAACAGTTTTTTTTATTTTTTAAATGAATAAAAAAAGAACCACCGAGATTTAAAAAAAGAAAATAAGAAGGAGCGAAAAATGTCGGTTTTTCGGCTGTAATCGGAATCACTACTGGAGTGTGACCGTTGAAATGTTTTTAGGGCCACGACAACCGTCGATCACGTGGCTAACCCCTCCTTAAACCCTAAATATGAACCTCTCTCACTATAAAGTCTCTTCTACCTTTCTCTTCTCTTCCGCCTCGCTATTTCCATAAACCCTAAACATCCTCTCTTCCTGTAAAAGAAAAAGGCTGCAGATATGAGACCTCCCAGAGGTAAATCTCTCTCTCTCTCTCTCTCTCTCTCTCTCTCTCTCTCTCTCTCTCTCTCTCTCTCTCGTTGCTGCAAGAAGCGGTCGCTGTCGGATTTTTCTGAGTCGTTTTCTTTGTTGGGTTTTCTTATTTTAAGGAGAAATGCGTTCTATTGATTGCTGTTTCCACTGTATAATGTTGCAAATCATTGGCCTAGATTTAATTATATTATATTTTGTTTAGGTGGTGGAGGCCGTGGAGGTGGCTTTCGAGGCCGGAGTGATGGAGGTGGAGGGAGAGGGAGAGGAAGAGGTGGTGGTTTTGGTGGAAGAGATGGAGGCAGAGGTGGTGGAAGAGGTAGAGGTGGTGGAAGAGGTGGAGGTCGTGGAAGAGGTGGAGGTCGTGGGGGTATGAAAGGTGGCAGCAGGGTTGTGATTGAACCCCATCGCCATGAAGGAGTCTTTGTAGCCAAGGGGAAGGAAGATGCATTGGTCACAAAGAATATGGCTGTAGGGGAGTCAGTCTATGGAGAAAAGAGGATTGCTGTGCAGGTTGGATTTGGCTTTTTAATCAATATATCACTTGTTTCTCTGATTAAAATGAATTACTTCAAGTGTTGATTTTATTCAGAATGAAGATGGAACAAAGGTTGAATATAGGGTTTGGAACCCTTTCCGTTCAAAGTTGGCAGCTGCAATTCTTGGTGGTGTTGACAATATCTGGATTGTGAGTAGAAATTATAGTTTCATATAATACCCATTTTCTATAATTTGTATATTTCCATCATTTATTTGTGGGTCTCTATCATTGTTAAGGTTTTTCTTGGTTTGTATTTTATATCTAATGAATTGGTTGTCGTTCCTTTGTTAATTGAAGGCTCCTGGGTCCAAGGTTCTGTACCTTGGAGCTGCTTCAGGGACTACAGTGTCTCATGTGTCTGATCTTGTTGGACCTGTAAGTTGGCTTTTGGGCTAATCTTGCCTTGAATCATATTTTGTTATGTTATGTTTTCATTCTGTCATTGATTGATCATGAATTGTTTTTGGCTATAATTTATAGACGGGAATGGTCTATGCGGTGGAGTTCTCTCATAGAAGTGGAAGGGATTTGGTTAACATGGCCAAGAAGCGAACTAATGTCATACCCATTATTGAAGATGCAAGACATCCAGCTAAATACCGAATGCTGGTTGGTATGGTGGATGTGATATTCTCTGATGTAGCCCAGCCAGACCAGGTATTTGTTTTTGTAATTTTGTTTCCTGTAGTTGGTCATTTTGATGGTACATTTAGTTATTTTCTAGTTTCCGATTTTAATTGTACTATTCAATTGTAATGCATCACAGATGTAGATATCTTTTGCATTTGCCATTCTTCTGGGTTCCATACTTTAAATTGTGATCTTTGCTTTTTGTGCTAGAGGACCCTTAAAAATGATTCGTAGGGTAGGTTCCATGGACATCTTTGAAATGATATGACAAACGTATCTTGTGCTATTACAACCCAAAGTACCGCTTCAGCATATCAAGCAATGAATCTCACTACGATGAAATAGTTATTGGACATGTCTTGAGAATTTATTCCAATGGTTTGGCTTGAAGAAAAGTGGACCTCATACATGGATTCTTTGTAATATGCTGCATACATACAGGTTCTATGGTTTGTGGGGTTTTTGGATGTACTGAAGCACATATACAAGTTCTCATTTTTTTTTTTTTCTCTTAAATATGCCTTGTGTTAACTTTTTTTCCTCCTTTTTATTGTTGATCTCAATGAATCATCTTCAGCATTGACATCACTAGATGGCAATGCTGATATGCAACAACATTGATGATGTTTTGAGAGATCCACAATCCATTTTCATTATTTTTTATGCACTTAATAAAGCTCTCTCTCTCCCCCTTTGTTTATCAGTTTTTATCAAGCATTTGATGAAATACTCGGATTCCCCTTCAAGACAGCATGGGTGATGTAACTTCGAGTTTCTGATGCTAAGTTGAATTACCTTCATCTTCTTTGCCTTTTCTCTCATTTTCTTTTATCTTTGTGTATCATGCCATCCTAGTGGATGTTTATCACTTCAGGGTTTATTAACCTCATGCCATCTTAGTGGATGTTTATTACTTCAGGGTTTATTAATCTCTCTCTCTCTCTCTCTCTCTCTCTCTCTCTCTCTCTCTCTCTCTCAATTTTTCAGTTTTTATTAAGCATATGATGAAATACTCGGATTCCCCTTCAAGACAGCATGGGTGATGTAACTTCAAGTTTCTGATGCAAAGTTGAATTACCTTCATCTTGCCGTCTCTCTCTCTCTCTCTCTCTCTCTCTCTCTCTCTCTCTCTCTCTCTCTCTCTCAATTTTTCAGTTTTTATTAAGCATATGATGAAATACTCGGATTCCCCTTCAAGACAGCATGGGTGATGTAACTTCGAGTTTCTGATGCAAAGTTGAATTACCTTCATCTTGCCGTCTCTCTCATTTTCTTTTATCTTTGTGTATCATGCCATCTGAGTGGATGCTTATCACTTGAGGGTTTATTTAATATAAAAAAGATCTTATGAGCCTTTTAAATGTTAGTACAGCTATTGCAGGCTGGCAACGCTTGGCCCTTGTTTTTTTCAACCTACGGGTGGCATTCAATAAAATCTTTTATGCCAGCCCAAACTACGATCTATCTTTGGAAAGGAAGTGATGCTGGGAACAATTTTTTCCTTTCCACTGGTTCTTGAAAGCTATCAAGTAATTTTAGGAATATTTCTACTGATGATATCTTGCGAGCTTGGAAAAATTGTATTAACTTAGTATAGGTCCTTTTTGTTTCTCTTTCGTTGTGTTTTTCCTTCGTTGTAACTGTCGGACTGTGGGTTCGTTTGTTTCTTAGTTTTTCCTTTTTGCCTTTTTAATTTGCACCTCAGGTGCTCTCTTTTTATTAATTTATTAACCATTCAAAAAAAAAGTAATCTGCTTCATGTTTCTTTTTTCCTTTCCCTTTGTTATGAGTCTCAATGATATGCCAAAAATATTTGTTGTAATTTAATGGAAATGCTGATTCATAACAACATTCATGATACATTGTGAGATCCATGTACCATTTTCTCGACTTAAATGCTGCTGATGCAGTTTTCTTTACTTGTTTACTTTTAACATGCCATACGATGAAATGCTCAGATTCCCCTTCTAGACATTGTGTATTTGAATTCGAATACATGTATTGTGTTTGTATATTTTAATATAAAGATGCGAATGCAGGGCTGGAAAGCTTTGTAATCTAATATTTCTGTTTAGTCCATTTTCTGGCTAAGAATATGAAGCATGTGATGAATTTTACTCGGATTCCCCTTCAGGACATTTTGGATGATGCAGGTTCGAGTTTTCTGATGCTTCTTAGTGCAAATTATTTCTAGAACTGAACCTTTCTAGGCTCATTGAGGAATCTGGATGCATGTTATGTTCTTTTTCACATTCCCATTCTACATTTATGTTAAATGGAGGTATCTGTACTAGAACTTTATTCATATTTTATTTTGGGACTATTTGGTTAGTATTTGTGTTGTAGCTGTTTCATTGTCCCTTTCAAAAAAATTGCATTTATAGCATCCACCAGAATTTTGGCAATGAATGTTTTTTATTCATACCAATGTAAATTCTCTATATGATAAATTTTGTGTAACCCATTGTTTAGAAATATGATCAACTTAACTTGAAATACCAGCAAGTCCAGTCAACTCTGGGTATTAAGTTGTGAAAGAGTAAAAATTATCATTAGATTGCAAGTATGTTGATCAAAGCACAATAGAACTAGAAGAAGATATGAAGGAAGAGAGTATTATAAGACCAAATGAAAGGAATCCATAGGTTGTATTTTGAATCCATTATTTTTTTTATTTCTTCAATACCGATGTGTGCTGATGATGATGACAATAAGGTATTCAGTCGAGGTGACTAGATCACTATCCAGACCCATAGCACTTGTTGCTTGAAGGATCATGACCTTCTAAATAAATAGATGAACATGGTCTTTTTTCATTTTATTTTGCGGAGTTCTTAGAGCTTTTTCCCTATTGTGTTTTCAACTTTGGTATTGACATTTGAATTGTGGAATCGAAAGAGAATAATATTTCTGCCTTACAATTGCTGGACATTCTAATGGTCAAAGTAGGCAACATTTCATTATCATCTTATGTTGGACACTCCGTTGGTCAATTTTTATTTGTAAAATCCATTTCCTTCCCATATCTATGGCATGTCTCTACCTATCCATGCTATGTCTAGGCACCATGATCTTGTTTTCTGGTTGTGACTTTTTCTTATGTTGCTTTTCCAAATTACGTACCTAAAAAAAATGTCTCCTTTTTCCATGCCTCTTTTTTTTTAATTCTTAAACTCACCTAACAAAATCCCTCTTTTGCACCTTATTGTAGGTTGGCATCTTCCCTTAACTCACCTTAATTTTGACATCTTAACACGATTAAAATTAGGATCAGGTTTCAGTTGAACATACCAATGAATGGGAGTATAGGTCCCTAGCAAAATATCTTTTTTTGCACCTTATTGTAGGGTAGCATCTTTGCTTAACTCTCAGCTTCATTTTTATATCTTAACACAGTTAAAAACAGGATCAGATTTCAGTTAAACATGCTAATAAATGGGGCTTTAGGTTGGGCAATGGATGCTGCCTTTATAGTCAAACCTGAACATACCTCTCATGTCAATTACTAACTTGACCTGAACCCAACCTGGGATTTTGAGTTTGTGCTGAAATATTCAACCCATTCATTAATTTATTGGAGCTTGGCTTTGGGTTGATCCATTAGTTGATTTTTTTATTTCATTTTCTTCATGTTAATACGAAGTCTTTCTGTGTTGCACATGATCCATTTTAAACACTTTCTTCATGTTGATATGGAATCTATGTAGCAGTGGTGATTTTTGTGTGACATTATGATTTCATTAATAAGCATTTCTTTGTCATTGTCCTGCAGGCAAGGATCTTAGCACTGAATGCATCATATTTCCTTAAGAATGGAGGCCATTTTGTGATATCAATCAAGGTATGTTGGTTGTGAAATATATTAACTTCTTGTGGCCAACTTAGTAAAATGGAGACCTTATAGAAATATGTGCTCAAGTCTAAGCGGATCTTAGTAAAGTGGCTGTGCAAAACACATGGATTATCACTATCAAAAGGAAAAATATTGACAAAAGGGTTGACTAGCTTTTTATGACAATTGCATATTTGATCATTCAATCCTTGAATGCACATGTTCCATGTCTAGTTGTGTGTAGATGCACATGTTAGTGGCCCTCAAGGGGTGTTCACAAGCAAAGGGAATCGTTGGATTTGGATTTGCCCATCTTTTGATGGACAGCTTTGTGGAAAGCTTAGCTGATAGAGTAAGGCTATCTTGAGCCTGCTCAATGTCCAGCTGAAACTGTTTCTAGTAAGACCTATAGACTGTTATGATATTGGAGCCAAAACTAGAAGGTTTACAAACATTGATTGGGCCTAAAATATTAAGCATGCCTGCAGAGTGTTAGACAGGATCTAGGCCTCATTAATGGGCCAACAGGCTGGATTGGAAAAGGGCCGGCCTGTATTTCAAAATCCAAGGAGAACTTGACTTCTATTTGATAAAGAGAAATTTTAAAATATGGGATTTTCGAACTAGCTAGTGGAGATCTCCTCCATGTGATTTAATTTTTCTTTACTTTTAATCTCTTGCAATGGAAAATACCTTGGCTACTCATTTTCTTGATAGGGCATTTACTGGCCAACAGGAGTCAATTTGCTTTATTTATGTTCATTTTTTTCATGCTATGATATGATTCTGTACTTGTCATTTAAAAGAAAAGTAGATAATGAAACTGGCAATCAATAGTGATTTAAAACGATTTTGGTTTTGTATTTATGAGGAATCAAAATTATCTTCTGAAGCATAGTCTCCCAAAATATCACTGATGATTACAACACAGCCCATACTACGCATCTTTTCCTGGCAAATTGCATCTTTTTTGCTGAGTATATGTCCCTTTTTCTCTCCAGGCAAACTGCATTGATTCTACAGTTCCAGCAGAGGCAGTTTTTGCCCAAGAAGTAAAGAAATTGCAGGCTGATCAGTTCAAGCCATCAGAACAAGTCACACTTGAGCCCTTTGAACGTGACCATGCCTGTGTCGTTGGTGGATACCGGGTGCCAAAGAAGCAGAAAGCTGCGGCGTCTTAGCTGCTTGAAGAAGGAACAGGTTTTGCCAGCCTAGACTGGATGTGTTTCCATGCTGACATGAATTGCTTGGCTTTTCTGTGGCACATGTAGGATGCCTAAGTTCTCAGTAAGGTTTACTTAGTTTCTAATTATAGATAATGCCATCAAGATTGACGTTTGTGCAATTCATGTTATTTGTGCACAACTTGGATAGATCTTGCTTTTTATTGTTATCAGGGGAGAACCGTTCTATGGAATTTTGCTAAAGATTTTATGCTCATTTAATGTTCTAGAGTTGAAAAGTTTTTCTCATTCTCTCCCAAATTGGAATCTGTTTTCCCTCTTTGCTGCTTTTTTTCTTTTTGAGTTCTTGTACTGTATGAAGAGCCATTGGAGGAATCTCTTGAAAAACCTCTCTTCATCCTAAGATCATTTGTCCTACAAAGGGGAGAGTTGTTACTTCTTTCACGGACTGAGACCACCATACCTCAATTTTGTCTCCCGCTGCAAGGGCCTACACGATTTATGGAGGTAGATGGGTCACATGCTAGTATTGGAAAAAATTTTATTCTCGGCACTCTTGGAACTTTTTACCCCTTCTCATAGAGAGACTTCATAGCTAAGCTGAAAAAATCAGCTGATATGCAATATATCGGCCGAACACTGATACGTTGTGCCTGCAATGAATCAGTTCATAGTACGATATGTTGTGTCTGCAATGAATCAGTGCATAATGGGTCCACTGTGTTGCAGGAAATGTATCGGTTGATAGTGTGGAACGGGGTACCTCTGAGGTGATTTCATAGGCATTAGAAAAAGGACTCAAAAGGTATTTGATGGGAATAGAGATCAAATTGTAAAAAAATTCTACACTTTATTATTGAATTTGAAATTATTTAAGAAAAGAAATTTGAAAAAAAATTAATTCAAAATGGTCATAAACAGGGAAAACCCTAAACCCTCAAAATATTTTAAAATTTTCAATTTCATAACTTCAAAATTACATTGAATTTTTATCCCTATTCTCATAGACATCCTGTTTTTCCTTAGTCTTGCAATTCCTATTTTTTCCTACATTTTCAAGAGTTCTGCAAATGTAGCTTGCCTCTAGGATGAAATTTTTCTATATGATTTCTTTTATGAATCAATTTAGATTTTAGAAATTATCCTAAAGCGATTGAACTTCAGCAGCCACGTCTTTTGGCAATCGATGCAGACCATTCACCCAATGTGAATTCAGTCTAGTTGAGATGCCTAACAAACTTCATTTTTGCCGATTAGATCAGTCAATTTAAACCATTCCACATATCTCTACTTACCAATCTTGTCTGGGCAATGTTGATTAAAGAATTCTCACAATTGGGTAAAAGGATGAAAGTCAAGAGTGCCTGTTTTTTAATGGAAGTCAACTTCAAATTTTATAATTTGATGGTAGCATTTCAAATTTTGTTAATTAAGATGAAATTTGATTCTAAAATCATCAAGTGGTCCTTTACAAATTCAGCTCTTAGACATAATTTGAAACCCTAAAAAATAGTCTAGCAGCTCTACATATTTTCATTAGAGAGACCACACATTTTCATAAGTACCCATTTTCATTAGAGAGACTGCACATTTGTCATTGACCAAACTCTACATAATGGATAGAGATATTCATAGATGATATAGTTTAAAAGAAACTCTCATCATAACTTTGTGAGATGAACTATGGAAAATCAATTTATAGTGATTAAATTTTTAAAACCAAAACACATTGATAAATGACGTGAGGTTCATATTTTACTCACCCTTTATCTTGGTCATTTTCTACCTGTTTCAGTGTAGCCCATTTCAAACTTAATGAGTTCCCCCTAGATTTTTAGTCAAAAAATAAGTCCCACAAAAGTGAGTCCATTTTTGACAATTCAATAGTCCAAATGATGGTCCATCAAATCCTTTTCTTTATATCAAAAGCTATAACCCTACCATTTTTTTTTATAACGAGAGTATCCCTAAGGTATTGACCCAACAAGATTAACCCCCGAAGTACGCATCGCCATTGCCCACAAAGCCAGCTAGGATAAGTCAGGTGGTAGCATCAGAAATTGATTCCAAGATATGAGGGAGAAAACCCCATACCAAGGACCAGTCGGCTACACACCATCATTCACACCTGGTGAGTCAAAAAAGGAAAATGGATGGATCCCTCCCCCACCCTTTTTTATGTTCTAACCAATGTAGTTGCAAAGAGTACATAAAGAAAACTAAGATTAACTTCCTTCACCAAATAATAAGGTTCTCTACATGGGAATGAAACCAAGGTTATAGCTGTTCTGCATCCAAGTGTCCGAGGTTTTTCTTGTAATACGAAAAAAAGTTCAGAAGCTGATTCCCACTTTAGGGCCATTTGGTTTTAATAATAGTGAGAACAGAACAGAATCGACTGGGTTAATGTATTTCAGCCTGACTTTCAGATTCATCCATTTCATTTCATTCTATTGTCGTTATTCTTGAAACCAAATATAGCCTATCTGATATTGGAATTCTATGGAACTTTATATAACTTTTTTGCTGTCACCCAGAATTCCAGAGAACTCATCAGATTCCACCAAGGATTTCCAGATTACCAAACAGACCCCAAGTGTCTGCAAACTCCGGAAATGGTACCCAAAATCTTCTTAGTTGCACAGATACAATTTTCAATCAGTCGAACTCATAATAGTGTTATGTCATTTCCATGTTTCATGACATTCCACTAAATGTCAAGTGTCCAAAATCTTTTGACAGTTGTTTTTTTCCCCTTTTCTCTCTTTTTTTTTTCTTCATATGGTTAATACTCAAATTGAATATGGCCAGATCGTGGAATCTTGTCACTGGTACCACACCTGTACCTATTAAGCAACAAAAAGGACTACAAAGATCTAACAGAAATGAAGATTTATAGATTGATATCAGTCGGCCAGGTGTTCAGCATTGATGAGACAGACATACTCAAGATTTTAACTGGGCCAAAAGAGATTGGTCTGGTAATTTGCTTGAGCTTTCGGGTTCGAGCTTTACACTACTTGGTTCATCGATTGACATAGAACCCATATCATAGGCCTGGAAGCAAAGACAAAATACTATTAGTCAATTTGCTAATAAATTGCCACTAATACGTTTATTACGGTATCTTAATATATTGATTCAATTAGGTTAAGCTGTTTACACTTGTGAGGTGAGAAGCTAGGAGTGTCCACATAAGTATACAATTAAAGCTCACCTTTGTGGATGAGATACCTTCTGTTGCCATATCCATGCCTTTGACATGCTCTATAACACCCTTTTCATCTTCCTGAAACAACACCACCACCAGAATCAGAGCAATTCCAACTTGCAAGATCGCATCTTTTTATTTTGAGAGAGAGACAAGAACCTGTAGCACAACTGGTCAAGTACCACCAGATAGCACAACTAGTCAAGTACCCCCAGAGAAGGAGAGAGAGAGAGAGAGAGCTTGCATGATTACACTATAATGTTCTTTCTTTCCCTTTTTTACAATGAATAAAAACAAGCCTTATCATCTATCATACTGGTATACAACAATTGATGAAGCCATTTTCCTCGGGTGATCCTAATTCAGACAGTCGTATTGTGGGTGGGTTGATATTCAACATTACTGACAGATGAGACAGTCCCTAGATGCAGATTTCATCACCAGTAGCAACGTATGGTTGTAATCACCACCATATAATCATTCCTCAATTTTTATATTAAGTTGTTAATGTGTAGTTGAGGTGAATAGTTTCAAAATTAGAGAAAACATGTGTGCAGCTTTATGGAATAAGAGTATATACGTTGAACTGATTAAATTTGAAACTGCTTTACCAGGTTTTCAGATAAGCCAATGAAAAGGTTGATAGGTTGACTAAAGAGGGTGCAGGTTTGATTACAGTGGAAGGTAGTGGGATTTAGCTTGGGTGTTAGTAAGGGGTTGTGATGGGTTGTTTGTGCTACACCATAGGGTGCTTTCTCCTTGGCCATGCTCATTTATTCTTTTTTACCTCATTAATAAAATCATTATCATTCAAAATAAAAAATACACCTTAAATGTGACAGGTATTAATACTTCCGTACAAAGGTTGGAATTTGGATGTAGATAGTAGGATGGGCAGAGTTAGGCAAACTATTGAAGTGTTGCATGACAGAAAAGTGCCATATCAACCAAAGAATTTCTATGAGATGTCAGTTAGCCATTTACATGGAACTGAATGCCAAGTGATGAAACAAGTACATAACAGAACAGTAGTGTAAATGCATATGCTAAGATGAATGTGCATAGCAACAAGAAAAGGAAGTGTTAGAATTAAGTGCATTAGAGTAAACCCAAAAGTTGAATCAATAGATGAAAAGAGCCAAGGATGTCATTTAAGACGGTTCAGGCACGTGCATAGAAGATCATAGCCTCAAAAACAGAGTTAACAGGTTTTTTTCTTTTTAAAAGACAACCCTTTTGGGAAAAAATATTTACACAGAATTAAAAGGTTACATGCAATAGGTGCTGGGAGAAGGGCAAGAACATAGCCTCAATCCACAAAAGGTTTGGAGTGTGGCAGTAACAAATGGTATGATAGATTGTAAAGTGTCAGAAAACACAATTTCTTTATGGGATTGAATGAAAATTTAAGATTTTGGATAATGTTTCTTTGCATGCAACTAGGGCTGCGTTTGGATGGGGGGTAAGGGGGGGTAACCCCCAGTTACCCCTACTTGCCCCCGTTTGGTAACAAGGGGGGAGGGGTAAAAATTCAAATTTTTACCCCTCCCCCCTCCCTTTCCAATACCCCCACGGGGCAAGGGGTATTCAAAAATGAATACCCCTCCTTACCCCCCCAACCTTTTGCTTATGATTTTTTTTTTTATATATTTTATTTATTTATTTATTTTGGTAAGTACTTGACTTTTATTTTTTTTTAAAAGCACTCCATTATTTCCATTTGATAAATCTCATATCACCAAACAATAAATTATATTTTTTTATGAAGAGATATAATGAATTTTGTATTATTTTTTGAAATTTAAAATAATAATAGTGGTTATTTATTTATTTTTTATTTTTTAAGGAAACTTTTTCCCTATTTATCCCGTGCCTTCATCTATTTTTCAATTATATATTATATAATTTTCTAAAACGTATTTGTCAACATGTTCTATTTTTAAGGGGTGATTCTGTCGAAATTTCGATAAGGTCTTAAAACTCTGAAAATTTTGAGATTTATGATAATATCTTTCAGGGTAATTAACAATTTATTCTATTAGAAGATTATTTTAAAAATGTGTCAACATTTTCAACGTAATGCATTTAGGTGAGAGGTAAATTTTTACAGGGGTTACTCTTGAGCAGGGGTAATTGTACGTAGGGGTAAACTGACATATTAATAATTTTATGAGAATTAATAATTTTATTAAATATATATAATATAAAAATAAAATTTCTGCAACATTTTTAACATGATGCATTTGGATGAGGGGTAAATTTTTACAGGGGTTACCCTTGAGCAGGGATAATTGTACGTAGGGGTAAACTGACATATTAACAATTTTATGAGAATTAATAATTTTATTAAATCTATATAATATAAAAATAAAATTTCTGTAACATTTTCAATGTGATGTATTTGGGTGAGGGGTAAATTTTTACAGGGGTTACCCTTGAGCAGGGGTAATTGTACGTAGGGGTAAACTGGCATATTAATAATTTTATGAGAATTAATATTTTTATTAAATTCATATAATATAAAAAATAATAATTATAATTTTTATGAAGAGATATGTTGATATTTTTTATTTATTTATTGGGATTTAAAATAGTAATATAAAAAAAATCTTTATTTATATTTTTAATATTAGAATGCATGTGTTCATTTTAAATTATAATTATGAAAAATAATTTATAGAAATTAGATAATATTATTATAAGTTATATTATTAGAATTTACTTCATAAATATTATTTATAATTATATTTTATAAAAAAAAAATATTAATATATCAGGTTACCCTTGCTTTTAGTTACCAAACAAGATTTTTTACCCTTAGGGTAAGGTTTACTTTACCACAACAATTACCAAACAAGATAAGGGTAATCCCAATTCAAGGGTTACCCCTACTCAAGGGTGACCCCTACTTAGGGGTAACCCTTATAAAAATTACCCCCCATCCAAACGCAGCCTAGATGTTTCTTGCATGGGTGTTGAGGCATTTTGGCCTTGATTTATAGTTCTGCTGTATCTTTGTACAGTTTCTCTGGAGAGAGAGGACTCAGGATGCGAATGCCAAAAAATTCGATAATGGCTTTGGTAATGATGAAAGTGCCAACTCATTTTGGATAAAGCGCATAACAACAGAACTGATTGCATTAGCGCTGCGAGCCCCCAAGTCCAGAGTACCCAAACAAATGAGTGTCGCTTCATGATAAAGTCAGAAACTCCCGAAAATAAGCCCTAAAATGATAGTAGAATTCTTTGACAGACACTGGAGAAATGTACTCCCCATAGGACCTAACCAATTAAGCATCACTTGACAAAATATCGAGGGTCCAGAAAGTGAGCCATAAAACTCAATAAAATTGCAACTTTCAAAAAAAGGAATGAGAAAAGTGAGCCTCAAAGAGATGATGAACTCCTTTGATGCACTTACTAGCTCTTCAGGAAGATAGCATAAATGGAACACAAGAAGAAGTTTATGCCATAGCTGTGATATATTCTAAATTGTTACAAGTCTTTACCGCAGTTATAAATGCACCTATCATGAATTTAATGAACCGTGAGAAAGTTAATTACAGAAGGAATTATAGCATAAAAAGTAGAACAATAAGACATACTCGCTTTTTGGGTATGTATACAGATGATCAGAACAACTGTAGTAGGTCCCAGTATAAGCATTTAGCTTTGCTAGAATTGCTTCATGACATATCAGTAATATTGGTAGATTACAATCAATGTCCTGACAACTGGCATGTTCTGGATCCATCAAGCCCCACTAGATACAAAGTATGTTTCTGGATCATACACTTTGCTTCATCAATCATTCAGAGTTTTTTTTTTCGAATGATAAATCATTCACAATTATTCAATCAAGGGCATTAGAATATACCGTCAAAATAAAACTGGCAAACTCCATTTGAAAATAAATAAATAATACTAAAACTGGCAAACAGCTTTCATTCATCAAGCTACGTCCTTTGAAGTTGATTTTCGGTGGGTGTGTAGTCTACACAGTTCTCACATCTATTGGGTCCAATGGAACCGACCACACGCCACATACCAGGATATTAATCTAAAGTGACCATTCTAGAATAACTTCAGAACAGTTTCCTGTAGACATCTCAAGGGAGAAAAGCCTCCACTAGTCCTAACAATTCAGGCACCCATTTCAATGCAAATTGGGGAAACTTCATCCACTGCAACTGTCTAGTGGAATGGTTAAAAGTGCTCTCTAGGATGACACATTTTGCTCAAGGTGAACCTGGTAGAAACTGCATTTGAACAGTTTGGTTTACACATGCAGGTGCTAAAACAGGGGTAGATTTATATTGGTGAAGCACAATGTAACTTCCCGTGTGTACAGAGTTTGGCAAACATATCCATACAACAAGAATCTTAAGTGACAATACAACAGCATCTGATGGTAATGTTGCAAACCTTACAGATGCACCAGCGTCGAGCTAGTAGCAACATATGATCCTTCTTTTAATTAATGAAAGGTCAAGTGGCAACTCAAATTGCCAATAATAACCAGCCATATTCCAACAGCTTTTGTTTTTTAAATCTTCCTTATTCAGTTTCACTACCTTATATTCATTTAATTATATGCTTTTACTGATGATGGAGTCACCCAATTAGTTAGAGGTAAGCTGAAAAGGATTATAGTATATGTTGTGCAGATTCTTTGATATGAGCTTCATGACCATATTGAACATGTTTGTCTCAGATTCTTATTGATTCTACTCAAATTATCTTAATATTTTTTTTAGATGGCGGAGTACTGAATCTAACAGAACTGATTAAATGCTTATTACTTGATTTGTCATCGCCATCATCATCATCATCATCAAAGCCTTTGTTCTATCAGAGATTGGCTTTCTAAGTTCCTACTATTCCACATAACCTATCCACAAACACGTACTCCTTCACCTGGCAATCTATCATGTCCAGTTTTACCACCTACATTTCTTTAACAGCTTCCATTTTCTCCTAGCACCTTCTGATTGTAATCTTTCAACTCCTTGTTTGTTACTTGATTTCTAATCTTCAAATTATTTTTTCTTGGTGCTGACTTAATATGCTTTTTTAAATAAATATTTATTTAAGTTGATAAAAATCTATTGCCAAATCCACAAATCCTACTTTTAGGCTTTGCCATTTCATACCAGTACCCCGCAACTGAGATTATTTTTAAATTGGTCACAATCAAAATAAACAATTTGCCAAATTCAATTATGAGTTACAATCTCAGACTAAGGAAATAAGTAGCATTGATGATGGTGATGATGGTGATGATGATGATGAGTAGTAAATTCAAAATACAAACAAGTTCAATTACATGAATATTTAAAAACTGAAAAAAGAAAAAGAATACCTGATCCTTGAGGTCAGTTTCAATAATTTCTCTTTTGATTCTTACGTTCTGGATATTGCTAGAGAGGGGTTTGCTGTAACCAGACATCTTAAATCAGCATTTTGTATATCAGCAACAAAAACCCACAAAATAAAAATTAAATGCACCAATAAAAATAATAGCAATAAAACAAAAGGCATAAGAAAATACCGTGAGGTCTCATCTGTGTGCTTAGGGTTATCAATTTCCATGTCAGAATCAGGATCCCATCTCTCATCTCCATCATCTTGATCCTCATCTGCCTGCATATTGAAAAACCACTTTAAGATTTGTATACTACAAAACCAGTTCAGAACTCAACTACTTCCTAACCGATTATTTTTAGAAAACAATTAGAGAAAGAAGAACAAGTATTCCATTGTTCATCATATAACTAATGAGAAACTTCAAAATTGAAAACCCATTATTTTTAAGAAAATGAAATAACAAGAAGCATTGGTCACATTAAATTAAGGCCAAAATATTTCCTCCTTTCTAAACAGTTATTTGGAGGAGGTTAGCACAAATTAAAGGTTGCCTGTGCCTAGGATGTTAGTCTGCAATCAGCAGGAGGTTTAAATCAAGGTTTTCTTTCAAAAGGTAAAGGTTTCAATCAGTATAAAGTAGACCACGGTTCATCAGTAATTAATGACAAACAGAAAGTGAAGCCAGATTCAAGTAAAATCACTATAATTTTTCAACAAGCAATCCTTCCAATTTTCATGACAGAGATACATATTGCAGAAGTGTCGGTTTCCTTTAGAGACATGGACTTTCTATGTTTTCATCCAATAAGAATCCACCATCTTGATCTTTGTTTTAATCCGTTTATGACCCCTGAATACAGACCCAATTCATCATCATCTAAGCCATCTATCCCATTTATCTGGGGTAAACACTGACCCAATTGTGCTGTATAAAATTATGTCTAATACTCCAATATTACAAACTGAGGCCAAAGAATCTCTAGGCATAAGATCAACCTAGATCATCAAATTACTGCCGTTGATAGGTAAAGATAAGTTCTATAAAGAAGGCAAGCTATATGTGCAAAGGGCAATGCATCAAGAGAATGCACCAAAAAAAAAAAATAGCAGAAAACAACTCATGAAGCACAAAATCAACTAAGCTACATTAGATCTCATCTGCCACTATGCTGTCTCTTAAAACCCTTGTTTAGCATGAATACCTTTCAAAAAAATTGCAACCTTTGAATGAGGGAGTTTGAGGGATGCATCACACCAATTGGCTCACAATTTTATCTCATGGACAATGTAAATTAAAAAAGGGATACCCGCAACACCCTTTGCTTCTCTTATTACAATATCTTAACTTCAAAAAGGAAATTGCAAGATTTGAGTCTCCCACCTCCAAAATCAGATCTGGTAATGTTCTTTAAATAATTGTATTTAATTTTATAGTGTCACTCAATTTGAACCAACTATTCCTACCAGAACCAACAACATCAAAAAGGTTTTGCCTATGGATTAACCCAGAATTGCCAACTGTGCTTCAGGGTTCTGGTCATCAATAGCTTCCTCTCTCTTGTTTTTTTTTCTTCCCCCCTCTTTAAAGCCACTCTTGTCATCAATGATTGCCCAAATTTTATAAAGGTCAAAGTTGGAAATCCCACAAAAAATTATGGCAGAAATACCTTTGTGGTCACAACAACGAGCCATTGCAAACCCTTTGCTATAGATTTTTGTCATTAATAGTTCCCCAGTTTTAGATAGACCAAAGTTGAAATACCACAAAATATGATGATAGAAATTTTTTTTTGGTTGCAATATCAAACAATTGCCAACTGTTCTATAAGTTATTGTGATAAATAGTTCACCCAATTGAGATCTACAAAGCGTGATGATAAAGACACCTTTGTGGTTTAGTCATGTACCAGGATTCAAATTCAATCGTGTTTTAGCCAATGGAGCCTACCTTCAAAGTTGGTTGGTTGGAATACATTTAACAAATCATCTGTACAGGAATTGAAAGTTTGGAATTCAATCATAATTTGGGGGCTTTTGTGATGATGTACAGTTTTCATCCAGTCATTCTTTCTTTGCTTAATTACCAAAAAAAAAGTTTGGTAAAAGAATTAGAAATAGAGTGTGGAGGTATCCTATTGAAGCATTTGAAAAAAGTGAAAAACGAGAAGTGCAAACAATGATGATTAAAGAGCACTCTTGCGTAACTAAATGGCATTGTAAGTGACGGCTAAAATTTTCAAGAAACTAGACGCAGCTATCATCTTTATAGAATCAATTAGGTCAAACTTGAATGTAGATAATTTAATACAACCTATTTTATGAAATGTGTCAACATGATATCCCACTGAGATCAACTTGGTCAGCTACTCGAAGAGGAGTACTCAAAGAGGAAGAATCAACGTAATTCACTATTAGCAACCATATAAATTTTGTCTCTAAACTGCACCTGGTTAATTGTTGGGTTTAATTGGATTTTAGTTTTAATTGTTGCACACTTCTGGATCTCATCTGTTTTTTTACATTTTAGTAAAGTTCAGTGACTTCAAAAAGAAGAAAAACAGCACATACTTCACATTTTAAGTAACTAACACATCAATGAGTGCCTAACCAAAAGTATGTCTATAAAAACTGGGAAAGGGAAAAGCAAATAATGCAAGACTGCATAAATGCATCAGAAATTGAATACACAGACAGAACAATAATGTCAAAATCGAATCGTATTATAAAATTGTTATACATCTTGAACCGTAAATCATGTATTAACCATAGAATTATAAGATTTATAAGTATTTTCCCTCAAAAATATCTAATATATAAAGTAATGTAAAATATATCTAAAAAGTAATAATGTGAATAATTCTCCAACTTTCTTTCAATATCAAGTGAGCATTATATAATTAGTTCATTAGAACCCAAATTTCAATGTTCCAATTCCCAAAAGTATAAGACCAGTATAAATCCAAGTATACTGTGAAAAGTCAACAATGAACTAAAAAGTCCCTAAAAAATCCAAAGCTTAAATGCTTAATGACTCAAGCCTTAAAAGGTATCAAAACAAAAAGTTGTATGCTTTCACATTCTAAATAACCCCATAATTCTATTAGTTATAGATTTGTTAATAACTACAAATCGACCCTCTTATCATATCGTATGAATAGGAAGATAGAATCGTGTATCGTAAGATTTTAAAAACAATGATACAGAATAAATTACTCCAAATAAAAAAAATTAAAGCAGCAATTCAATTGATTCAAATGATTGAGTCTCAGGCCAAAGGTACAACTGAATACAGTCCAATTGAAGGAGTTATGCAGTAACAAGCACAGTAGTCAAGACACAAAGGAGTCCTAGAGCTTTAGGCACAGGCACCCACCTAGATACAAGCGTAATTTTACTGGGTCAACTTCTTTAGATATTTTTCAATACATGCTTATATTCTCTATTTTTGCTTTTCACTATCAGCAAAACATAATGTTCTTTGTCTAAGACAATGAAAATTCATAGTGACTAATAAAAATCAAAACCAAAATAAGACTTTGCCCTATGTGCATCTGAACGCATGCCAATTAAGGCTGCCCACCCAAGGGATAGCCAACGAAAAAATGGGCCTGACTCCTTTAACTACAATGTTGATAAGTTTCAAAACCATAATTAGGAAATGTTTTTGGATATTTTTCTCAAATGAAAGAAAAATAAGTCTCATTAAGTAGAAAAAAGGAAAACAATGAGTAAAAGTCAGAGTATATACACTTGAGTTTAAACAATATTAATAGTTGTAATAGCAATAACAATGACAAAAAAAAATTATCATAAAAAAAATGACATCAAAATTTTTTAACGTCGTGAGATGCCATTACATACCTCTGGAACTTCTGCATCAGGTGGTCGTTCTTGGAATGGAACACTTGGTGCATGGCGGAGCTTTGACAAAATGTCAAGAAGCTTTGCTCTTATATCATCCAACAACTGACGTGAGTTTTTGTTCTCCATATTACTTGGTGCTACGTGTAAAGTATAATCTGGACCAAAGTACTCATAATACTCATGTTGTGGCATCTTATCATCAACTTCAACACCAAGTGCAACTCCAGTCTGGAAAGAGGGAAAAAATCATAAAGTTAGGGATCCAAGCATAAGCATTGTGTTCAATTAGGAGTAGAAAACTTCATACTTTCTTCAGTGGGGACAAAAAAAAAAAATTGAAAGGTAAAAAAATGTGTGATTTTTTCCAAACAGATACAACATTGTACATTTTACTGCCACTGAAGCCCTTCCCACCCACACACACTTACTTTATGAAATGGAAGCACCCTCTAATTGGCATGGCACTCTTGTAACAGACACAACCACCTCATGCCGGTATTACTAACTATATCCAAATCAGACCCTCCATTTGGCTTAAAAGTTTACCATAAGCATCAAAATTCATCACATACGGTACTATCATTTTCACACCCTCCATTGCGCTCAAAATTGCACATAAGTGCCAAAATTCATCAATGTATTACTAAGTCATTTCCAATTTCCATCAATTCATCCTCCCTGTTCTCAAAGCACTAAAGTTTGCATCCTATATATCGTGTCTTTGGTCCTAAAAATTTCAAACGATTCATTTCAAAAGCTTTTCTCCATGAACTCCAATTGAGTACTTGATTTTTTTTTTCTTTTGGAAAGACAGCCAGTTTATTTATTGGAGAAAAATAATACAACCAACCACAAAACATCCAAACCACCAGGCCACCTACCAGGAGCCCAAACAGAACTAATACTCTAGTTTCTAATCAGAATCTCGTCAAAAAGAGCAGCCCCCTGGTTAGCAAAATCATTTGCCTTATTATTAGCAGTCCTGAGAATACGAGAGATTACATAACCTTTGTACCTCCTCAACTTTTCCAGCATTCTACATGGAATTTATTTCCTTTAGCACATTGATTAATAACAAGGGAATCAACCTCTAAGATGTCATCTTCAGAACCAATCCCTTCCAGTTCCTCAACACCTCTCCATAAGGGCATACAGCTCAGCTTTGTTTGAAGAACAAAAAGGGAGAGTACCAGCAAAGGACACAATCTGCAATTCAATATAGCCAGCTCTCCCACTCAACTTGTCGCTGCTGCTATCAAAATTGAGTTTCAGCTGACCTTGCTAGGGAGGCACCCAGCACATTTTCTTCATTTTCTTCTTCAGCTTTGCTTCATTAAAGAAGCACATTTCAGACCACCCTCTCAAAATATCTGAGATACAAACTCTTTTAAAGCTACCAGAAGCCAAGAACCAAGAGGCAGCCTCAAATTTGATTGCATCATAAATAAACTGGGCATCCCCTGCCCTACAACAGAAAACCCTACCAGACAATATGACAGAAAACCTCATATTGGATTTCTAATGTGAAGTTGTCCTTAAACAAATAAATAAGGGCACAAACTCTTACAGAGAACCCTTAATGAAGCCAAACTCTTTTTATGTGAACTTTGTCATCTCATGGCACCATTCTTACATTTGTTGTTGCACTTTCAGCGATATCCTATATGATCTAAACATATCCATTCCAGATGCATTTCCTCTTCAAGATTTGCCAAATCAATTGCATGTCACCACACCATTGTCGGCCTTCTCTAAATCAATAAAACCATGTGTAACTTTCTCCTCTTCTCTCTAAGTTATCTCAACCTAAAATGGCTTGTAACGTGGATCCATCCAACATAAACCCAAAATGGTTCTTCAGAGGACTAGATACTTTTCTTAGGCACTGCTCAATTTACTTTTTGCACAAGTTCTATAGTATAGCGAATCAGTTTAATAGCTAAATATATAGAGAAATTTTGAGCAACTCCACTGTTCTTATAAAAGATGACCATAATGCACTTTTTTTCTATTCTTCAAGCATTCTTTTTATAATCAAGATTTGCTAAGAAGTCATAGTCAGGCTTCCAATCAAATGACTACCTTAAGCCAGTTCATTCAATTATGATGAACTGAAATCTGAATTTTGCTCAATCAAACCATATACCACTTAAAAGATGTATAGATCTTTTACTTATCAAATGAATTTTTAAAATTAAGAAGAAAATGTTCAGATGCTTCAAAGTAAGTAGCTTCTCACATTTAATCCAGGCTTCTTTTCTTTTTGGCGGCGGTGGGGAAGTGGGGGGGGGGAGGGGAAGGGAGGGAGAGAGGAAGTTGGATTGACAGGTAAAGCTTCAAAAGATATGGCTAAACACTAAATTTTTAAGGCCAGAAACATATATTATTTCTTACTTTTCAAAAAAAAATAAACATATATATATATATATATATATATATATATATATATATATATATTATTTCTTTAACATCATCAAGAAATATCTGCCAAAAAGTCAAGTTCCTCCATGTCAAAATAACATAATGTTCTTTCATGGTTAAAAACTCATATTGGCCATTTTGTAATAGTGAGTGTGCAAAGTAAGAAAACAAATGACAAAAAACTTCTACATTTTTCTAATTACAGTACCTCAAAGCACCAACAGCGAGCAACATTACGAATGGTGTAACCACCACCACCGAGCAAAAGCAGTGGCACATTGAATGATCTCATAAATCTGACACATTCAGCATGACCTTTGATAGAGAGGTTGAAACAGCCCAACCTGTCACCTGACAAGGAATCAGCACCACATTGGAGGACAACAGCTCCTGGGCGGAAGACTTCCATCACTTTCCCAATAATGGGTTTAAATAAAGATTGATAGCTCTCATCATCGATTCCATCGTCTAGAGGGACATTCAGGGAGTAGTATTTCCCTTTTCCATAACCAATATCGCGAATGTCACCTGTGCCTGGAAAATAATCTCCAAATTTATGGAATGAAACAGTCATGACCCTGTCAGTTGTGTAGAAGGCCTCCTCTACACCGTCTCCATGGTGAATATCAATGTCCACATACAAAACACGCTGCAACAAGGATAACATAAAATATCAGCAAATATAATCAGGAAACTAGTACAACCAAAAGGAAAGCAATTCAATTAACTAGGGATGCATTACTTATCCACAATAAAGATTGTATTAAAAAGAGAGAACAAGAGGAAAAAAAACACCCACAAACCAAGGGCATGCTACATGAAGAATAAGAAGGCAAAGAAAGCAACAAAGGCCAAAGAAAACATTTGAGAGCACTTTACATAATAACAACAGCAGACAGCAGCAGCAGCAACATTCACTCGAAACTCAGTTCAACAAAATCAATATAATGGCTAGGAACTCCCACCTTAGTGAGAACATCCACAACTCATTGGCCAACCAGAGGATGTCATTGATTGAGAAAGCTCTCATGGGGACCAACCTACCAACTTATAGATCTCCTCAATCTAGGCCAACATTATTCTTCTTTTTAGATGGACCTAGTCCCCCATTCTAATTAGCCCCATTTAAGGCCCAACAAAGAGCACTCTGAGAGTCACTTTCAGTAATTTCTCTCAAAGCTTGTAGGTGGAAGAGAGCTCTTGTAAGAAGAACAAATGCCTTGGCTTCATTGGATTCAGCATCACTAAGAGGTTGTTTGCCATTTTCCAACTAACTGGAAAGTAAAGAGCAAAGAAAATGATACCTTCCCCTTCTTCCATGGAATAAGGGCTTTTTGCCAAGAACATAGAATGAGACATTTTCCTCTTTTACCAAGGAATCCATTTCCTATTAGGGAAGATTAAAAATTTTAATGAGGAAAAGAAGGAGATTTTCCTAGCACAGTGAGACAACATCTCATTCATTTTCTACAAAAATAAGATTTTTGACACAAACAATAAAAACATAAGGTTCCTCCAGCCCGACAAGATGCTGGATTTCATGATCAGATGACATGGATCACACCCAAACATAAATTTTCCCACAAATGATTTCCTCGAGGAAATCAGCAAAAAGGCCCTAAGTGGGCACTAGAGGAAGGATTTCATAGAGCAATCATGATTGAAAATAATCTCCCAATACCTTAACTCCATCCAACCATCCCACACTAACATTGGAGTTCAGCTTGAGGACATTACATGAGGGAAGTTCCTATATAAATTCAAGCTACCCTCACCGCACCAGCAAGATGGTCAAGCAAAGACCAATGGAATTCTAGCAGATATCCTACAATTGCCTTTTTTTTTTTTTTGGAAAAATACTGACACTTGTAATTAGATCACAAAATCTAAAGTAAATAACACAGGATATGCCTAGCAATTCAATCAGAACCTGTGGGATTTCCCTTTTTGGTCTAATTACCTTCAACTTTTTTTATCACACGAATCTTCAAACAGGCTAGATATATAAATGAATGCCACAGAACTACACCAACTACTAATAGGAGTGAAATTTTCCTCATTGACGAGCAAAGGTGTATTGAGCTTTCCAGAAGTTGAGTAGAGCATGGGTGCCTATTTTGAAAGCAACCTAAAAGTAACAATCACAACAACGATTTTCACACTTGTCTAGCAACTTAAGAGATCAAACCCTATTTTTTCTATGAATTCCAATCACATGCAATTCCACTCTCACCTCAAACTATTAAAATTCAACTGCAGAAAATAAATTTTATGAAAAATTTAAATTAAGCATGTGGACTAAGCAACAAAAAACAAGAAAAGAAAATAACAGTAAACCTCATGCTGCTTGAGAAGCTCAAGGATAGCGAGGACAATATCGTTGACGTAGCAAAATCCAGATGCCTCACACTTCTTGGCATGGTGGAGCCCGCCAGCCCAGTTGATGGCAATGTCGCAGAGCCCATGGTTCAACTTCACAGCCCCACCAACAGAGCCCCCAGCATAAGTCTGGCAGAAGGAATAGAGACCATCAAATACAGGGCAGTCCTCGCCGACGTTAAACCGCTTGAGAGCACGCAGTTGGTCCTGCTGTGTGTCGGGAGTGATGGCACGGAGGAAGGCAACATAATCATCAGCATGGAAGCGGCAGAGGTCACGGTCTCGGGCAGGGAATGGCTTCATCACCTGCATCTGCTGAAGGAGGCCATAGTGTGCAAGTAGTGAGTGTGTCATCCGAATGCGATGGGGCTTCATTGGGTGGCCCTGACCATAATAGTAGTTACCGACCTCTGGGTCGTAGAAGTAGACAACCTTCCTCTTTGTCCCGTCTGGCCCTGATGGAAGGGAGTTGCCCCCTGTCTCCATCTTTTCTTCTTTTCCAAAAATGGAAGAACCCCACACACAAAAAAATAGGGAGGAGGTCTTCCTTCTGCTCAAATGGGGATTCCAAAAATCAAAAGACTTCAATACCCAATTGGTAAATAATTCTGCCCTTTCTCCTCAAAGGGGTATAAAAATCAAAGACCTAAATACCCAACTGAGTAAATAATCCTGACCTTCTGCTCAAATGGGTGATTATAAAATCAAAGACCTCAATAACCCCCTGGATAAATATTTCTGCCCTTCAATCTCTCCAAAAAATATGATTTCTACCTTTCTGCTCACATGGGTGATTCTAAAAACAAAAGATCTAAATACCCAACTGGGTATTGACTATTTGCAGAGATGAGGAGAGAGCTCTACCCTTCTGCTCAAAGGGGGGATTCTAGTAAACAAAAATTTCTATACCCAACTGGGTATGTAACTTTTTTTCTCGTATAGATAGGAAAAGAAGGCTACCGTTCTTCTCAAGGAGTTGCTACCGGGAGGAAATTGATGGAGTGCTCCAGAAAAAAAAAAAAAAGATAATAGAGAAGTTGCTTTTGTATAAGGAGATTGAAAGGGAGATTAAGATGGGAAACTCTAATTCTGGAGTTTCTGGAAGAAGATGTTGAAGAATTAGAATATATGGGCTCTCTTAACCGGAAGAGTGCGCTTTTCGATCATATTTTACTATTTCAGGACAAAAAGAAGAACTGAAGATAGTGGGAGACGGATCCGGACTTGTGTCGCAATCAATCTCTCCACCCTTCAGAAAAACAGAATCAAGAACAACTTATCAATGGCTTATTAATATCTCGATTTTTTTAACAACAGCAGAAGCATCTGTGATCACTTTGATCTTTGTCCGAGTAATAATTGTGTAAATCAGGAATTTTAAATTGGCCAATAATTTTATCTTTTCTCTCAATATCGATATTTTCTCTCTCCTTTTATATCAAAACTGTGAAAAAACATTGAAAACCCATGATGAAAAACAGCAAAAAACCATGTAAAACCGTGAAAAACTGTGTAAAAACTATATCGGTGTTTTTAAAAAAATAATAATAAATAAAAACCGATATTTATGAATATTGGCTGATACTGTGACCGATATTTCGGACCGAATATCGGCCGTTAATATGTATATACGGCCGATACGATATGTATCGGCCGATATCGTTCTGTATGAAAATACCAATACATATCGTATCGACCAATATTTAAACCTTTAGTGTAACCACTGGAGTGATGAGATTTTATTTTTGTAGTCCTTTCCTTTTATAAAAGATTAAAGATAAAAGCACCATGTTTTTATTTTTGAGAGCACTTTCCTATTAAAATCATCTTAACTCTTAATTTTTAATATTAAAATAAATTTTATTGAATAATATTTCATTCAAAATTTTAATTCAATTATAAATATGCATCAAATCAACAACATCAAAATTAAATTGATTTAAATAACTAATTAACATTTTCAATATTTTAGATTTATTATCAAAGGTCCCATTTGGACCCGTACATATGTAGGTAGACAACTTGCTTAAATATTGTTAGATTAAAATTATATTTGGATGAGAAAAAAGTTTTCAATTCTCTTGCCAAAAAAATATTTAAAGGTTGTTTTTTACTCGATTGAAATCATTATAAATAAAGAGGTTTCAACATATGTACCAACTCGTTGGGCTAGAGTCGGATTTAATTCTTGAGCCCATTTATATAAATGGTCAAACTTAAAGCTTTTATAAGAAGTTTGTAAAATATAGTTGAGCTTTTCAACTCATTTAATCATTTTATATCTATCTAATCCATTTTTCCTATTTAAAAATATTATAAAACTAATTAAAAGATATAGTGTTCAGTTTAAAATATAGATAGTTGAGATACAAATAGACTAAATTTTAAATAAAAATTCAATTTTTAACCACTTTATCTTAATAATCAAATTTATCAAACATCTTTAAAAATAATCAAAATAAAAAAGTTTAACAACTTTCACCACTAAGATCAAATAACTATAAAATTAGTTAAATTTGTCTAGTTGTAAATGTCTACTTTCAATATGAACAGTTGAATTTTAATGATCTTAGACGGCTGCTTTGTATTTTTACAAGTGGGTGGGCTTGTGCTTCACCTGGCAAAGCCCGATGGGTTGCAGGTGGCCTCTGACTTCGGTACATGTAAATGGGCTTGGACTGTGATAGAGCATATCCCAGTCCAAACTCAACCCCTAGTGGAAACCATGGCCTCTCTCCTTCTCATGAATTTTTTTTTTCCTCAAAAAATAAGGAGATGGATACTCTCTGTAAAAAATATTTTACCTTGATATTAAGAGATAGATAGAAATATAAGATCACTTTTATTTTCTTTTATTTAGTAAAACATCAAACACAAAAAGAGGAAAATTTCCTTGATTTGCCTACTTTACTTTGTTTGGTGCAAGGGTCGAAATCTCAGCCGATATGCACGGGATTTCTATGGTCGAGATATCTCGGCTGATATGCATGGTATCGGGCAGAGATAAAAAAAATCGGCTGATATGACTGATTTTTATTTTTTATTTAAAAAAAACAAATATCGGCGTAGGCTCAGTCGATATCTCGGCTGATATTCGTCCGATACAGGTGAATATCGGCCTAAATATCGGCCGATATTTATATTTTATTTTTTTAAACAGTTTTTTTATTTTTTTAAATGATTTTTTTCAAAAAAAATAAACCACCGAGATTTTCAAAAAAAAAATTGAGGAGAAAGAAAAATCTTGACCGAGATCAAATATCGGCTGGATTTTCGACCCTGGTTTGGTGTAAGAGTACAAGTCTAATTTTGCTTGATGCACATATTAAAAATATGTGCAATTCATGAATTTATTTTCTTATTACATTAATATTAGCAAAATAAATAATGTACATCCAAAGTATTAAAACATATTGGCATCTGGGTTTTTAAGCATATTATATAGTCAAGTATTATATACATGTATAAATATATTATCTAATAATGAAAAATTTTAATTAAATGTTACTAACGATTATTCCATCTCAACTGTAATATTTACTAACCATTAAATTTCAAAAAAATAGGTTTAATTTTTATTAAAAAAAAAAATCAAAGCAACAGATGATCACCTATGCACTCAATGTGTGAAATGGTCTAGATCTAAAGTAGGGTCTGGGCACAATTATGGTGCACCTTTGACTAATGTGATCAATATAATATGGATCTTTCTATTGAATCAAGAAAATTTAAAATTTCCAGTTAAAAAGAATGGAAAATATTCTAAAAATAGGAACAAATGAGAAACTTGTCCCCAAATTTCAAATTTATTTTTCGGTGGTTTTCATGATATATTGGTTCTTTAAACCAAATTTTTTGATGTAAACATAGTGAAAGATTAAAAAACCTGAAAATATACAAGGAATAAGGATTTTACATATTTTTTTTTATTAATATACGTGTGGGAAACTGTATGTTACCCAACGTAAAACCCTCACAAGTGAGCCCACTACCTCTAAGGCACACCAAAGTTAGACCATGGGGGCTTAAACCCGACCTCCTGCTTCTTGAGATGAGATACAACTAATTGAACTACATGTGGATAGTTGTTGTCCTTAACTTCAAAAACCCCAAATTTAAAAATTATGAAAAATCATTCCATTCAAAAAAAAATAACATAGCAACTAAATCACACCTCCATCAAACTCCAAAATCTCAAATAATTTGTCTAATCTTAAAATGGGAAAAAATACTTAAAATATCCTAAAATGGGCCCAATTGATTGATAGTTGATAAATACATATTCATTAATACATGTCAGCACAGTAGTATACAATGAATACATAAAGCTACAGTGTGTATCAATTAATATTTATTAGCTATGGCAGACTAATCTGAATTCTACATGCCAAATTTAAATATAATGTAAAAGAAAATTTTTCTTTAATATTTGTTGTCTCGTAATATGAAAAATAGGATTGTCTCTATCAACCTCCGTGAATTGCACATTTTTATGTTTATAATCCTGTACTATTCGTCAATTATTATTAACAGTATATTTTAATTGTTGAAAAACTTGTCTTTTTTTTAAACTTTAGATTACTAAACTTTTTATTTCAAAAGTTGTTTGCACATTTATGCAAGATTAAATGGAAAGAGATTTTCTTTGCATAGTAGTCTCTGACAGAAAGCTTTTAGAAATTTGCAATAAAGAAAATGGAAAATTCCAATAAAAATACTTCATATATCAATCATTATTTAAAAAAACATATGCACAGCTACTGGCAGTTATATATATTTTTAAAAATATATATAATTCAATCATAAAAATAAACATTTTTCAACAATAATTTATTGTGATAACTTTCCAAATTTACTAGAAATGAAATATTTAAAAAAAGAATCTAAACTACAATTTTTATACCCTAAAATAGAGGACATGCTTACATTAAATATAATATCTTTGGAAATGGATGGTTACCAACCTTGACAGTACTCCTCTCACTGTGGTCCAAACCTTTGCAGACGCCCAGTTAGTTGACTGCTCCTGATTGTTTGTCGGGGCCCTTGTCTTAATCCAAGCCGTCCAAATTTGCCCCGACAATCCTTTCAAAGTGGGCGCCACTTTCTATTTTATATTCTTTTAGACCAAAGGTTGAAATATCGACCGATATATCGTATCGGCCGATATGTATCGGTATTTTTATACCGAATGATATCGACCGATACAATATGTGCATACATATTATCGGCCGATATAGCCAATATTCGGTCCGAAATATCGGTCACAATATCGGCCGATATTCATAAATATCGGTTTAAATTTATTTTTTTTTAACACCGATATGATTTTTACACTGTTTTCCACGATTTTTTGCGGTTTTTAACGGTTTTTTCCGGTTCTCCACGGTCCGTCCGATACGTTTTTTGCGGTTCTTTACGGTTCATCACAGTTCGTCATGGTTTTTTGCGGTTTTTTCATGGTTCCGATATCGGAGGAGAGAGAAAATGTCGATATCGGGAGGAGAGATAAAATTATCGGCCGATATATCGGCCTAGCCGATTTTTAAACCCCTGTTTTAGACAATGATAAAAAACTATAATTATAATTCAAATAATTAAGAATTTAGACATTACGTCTGAATTATTCGGTTCAATTAAATACTCCTTGTGTCCCAAAATACATATCTAAAATACTTGTCCTATGTACTATGTATTTTGGAATTATTCCAGATTACTTGTCTTGTCTCTTTATTTTTACATTAAATTAAAGTTTTAACATTTTCGATAAACTCCAAATTACCTTCTAACGTAATGGGGAGATGATATTTTTTTATACGCTTTGACTTGTCCATATACGATATTTTGTAATTATTTTCACCTCTGACAATTATACATTGTTGCATAGTTAGGAAAGACGCAATGAATACTTAAATTAAGTTTATTAAGGGTTATTCGTAATCTCACTACTTCAAAGTTTGTATTGATTCAGAGAATCTACTAATAAATTTTTAAAGTACTCCGTGCAAAAACGGTCTTTAAGAAATAAAAAAATTCAAAATAGGACAAATATTTTAGGATAGAGGGAATATTAAGTTGTGTGAATTTAGTAATTATTCTAAATATTTATATCAAGTCAAAAGGTCTTATATTTATTTGTTGTGATCATTGTCATTATAATCATCAAAAGGATTTATATAAAGTTTACACTTTAATTTTTATTTTACTTTTAAAAAAATCATATTCTACTCTGCATGAGAGGAGGTGGCAATGGGTCATATTCAATTTGATTTGGTTATTAATAATAACAAGGTTTTTATTTGATTCAATTCATTCTTTCTATTTGAAACAATTTTATTTTATTTTATTCAATTTAACTTAACTCAATCTTTATAAACTTTTAAAAATAATAAATAATAAAAAATTTCTTTCATGTGAGGGCATTGAGCTGTAGAAAATAGAGGAAGTGGTGACATTTTGAATTTAGGGTGAGGTATATGAACTAAATTCAATAAATTAAAAAAAAATACTTAAATGGTGTTTGGGGTAGATTAAAATCAAATACAAAGCTCTCTATCTAATCCAATTTAAATTTATTTCAACTCAAGCATATCAATTTAATTTCTTTTAAATATGTATGACTTTAAGTTCATAATTTTTAATTTTAATTTTGTAATATTAAAAAATTCAACACTATTGATTTAAGCTTCTAAGATTAGACTAAATGGTTCAACTCCTTTTGAACTTATTTTTTACAAAAAAATTGCAGATGGTTTTATCTTTAAAATTAATTTCACTTCCAATGTGAGGTCAAGATTGTCACACCCCGCCTTCCGACACCTAGACGGGCGTGATCTGACTGTACAAATTTAAATCACCTGCTGCTCAAACGGGTCTTACATAAAAAATCTATGGCTAAAATCAAAACAAACATAATTACATTCACAAGCCACCAGGATTCCTCAAGTCCACAACCTACTTGAAGAGATAATATCTCATTTAACCTTCTAAATAACTTAAGGGATAAATATTACTCACATAAGGATTTCTAAACGCATTACTTACTCACATTCCCATAACAATCAAATTAAAGTGTTCTCAAAATTTATCCATACTTGAATTTATTATCTAAGTTTCCACAAATTAAAAAAAATAAATGAATAGACAACTTTCTCAAAGTCTCAAATCAAATAAACACCAACTTATAATATAAATATTAAATTCGGCACTAACTAAGCGTTTCTAAGAATTCTTCATCGGCTCATCGCCTTTTAAGCTTAGTTGTGATTATCGTTCAGACCCAAGTCGAATGGATTGCCTGCAATGTAAGGAATGAGCTCCATGCTATGATATCCCTACTTCCTCAATGATATTTCAAATAAGCAAGAATAACAATTTATTTCATGCTCATGCTTTTGCAAAATGTAATGCTCAATGCCAAATGCCATATTCCAACCCATTATTACATTTACTGATATTTGGTGGCCTTCCTGACGAATCGAGGATAACACAACATCGCCTTAATGGCATTCCCACATAAAGTGAGGATAACACAACCTACCACCAAATAACAGCCCTCATGACTTGTCACGGATATCACATCTCGTCTACCATAATGGCCTTTCCACTTAAAGTAAGGTTAACAACACTACCACCGTCGTGGTATTCGTGACAATCATGGATCGCACCCTCATATCCAATGCTATGAATATGAGAATGCTATGCTCAATGCCAATAAACATGCTTAATTAATCATGACATACTTATAGAATTATAACTTTCATTCTAAGCAGATTATTACATCATAATCGATGTCTCACTTGCTAGCATGCATATTCCTTGAAGTAAACACAGCAATAATCCAAACATCATAATGATTTGAATCATATAGCCCAACATTCAAAGATGTACAATGAAGGTTGAATTTCAACAATACCATACAATTATTCACTAATCTACGAATATAAAATCATTGGATCTTTCAATAATTAATGGTTAGATTTCACAATCCGGGCGGACTGAATCTCCTCACGGCCTAATAGAATATTTAGTTAAAATCTCCCTTACACTACTGTGAGTGAGCACCGGATTATAACCATCATTAATATGCATTCAGTCTTTTATAGATCTAACAATTATATTCATAATATACAAAACAATACAATATTTTTCATTGCACAACAACAAATAGAAGATTATATGAATACATGGTATGTACTGAATTGTTTCCCTCACCTAGAAATTTGCAAAGCGTGAGTGATGAATCCAAACGCTTTCCAAGTTTAAATTAAGTAGTAGCAAACCCGGGAAGTGCTGCATATACATTTGTTTGAAATTCCAAGTATTGTTGTTAATAATATATTCATCAAATATATATATATATATATGTATACATATATATATATATGTATACATATATATATATGTATGTATACATATATGTACATGTACATGTATATGTATATGTATATGTATATGTACTATATATATGTATACATATATATATATATATATATATATATATATATGTATGTGTGTATATATATATATATACACACACACACAATATATATATATATATATATATTGAACAATCTAAACCTAATAATCACGGATGCAAGAGTGTTGTCCCGTCCATTACGAAGGAATGGCTTAAGAACATAGGCTATGATAACCGATTTTGGCTAGTACTGAGCGTTGGTTTAAAGGTCCGTTTTGAGTAGAAAAATGATAAGTTTTACTGACCAGATTTGAGTGAAATTCTGGGACCAAATAGTCCTCAACATCAACATTTTTGGTGACTGAAAATCAGCTCTTGCTATCAGCCAGTTAACTCAAGGGTCGGGGCTGGTTTTCTCTTGGTTTTAAATAGTTAAATAAGTATTAAACGAATCTGAAAACATATGAAAATGAGTATGGAAGAAAATCTGGACATAGTTTGTATATAAGGTAATAACAAACATAGCTCTTGCGATTGCTAAAAGGGTAGGACAAATCAAATCTTAAAGAGGATATGAACTGAGAGAGGAAGGGAAATAGGAGAATAATTAAATAAATATGGGCATTCAAGTTCTGGCTTGAAGTGGGGAGTTGCTTCCTTGCTCAACTTTTAAGTAGGAGAAACCAGTCCCAGAGGTGAGTTTGTCGACCAAATCTTAACAGTCGTTGAAACACACATTTCTATAATCATCTTGAAATAATTGGATTGGTGCTCGGACAATCTCACTGCTGGCTGGACAATAATTCTGGTTCAAAGAGTGATGGTTTCTGGCCCAAAACAAATCCAAACGGCAAGGTTTTCTACGCTTACTACATGCCCTGTTTTTCCACGTTTTGGGGCTGAAAATCAGTCCCATTATTTGGCTGATCTGGGGTTAGAACTCAGTCCCCAACTTAGGATGTTTTAGAGAAAAACTAAGTGATTACTGTTCACGGATAAGGAATTGAGGACATATCTGAGTCACTCATTAAAATCAGTCCTATAACCGAGTATCCAACAAGGCCAAAATTTCTAACTCGAACAAGGTGGCCGACTGGTTGGGCGAAAACCAGAGAATTGAATTATAGTGGCTTATTATCTACCTTGGTCCACTGAAATTAAAGAATGAGATGGGGAAAATATCTACAGGTATTTGGCTGGGTCACAGTACAATTTGCAAATTAGGGGCAGATTCTACAGACATGTTTTGAAGTTGAAATCAGTCCCAACTAAGGATAGTTCAAGGACTGAGATAAATAAATACAGCAAGGTGGCTGGCAGCAAGGGTACTAAGATCAGTCCCGATTACTGATAATTTCAAGCTGATTGGGTTGTCCATCTCTGCTGAAGGTCTAGCCAAATCAAATTTCTACATATTTCTTTTAACTTAAGTAGATAAAAACTGATAGAAGCTTACCTGTATTTAGTAAGCTTTCTTAGAGGGATTCAAGTGCAGGTGTTAGGTGATGGCCTGCAGCAGGAGGAAGGCTGCCAAACAGCAGAGAACAACAGCCGTAGGTGCTGTCTAGAATAGCAGAGTGTTGCTGCGTCTCTCTGGCAATAGGGAGGGAAAGAACGAGCAAAGAGATCTCAGAGATGAAGAGCAGAAGCAGCAGAGACCCTCGAGAACACCTTCAACTTCAGCTAAGGCTGGTGGACAAGCTGAATTTCGTATGTGTCACGGGAGAGAAATAAACGAAACGATCTTGCCATGGATTTATAGGAAATAAGGTCGACTGCCTAATTTGAGAGAGATTAGGAAAGGGAAATAAGGGATTTGTTTTCGTTTTGAAGAGGTAAAAAAGGGATTTGAGTTCCAAACGAATCAAGGAAGAAGAAGAATCCATCCAGAAGAGGAAACTCATAATGTGGCAGTGGAGTTTGTATTGGAGAAGAAAATGGAAGAGAGGGATTTGAGGATTTTGTCCATCGAGACCCTAGGGATTTTACCGAAGGAGACGGAAGGGAGGAGAGTCTCACGGTAACAAGAATCCCATCCGTGTATGGGATTTTTGGGAAATAATAGTACCAACGAAACCTTATTGAAAAGGGTCGAGAATGGGGGTCTCAAAAGCGGTAATTAACTGAGAGACGTGTGGATCCAAAAGGGCCCACACGAATAGGGTAATTTATATTCTCGAAAATAAAATAAAAATCTATATTTATACATTTTTATGTGTAAAATAAAAATCTCATTGAACAAATCCCAAGATGAAGGAATTTTGGACAATTAATTTCGATTGGAAAGGTGATTCCTTTAAAAATATTGATTTTAATAAATTGTCCTTTATTTCTCTTTTATTAATTTGTTAATCACTGATTATATTTAGTTAATTGAAGTTGACACGTATTCATTTATTTTAACTTCTTAATAGCATACTTCTAATTGAAATTTCTAACTTGAGGGAAATTAACAATCTAAGTTGATAATTTATTTTCCATTCCCTAAATTTAATTTGAAGGGGATAAATTTGTAAATTCTCATTGAGGAGAAAGTGTGTGAAATCGGAGTCTATTATTCAATCTCTAAATTAAATTGTGTTTTCTCTAAATAAATTTATCAATTTAAACTACTATAATTTTCTAAATTAACTTTACTCATCACATCTGACCCGTTATTCCGGATTGGGACATTACAGAGATATCCATATTACCATTGAAAGTTATTATATAATTTTTTATTTTATTTAAATTAAGTTATGTTCGTGATTAGGCTAAAGAAAAAAGGATATGCATCCACCTTAGAATCAGAGATGTGGGGGGCTGTTGATATGAGCCGCTTGATCATTTTCTGATTGAGATGAAGTGGGCCATACGTTGAGAATTGGGATGACTAAGTGAACCCCACTAAACTATTCATCAATAAATATAAAAAATATCTGGTCTCTCTTTGCACTCTGCACGCAATTGCTTTTCCCTTTTTCAATTTAAGGGCAATTGTGTAATTTGTTAAACATATTTTATCATTTTATATTTTATACTGTTGCATTTTTAGCTTTTTCCATAAAAGGACATTCCGAACTAGATTTTTGTATGGCAGTCCTCTACGGATGAGTGGATATTCTAATCATATTTAAGTAGTTATTTAGACATTTCACTTTTATTTTTAAAATATTTTATTTTAAAAATTTATATAAAATTATCATTTTATCCTTTAACTTTGTGTAAAGAAATCATCTTTTTAAAAAAATTAAAAGATAACATGATATTTTTCATACAAATTTTGAAATGTGATATATCTTTAAAAAAAAAAGTGAGATCCACCTAAGCTTTTCTTTAGAAAAAAAAAACAATTATAATATTTAACATTAAATGGAATTTATATGTAGTTTAATTGCACAAATTAAATATAACTAATGGATAATTCATGAAAAAAATTCTTAAACCAAATTATAAATTATAAAGTAAATATAAAAATTAAAAATCCAAGATAAGTTTCATTATAAAATGAAATTTGACATGAACACAAAAAAGACAACAGACAATAAATGTTAATTCAAATAAAAGTATATTATTAAAACTATGTCACACACATTATAATATAAGGTCAAGTGGTGTGGGATGGCCATATATGGCTGGCTATGTCACTAAATGTAGCCAGCCATATAATTAAATAGTATTTTTTTTATGACATGGCTGGCTATAATTTTTAGCCAGCCTCGTCACACGGTATAGTGTTAACTAGAATGGTTACTTTTTAATACTTTATTATTATTTTTTTATGTACATTTTTTTAACAAATTTAAAAGAAAATAAATATAAAGACATTAAATATTTTTCACAAGTAATTAAATAAATTAACAAAACATATATATTTTCTCACAAGTAATTAAATAAATTAAAAAAACATACATATTCTCTCACAAGAAATTAAATATATTAAAAAGACATACATATTTGTGATGCTGGAAATAAATAAATTAAAAAGACATTACATACTCTAGTATAAATAAAAATACATTACATATTATTTTTAATATTTTTGTTTCTCAATAGCTACAATTTTAATTTTTTGTACAGAATAATTTTAATTTTTTGTTTCTCATATATTTTGTTTACAAATGTAAAGGAAAAAAAAATCAAAAGGTAAAGAGTTATTTTTTATTTTTTGTATAAAAAATAAAATAATAAAGTAAAGAAAAAAATAATCATTTGCCCTAATATACAAATTATACCAAAAAACAAAAAAAAATCCAAAATAATCAAATAAATAAATAAAAAGAGAAAATAAAAAAAATCAAAAACTATATACAAGTTACATATATACATATATATATATATATATATATATATATATATATATACATATATACATATAATATAAAAAAGAAGAGAGAGAGAGAAATGGCTGGCTACACATCTGTTATCTATAGCCAACCATTTAACCACAAATGATGTGGGCCCCACCAATAGTCACTCCCATACAGTCCATGTTCGGTGGCCATATGGCCACCACACCGCTTGCTCTAACAATATAATTGAGAAAATTTTAAATGACTTGACTATAATGTAATAATACTTTATACTTTTGTAATTTAAAAAAAACAAGTGAGTTTTATGCAATTGAGTAGAATGATCATTCAATTCAGATCAATATGTGTTTAACATATGTTAAGAGGGATAATCTTAAATATTTTTTTGGAAATGAATGTTCATGGATTGCTAATCAAATATGAATGGCTAAAAAATAAAAAATAAAAAATTGTTAAATGCTGTTTTACCAATAGTCAATACAGGGACTAAATTGTAAAAAAAGTTTTTTTTATTCTCTTTCCATCATATGCGACGACAAGCTGCTCGTCATTTTCCTGAAAAAGCAGTGTCACACTCGTAATTAAATCTAGATCCAAGGCCTTTCTTAGAACCCGTTTTCACCCGAAACCCGCATATAGGATCCATTCCTTCCGCAATTTTCTAACCGCAGTTAACTGACCAAACCCGAGTGCACTCTACTGACGAGAAAGGCAAGTTCCCTGCGGGAGCACGTCAATTGCTACACCTCATTGTCTTGCCACTTGAAGAGTTAATTAAATGTGTGGACCCCACTTTTATTGACTCTTCTTCCACGTGTTGACAAGTGAGCACTTGGGTTGATTGTCACTTATAATGATTAAAATATTAAAATTGTTATATAAACTTTCTTAACTTGTCTGTCAGTGATTGGTGTTTTGTACCGGAGAAAACAATTTTTTTAAAAATAAATTATTTTAAAATTTAAATTCAAGAAAAACAAATTTCTACCCAAGTGAATGATCCATTATGTTATACAATAAGAGAGAATTTAATTTTAATTCTAAATTTTCGATTTTTTTCTTCCACAAACGTTGATCATTAAGTATTGACGAGCAATCTTTCTACGAGTATTTCATACTTAGTGACACGGATTTTATCGTATTCTCGATTTTACTCTTTCACTGAACACTAAAATTTCGACAGGTTGATTTTCAGTGTTCATGTGAAGTTCGGCGAACTGATTTACAATTTCAGTTAGTTGATTTACACCGTTTATGAATTTTAGCGAGCTGATTTGCACTATTTACAAATTTATGGCATTCTTTTTCTTCGGTACCACAGTAGAAAGGTAAAATCGAGAATAAAATAAAACTCGTGTCAGTAAACACAAAATGCCCGTTACAGGCTAAGGTTTAAATATCGGCCGATACATATCGTATCGGCCGATATATATATATCGGTTTTTTCAAACCGATCAATATCGGCCGATACGATAAGTATCGGCCGTACAGTAGGAATATCGGCCGATATGGCCGATAAACGGTCCCCAATATCGGCCGATATTGGAAAAATTCGATTTTTGTATTTTTTTTTAAAAGAAAGCTTTTTTTTAGAAATAGAGAAAGAATGGAAAGAGAAAAAAGAAAATATGGAGAAAAGATTGAAGAAAAAAAATCACTACACCTGTTGCCTTTCTCTTCTCTGTTGCTTTTTCTTCTTCGTTGATGCAAAAAAATACAGAGAGTGGCGGCTGCAGTAAGGGTTGCAGTAGAGAGAGTGAAAGAGAAGAAGGGTATTAAAAGATGGAGCATTAGGGTTTGTAAATGAAAAATCATAAAGACCTCACGTGAGCTTCCTCAAGAGCTCATTTGAAGCTGACGTGTCTACCCTTTTATTTTATCAAAAAATTATTTTTAATGTGAAAGTAATAATATTTTTTTTTAAATACAATATTTACTTATGTTGAAAGTATAATGTTTTATTTTATTTATCTTATTGTAATAATTTAATATTATATTTATCATCTAATATTTTTACTATTGTCATTATCATTAGAAGGTATTCTTTATTTTTATTATATCAATTTAACATAATTAATTATAGCTCATATTTTTTTTTTTTGGAGCAGTCAAAAAAGAATTTCATTAAAAGAGGGGAGAAATTACAAAGAAAAAGAGAGGGTCTAAAAGTATCTAATTATTATTAATGAAAAATAAAATCTATTTTCTCAAATGAAAGAAAACATTATATTATTATGTATGACATTTGTGTGGTTATCAGTTCAAGTGATTAGGATCCCATTAGTTTTATTTTCTAATATTTTTTTCTACATTATTATGTAATTTTCAAGTATTTTATTATGTATTTTTTTTATTTCTATAATTCATAACTTAAAATAACACTCATTGACTAAGAAAATAAATTATGAAATTATTTCTACAAATTTTCCTCATTTATCTGTTTTTTTTTTTGTAATTTTCACCATTTTATTACTAATTATATAATTTTCCGATATTATAACTTCAAAAATATGTTAGAAGATGTAAATGTTCGATATTTTATGAAAAAATTACATATTCAATAAGCTCATAATTTTCTGCATTCACAGTAATTTTTTTGGAATTTTTTTTTTTTAAAAAAAAAAAACGGGGAGGAGAGAGAAAAAGTTCGGCCGATATATCAGCCGAACCGATATGTCGGCCGATATGAAAAATCGGCCGGGATATCGGCCCGGCCGACTTTTTTACCCCTGGTACAGGATTGCTGGCCTTAAGTATTGAGATTGGAGTCATGAGCTATTTATGATAATTAAAATGTTAAAATTTATACAATTTTTTAATTTTATAACGACTAGTTTTAAATTGGATAAATTATATATTTTTAATGTGATTTAAATTTACTTTAAAATGAAAGTGATTTTTTTTTTACAGTACAAATTGTTCATTATTTTATTAAATAACAGAGAATCCCATGTAATTTTATTTTTTCATTAAAATTAAAATTGATAAGTGGCTAGAACAATCAATGTTCTCGTTCAATTGAGTTCATGTTCGTGGAGATGTAGATAAAAGTATTTTGAAGAAAAAATATATATTATTTTTAGCTAAAAACTCACAAAAATTTATAAATTATTAAATTTGATTTGTATAAATAAAAAGTATATAATTTATCAAATTATTGTCAATGCCAACATATATAGAATATAGTTGAAATGATGATTAGAGCATTTAAATCATAGTAAATTGCATTTAAATCATAATATATTGCAGGTTTATAGCATATTAATTATATTAAATATCAAAGATATACTATCTTGAGTGATTGAGTATAAAAAGGTTAATTAATGTAAAATAGGAAGAGATTAAGAAATTGTTAAAATAGAATTTTATATAATAAAAGAACAAAATACTAAAAAGCCAATTCCAAATATATTTAAAATCTAAAAAATCTAAAAAATCATATATTTACACTAGAAATTTTGTTGCATTTTAAGCAAACTTTTAAATATATTACAATATGTGAAAATAATAGTGGAAAATATTTTTATTTTTATTTTTAATATCCAAACATGCCCAAATTCTTGATCAGATGGGCCCACATATCCATTTTTATCTTCAAATGGCAAATTGGAGCTGTTAAGCCAATCTCCATTGAGATGCTGTTTTATTGTAATTACTCTCTCAATCAAAACATCCAAAAACCTGTTAAAAGCCGGAGGGGTACGGGTGCCACGTGGTACCAACCAATGACCTCGGCACGCAGCTACGAAACTAGAGTTTCCGTATTTTAGGTGCTCACGAGAAGCACGTTACCAGAAAAGGGCGAGACAAAAGTCCAGGTGGTCCGCAGGAGCAATTTTCCATGCATTCTCAGTGGCCGAAATCCCGCCAAACGCGCCGTAGCCCGTGCGGACTATGCTTTCTGCGGGAGTACCAAAGCCGGCTTTTATAAGAAATGCGTTTTATCGGGCGAATATCGAAGACGCGTGAGAAGGGAAAAAAAAAACAACCAAGGGTTAGGGTTTGACCCAAGGGGAAGGAAAAATCCAAATTCCAGTGTAGAAATTACCAGATTCCGGCAAGATCGCGGGTCTCCGTCGAAAACCCAAGCTCCGATCTGCAGTCTTGTATTCGAAAACTGGATAACGGCCTTGTCTCAGCGGAGAAATGGGTGAAAAAGGGGTTTCGAGCCACAAAACCGCTTTTTAATGCAGCGAAAATGGGGGAAGAGAGAGAATAGCGGTTTTGATGTTGGGATTGGTGGGGTTTAAGGTGTCAGAACGCGGTTTTGTAAAAAAAGGCGTTTTCAGTGCTTCGTTGCTGTGGGCCTTCTTTGTAATTATTGGTCAATTTGGGGGTTTTTGCGCGAAATCTGCAAGCAGGCTGACGTCGGAATCGGAGGTGGCAGAAGAGAAGCTCTGGGTAGTATATCTGTAAAAAAGGGTTTTTGGGGTTTTTTCGCAAATTTTGGACATTTGAGCGGTTGATTTCAAGTATCCTTCGTTCGTCAGTTTGCTTTCTAGTATTTGGATCTTGGAGGGGTAAATTCATGAAATTTGTTAGAAGGTTGGTACTGCAGTTGGCGTTTGATGAAGAGAAGCTCAAATTAGTGTTTTTGTGAAAGGGGGTTTAGGGTTTTTCGGAAAGTTTGGATCTTTCGTTTTGGGGAGGGGGATTCACATGCAATCAACGTCCTCAGCAGCGTCGCCGTCATCGTCATCGTCGGCGGTGTCGGCACCACATTTGGGTTTTGATGCCATGCAGAAGCAGCAGCAACAGCAACATCAACAGCAACAGCAGCAGCAGTTTAGTTTTAGACAGGTGAGAGATTGCCGCTCTTTCTTATTTCATTTCGTTGAGAGGGGTGTTTTTGGAAATTTATCGGTTGCCTTTTGGGGTTTTCTTGGACTTTTAGTTCTGTTAGTGAAATGGGTTTTCGACGATTAGGACTACTGTCAGAATTTAGTGGCTGGAATCAGCTCGAGTGTTTTTGGTCCTGTAACTGATTTTGGTTTTCTGTTAGGAAATTCAAAAAGAAAAAAACCCGCGTTTGAAGCTAATTGTTAGGAAATAAAGCACAACTTATTATGGTTTAACTTTTCTCCCTTTGGATTTTAGTAACACGAGTTTGAATTGAATTCTTATTTGCAAATGCTGCGTGTTATGGGCCTTCAACTGATTTTTCTGTAGCCATTTAGAGAAAAAAAGAAAAGAAAAGAAAAATTTGCATGCTATTGAAATTAATTGCTTTCATCAATTGCATTTACTGGTGGAGTTCATTCTCATTATTTGGAGCTGAAACGGGTGTAGCTCCTTGCAAGTCCAAAGTTTCTGCAGTGCGAGTTATATTTAGCTCAAACGGACCGGAGGTTTTTGAATTTGAGTATTTTTGTAATGGGTAATTGGGCATGGAAAGAATTCCATTTTACTGGTTCTTTCCGACAGTAGTTTGATTATTCTTTTGATTTTTTTTTTTTTTTGGGAATAAGAAACAGATATTTTTATCAGATGAAAAGGGAGGATACCTGTGCAAGGGACTAAGACAATAATGGCGACAACTGTTTAGCATATTTTATTACTCAATTAACACAGTGCGTCATCCAACCATGTTTTGTAGTTCCTCCTGTGTGGGAATGAAATTATTAAGATATATGGTTAAGTGAAGAACTTCCTCGAAGCTCTTTGTGCAATTCCACTTGCCTGAACTTTTTTGTGCTGATTGACACCTTACATTATTTGTTCTCTTCACTGAATGATTTATTTAAAAATTTTAAGTAGAAGAGGATCAGCTATACACTGTATGAGAAGCATAATACAGAAAGGGAAGGAACTGAGACATAGTAGTTCTTATGATAAGACATTCCATCAACCACTTCGTCATTAGCTCAAGGATGTTTGCTAAAGGTGCTGTGAAATAATTGCTAAACACCCTTATTTCTTCAAGAACATAACTCAACTCACAAGATTTCTTGTTTCTGGTTCTCAAGCGAAGATGGTTGTCAGTCACATTGAATAGTGCTCTAATTCTAAATATATCATTTTGACAAGTTGTCATCGTCATTACTGACCTGGTCATGCGGTCTCTACAGCCTCAGCGAAAATCTGATGGAGATGAAGCCATTCTTGCATATCAGGCAGGAGGTATACGTGGACTTATGGGAGGAAGCAACTTTGCTTCACCTTCTTCATCCATGGCTTCACCTCAACAATCAAGGAAGTTTCTAGATTTGTCTCAACAAAGTGGCACCTCCCAGATCCGCGAGGAGAACCAAAATAAAGGCCAGCATATCCAAACTGCAAATCAAGCTTACCTTCACTATACTTTGCAAGCTGCACAACAGATGTCTTATGCGAATATGCAGCCTCAGCAGCAAGGTAAAGTTGGACTGATGGTTCCATCTGGAAAAGATCAAGACATGCGTGCGAACAACCTGAAAATGCAAGAGCTGATGTCTCTGCAGGCAGCCAATCATGCAACCAACCAGACACCAACGTCTATGTCAAAGAAGTCAGTTGAACATTTTTTGCAGGGTGAGAAGCAGATGGATCAAGGGCAGACAAGTACTGATCGGACTGAATTAAAACATCCCCAGGCAGTGATTGGACAGCTAACAGCAGCAAATTTGATACGCCCCACTCAATCACAACAGGCTCGTCCTACAATGCAAAACATTTCAAACAACCAGTTTACAATGTCCCAGCTTCAAGCAATACAGGCAATTGCATTGGAGAATAATATTGATTTATCCGTTCCAGCCAATGCCAACCTGGTTGCTCAACTACTTCCTCGCTTGCAGTCTAGAATGGCTACAATGCAGAAAGCAAATGAGAATAGTTTGCCCATGCATCCGTCACAGCTGCCCGCATCAAAGCAACAGATGTCATCTTCACAGCCAGTCACAAATGAAAGTTCTGCACATGGGAATCCATTAGGCGATGCATCTAGTCAGGATAGCGCGGCTAAAACTAGACATACACTTGCTTCTGGACCATTTACAACTACTGGGGCTACGGTTGTTAATGCCAATAATGCCCAAATTCAGCAACTTGTTTCTCAGGGCCGGGAGAACCAGACAGACAGGATTGTTAGACATCCAATGAATATTGGAAATGGAATGGCACCCATGAATCCACCAAAATCATCTGCAAGTCCAAGCCAGAGTGTAGATAATTCACATGGAAAGAGTGCATTTTCTGGACCTGAAGCACTGCGGATGCAGTACATGAGGCAGATGCAGCAGATGAACCGTCTACCTTCACAATCCACAGTTTCTTCCAGTGAGGGCTCGGGGTCGGGTTCCCAGATTCCTTCTCAGGGCGGTGGGTCCATGGGCCAGGTGCCACAACAACGCGTTGGGTTTACCAAGCAGCAACTTCATGTGCTGAAGGCACAAATTTTAGCATTCAGACGTCTAAAGGTGTGCATCAAATAACTTTTCTTTCTTTCTTCTTCTTTTTGAAATGGGTGCATCCTAGAACTTTGCCCCCCAAAAGAAATCCCTATGGGTTTTAATTTTCTTCAAAAAATGGATGAGCTCTCTCTGCCTTTTTTGTCTAGAATGTTTCAGGAGTCAGAAATCATGGTAGATAGGGTATTTGTATTCCTAACTTTTTTCCAGTATAAAGCAATATCAGATTATCATGCACTTTTGTGATAATAATTTGGTGAAGAAGAAAATATACTGTCATTGACATATGGAAGTTAAGGATCAATATTGTTGGTTACCTTGTCTTTTGTGTTTGCACTGCAGCGAGGTGAAAGTAGTCTTCCTCAGGAAGTTCTTCAGGCTATTGCCCCGCCACCCCTTGATTCCCAACCTCAACAGGTCTTTATGTCACCAGGAATGTCTACCAGGGATAGAACTGGTGGGAAGGATGCAGAGGAACATAGCAGACAATTAGAGACCAATGACAAAGTTCTGCAGTCGGCACCTTTAAGCAAAGGACAGGGTTTGCCAAAGGATGAATCTGCCACAGGTGATGAAAAGGCAACTTCTTCCTGTCTTTTGCAAGGAGCAGTGGCAACGGGTGCAATCAGGGAACCTGTACGGGTAGCGTCTGTTGGAAAGGAAGAGCAAGGCACCATCACGTCTTCTATTAAGTCTGAGCAGGAATCTGAACGAGTGAATCCAAATGTTTCTTCTACCAAAGGTGATGTTAGTGCTGATAGAGGCAAGGTTTTTCCACCTCAGGTCGCTGCATCAGACACCACCCAAGTAAAGAAACCTACTCAAACAAGTGTTCCATCACAGCCGAAGGATGCTGCTGCCACAAGGAAGTACTTTGGCCCGCTTTTTGATTTTCCATTTTTTACTCGAAGGCATGATTCTTTTGGATCAACTACCATGATTAATAACGCCAACAATCTAACGATGGCATACGATGTGAAGGATCTTCTCTTCAAGGAAGGCATGGAAGTTCTCAGCATGAAAAGAGCAGAAAATCTGAAAAAGATTGGTGGTTTACTTGCAGTGAACTTGGAGAGAAAAAGGATCAGACCCGATCTTGTTTTACGGCTGCAGATTGAAGAAAGGAAGCTCCGCTTGTTGGATCTTCAGCAGCGTTTAAGAGATGAAGTTGATCAACAACAGCAGGAGATTATGGCAATGTCTGACCGGCCATACAGGAAGTTCGTTCGGATGTGCGAACGCCAACGCATGGAGCTCATGAGGCAAGTGCAGCTTTCTCAAAAGGTTGTGAGGGAACGTCAGCTCAAATCCATCTTCCTGTGGCGTAAGAAGCTGCTTGAATCTCATTGGGCAATCCGTGATGCACGGACTGCCCGCAATAGGGGAGTTGCTAAATATCACGAGAAAATGTTGAGAGAATTTGCAAAGAGAAAGGATGAAGACAGGAGCAAGAGGATGGAAGCATTGAAAAATAATGATGTCGACAGATATCGTGAAATGTTACTGGAACAGCAGACCAATATTCCTGGTGATGCTTCTCAGAGATATGCTGTTCTCTCCTCATTTTTGTCTCAGACCGAAGAATATCTTCACAAACTTGGAGGAAAAATAGCATCTGCTAAGAACAACCAAGAAGTGGAAGAGGCAGCAAATGCTGCTGCAGTTGCTGCTCGTTCTCAGGCATGCTTTGCTTGAACTTCCTGTATTACCCACCCCCCCAACACACACACACACACACACACACACATAGAGACAGACACCCATCCACCCACACAGATAGCCCTACATCCCCATGCCCACCTGCATGCACCACAAAAACTCATATCCGTTGGTGGTTTTATCACTGAGTCATTTGTTTCTCATCGACAGGGGCTTTCAGAAGAAGAAGTTAAGGCAGCAGCCGCTTGTGCCAGGGAGGAAGTAATGATAAGGAATAGGTTTTCTGAGATGAATGCTCCAAGGGACTGTTCCTCTGTTAACAAGTAGGTTTAGAATCATTTTTTTTTAACATTTACCAGTTATCATGGAAATTCTGTGGCGTAAAGCTTCAAAGAGTCCAAAATTAACAGTTAAATGAATCTGTTAGCTGACTGTTGCCAATCTTTGAATTTTCTCGTTTGAAGACTTGTTTGCCTTCCAGTAAGTTGTCTACTGGGATTTGAAAAATCTATTTCTACTTTGTGTAAATGAGGAATGCACTTGTGGAAAGTGCAAAGGTGAGAACAAATTACAGAAAAGGGGAAGGAGAAAGGGATAACAAGGTATCACTTCTCCTCTCCTTTGTAAAACGGCTTGGTCTGTGAATTAGCTTCCCAAAAGGAATGAGAAAGAATGAATTATCATTCTCTTAATGTCTGACTCTGTAGTTGCTTCCACCCTTGTAGACAGTCATCTTATTTTGATATGGTTACAGAAACTGTGTCCTACACAGATGTTTTGACTCAATGTGCCAGACATAGGGAACTTGGGAAGTCTGATTAAAATAATCTGTCAATGGTTTTACAAAATTTAGAACCATATAAAATTTGTTTGGTAAGTTAAAGATAGCTGGGTCTTGTAGCACCATTGGAAGCCATCTGCAGTTGCAATCATAGATTTGCAGGTCTGTGTCAGATTTTTAACCTATTCAATATTCAGAAAATGGATGATAAGCTATTTGGTCACATAAAAAGTGCTAGATTGTAACTCCATTTTTAACATAATGCTATTTGAAAAATATATAAATGATGGTAAAATGCAAGAATATTAGATTTTTTTCCTTCTCCATAACCTATGAAGGTCAAGCTCAATTTGATGGCTTATGTAGGAGGTATAAGTACGGATTAGGATGAATTTATGATTAGAAGTTTTTTAGGCGTACTCATAAATCATCATCTTCATCTAGGCGTTTATTCCATCTATCAGGGGTTGGCAAGGCATACTCATTATTGTAAACTCTAAATGGAGCAGAGGTTGCTCTACTCATCATCATCATCATCCAGTATCCTATCTATCTGTGGTTGGCTTTATGAGTTCTTCTCCTATTGATCCTATCAGTGAAGAGGGTAAAAAAAGAGAAGAAAGAACTCTAAGAAAGATTCAGCAAGTAGGTGAAAACACGGACTGGCTGTCTTGCTTGACGTCCCAACCTACAAAAACTACTCTTATTGTAAGGAATTAAAGATAGATGGAGTCGTGGCTATTCTTGAGGATGATTCTCTGTTGGCATTTCTTTGAAATTAGCATGTTGTCAGGTAGTTTGTAATTGTGTGAATGGCAATGCTTTTGGAGCTTGAGATATATATTTTACTAACTGGCATTACAAACTGGGTATTTGCCAGCAAAACGAGGGCTAATGTGGTTGCTTCTGGCAGGTATTACAATCTTGCACATGCCGTGAATGAAAGAGTTGTGAGGCAACCCTCAATGTTACGTGCTGGGACTTTAAGAGACTATCAGCTTGTAGGTTGCAACTTCTCTGGTGTTACCTTCGGTTTCCCTTGTTTTCGTTAGTTATCCTCTGTGAATGAACCTTCTATGTTCATCTTTGATCTTTTGCCCATATTTCCCAGGTTGGATTGCAATGGATGCTCTCTTTGTATAACAACAAGTTAAATGGTATACTAGCGGATGAGATGGGTCTCGGCAAGACCGTACAGGTCAGTTGATATTATATTAAATTAGTGGTTCAACTGACTGTATCCATGTTTTTTCCCTTTTTTTGGTGTCCATCTCCATGTTGGGTACCCATCTCCATGTTTTTTTGGGTCAGTTGATATTAGAGTTGGATTAGCCCAGCAATTCTTGTGTTGATTGCTTGAAGTCCTTGAGATGGAGATTTGAGTTTGCAATTTTGAAGCCTATGATGCCCGGACATGGCATGGTAGCAGCAAGGAGATGTATTTTACACACACAAATGAATTATCCAAATTATATGACACATGAATGTTGCTCATTTTGAAGTATTTGGTTGTCAGGGTGGAAGCTCTAAAAAGGGGGTACATTCTATAGCCCAAAGAACATAGGCATGGTTGGCTGGAGTTCATCCCTTTTCTTATAAGCAATCATTACAATTGGGATTTAATGATCCTAATTCGTTAGATATTGCCAATTCTCCAAATCTACTGCTGCTGCTGTTCCCTTTCTTTTTCAACTTTAATAGGTATAAGATGTCTGTATTGTTTGTATGGAAATTTAGAACTCCAATTCAAGGCCAGATTAAGCTACATTTTGATGGGAACAGTGAGAAAGGAACAGCTTTCTATGGTGGTATCTTTCATAACTCTAATGAAGATCTGGTAGTCTCATTTGCTGGGCTAATCCAACTCTAATGAAGTAGAATTGCCCTTGGAGATGGGTGCAGGAGTTATGAAGGTGATATTTTGGAAGGTGAATCCTTTGTAGTCACACAACAGACAAAAAGTATCAAGTGCCTATGGAGGCTCCTTGATAAGGTAGAAAAAAATCAGTAAGACAATGAAAAGGAAAGGCTTCACTGTCTCCCATGTTCCTAGGTCTACCAATGTTAAGGTTGATAGTTTGGCTAAACTGTGGGCTGGTCTCAATTCTAATCTTTTAGTTAGACCATGAGGGGCTTCTTTTGTTTTCTGGTTTCTGAGGTGTTGATTTCTTATAGCTTGTCTACCTGCAGTTGTTTCATTTCCTGTCTATCTGTAGCTGGGTTCTTCCCATCTTGGTTTTGTTCGACTGGTATTCTGTTTCCCATCAATAAAACTGTTAACTTCTAACAAAACCAAAAAAGATACAATGTGAATTTTGCATATAACCAAGGCAGATCAGAGCAATTGATAATATTTGTCATTAAAACTGTTAACGTAAAAAAAAAAAAGAACAAAAAGATGTGAATTTTACATTTATAACTAAGGCAGATGTCAGAGCAATTAATAATATTTATCTAAACAGGTCATGGCATTGATTGCTTATCTGATGGAGTTTAAAGGGAACTATGGACCACATCTTATAATTGTTCCAAATGCTGTTTTGGTCAACTGGAAGGTATACTCTTAACTTTCAGAGTTATGAATCCTTCCATGCTGCCAGTTGTCACATCCATTATCATCTAGAACAGTCCTTGCTAACATTTCTACTTTTCAGAGCGAGCTGCATAATTGGCTCCCTTCTGCATCGTGCATTTATTATGTTGGTGGAAAAGATCAAAGGTCAAAGTTGTTTTCTCAGGTATAATTTGTTTTTCTCCTTTCTCCCCTTCCCTTTCTCCTCTCCCCCCACCTCTCTTGCAGAGTATATACTGCACATTCATATACATAGTGCTTATTTCAATGTATTTATTGAAAGAGTTACCCCCTTGAGTTTCAACAGCAACTTTAGATTTATCCGACTTTCAACAGCAGCTTTAGATTCCTTTGACTAATACCGATTTGCTTGCTTTATTTATTTATTGGAATTAGTCATCATTTTTTGCCTTGTTATAAATGTGTCTTGAAAAAGGATAGCTCCTTGATACTGTTTCATTCTAGATCTTTTGGATGTGTATGTGGATGACTGGAATTACATTTTGATTGTTCTTTATGTTCTAAAGTTATCCTTGCATCTTCACAAATGTGGAATTTGTTATGAACTTATGGATAAGTGAAACTTAGCTTCTGGGGAGTAAATACTCCAACCTGGCCATAGAATTTTCACCAGTTGTGTATTTAGAGTAGAACCTTTTTTGTTGGCTCTTCTCTTTTACAGGCTGGCCTTCAGATAGAAAGATCTTTTGATTCTCCAACTTGAAGCAATTTTGTCAATACAGTGAAAATAATGGGTGATAGACGTGCAAATGGAATTTTGGCCACTTTTAAGTGCTTGAGTTTGTGTAGGTATACTTGAGTACCCACTTCCTGTAGAGGCTGTTGGAAGAGTCCCAAATATTCCATCTAATTGGGTTGTCTTTTCAATTTGTAGATTTCTGCTCAAATGGTCTCCTCTTCACATTCTATCATATAATATCTTGCTACTTCATGTCTTTAATAGCATCTTCCTCTTAGTACCTTTTACCTTTTTTTTTGGAGCAGTTCTTAATTCTTCTTAATTCTTAGTACCTTTTACCTTTTTTTTTTGGAGCAGTTCTCAGTACCTTTTACTTGTCAATGACTCTTCATATTGGGGTTGTTTTTGGTCTTCTATGGATGTGCTGAAACCCTTTTTTGGAAACAGTAACAATAAATTTTATTATCAAAACATTTAAGTACATCAAATCCCATCCCATTAAAAGAAATCAACAAAAGCATCTCTCAACTCCTATTTTGGCCAAGAAGTACGCTACCCTATTGGCGGAGCCCCTGTTGTGTCTGAACTCTACATCTTTCCCTGTAATGAGACCTCTTATCTCCCCAACCACTAGGATCAATTTCCAAGGAGTTTTCTTCTTCCCATGAGCCAACTCAATACTGTTGGTTGGCCCCCTCAATCACTAAACTCCCAATTCCATGACCATTCCATAGATCTGAAGCTTTCCAAATGGCTAGCAAATTCTCCCTCATTAGACTCCCCATCCATGTTAAATTTGAATTTCCCTTTGTTAGGAGGGGACCTCTCCTCCACAACCTTGTTTTTGGCCTCATGGTCCTTGAGACAATCCTCTCAAGGCAAGTACATATCTTTCAAAGAAAGACCTTCAAACTCTTTACTTATGGATAATCTCCCAGACAATCTCAGTCTGGCTCACTCAGAGACCAACCGTACCCTTGCCTCCGTTCCTTGAAAAATCCTTAAGTTCCTCTCCTTCCAAATGGACCAAATGACCAATGTTGGAATGGAATCCCGTGCTACTCTTTTTTTTCCTCTGCAAAAGGGCTGGAACTCTACAATATTCTCCATAGAACTATTAAAAGTCTAACAACAACCCATTCGAGTACAAAAATCTCATCCAGACCTCTCTTTAGATGCTACATCCACGAAAAAGATGATCAACACTTTCTTTTGCAACTCCACATAAAGCATAAGATTTGTCCCCAATCCACTGGTGACGATATCTTAAATCCAACCCAAAACTAAGTCTATTTAGTCCATGTCAATCCCAATTCACTAATTATTGCAAACTCATAGAAATAGCTTTTGTCGAATGTGAATGTGTCACCTGACTGAGGATATATGAGCCCACACGTGAAAGTGTTAGGCACCTGCAGTATTCTTTCTTTTGAGTTAGCCCTCTGGGACTTTGATTATACCAAACTTCTTTTGGCTTTTGTTGATTTTTGGCCTTTGACCTCTCCTAGAATCCTTTGCTTGTATTTGGCTCTATGTTGTATCAGAAAGTAAATTGTAATACTACGATTTTTGTTGGAATTAGTACATCTTTCACCTTTGTTGATTCCATGTAGCAAATTCCATTGACCTAAAAGAAATGAAACAAACGTGAAGATACTAACTAACTGAATTTGTTAAGTTTCTTTTGCGGTTCTGGATTATCTTCTCTGGCTTGTAAACAAATTGCTGTGGGTGTGATATTCTTCAAATTGCTTGTTTGTAGATCATCTTCTTCAGTATTTGTCTCCACTTGAATACAGAGTGGAATTCTACCATGCATATTTGCTTGCAAAATATTCTAAAATATGTGAAATGTAGATTTTTGAGATCCTCTATTACTATATGAAACTAATCAGTTCTTGAAAGACTTCTCATTTGATCTTCTACGTGCATAAATTTATAATTCAATATTTTGCTAAACTGTATATTGTCGATATTCGTTCTATAGGAGGTCTGCGCGCTGAAATTTAATGTACTTGTTACAACTTATGAGTTTATAATGTACGACCGTTCAAAGCTCTCGAAAGTTGATTGGAGGTATATTATAATTGACGAAGCTCAACGAATGAAAGATAGGGAATCAGTTCTGGCACGTGACCTTGATAGGTATCGTTGTCAACGACGACTTCTTCTAACTGGCACACCTTTGCAGGTTTGGAACCTTTTCTTGGGTAATTTTGCATTAATTTGATTGAACAAGCCATCTCTGCATAAGTAGTAGTGTTTTGAATCAATGACAGCTTCCCTTCAGCTGGCATTCTTTTGAGTTTTGACCATGATCACTTAGGTGATTTCTGATTTCTTGTCTGTTTTATTATTAAGTGGGGGAGTAATGGGCCTGGGCCAGACTTGTTTATTTAGCAATAATACAAATCTGATTGTGAGATTTAAGAGGCTTATGTGGAGGAATCTAAACTGGTCAGATTTGGCTTAGGTCTATCTTTGAATCTGGATCTTGACCCAACTGAGATGCTGGAATGTTATTTCGATCTGGATGTTAACCGCCCCTTTTTAATCCATTGTTACTTTGAACTTCCATGTAAGCAAAGTGTCTACGTTGAAACCTTCATTTTTATGTGTAAAAATTCATGTCCCTGCTGTGTTGATGGTGTGCCCTTGCTGCATGCTTGCCATGTCCAGGCATCATAGAAGGAAATGAGAAAGGAATGATAATTTTCTATAGAAATGAAGGAGTGAAGCACTTGGTACATGGGTTAGAACCTTAACCTGTCTGAGCCCATTTAAATTTGTGTCAGGTCATGCCAAATCATTTAAAAGAAAGAAAAAAAGCCTCACGGTAAAGGGAGCCTTCCAGATATGACAATTACAATAGTGAATCCATAAAAGAAGAATCCCATCCTACCCCAAAGGGCCATTTCCGTAGTTTTACCCGGTATGTGTGGGTAGGGAGGCGTGCACACACCCCGAAGACTAGTCGGGTCAAGACCCTGGACACTTCAGTCATAAAAAAAATTCCATAAAATAAGTGCATAACTGATGTGAAAGGATTATACATGTAATATTGTTCAACTCTTTGTTCTTCATTTGTTTGAGTCTGGATTTTGCATCATATTAAGTTGGTTTTGTTAATGTTTTGTTTTTTAGTTATTCTGCTTGAGTTTGACATCATTTGTTTTTTTTTTTTTTTTCTTTTACAGAATGACCTGAAGGAGCTTTGGTCCCTTTTGAACTTACTTCTGCCAGAAGTATTTGATAATCGCAAAGCATTTCATGATTGGTTCTCACAGCCCTTCCAAAAGGATGGTTCTACACAAAGTGCAGAAGATGACTGGCTTGAAACTGAGAAAAAAGTGATAATTATCCACCGGCTTCATCAAATTCTGGAGCCTTTCATGCTCAGGAGGCGTGTGGAAGATGTTGAAGGGTCACTTCCGCCTAAGGTATATGCTTTCTGAAATTCTTATAGCCAAGTGCTCATGAATGCACCTGAAACTTACCAGTTTTGATATTTTGTAACTGAATGTTTTCTGTAGTTGTTCTGCAGTGCATTTACACCAGTTTAAAATCGGGAAGCAGATTAGGTGTAGACACCTTTTTTCTGACTTTTTAGACCCTAATTGTTGTTGGCATTATGTTCTGATAATATTTTGAGGTGTAAAGAAATAGTCAGCAAAACATTTCCTTGCTCAATATGTTTTTTTAGAACATATAGCAAAATTAATGACCATAAGCTCTACTGAAATACTCGATCCACTTGTATTCAGTACATCCAAATGCATCCCAGTTCTATAGTGTTGTGAATGGTTGATAACTTTATCTAGTTATTTTTGGTTTACAGGTCTCCATTGTTCTGAGGTGTAGAATGTCAGCTATTCAAGGTGCCATATATGATTGGATAAAGTCCACTGGTACTATCAGAGTTGATCCTGAGGATGAGTTACGAAGGGTTGAGAAGAACCCATTATACCAGGTCAAGATATTTAGGAATCTTAACAACAGATGTATGGAGCTTCGGAAAGCTTGCAATCATCCATTACTTAATTACCCTTATTTCAATGACTATTCAAGAGAGTTTGTTGTAAGATCTTGTGGAAAGCTTTGGATGCTAGATAGGATTCTCATAAAACTTCAGAGAACTGGTCACCGTGTACTTCTTTTCAGTACAATGACAAAACTTCTTGATATATTAGAGGAGTACTTGCAATGGCGACGGCTCGCATATAGACGGATTGATGGGACGACCAGTCTAGAAGATCGTGAGTCTGCTATTGTGGACTTCAATAGCCCATATTCTGATTGCTTTATATTCTTGCTCAGTATTCGTGCAGCTGGAAGAGGTCTAAATCTTCAGACTGCAGATACAGTAGTGATATATGATCCTGACCCCAATCCTCAGAATGAAGAGCAAGCAGTGGCTAGGGCTCATCGCATTGGTCAGACACGAGAGGTCAAAGTCATCTATATGGAAGCAGTTGTTGACAAGATTGCAAGCTATCAGAAAGAAGATGAATTGAGGAGTGGTGGTGTTGTCGATTCAGAGGATGATCTGGCTGGTAAAGATAGATATATGGGATCCATTGAGAGCCTTATACGCAACAATATTCAGCAGTATAAGATAGATATGGCTGATGAAGTTATAAATGCTGGACGCTTTGATCAGCGGACGACTCATGAAGAAAGACGAGTGACGTTAGAAACATTGTTGCATGATGAAGAGAGGTATCAAGAGAATGTGCATGATGTTCCCTCAATGAAGGAGGTGAATCGCATGATTGCACGAAGCCAAGAAGAGATCGAGCTCTTTGATCAAATGGACGACGACTTTGATTGGACTGGGGACATGCTCAAATACAATCAGGTACCAAAGTGGCTACGTGCAGGGACCCGAGAATTAAATGCTACCATTGCAAGCTTATCTAAGAAGCCACCTAAGGATGCATTACTCAATAATCTCGGCATTGAACCTAATGAAGCCCCTTTAGATTTATCACCTGCTAGAACCCAGAGGAAAAGGGGGCGGCCAAAGGGATCCTCCAGTGAGGGAAAGTTCTCTATATACCGAGAGTTGGATGATGAGAATGGGGATGATTCAGAGGCAAGTTCTGAAGGGGGAAATGCATATGGTTTGGGTGAAGAAGAGGGAGAAATTGGAGAATATGAAGATGAAGAATTTAGTGGTGCTGTTGGTGCAGTCCCCAGTAACAAGGACCAATCTGAAGAGGAAGGCCCAGTTTGTGATGACGGTGGTTACAGATATGTTCAGACATTGGAAGGTGGCAGAAGTGTCAGTATGTTTGAAGAGGCTGGTTCACCAGGATCCTCTTCTTCTGAGAGTCGTAGATTGGCTCAAATGCCAACTCCTGTTTCATCCCAGAAGTTTGGGTCTCTATCTGCATTAGATGCTAGACCAGGCTCCCTTTCTAAAAGGATGGTACGCAATCATTCATTGTTTTCACGAAGTATACGATGCTTACTTTCAGCCTGAGTTAAATCACCAAGCACTCTTCTCTGTAATTGTGACATGTATGAGATTGGGCACTCTTTGTGGGACATGCAAGTTAAACGTAATGTTTAATCAATGGTTGGGTTCAATTGGTAACAGATTCATGAGTGGGTGGTTGTTTTCTAAAGTATGCCCCATTCACAGTGTCCATCAGATGAAGTGTCTGAATCTTGTATGGTCTGAGTAATTTCTCTCATGAGTTTTCAACATAGCAAGAACACACTTTGACTTATTGATTCTTTGTTCTGTATTCATGAAAAAAAATTCTTTCTACTTATTTTTCATTTTTCTTTCTTCCTTTTTTTTTAATGTTCACAGACAGATGAACTTGAAGAAGGAGAAATTGCAGTATCAGGGGATTCTCACATGGAAGTCCAACAATCAGGAAGCTGGATTCATGAAAGAGATGATGGTGAAGATGAACAGGTCTTGCAACCAAAAATAAAGCGCAAGCGCAGTATCCGCATTCGCCCTAGACATACTCTAGAAAAGTTTGAAGAGAAATCTAGTGCTGAAAAGCATATCCCACACCGTGGGCATTCTTCTCATGTACCTTCGCATTCGGGCCGTCACTATGAAGAACAATTAAGGGCTGAAATGGAGGTTGGAGCAGCTTTTAGTGAGATTGCTGCTGACGGGCATCAAAGGCATAATTTACCAAGTAGAAGGGTTATAAGTTCTGCAAAGGCAAATATTAAGCACAAGTCCAGTAGGTCAAATTGCATGCCAGGGCCTGCAGATGACTCCTTGGAAAACTTTAGGGAAAGTAGGGATGGGAAAGCTATGAACTCAGGTGGGCCAGTTATGCTTGGTGCAAAGATGTCCGAAATTGTTCAAAGGAAGGTACGTGTCCTTATACAGTGATGTTCTTCTTTATGTCTTTTAAGTTCCAAGTTCAGCAGCTGGCCCTTTATATTGGTTTCCTAGTCAACATTTCCCTTATCTAGTTTGGTGGCCTAATAATCAACATGTGATATATGTTGCGTGACTGAAAGGAAAGGCCCCTTTTTATTTTTTTCAGTTGGATACAATGTTTCAAGTGTTGGACACCAAATGGGAGATAATTGGTTGATAGGGGTGTGCCATTTCATGAAATAGATCATGCCTTTACTGTGTCTGAGGCATGGTGCTGTGGGTTCCAACCAGCTGAGCTTCCAAAAGAAGAGATCATACCCAACCATTTCTCCTTCATATGGATTTTTTCTTTCTTTCTTCTTCTTCCTCCTCTCTCACACACACGCATAACATACTATGAATTGCTTGATGAAAATCTTATATAAAAGTATACATATTGTATGTTCAAATTACATTTAGAAAACATTACAATATTTTTGCCTAAGTTTATCAAATCATGGGATTCGATAGAAGTTTGGTATAATTGGGTCATAGAACCAAAATTGAATAAAGCTCAATTTTTTTGTTATTATTTAATTTCTTGCCTTTACTATGTTGGAGAAGGCCTGCCCTTGTAGAATAACTACTGAAAACTACTAATTTGTTCTTGTTTTGGTCTTTTGAGAGATGGGGGTTTTGGGTAATGCTAGGATTGTGGAACCTCTGTGGCACATTCTACACTAGTTTTGATATAGAATTTTCAAAATGATTATAAATCAAATGTGGCATGGTTTTCAGGCCCACCTACCTTACCAAACTTAAGAAATCCTTTGGATATGCCCAAGTACAAAAAGTGGCCTCGTTCTAAATTTCTATGATTAAGTGAACCATTTATTTTCTGGCCCTTATATGTCTAGAAATTTAGAATGGGTTATGAATTTCCTTACTTGGATTAAAAGGTTTTCTTTCATTTGGGATGGTAGGTATTCTCCACAACTATGCTACATGTTTATCTTGAAACAATGTTGAAAATGCGACATTGAAGTTATTCTAGCAAGTGCTGTAGGGGTCACACTCTTTAAAGCTAGTGAGAAGATCCCAAAAAATCTTGTCCTTCATATTTTTTTGAAAGGTAAAAATCTTGTTCGTTATTACTGTAGTTCTTTTTAATCTGGGCTTTTTTTTTATTTTAATTGAAGATATAAGATACATTTTGGTAGAGGTTTATGTCTCACAATCATGGTGTATGGGAGAAGCCCTATAACAAAGTTCACTCGCAAATGAGTTTGCATGAAGTTTGTTGCAAACTTAGGTTTGTGGGGCCCAATGGATCTGATGGGTCCATTCTCCCCTCACATTGTCCTACTCGTGAATTGCTCCTAAACTGAATTTGACACTAATATGTCTTAGGCCCATTGGTCTAACCTCAAGAAGTTTACACCGTCGGATAAAATTGAATTTTTGGGATCTTTAAAAACATGAATTTACTTAATCGATCAAAGTGATTTTTTGTAGGCACACCCCTACATGGAGGTACCTCAAATAAGGAACTTTAGGAGACTGTTGTTATAGGTTAGCATTCAGCAACATACCTCATAAAATACTATCACGGTGGGAGCTCCATGTAGACCCACCTGTAAGCGGGTTGGATGGGTTTGAAAGATTTTGTGTGTTTATAATGCCTAAAAAATGAACTTAAAATTAACTCTAGCCATGGTTTTGAAGGACCAAAAAATCAACGATAAATAAAGGAGCAATTTATCAAGTTTGATCACATGGCTAGAGTCATTTAATTCGGCCATTTTTTTCATAAGCATTAGATACGCACTTACATCTTTCAAACTCACCCAACCTCATTATCATAGGTGTCCTCTACATGTAGCTTCCATCGTGGGAGCACTTTATGGTGTATGCGTTGATCATTTTCCCGTTGTCAGATATATCTAAATGTAGAAGTTCATCGGGTTAGATCAATGAGTTTTAAAAATCAAATTGGTGTCAAATTGTGCACAAGTATAATTCACCGCCGGGTGGGGGGGCGGGAATTGATCCATTTGATTCACTATGGGCTCCACAATCCACTAGTTTGCAAGTGAACAATATCCATTCCCCCCTTGAACCCATCTACCCCCCGTGAATTGAACTCTCACCTAATTTTCATTCGTGAATTGCACATGTGCCTTTTAAAGCCCATTGATTTAATCCGATGAATTTCCATCATTAGATAAATGTGAAATTTTGAGGGCCTTAAGAAGTATGGCTTCTCTTATTCAATAAGGATGGAATTATATAGGCACCGTATACAAGCCAAGGCCTTTCAAACCCACCCATCCTGTGGGTTGAAGTGGGACCATCAGGTTGTTTGCATCAAGTTCGATGCAAACTCTCCAATGGTCCCACTTCAACCCATATGAATGAGTGGGTTTGAAAGGCCTTGGCTTGTATATGGTGCCTATTGAACTCCAAGGGGTTGGCCTAGTGGTTGAGACACAACTTCAGGATTGAGGTCTTGGGTTCAATCCCTGGTGACTCCAATGAAGGGCCACTCTTTGTGGGACATGTGCATAGTAAGGTCCCACCGCTTGAACTCGGCATGTGTGTGTGTAGGGAGGCGTGCACATGCCCTGAAGGACTAGTCGGGCGAGACACTTGGACACCTTCGTTCATATATATATATATTCCATCCTGATTGGATAAGAGAATTCATACTTCTTAAGGCCCTCAGAATTTTACATTTATCTAATGGTGGAAATTCATCTAGTTAGATCAATGAGCTTTAAAAGTCAAATTGTGTATCAGTGTTATTCACGGGGATAAGTAGGTGTGAAGGGGAAAAAAAAGAAGGGTGGTGGGGGTTTTGGGTAGATGCATAGGGTCCATTGTGCACACACATAGATTCCCATGGGTGACGTCGCTATTTTTAACGTCGATTTTGGACCCTTGAAAATCATGAATTTTAAAATCCAGTGAACCTGATTTATTATGAGAAGTATCATCCTAAAAATATGTTACTAATGGACACAACCCCACTCCTTGGACCCCATTTAAGTGGGCCTCACAGGCCCACCCATGCAATGTCTTGTTGGTGTTTGTGTGTATATATAACACCCCCCCATCCCTCCTTAAGCAGCATTCCTTGTGAGCCCCACATGTGGTGATGGTTATGAGTCCATTGAAAATGTTTAAGCGGCTAAGCTTTATATTCACAAAAAATCATCTTGATTGAATCAATCAAGACATGTCTTTCAAGCTTTTAAAATTTCTCACCTTTTTAACACCTAATTTTTTTATCTTTGAAAATAATTGCTCCATGTATTCAATTGATATGGCTTTACGTATTCGATCGAGGTGATTTTTACAGGCACTTATTTAAGTAAATGACCTTTCCAACCAATTCATCCATAGGAGCCTATGTGGGCTCCACATGGGGGCACTGCTAAGAAGGCATTGTAGGCGATTCGGTGCCTCGGCACTAGGGCCCCATGTGGACCCACTATATCTTAAATCCAATAGCCTATTTTTTTTTTTTTACTTTTAAAGCTTAGATCTAACCTTTTGTAATTTCCATATAATGCACCTCACTTGGATTAATCATAATAGGTCAAAATATTTATCTAATAGTTTATTTTTATTCTTAAAAAATCAAGGGCTTGCATGATTCAATGGGCTCCATTTTTTATTGTATGCCTCCATGGTAATGTATCCATGTATATAAGTTTTTTGATCATTGGGTGTGAGTGATCCGACATAGTGGACACCTGGGCTTTTCATTCTGGACATATGCTAGACCTGCCTATATATGTATCCCTCAAAAAAGTTTTGTTAGAGGTTTGAACTTGACAAGACTGAAAATGATGACAGGCCTATCTTGCGTATTTAAGAAGCAGTTTGATTGAAAGTAAAACTTTTAAGAGAGTAGATGTTTAATATTTTTGGTTATAACTTTGGTTATGATGGTGGTTGGTCGGCATATGGGTTGTCCCCTTCTTTTTTGACTTCATTAGGGGTGAATAGCATCATGATGGTAATGATATTAAATATGGTGTGGTGACACATTGCATGATGTTAATGCATCCTTCTACTGTGCAAATAACTGGATAATCTTAAATCTTTGCAGTGCAAGAATGTAACTAGCAAGTTTCATAGAAGAATAGATAAAGATGGTCATCAAATTGCACCACTCTTAACAGATTTTTGGAAGAGTATAAACTCCAGCCATGCGGCTGTTAAGAATGTTTTGGACTTGAGGAGGATCGATCAACGCGTTGAAAGCTTAGAGTACGATGGCGTGATGGACTATGTGGCAGACGTGCAGTTGATGTTGAAACATGCTGCTCAGTGTTATGGCTACTCAAATGAGGTATGTTGGACTTTTGTGCATTTACTAGTCATTCAGTTCTATCCTAAGTTACAAAATGTCAATGTTCTGGCATAATGAGTGTTTCTCATGGAAGTGGAAGCCTGTGCAAGTTGCAATGCAGGTTCTCTGACTTTTTTTCCCAAATCAAAATCAGTGCCTGTCACATATTTGAGCTGACATTATTTGTGGTTCTGCCAAATTTTGACTTGATTGCCGTCTGGGAGGATGCAGAAAATGTGGAAGCATTTGCACAACTTTTCTAACAACATTGCTATTTACTTTTCTATGGAATTACGACTCACTTTTGCAAGTCCTATATGTGCTGATTTCAATCAAACAGAAAATGTGGAAGCATTTGCACAACTTTCTAACAAAATTGCTATTTTTACTTTTCTATGGAATTACGACTCACTTTTGCAAGTCCTATATGTGCTGATTTCAATTAACCTTTTTCTAGAGATGTGAAGAAACTTTGTAAATCATAATGCAGGTGAGGTTGGAGGTGAGAAAATTACATGACGTCTTCTTTGACATCATGAAGATTGCATTTCCAGACATGGATTTCCGAGACGCAAGGAATGCACTCTCATTTCCTGGCCCAAGCGCTGCAGTTCCATCCCCAAAAATGGCTGCTGCCAACCACGCAAAGCGCCACAAGCTTATTGATCAGGTGGATCCAGAACCTGGCCCGATGAAGCAATTACCAAGTGGGTCTGTCAATGCAGATCTCAAGTCCCGAAGTCAGCCTTCCAAATTCCAGAAGGAATCCAGGTTGGCCGGGAGCGGCAACCGGGAGAACAGGTTGGATGATGCCCCATGGTTGACTCCCCCAGGGGATCTGGTAATCTGCAAGAAGAAACGGAAAGATAGGGACAAGTTGCCTGTCAAGCCCAATGCGGTACCATCCTCTCCTGTAAATGTGCCTCGAAGTGTTCGGGGCCCGGTCAAGGCCCAGCAGCTGAATCTCCAGTCGGGACATCCACATGGTTGGGCTTCCCAACAGCCGATTCGGGCAGCCAACAATGGTGACGGTGGGTCGGGGGTTGCCATGGAGGCCCAGTGGGCCAAGCCTGTAAAGAGAATGAGGACAGATACAGGTAAAAGGAGGCCTAGCCATTTATGAGATGTCGGCATATAGAGAATGAATTATATTTTTTTGGCCCCACTAATTTCAGTTGTAAGTTCAGTGGCCTTACGGCGTGTACAAGTAAAAATCTGTTATAGTGATTATGCAGATTCCATCTTCTCTGTCTGTCTATGTGTATCCATTTCTTCTTTTCCCTTCACTTTCCAGTCTCCCACCAAACAAAATGGCCCAAAGAAAGCTGTAAAAGTAAAACACAGAGAGAGAGAGAGCAAAGCCAGGGAAAAACTACATGTATGTAACATTGGTAGAATAACAGCAGTGTTTCAATAGTCTTGAGCTCAGCTCAGTTACAAATTGCAGCCTGGGTCTGCCAAAAAATAAAAAAAGAATACTGGCCTTCGTTTGAATCTTTTATGTGAAAAATGTTATGGGTATCTCATTGTATATTGGAGGTGTGATTGATTATGTATTTTGTCTGAAGTTTGTTAGATTTCATTTGAAATTTCGGTCACATGATGTCAAAATTTGGTCAAATTCCAAGAAATTGATTTTAAGTTTATAACTGAAATTTGTAAATGAGGTCTTTGAGGAGAAAATAAGAGTTATGGAAGGTGGTTCTGTAAATCACATGTAGAAAAGATATATGGCAGTTGATTTCAAATAAATCAGATTTTGACTTTGATGATGGTGATGACTTCTAAGAAAAATATAAAAAAAATATTCTTAAAAACTTCAAGAGAATGGATGAGGAAAGAAATAATGATAGACTGTGGAGTTGGTATCTCAGGTTTAAATATTGGACTCTAGAAGAATTTTAATCACTATCTAAAGTGGAAAATTTTGACAGATACAAAAAGGTTTTACATTGATTTTTATTTTTATTTTTATCGAGATTCAGACTTTGGCTGAAATTTGCAACAAAGATAGTTATTCGAGCCACTGTTTGTGAATGAAAAAATAGACTTTAAAAGATAAAATTTAAATAAATAGAAAAGTAATAATGATGGTGGTGATGATGATTAGGTGCGATTCATCAGTAGATTATCTAAAATTTATTTTGGCTTGATGCATTATTGTAAGGTTCTATCACGTGGCTTCTACAATTGAAAATGTTTTTAATTAAGTTGAAAAAATTGTCTAACTTTCTTGACTTGATACGATAAGATTTCGAGTCTTGTTCGAATTTTAGATTTTCAATTTATAGTAGAAAATTATATGTAATGAAAGTTTATGAAATAGATGACGTTGGACTTTTTATAAGGTTATGAGGAGATTGAATAAATTTCATATTTAAGGCCTATTCTCATCATAGAAAGCTGTTGGATTTTATTAGAGTTGACTTACCTAGCTGCTAATTGAGGGATTGATTGGTCTTCCAGGTCTACGTGAAAATTAGACACATAGAAGCTCGGAATATCAGTCGATACAAATTATATCAGCCGTTTTTGTAAAAAAAGAAAATAAAGAGAGAAAAATTTAGGCCAATAACGAGATATCAGTTGATACCATTTTTTCGACCCTTGGACACAGGATTTGCAGTGTCTTCCTCAATCGATGGAAAATCGTAGAATGTATTATTTATAAAGGAAAAATACAAACAAAGAATAAATAAATCAAACTACAAATAAAGAAAGCTGTATAATTACAATCCGGTGATTGTCAATCAATCCCTCAATTAGCAGCTAGGTAAGTCAACTCTAATAGTGAATTAATATATTATATTGGTTTAATCATTTATCAATATGTTTAGAGAAATAATTTAAATTTAGGATTTCAAACCGATACTTCTAGGAAAGGCTAATCATAATAAAACTATAATAGGCCCTGAGTTAGAAATATCGGCCAAAATTTGTTGGATATCAAAGAGTCTAACATGGGTATCGTTCGATATAATACAAGATATTAGAAACAATGATCTATTGGGCTAACTAAAATTTCAACTAAGATTTTGGAAATTCACTCAAATTTTTAAAATTTTGGCCAAACTTATTTAAAAATAAAAAATCAAAATAGGCCAAAATGTTTGAAATATCAGATTTTGCCAATGTTTCCAGCTCAAAACATGCTACTAGCACACTTAGACATGGGATTCTCTAAATTGAGTAGTGGTGAGTCTATTAAAAAGATACCTTTTTTTTTAAAAAAAAAGTTGACAGTTAAAAATTACTTTGATTAAATCAATCAAACTATTTTTTTTTTAACTTTTCAAAATTTAGTTAGTTAATTTTTTTTTGTTTTATTTCTCTTTAAATATTTCAGTTGTTTGATTGGTCAAATCAAAATAATTTTAAAAATATATAATTTAAAAAAATGTCATAAGTCAAATGTCTAAATAGTGGGATAATACAATCCATAGAAGTGTACATGCGATATATATTTTTTAATATCTTGTCCACAGTGGATCCACTCAAGAACGGCTAGGATCTTCCCATGTGAGTCCTGTGTAGGATTTTGAATTAAGGTCACAAAAAACACTGAGTTCTCTTGGCTTGGATCTGTTAGATTCTTAGATTAAGCAAAAACTTTTCTTTAATTAAACAATTTAAAGTGATAAGACCTAACTTAATAGAGGAGCCTCCTCTATTAAGATATTCTCAACTCCACATGACAAGTTCGAGTTTGCCTAATATAAAATAGGGTTAGTGTCTTTATGGGTGAAACCCAAAACACAATTTGAACCCTAGCCCAAGAAATTATTAAATAAGTTAACATAAAATATATTTTTTGAAGCATATCAAATATAAAATATTGCCAGCACATTCATGCATTATTTTCAAGCACTTCCCATCTTAGGTTCTTTAGACCTACTTTTAGAGGGATTAACCCTAGTATTCTTTGTTTATTAGGGTGCCACCTTAGATGTTCTTTAAAAAATTACAAGAGTTTAGGGTGTCATTATGACTGATGGAGACTGTGGTGTTTGTGGAAATTCATATCACAAATGTTGAAAATTTCTAATTTAATATAAAATATATCACAAATGTTTATTCTTTAAATTGATAGGCTGCAGTGTTAAACTTACTCTTTTATTGAATAACAACAAAGTAATAAAAATTTGCCAACTCAATTTGTTTTAATTTTTTTCAAAGTAACCAACACTTTTTTTTTTGAATTCACTTGTAGGTAATCACAGAAAATCCAACGTAAAATCTCTACGAGTGATACCCACTGTCCTTACGACATACCAGGAGGCTTAAATCTGGCACTACCTGCTTCGTGAAATGAGAGATTACTAATTAAACTACACTTATGTAACCAACATTAATGACAATTCAAATTCAAATTTATATACTCAATAAATATATTCATAACATATCTAAGTCAATGTTGATAATTCTCATTTCATCTTATTTAACATTGAAATAAAATTAATTAAATTCAAATTAAATTTAAATCCACCCAAATTACACTCTCATTCTCAATTTTAAATTTTACCAAAATATGAAATATCAAGCCCTTAGTGAATTGATTTTTTCTTTTATATTTCAACCATTTTGAACCCATTTTTTTTTATCATTTTAAAATAACCTACAAATGATAAATCAATATTTCAACTAAAATTTGTGTATCACTTTAAACTTTTTTCTAAAAAATCCAATTCTCTATAATATTTATATATTGCTCTCTTAAAATCTATAAAAAAATTAATCAATGTCTCAATTATCAACTACAATTTGAAACACAAATTTTTTTTTTTATTATATGTCATATCATGGGTCAGACTAAACCCATTTAATGCTGGATTTGGATTTATTTAGGGCCCAAAATTGTACAGTGTCACATCTAGAAAACCCTTGCCTTCATGATCCCTAACATGTTGAGGTCAAATCATTCAAACCAATCCCATGGAACATTTTGCACATTTCATGTCTCTTTTACAAATAGATTAAGGGCACGTGTGCTTTTCATAATGATCCCTACCTTGTCTCTTTGGGCCCCACCTTGAGATGGAAAGGAAGCCAGTTTTTTTACTTAAATCCTAGCTTTCAATTTTGATTTTAATAGTAAATAGTATTTTTATAAATTCATATCTCTTATCAAGGTAAGATAGAGATTGTCGATATTTTATTTATAAAAATTTAATTAAAATCAAATAATTTTATATGTTTTATATAAACTAATTTCTTTTAATTTTTTCGATCAATGATTTTTTATTTTATTTTGTAGCGTCAATAAAAACAGCTTCATTATTTATATAACAAGATTTAAAATTAAATTAGAAAAACTTATAACTTAATTTAAAATAATTGATATTATTGCTATTTTTATCCAAATAGCATCACTAGAAAACAATCTAGAAAGAGAAATTTGTGCTTGTTTGTTCTCCTTTCACTTTGGCATATGTGGGTATACAATTTTGTATTCTTTAAGCTTTATAAAATTGGAAAATATCATTGGGTTGGGCAAACTTTTGAGATGTGGGGTTTGCTCATGAGGATTTTAAACTTTTTTTCCTCTTTTCAAGCCATGGGCCTTTGTCTTGATGTAACAAGACACATTTTCTATTGATTTTCTACTATTGTCACATGTTTAATTGGAAAGTGGATTAACTTTAGAATTATAGGCTTTTTATGAGCCCAATTTAAATCCTAATTTGAAAATTAGATAAAATTTTGATAAGTTGAATTGTGCTGACATGACTCATTTTTAAAAGATTTTGAGTCAAACAATTTAATGAGTTTTTTAAAAACCTCATCTGAATTACTTGATTTGATTGAATTTTGAGACAAGTTTAAATTTCGAATTGTAAAACTATAGTTTCTACATATCTTAGATTTTGAGGCACATTTATAGCTTTAACATGGCATGTTTAGATATAAGTTTTAGATTTAATAAATGACATTGTAAAGATTGAGCTGAATCAAGGCTCAATTGAGTTGACTCTGTGATTTGATCTTTTGATTATTATTTGAGTTAAAATGATTTGCTTACGACGACTCTAAGTCTTATTCCTTTTTAGCCTTAATACCGAAATATTAAATTTTCAAAATTTAGTTTATATTGGATTCAAATCGTAACTATATCAATTGATATTTCGAAGATATTCATATTTAAGAATTTTTTTTATGACGAAGAAATTTAAGGTCCCTAACCCCTTGCAAGCAGCAAACATCGAATGACTGCAGAATTCGAACGGTGGGACTTCTAGATTGGGAGAAAAAAAATGTCCATCATATTAATAAGCTATATTAAGTAATACAGTCTAAGCCAATAAACCTCAAGTTTTGCATTGGGTACAGAGTAGTGTTTTAATCATACCAAGTCGTGCTGGTATAGAAAATGAATTGTGACAAAACAAGGGTGTTTTAGTCATTTTGGTTAATCCTTACGTTTGTCCACGTGGCATCAAGATCCAATTTTGCATTGGCACATGGGTGTTACGTTGCCCTTGCAATTTGTTTGTATCATTTGTTAAACCAATGGAATAGTGAAAAATTGTCTTTTTACATATTTATAATTCATATTTGTGAAGATAAATATGTGTAATTGTAAATGTTCACACAAGACAATATTCAAATATAAAGTGTTAATGTTAAAAGTAAAACACAATGAGAAATCAATTAAGTAGACACGTGGCATATTTTTATTAGAGCATTGTCGATAATCACAATAAGTTTATAGGAGTCAAGTTTAGGGTTAAATATTATTCTTATTGACATTCTTAGCGTGGAGTTTGCTCTCTCATGTCCTACGACAAATCTTGATACTACAACTTGACTTATCCGAATTGACCTTATATACAATTGTAGCGCAAACTTCGACGTATTAGTTTTTTTGGATCAATACTTTAGTGATACTCTCGTTATCCAATAAAAAAATTAAAAATTTATTCTTATTCAATCATTTTAGTTTTCTAATTTGAGGGATGAAAATTTTCATATGTTAATAATGAGTTCTTTATTTATACTTTGGTATTTTAATTTGATACAATTTTAATGGTTGATTGTCAAATTAATTGGTAAAAGTTTATGGACTTAGATTTCACAAAATATGGCCCCACGTGTCTGGACTGTTTCTAGCATTATCCTTTCAACCTATGGACCATAAAAGCTGAGATGGGATTGAACATCAGGTTTCATAAATAGGTATGGGTCATGGGTAAGGCTTTTATGTCAAATTGGCCATTAGCCCTTTATCGAAACCATTTTTGAAGGGGCACTTTACATGAAATATTTGTGTCATAAGAATAATATTTAATAATGAAATGTGGTCATCACTTTATTGATTCTATAAACTATAAAATAAACGTTTAAAATAATGTTTTTTCACAACTATCAATTTTATTTACTCAAATTAAATGAATAAAAGCTTTAAATGATTTTTTTTCATAATTATAAAGTAACTATCTCTAATTTGTTTTGATAAATTAATTTTATCTTATAAATGAGTATATTATTTAGAAGAAATAAAATCACAATAACCTTATGACTTGATTATGTCATATTAAAGTTTTCTATTTTAAAAGCAAAAGATTTGTTGGGGTCTACAAGATGGAAATGTTCAATCTTCCCTTCATAAAATAATCTGTTTGGTTTGAGGAAACAATAATGTGAAATGCTTACTTGTTGTGTATTTGGTCAAACCATTAAATAAGTTGGTGATGGAGTTGTGGAAAGAACTCTCTTTAAGCATATGATCTTCAAGAAACTAATTTAATCAAATCAATTAATTCATATTTGTTTTAACATCTTCAAAATTTCATATTTTTAATTATTTTTTAATCTTTAAACTAATATAGTTTAATTGATTCAATTAAAATGATTTTTTATAAATACTATATTTAAATAAAGACCTTTTCTAATAGATTGATTATCACAACATTCCATAGACTTCACATCAAGCTGTCGAGGTCCCACGAGATAGAAATGTTGGGTCATCACATCTGTCTGAATCTAAGAAACAAGAAAAGTGAAAGGATCATTCTTCACTTTATTTGAATATATAACACATAAAAAATTAATTTGATTAAATCAATAAAGTCATATGGGTTAAGTTTTCTAAAATTTAATTAATATAAATTATTTTTTAACTTCTAAATTTTGTGATATTTAAAAATATATCTTAATTAACTCAATTAAAATTTTTTTTAGTAAACTAATTAGTGGCCTCACCGTGCGCACCAACCCCGCGTCGGTGATCGTCCTATTCCAATAATTGGTGTCTCGCCGTAGTTTGGTTATACACAAGACTAGGGCCATTTATAAAAGAGATAGGGCTGATATTTCAAAAGTTTGGATGAGGTTTGACTTTACTGAAAATTGCAGGTAGCTTACCATAAATTTTATATATGAGGTCTACTTTTTATTAAAAAATATATAAAAGTTTAGTATCTCATCATAATTGATAATAGATTGTAAAATTAGTTAGTCATGAGCTTCAATTTCGAATAGATTGAGATACACTATAGGTCTTTTAATCTACAATACATCTAGATTAGATCCGTCAATTCAAGTTCGACTTGAGTCTTAATTGATTTTCGATACCAAATTTCAGTCCATTACTTATTTATTAAATGAGTTAGTCGATTCTAATCTATTTTAGAATTGCATCGGATTTCAAATTATTCAATTATTTGACGTAAATATATGGATATTTAGTTCATTGTGGACAAGTTCTTGCTAGGGCTGCAACTTGGGTCGGATCGGATTAACTTATAAAATCCTCAATTCGATCCGATCCGAATTCCATAAGGGTTTTTGTCTTCTCAATACGACCTAATTCGACCCATTGACTCGAAAATCTCAACCCGACTCGGTCCCTAGTTGCAGCTCTAGTTCTTGCCCATCTTGGAAGCACTTCATACACTTATGGAGTGTAGGCTTAATAATTTTGAGTGACTGAATGATTGTTTTTCATTTGCAATGGAAAAGTTACTATAGGTTCTTAGTGTACTATTTCAGATTCTGTCTTGAAAAATGAAAACAGTGTTATGTTTGCTGGTAGATCTCAAAGCAAAGAAACTGAATATGGGGATGCAGCCAAAACATGGGTCAAGTCTAAAGAGAATAAACTTGAGGAATATGGGGATGTAATCAAAACATGAGCCAAGTCTGAAGAGGACAAACTTAAGGAATATGGGGATGCAGTCAAAACATGAACCAAGTTTGAAAAGGACAAGCATGAGGAAGTGAATGAGAAGGCATATTCGTTCGAATGATCCTAACCGATCATTCGAACGAATGAACATATATAAGTTCGCTCATTCGAATGAACTGTCAGTTCATTTTTAGTTCGTTTGGATGAATATACTCATCCGAACGAACTAAAATTATACTAATGTGTTCGTTCGAATGAGTACATTCATCCGAACGAACTGAAAATGAACTGACAGTTCGTTCAGATGAATATACACTGAGGGGTAGAATGGTAATTTCACCTGATTTTTTGAAATCGGGTATGTAGAGGGGGCGCCTCAATTAAGCTAGAGTCCTAGATGGTAAATCTACAAAATTGCGCAGGTTGGTTGTCCAGATGCATAAGTTTCATGTTAAGCTCATTTGACAATTAATCTCAACTGTCAAAATTGAGCTCTTACTATTTACCCTAGAGGGGTTGGAGTGATGGCTAAGAACTCTCTTCAAAAGGAGAAGTCTTGAGTTCGATTCTCACTCTACCCTAAAAGGCCACTCCCAGTAGCGTTATCCGGGTGTGTGTGGATAGGGAGGCTTACGCATGCCTTAAGAATTAATTGGGTGTTTTAAGAGGCTTGGAAACCTTGGTCATAAAAAAAATATGAGTAGAGAGAGTTGCATATGCCCTGAAGATTACTCGGATGCTTTAAAAGGCCGAAACCTTGGTCATAAAAAAATCTCAACTTTTAAAATGTTTTTCTCTTTCAGATGTAGATCTAACTTGGGTCATTTTGATGAATCTTCGATGTTGATCAAACATTATAGGTAAGATAGAAAAAATTATTCAATAGTTTTATTTTAAACAAAAACTATAGAATAAAATGATTTGGTGTAATAGTTCTTAAGATAAATTATCTAATTGTCTTTCTCTTTTTCATGGGATAGACCTTTTCTTCTAACATCTCATATCAGAGTATCCAAACTTCTATTAGACCCTCTCCTTTCTAAAGTCTACACATACAAATACAAGAGAGTCCACATCAGTACAGCTATGTATATGTTTGTGTGATATAATGAGTATTTGGACTATTGAGAATGGTGAGGAATTGAAGGACAGAGGAGCCATATCTGGCCATTCAATCTTCATGTACAGTACTAAATGTTTCAGAAGATGGTAGAACATGTCTAGCGTTTTAATTCAGATAGCAACATGACCTTATCTGCTTACAAAATTCAATATGCAACAACTAGTTTTCACACTATGACTACAAAGGAAAGAGCTACTTCAATCATTTCCTTGAGGATGAGCTCTCACTCTTCATGGATAAATTTAGAATTTGAAATTTCTACAATTAGGAGAAAATGACTATTATTAGAGGAGAGAGATTCGTTGTCATTAGAGTGAAAAAGATTCGGTGGACATTAGAGAGGACGTAAAACTGAATATTTAAGGTGAATAGATAGATGTCCACTTAACTAAGGTTTTTTTTTTATGATCAAGATGTCCAGATCTCTTAGAGTAATCGTACTAATATTGGGGGGGATGTGCAAGCTTCTCTACCTTCATACACCGTTTAAATTTACAGGGAGTGACACTTTGGGGTGGAATATATTGAATTCAAGACTCCCACTTCTTGAAGCTTCTATTGCAATATAAAATTGGTCCGAAAGCCCAATGGACCAAAGAGTTCAGCCTGCAAGTAATAGGGCTTGGTGCCTACTATTTGAGCCTGACCCATTTACTTATAGAGTGGGAGTTGGCCCAAAAGCCCAAAATGCATCCTGAAATAATAGGGCGAAGTAGGCTAACCTAAGCCTGGCTCTTTCACATTACAGTAAACTGGGCCACACGTGAACGAAATCCAAACTCGGATCAGGTGTAGCATATGCTACAGTGTCTCTAGTGTAGCAATTTTGAGAACATACCATGCAGTGACTTTAGATCTATCAAAATTGGCAAAAGCTATGATCAAATGACTTCTCTAGTAACTCTAGTAATTAATTTTTATAAAATTTTATATTTTATATTAAAAAAATTCAATTAGTTCATAAGCGAATAGTGTAAAATGCAGATTTATTAGAATTTCAAAATAATTAATAATTAAGCAACATAAAAATATGACTTTGACTAATTATTAGACTTATTTGATTTTTTGAATTCATATTCCCAAACCAAAAATATATTCAAAGGATTAGAACAGGTCATTTTGGCTCCTTTCGCCTAAATCAAGTTCGTTCGAGATGAATCAAGCCGGAATGATTTGGATTAAGCAAGAACTAAATCTTCTATCAGAGCTAAACCTATTTCATTTTATTTTCTTGTTAGTTTTAATTTTTTTGGATTGAAATAGAATGGAATTGATATCTAAGTTTGTAGGTCAACTGAAAATGTACTTTACTTTAGTGGTAAAAAAAAGGGAGAATTTAAAATGCAGATTATTAGAATTTAAAAATAATTAATAATTAAGCAACATAAATATATGACTTTGACTATTAATTATTAGACTTATTTGATTTTTTGAGTATCATATTCACAAACTAAAAATATATTCAAAGGATTAGAACAGGCCATTTTGGCTCCTTTCGCATAAATCAAGTTTGTTCGAACTGAATCAGGCCAGAATAAATTGGATTAAGTAAGAACTAACTCTTCTATCAAAGCTAAACCTATTTCATTTTATTTTCTTCTTAGTTTTAAATTTTTTAGATTGAAAAAGAATGGAATTGACATCTAAGTTTTAGGTCAACTGAAAATGTACTTTATTTTAGTGGTAAAAAAAAAAAAAGAGAATGGAAAGAAAAGAGAAATGAAAATATACTTCATCCTGGTGACAAAGGAGGAGAAAAAGAGAAAAAAACTGAAAATATATACTTCATCCTTGTGGTAAAGAAGGAGAAGAGAGAGAGGATGGTTGTTTTTGTTTTCTCACAGTAATAGAACCGTAGAAGGATTCTCTAACCTCTGCAGTCTGCAGTACCCAGTTAGGCATTACTTCTTGGAAGAACTTCGAGTTTCAGAAAGGCAAAAAAAGGTAATCCTTTCTGACTCTTTTTTGACTCTTTTCTCCAATCCACCTTCCCTTTCTCCAACTTTGGAAACATGGGTTGCCATCAAATCCTACTGTGAAACTCAGACCGGAACAGTTTCTTGAAGAAAATCCAAAAGATCTTCCACTTCTCTACACTTATCACTATCATTTTAGAAGGTGGGTCTTGATTAACGTCACTCCATTTATGATACTCAGCTTTCCAGATCCGGAGCTCATGAAAAATCAGATCTCTTTTGTGTTTTCTGACCGTATCCTACAATATTCAGACTCTCTATCTCTCTCTCACAAGATATCCTATCTTCTTCTGCACTCTTTATTTAAGCACTTGAGAAGGTTGGTTTTGTGAATTAAACTCTCTTCCTGGATCTGGAGTGCAAGAAAAATCCAGTCTCTTTTTCTTTAAGTTTTGGAGATTTTCATCCTATTTCAGAACTTGGGTCTCTCTCTTTCTCTGAAGTGCAACAAAATTCCAATCTTTTTGAGTTTTTTTTTTATGACAAACAAACCCACACCCCCCTCTTCCCGCAGCGCCTCCATTTCTTTTTGAGTTCTTAGAGATTTTTTTTCTATTTCAGAAACTGGGACTCTCCCTTTCTCACTTCATCTAAGCATTTCAGAAGACTCCTTCTGGATCCAGAGTGCAATAAAAATCCAATCTGTCCCAGTTTGTAGAGCTTTTCCTTCCATTTCTGAAACAGGGTTTCTTTGAAAATTTCGAATTATATATATATATGACTTCAGATGAGTTTTTGTAATCCATAAGAAAATTAAAAATCCAGTTTCTTTTTTACCTTTTGAGCTCTTCTCTTCCTTAGAAACTGTGTTTCTCTATTGAATGCTGAAACTTGGTTCTTACATACACATATCTTAATTTCTTGTCTCTATTTTAATAAGTGAAGTTTGTTTACCACGATGCTTCAATAGATTGGGAGAACTTTCCATCTTTGAAAACTATTTTCAAGAAGATAAGAATTTTTGTTTCAATCTTCATGATTAGAAAGCTCAGATTTGAGACTAGTTTCTCAGATCTTTAAGGAATGAGAACTCAAGATTTGCCTCAGTGGGCGAAGCCTTAGTTCCATTTTAGAAGGTGGGATTTTTTCCCCTGTATTTATTTGTGGAGGCTTCCTAGATCCGAGTAATTTTTATAGATCCGACTGTCATAAGATCTTTTTCGTCCATTTTCTTCCTTGTTAGAATACGAGTTTTTTTTTTTTTTGACATGCCTTAATATAATAGTAATGGTAGTAACAAATTATAATTATTGGTTATTTTCCCTTTCTTTCAATGTTTGAGATCCTTTCTTCCATTTTTTAGTAGTGGGCTTGATTCAAACGAGGGATCTTTTTGCAAGATTTTTCTTAGTTCTAAGATTTTTGCCGTCTATTTACTTTGTTGATTTGATTGACTAACTTCATTTCATTCATTGCAGAGGGGCTTCTCCAATCTAGAATGCATGGAAATTTACATCTTTTGAGAGTGGGATATTGCATGAAAATGGATATATGGAGCTTCGACAGGAAAGCTCCAAGTTCGGGGCACTGTCTGCCGCAACTTCGCGGAACTTGTCCTCTTCTTCATCGACTTTTGTCTCTGCAAACCAGTCACCTTTCTTTTCTCCAAGATCACCAAAATCTCAACCATCTGAATCGACCAGGCCCGACCATCTCAACTCCTCCAATGCCAGTGTTTTAAGCAGTGAACAAAAACCAGAAACATTGTCAAGCATCAACTTTTCTGCTTTTGAAAATCTGCCACCCCCAACTGTATGTACTTCAATTAGCCTCCAAAAGCCCCCAGACGGAATTAAAATCCTCGATCAGCTTTCATCCCCAAATGATATTTGCAATAGCAATTTGTCTAACTACAGTCAGGGAACAAGCAATGGTTATTCGGTGAATAAAGAAAAGCAGAAAAGGAGGGGGAGAGGCCCTGGGAAGTTCTCTTTCACTCCAAATTTGGATTCTGTTTCGACCTCTAACAGGCTGAGTAGTTGTGATGTCTACATAGGCTTACACGGCCGCAAGCCTTCTTTACTGCGGTTTTCTAATTGGCTTCGTGCTGAGCTAGAACTTCAAGGGGTGAGCTGCTTTGTGGCGGATAGAGCTCGGTGTAGGAATGCTCGAATCCAAGATGCAGTCGAGAGAGCAATGGATGCTTCTCATTTTGGAGTAGTTATTCTCACAAAGAAGTCGTTTGGGAATCCTTACAGCATTGAGGAGCTGAGATACTTCTTGGGTAAGAAGAATTTGGTTCCGATTTACTTCGATTTGGGTCCTGGAGATTGCTTGGCAAGAGATATAGTTGAGAAGAGGGGGGAGTTGTGGGAGAAACATGGGGGCGAGCTTTGGATGTTGTACGGTGGGCTGGAGAAGGAATGGAAAGAAGCAGTGAACGGCCTTTTACGGGTAGAGGAATGGAAATTAGAGGCCCATGAAGGTAATTGGAGAGATTGCATATTGCGGGCCGTGGTTCTTCTGGCGACGAAGTTGGGGAGGAGAAGCGTTGTCGATAGAGTGAATAGCTGGGTGGAGAGGGTTGAGAAAGAGGAATTCCCTTATCCAAGAAATGAAAATTTCACTGGAAGGAAGAAAGAGATTTCAGAGCTTGAACTTATTCTGTTTGGTGATGTCAGTGGCGACGGAGAAAAGGAGTATTTTGAAATCAAGACGAAGCATAGACGGAAGAATTTGGTGATTGGTAGGAGTGAAGTAGAAAGACTGAAGGACCAGGGGACCTCTGAGAGCAGCCACAAGGGGAAAGAGCCAGTGATATGGAAGGAGTCCGAGAAGGAGATTGAAATGCAGAGGGTGGGGAGTTCGCCTCAGAGGCAACACCGGCCTCTTAGGACAAAGCACGGAGGAAGGTATGGGAGGAGGAAAAGATCGACGAAGATAGTGTATGGAAAGGGCATTGCATGTGTGTCTGGTGACCCAGGCATTGGCAAGACAGAACTGTTACTGGAGTTCGGATACCGTTTCTCCCAAAGGTACAAGATGGTTTTGTGGGTGGGAGGTGAAACAAGGTATATCCGGCAGAATTATCTAAACCTTTGGTCATTTTTGGAAGCAGATGTCAGTGTTGAAAACCAATGTCTGGACAAGGGCAGAACTAAGAGCTTTGAAGAGCAAGAAGATGCAGCTATTTCAAGAGTGAGGAAAGAGCTGATGCGAGATATCCCGTTCTTGGTTGTGATCGATAACTTGGAGAGTGAGAAGGATTGGTGGGATCAGAGATTTGTAATGGACCTCCTCCCCCGATTCGGTGGAGAGACTCACTTCATAATCGCCACACGTCTTCCTCGGGTGATGAATCTTGAGCCGATGAAACTATCATACCTATCAGGTCTAGAGGCAATGACTTTGATGAAGGGAAGGTTCAAAGAGCTTCCAGTTGCAGAACTCGATGCCCTTAGAGTCATTGAAGAGAAACTCAATCGACTTACAGTCGGACTTGGGATTGTTGGGGCCATCCTCACTGAGCTCCCAATAAACCCGACTAGACTACTTGATACCATCAATAGAATGCCTTTGAGAGACATGGTATGGAGTGGCAGGGGAGTCCCAACATTGAAAAAACATACTTTCCTTCTCCAACTTCTGGAAGTTTGCTTTTCAATATTTGATCACGCAGATGGGCCACGAAGTTTAGCAACTCGGATGGTACAAGTAAGTGGTTGGTTTGCACCTGCTTCGATCCCAATTTCGCTTTTAGCTTTGGCTGCTCACAAGCTTCCCAACAAGAGTAATGGTGCCGGGTTTTGGAAAATTTGCTTGCGGGCAATCACCTGTACCTTTATGAAATCCCAAATCAAGAGATCGGAAGTGGAAGCTTCATCCATGTTGGTAAGGTTTGGGATTGCAAGAAGTAGTACTAAACTGGGGTGCATCCGTGTCCATGATATTATCATGTTATATGCTCGAAAAAGAGTTGTTGCTGGAGCTGCACAAGCCATGGTTCAGTCCGTTAGCATTCAAGGGTCTGTTTTGCATCATTCGGAGCATTTGTGGGCAGCTTGTTTTTTGCTATTCGGATTTGGGTCTGACCAAGTGATTGTTGAATTGAATGTACCCGGATTGATACTATTCGTAAAGCGAATAGTTTTACCTCTTGCAATTCACACATTTATCACTTTCTCTCGGTGTAATGCTGCTCTAGAACTCCTGCGCCGATGCACTAATGCACTAGAAGCTGCAGAGGAATCATTAGTCTCTCGAGCTGAGAAGTGGTTAGACAAGTCCCTATGTTGGAGAAGGCCAGTGAAATCCAATGCGCAGCTGAATCCATACCTTTGGCAGGAACTAGCACTTCTTCGGGCGACTGTACTTGAAACACAGGCAAAATTGATGCTTAGAGGGGGACAATATGACTTGGGTGATGATCTGATCAGGAAAGCAGTCTTCATCCGAACATCAATCTGCGGCGAGCATCATCCGGACACTGTCTCTGCTCGAGAAACATTGAGCAAACTTACAAGGCTTCTTACTAGCATCCAAGTAAGTTGATTTTACAATCTGGGGCGTTAGTTCCACAGCATATTCTTTTGCAGTATTACTGTACGATACTGATCTGCTATGGCCCTCCTTCGATGATATTAGCTGTTGATCAGGTGGGACCTATTACAGAATGGGCCATGTTAGAATCATAGGAAGGTACCAAAACAAGAGCATCAAATAACAGAAATTGCCTTAAATAACTGCTTGAAGGTGCATTTGTTGAAAAAGAAAGATCCAACAAAGTTCTTCTGATTTAGATGTTTCTTCAAAAATTTGGCCCTTTGTAGAATTGCCACCTTCTATTCTTTCTAGTCAATTATCCCCTTTTTCATCTTTTATTTTGTATTTGCTTGTTGATTTTCTTGACACATGATGCTTGGCATCATGTATAGATGGAAATATATCATTTGATTCAATCTTCCACGTTTCTTGCTGATTTATGGCCGTGGCAGTTGTGATCTTTTATTTGCAGAAAGAGGTGTTACATAAGAACCTAAAAGGGTTGGAGTAATGGCCTAGAACCCACCTCATAAGTGGAAGTTCTGAGTTTGATTCTCATTTCACTCTTAAGAGGATCACTCTTCGTAAAGTTACTCGATGTGTATGATTAAGGAGGTTTGTACATGTCCTAAGAATTAATCGAGTGCGTAAAAGGCTTGGACACCTTGATCATAAAAAAAAAAGTGTTATGGAAGATACTTAGATTTTTGCAGTAGTCCATATATTTTAATTATCGGCTACCTACCTGTTTTTACGGAGACTTTCTAATAAATGGGTCTTGTGCTCCACGTAGGTGGTGTAAATGGTGTAATGTTGAGAGGGCTACGTAACAATGTATGTGAAGTTTCACTCTCATCTAATAATTTTTATCATTTTATTTTTAATTTTTAAATTAATAACTTCATCAAAACTTGGAGTCGTTTGTTGATGGGCAAAAAAATTATTATGTACGTAATCACATGAGGCCTAAGATTCATTTAAAGAGTAATTTAAAAATTAAGTTTGACTAGACAAGTCTCTTTAGTGCAACTCAATAGAATTCTTCAAATGTTCGGAATTCCTTTTTGAAAAGTAGTTAGTTAGTTAGTCATGTTGAGTGTTATGCTGACTTTTTGAAAATTAGTGAGATTTTTCTGGCAAGATTTTTTATCGAATAAATTACTAGTCATGTCTATGTGTTGGATAAGTGGCTAAATGGATTTAGAGTATGTTAATTTCACTATCGATTGGTTGTTCTAGTTATATAATTTTTGTATTTTTTGAGTTTCGAAGAATATGAGTAATTCATTTTTGGTGAGCGATCTCCTACTGGTATTTTGTGTATATAGACACGGGTTTTACTGTGATGTCATTTTACCCTTCATCTGCCGTACCGAAAATGTAAAATAATAGGAATGTCAGAAATCGGCTCGCTAAAAGTAAAATCAGCTCACCAGATCACTCGTGAATAATAAAATCGGCTCTCTGAATCACCAGTGAACAATAAATCGGTTCTCCAAAAATTAGTAAGGGATTCAATTGGTGAGTCGATTTCTGACATTTCTAGTGGTATATATTTTTGGTACAGCATGTGAAGGGTAAAATAGATATCACAGTAAAACTTGTGTTTATATAGACAAAATGCCCGTGGGAGGATCATTGGCCTTCAATTTTTTTAAGTTAAAAATTAGGGAATGAGATGAAACGAATTAGATGTGACCCTTTGTGCACTTTCTAATCATATGGTTTTCTTTATATTATATCTAACCATGTGAGCCCAAAACACTTTTAAATGACAGTTTCAGCATCAAATTTCATTGGAAATTTTGTTTTGAAAAGTAGTTAAGTCTTTAAGAGACATTGGTTTGGTTTCATCATTTGAATTTTAAAATGGGGTCGACAATGCGCTTTCTAGAAGTCCTACCAAAAATGAAAGATATCAAGTGAAGTTGCACACGTGGGAAGCTACGATAAGATACATTTCAGCGTAAGTGTTTGAGAGAATTTCTCTTGAATTTGAAGAGTTAAAAAAATATGATTTGGTCAGTTCAATCACGGTGTTGTTTGAGAGATTATACACTCAAATACTATATAACAAATACCAGCAGTATTTTCATTTTTGTTACAAAAATATAGGGAAGATACTGTTTTGCACTAATATTTGGATTTTACCTTTTTCCATTATTATCGCCAAAATCCGATATATCCTCGATAATATCAACATATTAACGGTATTTTTATATATTTTAAGTTATAATCATCGATAATTTAGTTGACTTTTAAGATGCGGAAAGTTTTGAGTTCAAATCACTTTCAACACAAAATGGCCATTCCCTGTAGTGTTATCCCGTGTGCAGATAGGGAGGTTTGCAAAAGCCCTAAGGATCAGTAAGATGCTTTAAAAAGCCTGGATACCTTGGTCTTAAAAAAAAATTAATTTACCTTTGTTTTAATTACTTCGACCATGATATTTGACTTATATGGTAGTGGATAGCATTTTATGATTCAAGAAACGTTAGTGATGAATTATATTTTGTTTTATTAGATATTTACCAAATTAATTTTTTTCTTATAGTATATCTGTACTCAGGGCCAGTCAGAAACAAGTTGAGGCCTAAAGCAAAAAATCTAAACGGGGCTTTCTTTGTATTTAAGATATTATTATAAATAATATTTAATTAAAATTTTAATTATATATAATAAAAAAGAATTTGAAAAAAAAATCGGGCCTTTTTTTTATACTCTTGAGGCCGAAATTTGGGCCTCCCTAATAGGGTTTGGTGGTAAGTTTATCAATAATTTCGGGCCTCCCAATATTTGGAGCCTTAAGTGGCCGCTTTTGTTGCCTTTGGATAGAGCCGGCCATGTCTGTACTGCAATCATAAATTTATTCAGGGTTATTTCATTTAATTTTTTTTTGTGTATTATTATTATAATTTTTTATTCTTGAATATTATATTTTCCATATGATTTTTATGATAAAACCTTCAAAATTTGAAAAAATCTTGATATTACCAGTAACCGATAATATCTCTCGAGAACGATATTCTTAGAAATTGTTCAAACATAAACTTTTTACAACTCATCACCATCTCAATTAGTAGACTCCATACAGAACAGAATGATTGGTTCAAATTTGCACCCCAACCCTCCGGGCTGACCCTGGCTTAAGGCAATATCGGCGGCCACCTATGGCTCCCACCAGTGTACTGGGCCTAGGGCACCTGAAATTTCAGGGCCAGTTCTGCCAACCCGCAAGTGAACATTTTATCATTGATGATATTTAATTTAGACCATCAGATTGATTTCCGGAAGATGGAGAACCATTATGAAAATAATTTTGGAACTCAAAAACCGCCTAAACCCTATCTTAACCTGGTTCTCAAAACCGCCATTGTGCTTCTTAAAACCATCAGTAGTTTAAAGTGGTTTGGACTTTGGATACATTCGTTCAAAACTTTAGACTTTTATGTATATACGTTGAACTGAAGTGCTCTATAAATATCATACACCTTGTAGAGAACATTAATATCTTCGATGGTTGTAATAACATGCTAAATAGATGATTGTTTCAATTGCAAAGAAAAAAAATATTTCAATTATTAGAAAAAAATATTATTATAATGATAATGATGATAACGGTTGATTTGACAGACTTTCACTCAATCAAAATTGTGTAAGAGATTTTGATAAGCTTCTAAGCACTATTTGAACTAAGGGTGATAATTTCTAACTGGACTCTAGGATCTGAATTGATCTGATTTGACAAAAAAAAGTTAAGGTTTGGATCATGTATGTTTAAAAAAAAAATGGCAAACCCAACTTTGCATTTAAGCATTATAAAAAAAATTATTTTTTAATTTTAGCCAATGTACTGATCGTAACTTAAAAAATCTTGGCTATTACCAAAACTTTCTTGCATGAAAGAAAAGTCGTCTTATCTTTCACTTTTATTAAAATAATATTTTCATTTCGACTTCATTTTTAGGTCGAGTTGGATCAGATCAAATCAAGTTGAATGAAAAAAAAAATTCAGATTGAGTCAGATCAAGTATAAAATTTGTTACTATTTATAGCCCACTTGATCTGGACTGAACCCAACCCAATCATACCAAACGAAATGGGAAAAAAAAAATACATGAATGAAATTTCACATGTATTTCATTATTTTTTATTGGGGCATCATCATCTCCTAAATTCCAAACACCTCGAAATAGAGAAATTAAAAAATATATATATAAAACTTAGAGAAAATACTAATATATAGACAATACATATCAGTCAATGGTTACACCTACTAAACCACATACCCAAGACAAAGATTTAATCCTATCTTAGAACTAATTTAATTGGTAAAGGGGAATTGAGTTCAACTCAAGAGGGGTTGACATGACGGTCAAGAAGCTTCCCTCATGAAGGAAGGTCTTGAGTTTGATTCACGCTCAACACTTCTCTGGGCACTCCTTATTGAAATTCCGTTGCTAAAAGTATGCAAGACCGAGAGAAGGGGGGGAGAGGGTGAATAGGTCTGACCCGATTTTATTTTTCCTTTTTAATAATTTATCAATTTAACAATATGTGCAGCAGAATAAACGTGTGTGCAAGTGATAAACAAATAAATTAAACCATTAAAGCAAACCATACATGCACAACGATATATAGTGGTTCAGTTCACCTGAATCTACATCCACTGTTGGACTCACCCTCTCTAGAGCTATCCCAAATCCACTATGTATGGGAGTCACACCCAAACATTACAACCTAGTTTTGAAAGGTTCTACCGCCCTGGTCTAATCATTGACACCTATTTTTTAATGTGGTTCAATCACACTTATCTAATCTACTGTACAATGATAAACAAAAAACACTTGCCTTAAGCCTTAACAATTCTCTAAAATGTGTGTTCTTCTTGTAGATGTTTCTGCGCCTTCTTCATTTAGATCAGGTCCATCTTTGTTGAATATTGGCATAGCGGCATATGGATTCTAAGACAAGGGTTTTACTGTTTTTGGGTCCTAGAAGAATGTCCTCATCTTCACAATTAAACAAGCATTGAATGCTTAAACTCTTCCTTTAAAGGATGATGAAGGTGAGGAGATTAGGGAAGAAAAAGTCTCTGGAGAATGCCTATGTTTTTCCAATTTATCAGTTGTATCTTAAACCAAGGCTTAAGTATGTATTTATAGAGTTTTTGCCTAATAATTCAGTCTCAAGGCTTCGAAGATTTCTTCGAGACCTCGAGCCTGTATATAGAAATACAGCACACTTCAATTTTAAATTTCAAACTTTAATCTTACTGATATTTAGGTAGAGACCATTTCACTCATCCGCCACATGTCCATGATTGTCAATTAGATTATTCAATTAACTAATCATGTGATGGCAAAAAAATTTGCACAATCTTTTTTTAAATCAAGAGGCGCCTCTTGAAATTTTCCAGATTTATAAGATTGTCAATCACTTGAGTAAATTTATGGAATTTCCAGATTTGTAAGTGATTGCAAATCCCAGTGAGACTTTTATCCCTTATTAGATTGAGGAGCCTTCTCAAGGTTTCCAATTATAACCATGATTGTCAATTACGATGAAGGCATAAGATGTTTTGAAATCATGAGAAACCTTTCCACCTTTTTCAGATTTTCCTTATCATACTTTGTAAGATAATTGGTCAAATGACAGATGATCCTGAGATCACACGCTGAAGTCCATCTGTCACAATTTTCACTCAGTTATGGACAGTCTTTGAGGCCTCGAGGCTGAGACTAAATATTTTTCAGATTTTCAATTTATTAACCATTGATTTATAGGATGTTTAGGCTTGACCTAAGGTCCACTATAATCCACTTACCTGTGTGTCAATCACATGCTTGGTGTAGACTCTTCTATGCATAGTAGATCTTCTGACATCTTCACATTCTTCCAAAGCAAGGTCCAACACACACAGTCACGCTCAGTCACGGAATTGACAATACATAGACTCGGTCAAATCGAGGCCCTAACACATGTAGTTGCTTAACCCACTGTTTGTGGGACTGAGAGGCTTACACATGTCCCAAAGACTAATCAGGTTAAATGTCTCTTGTCTAAATACAGGTGAGACCCCTAGACACTTTGGTCATAAAAAAGGGGAATTGAGTTCAACCCCTATCAATCAAAAGCTCTTTTAATGGAAAGATATGTTATATCTATGTACAAGCATGTTGTTTTCTGGCTTCTATTTCCAGTTGCAGTCTAGTCATAGAATCTCTAAATATATGGATGAGAGTAAACCTAGTTGACAAATAGAAAGGGAAAGTAATGCAGAGAAGAGCTTTGATTTTCATAAATAAGCCTTCTGCAGAGCTGAGTTCAATTGACTTAGAGCAAGGTTATCATGTACACGTACAATCGCTTGGTAACGAGCATAATGCTAAGGGTCAGCTTTGCCGGCCATCTCATCGTCGCTAAAAGCATAGTCATCTTCACTCAGCTCTTCATCACTGGATTTCTCCTCACCCATGGCTCCAGTGTCATCAGGCTTCGCATATTTTTCACAGTATTCTGATTGCACCAACCAAAAAAGTAAGCTAGTTGGGGTTCAATGGAAATGAAAGTATCTCAAACTTGAAGAAAGTGGTTAGGAACAAATGCACAGTGATACAAGGAGGCGGTATTTTTTTTGTTTGTCCAATAACTATGTAAATTACAACAAAAACATATAGCACAATTGGTAAATACTTCCTACTTCAACCCCTACAGTTAGGGCTTAAAACATATAACCATTTTGCCAAAAAAATACACCGTTGGCCCCTGTTGAGTCATTATCTTCGTTTTCTTTATTAAATCCATTTTATCTTATCGAATGTTGACTGTAGGCACATAATTGATATGACAAATTGTTTTTCATGAGCTTATTATACGGACCCACAATCTTCATGGTTGCAACAATGATGTGCTATGCCTAACATGAATGATATCACCAACTAGAGATGGCAATGGGCCAAGTTCGGGCCAGGTCTATGCTGCGCCAACCCTGAGCCCTCCATGGGCTTAAGACATGTCCTCATGCCCAATAAGCCTGACAAGAAGCCCAAGCCCAAAGGAAAGCCCGAGTAAGATATTAAATCTATTTAGCATTGAGTAACATGTATATTGCAGTAACTAGTCCATTTTTCCTATTTTTTTAATTTTTATTGATCTTATTAAAAAAATCAACCATAGAGATTAAAAGTATGCATGATGAACTACAAGTAGACCAAATTTCAACCCAAAAATCAATTTAGAGCCACTTGATCTTAGAAATCAAAGTCACCAAACATCCTTACAAAACAGATTTTTTATATGTATCGACAATATAAAAAATATACATGAATTTTTCAGGCTAGATATTGGGCTTCCGGCCTGAGCATTGATATGGCCAAGCCAACCTGATTTTTAAACGGGCTTACTTTTAGGCCTGAGCCCGAGTAGCAAACAAGATATAAATTCATGCTCAAGTCCTATTTTCTCGGGCCTTCTGCTGTCTAGATAATGCCTATGTAAATCTATACACCTGATGCTCTTGCACTCTGCATATAATTTTTGAAATACATTTCATCTTCTACACCAAAGTTTAGTAATGCTAATTTAACATGAATCCTATGAATCTTCCATCTCCCAGCACAACTTGAGAATGAGCAAAATCTTGTTTCAACCCTTGCATCTGGTGCAAAAACTGCCTCTGATGGGATTAGTGGCCACGAAGATGACGATGAATGCCTTATCGATCCTTTGGCATTATCTATATCTTATGTAGTTTACTTGTGCTCACTTGGCACCTCTCTCTTAGGCCACAACATGCTCATTTAAAGATCCATGAAGGCAGGCTTCCCAGTCCTTCTAGATGGATGGAAATAGACAATTAAGGCGGCAAGGGTCCTCTTTGAGGAACCCTCACTTTTTTATTCTGACTAAAGAACAATTCAATTAACCTAGAAAAGGCCTATGATAGAGTACTAAGGAAATTAGTTTGGAGAACCCTAAGAAATAAATACGTTGAGATTATTCAAGATTGTATGAGGGTGCAACCACTAATGTTAGAACTATTTGTGGTAAGACAGCGGAGTTCTCTGTTGGAGAAGGACTTCATCAAGGATTCACTTTATGTCCATACCTGCTTGCACTAATCATGGACGACTTAATATCAAGAATCTAAGATGAAGTGCCATGGTGTATGCTTTTTGAGACGATATAGTATTAATTAGTGAAACAAAAAAACAACTCAACGTCAGGGTTGATTTGTGGAGAAGAATGTAGGAGTCAAATAGTTAGAAATAAAACTAAAACAAAATACATGGAATGTAACTTTAATGGAATAGACGATGGTGAAGGTAACATTACAAAAATAGGAAATGACTTAGTTGCTCCTTGTAATAAGTTTAGATATTTGGGCTCTACTGTAGAATCTTAAGGAGGTGTCAACCTAGATATAACGAATAAAATATAAGCAGGATGGGCAAAACTGTAGACAATCTAATGGGGTCTTATATAATAAAAGAGATTCCATTCGCCTGAAAGGACAATTTTATAAAACAATTCTTAAACCTGTAATGTTGTACGGAGCGGGGTGTTGGACGATGAAAAATAAAGACAAATAAATAAAGTTAGGACAACAAAAATATGCATGCTACTTTGGATGAATGGTTTAACTTTAAGTGATAGAATTAGAAACAAACACATTAGGGATAATTCAAAGACAACTCCATATATGATAAATTGAGTAAAAATCATTCAAGATGGTTTGATCATATATTAGCAGAAGACCAAATACAACCAGTGTGTAGAGTCAAGAAGCAGCGGATCGAAGGCACTAAGAGGAGAGGACGACCTTTGATAAAAATGGGGGAGTGATAGAGGGCATAGTTTATGATAGGGTCAATTGGAGAAAAGAACTCATGAAACCGACCCCAGATAGATGGGATATTGGTTGTCGATGACGATGATACAAAACAGCTCTCCTAGGTCGTAAATATTATCTCTCTATCTCCTATCTCCTCCTTCTAGTGTTTGTTATCCATTGGTTTTAATGAAGTATGACGTTCACCCCCACCCGGAAAAACAAAAAAAGATACTTTGTACTTTCTAAATCAAGCTCAAAGTGTAAATAGGGTTGGGTAGGTGGGGGTTGTGTGACCATGTTCTCAAAGATCCTCCAATTAAATTCTCCCCAAATTAGTCATATCATTGCTAAAGGTACTAATTTCCACAAACTTTGGTCTTTCCTCAATAAGGGTCTTAAACCCCAAACCCAAAATAAGAGCCTAAAAAGATTCTCATAGGAAATAAGGAGAAGAAAAAGTAAATACCATTCACAAGGGGACAAAGGATAAGATATGGTCAGCCAACTTCATGCCTCCAACACAAAAAACAAATATTAGTAATTGCAAAATTCCTAAATTGTAGGCTATGAAGAGTCTGGATTTTATTCAGAAAGTTTGACAAACAAAAGACTTTAACTTTCAAGGGTGCTAAAGGGTTCCAAATAGCTGTAGAGTGAAAGGAGTGGCCAAGGAGGGCCGAATTAGGGAAAAGATGGACTTCATTAGAAAAAATCCTGCAGGATCCTAGCTCAAAACTTTTAATCAACTTCCCTAAAAGATGGAGTGTGATCCTTAACCAATGAAAGAAGGGACTCAAACTGCTCAATTTCGTAGTCCATCAAGTTTCCCCTAAACGATAATATCCAAACAGCCCTACCTCCAAATATCCCTACTCCTTAATAAACTTTCCTTTTGTGTCAAGATGGAAATAATCAAGACCTTTGATGGTTAATCACCTCTGTCCACAAAGCTTCTCTCTCCTCACTACAGCACCACCAACCTTAGTTAACAAAGATCAATTCCTTTACTATGATTCCAATGCCCAATCCCCCTTTCTCTGGGTAGTTTGTTTAATACACTCCAAATCAACCAAATGAAATTCTTTTCACCTCTAGCTCCATCCTGACAAAAGCTCCACTGGATTTTTTCAAGTGTCTTAGCCACCTTGATCGAGATTTTAAAGAGAGAGATAACAAACTAGCAAGTTGGTGACAGTTGACTTAATGAGAGTGATCAAGCCACCAAAAAAATAGATAAAACTTTTTTCGAAGTAGCCAATTTTTGTATGAATTTTTCAATGACCAGCTCCCACATGGATGGAGATCTAGGATCACCTACCAGAGGAAGGCTAAGATGAGGGAAAAGAAATTGTACTTTTGTAAAACCAATGGAAGAAGGAAACCTTTGGATCCTCTCTTTTGATGTGAGAGCCCCAGCAATGTTACTCTTTCACCACATTGATAAGCACAGAAAAATGACAATTCTACCTCTAAATATTTGATTAGTTAGTTCTTAAATTTTGTTTATTTTATATTATTATTGTAATATATTATATATTCTAAAATTATATTTGTTAATGTATTATATTAATTAATTTTATCTAATTAATGTATTTTTGTGTGTTTATAGGTTAGTGAGTCTTAGTCAGCTCATCAACTCATTTGGAGATCTACTTGATCAATCTTGCAAGCAGCTGAAACAAAGACAGAAGAAGGAAATATGAAGCAGAGAAAAAAGCAAAGGCAACCAACGTTGGTGCAGTAGTTCTGAGTTAGAACAGCCATCATCTAAGTTTCAGGCATCAATTAGTGTTAGCACCAAGTTGTAACTTCAGCAAGAGAAATACAACAGTTACGCATTAAGAAAAGAAGAAATCTACTGCCAGTTGAGTACAGAGCAGGAGCGGTGTTGGAGCATCAATTGGATTGGATTGAAAAGGAGCATACAAGTGATAGGAAGGATGATGAAAAATCAGCAAGAAGAATGTAAGAATCCAAGCTGCTGCTGGCTGAATGTATCATAAAAAGAGGTGATGGACAGCCAATCAAACAACCAACATGGAATACATGTTGCTGTTGCAACCAATTCTATTTGTAACAGATTTCATAGCAAATAGAGATGGGATTTTGCTGAAACAAATAAAGAGAAACACTTGGCATCGGTTCAAGAAGTAAAAAGTGTTAACCAACAGAAAGAAGTTGCAGCCACCATTGTAAAGCAGCCAGCAAGTTGCAGAGTACAGCAGAAACCCATTGTAAGAAACTAGCCAGAAACGTGTATGGCTGAGATAATCGAAGAAGGATGTTGGCTGATTGAGAAAATGAAATATAGGAGGTTGGGACGGTAGCTGCTAATAGGAAGGAAAGGCCAACTGAAATGAAAATAGAAAAGAAGAAGAAAAGAAGTTGCCGTGTTTTGAAAATAGACAGAGAACTCCATGTGGCAATGTGAAAGAAAAAGAAGAAAAGGCAAGTTGCCGTGTATGCAGATTGGCTGAAGTAAAGTGGGGGCCACGACTTGCTTAATTTTACATCTCCAAACCTCTTTAAATTGAGAGCCCCTTTCACAGCAGAATCGGGTGATTGAGAAGAAGGCTTGGTTGACAGAGGGATTACGGCATTGGCTCGGGATCTTCGACGATGGCTCGGGTTTTATTTTTCTCTCTCTTTCGTTTTAATTTTATGATAATGTCTAGCTAATTTCTTATACTAAGGTTAAGGATGAAACTTCATTAATGAAATAATGTTCTTTTATTTAATTATTTAATTATAATTATGTGTGTTCAATTATTTATGATTTGTTCTTCATTAGATTAATTAGATGTTAATTATTTTCACCACTAATATCATGTATTTGTGGTAGTTAATATTAATATTTGATTCATCAAGGGCTTGGCATTTTAATTTAAAAGAAAGATTTCTTTGATTTAATGTTTTTCAATTTAATTAGATACATGGGATGCTTATATTATTTACTTTCATCTATTGTCTTTTAAATTTAAATTGGATACATTAAATGCTTAGGAATTATATCTTTAAAAGCGAAAGGATAATCTAAATTTTGAACACCATATTAATAAACTTAAATGTGTAAATTTCTTAAAATTGAGAATTAATAAATAAATAATTAGAATATTATAGATTTAATGGTGGTGGAATCTGATACCTTAGTAATTTCTCTCACTTGATTCAATCCCCTATTTTAGTTGTTTTATTTTAATTTTGCATGTTTAATTCAACCATCCTCCATAAGAAGTGTTAACTAGGTTAAGGTTAAATTGTTAGGCTTTTTAATATGTTTTGCCGTTCATTCTAAATCAAGTCCTTGTGGGTTCGACCTCGCACTTGCATATCTCTATACTCTAATTCGATTCGTACGCTTGCGAATAATTATAAATTTAAAATTTACACAATACACATCTATCTTGAGTCCCGAGATCCAATGGAAGCATTACCATATTCTAAAACAATAACTACTTGCTCAAGCTCATTATCATAGAAGATGATGGTATCATCTACAAAGTGGAGGTGAGAGATTGCTAGGTTGAATTTCCAATTAGAAAGTCCCTTATCATCTTCTCACACTTGACTCTCTGGAATAAGCTATCAAGGGCTCCTCTAATACACTAATTCTTTAGGTCTCCTCTAACACACTCATTTTTTATTTCTATCATTCAAAGTTCAACTCCAGGCATTCACTTGACATATGCATTGCTGTCACATTTACTTTCTCTACATCTTTATTCATCATTGCCCAACATTCTACTACATATAACATCATAGTTCTAACTGTTGTCATGTAGAAATGCCCTTTTAGTCAATGTTGCATTTGTACATCACACAGCACTTACAAGCATGCCTACTCTTTGGCCACTAGCTATATCCAAATTAAACTCTCCAATTTTTTTAATAATTATCTATAATTGAATCTATCACAATGGCAGCAACGATTTACAATTTTAACCAATTCATTATTCATCCTTCCAAGTCTTATATTCACTAAAGCCAAAAACTTCAATATTTTTGTGCTAATTCTCAAACCATTTACCTAAAAGCTCATCTCCGACTCCAACCAGCAACTTTTAGAGCTTGTTTGATAGCTGGAACAGAAGGAATGGAATGGGGAGGAAAGTTGGCATGGCACTCATTCTACAAAAGTTGTATTTGGTAACTCTTAGAATGGCTCATGTACAGAGGCTCACCTAAGCCATTAGTCAAAAAATAACTTTTTTTACAAAGAGTTTTACATTCTAGCAGTGATAAATCTTGGGGATAAATGGCTAGAATAGCTTCAGTAAAATGGATGAAGATGGCTTGGATCGTAATGGCCAATTTCATCCATGAGAATGGCTACCAAACGGGGGCCTTAGGGTGTAAATGGATATCCAAAAGTTTGAAAAATACAAAGAATCCGACACAAAATAAATAGGTTTAGATGTAAATTCATATCCATTTAAATTTTTTTATCCAAATAAAACATCCAATGGATTTTGGGGTGTAGAATTGGACATGGACAAACTCAAATCTCATGTATCATAAATTGTAAATCTGAATGGCATCAGTGTAAGTACTATACCTAAAGAGCGTATAGATGCAGTAAGAGTGGTATAGAAAACACTAAAAGGAAATAAAAAGCGACACCAAATCAGATCATGCATGAGTCAGATACTGACGCAGAAAACGTACAGCACATGAAGACTCTGAAACAACTTGGTTCTTTCAGCTGATGTAATAACATATGCCAAATAAAATCAGGATACATAACTTTAAGCAGGGATTAATACCTTTCACTCTCTGCTCATATGCAGTTCGATCACGCATCATTAGAGCTGCAGCCTCTCCATTCAATGGATCTGATGGATTTGGATACAAAAGAAGTTGTGGGAGGAAGACTTCAAAAACGTTCACAAGATCTGAAAAACAAGGGCATCAACATCCAGAAATAATGCTGTCAAAAGGAAGAATTAGCTACAAATTAACAAGGAATCTTGCACTTCCACATAGATCATAAATCTTAGAATCCATATGGAAGGAAAATACATGTAAGGAGGTCACATACCAAACATGGGGCTCCAAGTCTGATTGATGACATCCAAACAAACTGAACCTGACCTGAAAGTTTGATCCACGAAGAATATGTTAGATACATCTAAATTCATTTCCTGGCAAAGGTTGTGTTTGGAACCAAGGACAAAAAGACTAAATTTCCTCCTTTAAAAATACTGCAATGTTGATCATCCTTCCTTTGCATTTGGAGGAACTTGGATTTATTTATTTATTTGTTTCTTTTTTTGAAAGATTAAAGAGGAGGAACAGAGATACGAAAATATGAAAATGTTGTGAAATGAAATAATAAAATACTAACACTCACAAACTAAGTTACGAAGAAATCCAAATCTTAACATCTAGAAACTCACATTTCATCAACATTTGGGTGATAGATCTTATTAACAAATCCTATTGAAGGAGATTTGTAAGGATAAGCATCTGGCAACTCCACTCTTATCCTCCACACACCACCATGATAAGGACCTGTCAAAACCCGACAACGAATCCTTCTTTGTTTGAAACAAAAAAAATATCCACACTAGTCCTACAAGTAAGCTTTCCATACTGAAACAACTGAGCAAGTAAAGAATTCCTTGATTTCTGATTGACGAATAACACGGCAAACTATTTTTGGATAAAGCTAATGGAGACAAGCAACAAACTAAGCTGGAATCACCAGATTATAAAAGGGCTATAGATTTAAAGCACATGGTTTTAACTTGTGATAAATGAAAGGGATGTGATTGGTTTAAAAAATTGGACCATGAAACACAAAAAAGGTAACTCAAGTGTCATTTATATTCTAATACGAGTCCACCTTTGAGTAACTTGGCAGTTATCTTCATGATCATCACCATCATCATTGACAACAACAACAAAGGTATTTATCCATTCAAACCAAAGATGATGTTTTGTCACCCCAAAATATATCATGGACTTTATTACCAACATGTATTTCATAATTGGTAGGTGATCTTGGAGATTTTGAATTTAGCAGATTAGGAGGAAATCTAATTACACTAAACATTGGTGTTTGGCTGTCATTGGAGGGAGAGATTGATCGTCGGCAAAGTGGAAGAAGTTCATGGAGTATTCAGACAGAATTCCTATAGTCAAACTAGTTCATAATAACAAAAGATAAAAATAAAGAAATTATGGAAATTTGGACACTGATTATATTTTTTTTTTTTTCAGAATCAGCACCAAATCTAGAACTTCATTGGCATCTAATGAAGGTAAACATGAAAAAGTGAATTATTGAAATTAAATTATTAGTACCCATTACTTAAATATTAAAAAAACAAAACTTACTGAGGAAAAAGCCCTATCGAAAGGGGATCAAAAAGGAAATCTGTATTGAGTATTTATCATCTTTGGATGAATCAAACAATGAAGTTACAAAAATAAACCTATCAATTAACTGAAAGTCAACTTGAAAAGTCAAATAGTAAGATTAAAATATTAACACCTATTACTAAATATTAAGAGAAAAAAAAAACCCAACAGCAGGGGAAAAAAAAAGAGAAACGGTACTGATCATTTACTATCCATAAATGGATCAATTAATGAAGTTACAAAAATAAACCCATTAAATGAATGAAGATCAACATGAAATTAAAATTTTAACACCCAGTAGTAAATATTTAAAAACCTAGAGTTTCTGATAAAAAACAACAACAGGGGAAAATAGGAAAGAGGTATTGATTATTTACTATCCATGGATGAATCAAGTAATGAAGTTACAAGAATGAACCCATTAATTAAAATTGAAATAGAATTTCATTTCATCAAAAGAAAAATTAAACAACAAGGGCAGAAAGGGGAGTGGGAATTGATCATTTACTATCTTTGGGTCCATGAAAATCGACATAGAACTCTTGCATCCCGTCATTGATCATCTCCACCTTGTAATCGCTCATCATTCTATTTTAAAAATCATTAAAAATCAGAAAAAGGAGGCAATCCAAAAAAAGAAAAAGAAATTAAAGAAGGTGATATGAGAAGAAAAATACAGCTTCATCAAATCCATCTCTCGGCGTTTGCTTGGAGAAGACATGATTTTTGCTCTTTTTTTTTTCTTTTTTTCTAGAAAACAAGAGATGGGTTTTCTTTAGACTTCTTTGGACTCCCAAGAGAGAGTGTGCGTAATTTAGACAAAGGAAGAATGAGAAAGGAAAGGAGGAGAAAAGGGACAGTACTCTTTTGGGACCGAATTATTGAATAGAATAGGGAAACGCAACTAAATATGGGTGAAAAGCCACGAAAATGGTAGTCCTCAAGACCTCTCATAGATATTAAAGTAGAAAATAAATGTACAATTTAGAAAAAAAAAATCACATATTTTAGAATAATAATGAATGATATATGACCTACCATTTACATTTTGTTTTTCACATTACTCAGCAAGGCAGGTCAAGCAGACTCGGTATTTAAAAGTCAAAAGTCCTCTAAAAGATTATGTTAAAAGATGAATCTTCTCTTATAATTGAAGAGATTGATTGAATGAATTTTTTTTAAATAATATTTTTTATTGATAAAAAAGTTCTGAATTAAGAGAATTAGAAAACAATCTCATAAAGAGATAATTAAAAGAATACATCATGAAAAAATAAATGGGTATCAGTTAAAAATAAGAATTCATGAAGATACTAGCCTATAGATAGATTATTATGTAAACTATCACACTAACAAAAAATGAATCTTATTGAATCACCTTTGCTTTTGATATTTTAAGATAAATAATAAACTATTGGATAATTTTTTTTTATTTGTCATCGTCAATCTAATAGTAATAGTAAGTATACATAAATGGACATGAATCAATATTAAATCTAAATCTAAAGAAGAAAATAGCATTTTTGTTGTTAAATTCATTGCCAAATTAATTTATAGTATAGTTTATGGTGAGCGATCAGTCCATGGACACTTTGTGTATACAGACAAAGGTTTTACCGTGATGCCCATTTTATTCTTCACCTGTTGTACCAAAAATGTAAAACAATAGGAATGTCAAAAATCAGTTCACCAAGAGTAAAATTGGCTCATTGCATCATTCATGAACAATAAAATGGGCTCTCTGAATCACTTGTGAACAGTAAATCGGCTAGCCTAAAACTAATAAGAGATTCGATTGGTGAACCGATTTGACATTCTAAACTTTTTCGGTATGAAAGGTAAAAGGCAAAATGAGCATCACATTAAAACCTGTGTCTATATACACAAAGTACCTATTAAAGTATCGTTGTCCATAATTTATTCTAAGTTTCTCGGTTGGTATTTACGTGAGAAGAAATTGTCTTCTAATTTTTTTTCTTCTGCATTGTATATCCGTCCATTTTACTTTACATGTTGCATTTTGTCATGACAATGTAGAAAACAAATTCCATGTGACAATGTACCATATTTTTATTGCGTTTATATATTGCTAATATGCAAATAATTCTTTACACAAAGAAATCTTTGCATGCAATATATGGATGGAATTCCAACTCATCAAATGGACATCAATAAAAATTGAATCTAAATCTCAAAAAAAAATAACATTTTTGTTTTTAAATTCATTGTCAAATAAATTTACAATATATTTTAGTTTAAGTTTTTCAATTCATAAGCATGTAAGACTTTCTCTTTGATTATAAATTGTCTTGTATTTTGTCGTTTTTTTACTTGTGTATTATATTTACGCGTTACATTTTGTTGTGATAATATATAAAACAAAATTCAAATGATACTGTAGCATACTTTGATTGGTTTTTATATATTCCTTATATACAAATAATTCTTTCCACAGGGAAATATTTGCATGCAAAGCATGGAAGGGATTTCAACTCATAAAATAAATTATATTCCCTCTATCCTAATTTGGTTGTCTTATATATATTTTAAAACTGTCCAAAAATAGTTGTCCGGTATGTCATTTTGATTATCTCTTTCTCTATCATATGTAATCTGATATGTCATTTGAGAGCCTTCCTTAAACAATTCAAAATTTTAAAATAGAACGACTAAAATAAGAAACCAGTATATGAGAGAGGTGAAGTGAGTTTTTCTATAATTGCAACTTTAGGTATTGTGAAAGTATGCAAGTGCAATAAATTGAATTTTGTGAGATTTATTGAAAACCATTGTAATACCCTGCCCCGAATTAAGCATGTCTTAGCTAAATTTCGTTTTTTAACCGGTTGTTCTCGAGGTTTTCAGTCAGGGCTTTGAGGAAAGCCCAAGTTTGGCCCAATCCGAGCTCGTGAGCTCAGAGATCCAGCCCGTCCAGCTGGAGGGGTATTTTGGTAATTTACCACCTGTTGTGATTATTTCTCTAAATGGTGTGAATTGGTGATTATTTTTTTATTGATAATACTCTCCTTATGGAATGATTTGCATTTATTATTTCAAAATGATTTAGTTTCAGAAAATAATAATTATTTATCGACCGTCGGAACCCCGAAAGAGAGTTTTAATTATTTTAAATAATTTCGGGTAAGAGATAAATTTTGAAAATGGTATTGGGTGTTAGACCATTTTTATATTGAACTAGATATTTCATTTCATCTCAAAATAAGGTCTACAAATTAGTTATTTTTACATTTGTTTAATTAAGTAATTATGGATAAAATATGATTTTTGTTTAAATCAAGGGTTTTTAGTGAGAGATAATTCACGAAATTTTTATGGTAACCTAAGTTTTAAAAACCCAACCCATCTGTAAGGATGGATCTGATTTTGGAGTTTTAAATTTATTACTCTTAGTTCAAAAATCAGTTTTTATTAATCTGAGTACCTTTCTGCAATTATAAAAATCTTCAGAGGGCTGATCTGCAAACTGCAGGATTTTCCTGCCTACGCCATGCAGGCGTGCACGACCGTTCGGCCGGATTTCCGTCCATCATTGAGATCTTCCGTCTCATCCCATCGAGCAGCAAGTTTTCCGGCCCTCCTTACCGTTGAATCATGAGTACTGGCCGTCCCGTCCCATCGCTGCTGCTAATTGTGCAGCTGATTTCCGGCGTCTCTCTTGAGCTGAATTTCCTATAAATTCAAGCCTCTTGGATCGGTTTCAACTCCCAGCAAATCCTTTGCATTTCTCTTCTCCCTCTCTGTTATCTGATTTTCCAACCAAGACCGAGAAACCTGCAGACAGAAACTCTCTGTTTAAGCTGCTGTTTTTAAGTAACAGTGAGCTTAGAGGAAGATTTTCCAAAAATCCAAATTTCAACCCAGGAATCGAAACCAAGGTATCCATTGTTTTCCTTTTTAAATTCTAACCGATTTAGAATCAAACAAAACCGATTTTGACCCTGTTTTGATGGAGAAAAACCTGTTTTAAGTTTTAAGAAAAACCATGGGTTTCTTGTACCCGTGAGCTTTCACTGTTAAAATCAGATGACCCTTTGAGCTTTTGAGCTCCAAACCAATCCCTATGGAAAGAGGACTCCCGGAGGAGTCCATCAGACCAGACGGATGTGAAAAACGAATCCAGGAAGCCCTCCCTTTCTGGAATCGCATTTCACCTATTTTCCGCCGTGACTGTCTGCTGTTGCAGACAGTCGGAGAAGACGACTCTCGGAAGGTCCGAGAGCCGATCTTCGGACAGTCCGAACGTTCGGACGGTCCGAGCAGTGACCCTCGGACGTTCCGAGCTTCAACCCGAAGCCCAGTTCGCCCGAGGTGAGCCAGACCCACTTCGGAAGAACCGAGCCAGCTCGGAAGGACCGAGCATCCTCGGAAGGTCCGAACCTGTATTCGGATGTTCCGAGATCTGCAGACCCACGAGACTTCTGTTTCTCTGTTTTCTGGACTTCGGACGGTCCGAGACTCAGTCTTCGGACGATCCGAAGTCAGGCCTCAAGTTCCGAGGCCTGAGACTCAGTTTTGTGTGGTTCGGATGATCCGAAGCCACTGACCCAAGTTCCGAAGTAATGTTCCGAGGAACACTGTTTTGAAAAATAATAAAATATTGTTTGATGACAGTTTTAATCTTGATTATTATTTATCTAATGTGTTTGATTATTTGTGATGATTTATACCCCCCTTGTTAATTAAAAATGTACTAACCCTTTTTTTTTCTCTTATTATTTATAGTGTAAATATTATTGTATCCGCTTTCAGTCCGACATTAGTCGGGAACTGAGTGATTCACTTTCAGGACGACACTATAGTCGGGCACTGAGTGACCTCGAGGCCTACTCAAAATGTCAGCTCTGGTCCTATCCAGAAGACAACCGAGAAGTGACCCGAGGATCTAGACCTTACTCAATAAGTCAATCTGGTCAATGCCCAGAAGACAATATGAGTTTGGACTGAGCCCCTTATGTTTATTATATTATTATCTTGTGGATGATTTAAAGAGGATAGAAACCAAATAGGAGACTCATTCCATTAAACCCGGATATTTTGTAGGAAAATATATGATTTCCAAATCCTACGTATATGTACGTATTTGTTATGTATATTGATTGAGCACTTGTATGTTGTTTGACAGAGACCGCGAAACCACACAATCACGGTGAGGGAACTTAACTCTGCAGATTTTGTAAACAGGTGTTATATTGAGCAATGAGTGGTTTCGGTTTTGATGAACCCACTCATGTGCCTATACATGATGCACTATGGTAAGAGTGCTGTGATGATTTGATATTATGGTGTTGACCGTATGTGTATGTAAGACTGCTTCCACGTACCTGGGCTATTGAACTAATATCGGCCATATGAGAGATGGTTTATGTCTACTGGACCATGGGCGGACCATGCTGTCGTCAGTTGCTGACTTGAGGGTGTCAGTACCGGTTACGTTTAAGAGCCGGAGATGTACTTGCAAGGATGTATTTTGACCGTGTCGGGACTTAATACTGGTCTCAGTGTAGTCGGCAGGCGTTACGGTGGATAATGGCAGTGATTGATAGTTGATGATGTTATTATCTTATTTGAGATTATGCTTACTGTTATCAAGCATGTGATATTAACTGTTGTTAACCTGTTTTACTATTTGCTTAATGTGCACTGTTAATTATCCTTCACTGGGCTTGTTAGCTCACACCACTCACCTTTCAGGCAATGAACCCGAGGAGGAGGACCCTCTCTTTCAAACTTAGGGCGTTTGAGCCAAGGCAGTGTTTTGGGATTCCCCCGGAGCGGAATGCCCTGATCTCTTTCTGTTGGTTCTCGGAACCGTTATTTTTGTATTAAGTACCGGATGTGGTACTTAATTTGTATTTGACTATTGTAATCGGCTATGTTGCCATTTGAGACGATGTTCTGGATTGATTTATCAATGTTAATATTTGTTTGATCTTATTATTAGTGGATGTTATTGTGTTGTTTTGCTATGTCTATGGGGCATGCTTATGGTACATGTTTGAGTCCTCTTAGTGGGCTGATGTGTAACCGCTGGGCCTAACTGTTGATCCGGCCCAGTAAGAGTGCTTGTGGATTAGTTTACTTTCCCTTCAAAAAAAAAAAAAAAAAAATCAGTCGCGTTCCGGGCCCACTGGTCGGGTCGGGGCGTGACAGCTTGGTATCAGAGCATAGGCTCAACTCTAGGACTGTGATGGGTTACTACCCAGTTAGACTTGTTTTTGCCCTAGTATTGCTATTGTATTGACATTTCCTTGTTTGGTGATACAGATATGTCAAGCAATAATACCGAGTGCTTCCAGGGGACACCTAGCGACCCTATCGTCATAGATTCTGGAGATGACTCCGGTGCGCCAAATTTCGATGAGGTTGCACCTAGGGAGGAGGTAGTAGTGGCATCCCCCGAATACCACGTGGGTGCTGAACCTGAGGAGGAAGAGGGAGATGTCCCAATTCCTGAGGAGTCGGTGGGGGAGAACGGTTCACCAGAGTATGTTCCGGCCACTCCGCCATTGGACGAATATCAAGATGAGATGTGTGAGCTCTGCAATCAGGCAGGGCACAATTTCATCTATTGCCCCTATCCACCCAGTGTCATTTGCCCTGTTTGCGGACTCCGCGGACATGGAAATGCCAGAACCAATTGTCCTTATGTAGGAGGACCGGGGATCATACCCTGTTTAACTTGTGGGGTGTACGGGCACAAATCTGAGGCCTGCCCAGATAACTTTTATTATTTTGGTGGTGAAGAAGGATCTTTTTCAGGGAATTAGATCAATCATTGTTAGGGGGCATCAGGGAGTTTTGTCTTATAAGGGTTAAGTTTGGTTATTTTGAAGGGTTTTTACACCCTACTAACCTTTGTACTTGTATTGAAATTGTTGAATGAATTCTAATTGAAATTGTTACAACTTGTGTCTTCTACTTTGATAAAAAATTTTAAAATTTGGTTAATGATATTTACGAGTGTAAATAACAGATGTCAGGACCCAACGCAAACCGAGCCAACTTTCGTGGGAGGAGGACTGGTCTTCTACCCCGTGACCTACCCAATGAGGCGATACGAGCGGCGGTTGAAGCATTTCAGCAGATAGCTGAAAATATGCGACGTCCGCCAGTCCAAACGCCAGAGGAGAGAGCCACCTCGGCTCTGAAAGAGTTCAAACGTCTGAACCCGACTAGCTTCTCGGGAACAGAAGACCCCAGCGCTGCGAGGAACTGGCTAACCCAGATTAGCCGAATCCTCAATACCCTAGCAATCGCCGATGATTTACGTGTGACCTTGGCAACTTATCAGCTCGAAGGGAACGCCTACGAGTGGTGGGAGGCGAAGAGCTTGGTTCGTAATCACGAGCCAATGACTTGGGAGGAGTTTTCTGCAGCCTTTCTGGCCCGTTACTTTCCAAAGACGGTGAAGGAAGCAAGGAAGAGAGAGTTCCTCAACATTCAGCAGGGTTCAGATACAGTGGCACAGTATGCCATGCGCTACATCGACCTGATGCAGTTTGTGCCGTGGATTGCAGCCAATGAGGAGGAGAAGATCCAGCATTTCGAGAACGGACTCAGACCCTTCCTGCAGCGGCAAGTGGCCGGCCTAGTGTTCAACACTCTGGAGGAGATCATCGAGCGCGCTTCGAAGGTAGAAGCGGTGGACTCTATCAACCGGAGCACTGACAGCTCTCAGAAACCTTCTTCTAACAAGAAGGCAAGGTTCAATCAGCAGAAGAGGCCTTTCTTCAGGAAGAGCCAACCTAGTGTGGGCCAGCCCAGTCGGTCCGACTCTCGGCCAATCGTATGCTACACCTGCAATCAGCCAGGGCATACTTCTAGATTCTGTCAATCCAAAGGAGAGAGAGCTTGTTTTCACTGCAAGCAAACCGGGCACCTGTTCAAGGATTGTCCTTTTTCTGGTAAAGCGGCACCTTCACAAGGCGCAGGAGTTTCCTACTCCGTGGCGCAGCCATCTGTCGGCAGAGGTTCTCAGCAGGCTTCCAGAGGATCAGCGACACCGAGGAACGGACCACCTCGGAGCGATCAGGGGAGAGGACGAGGGCGTCCTCAAGGGAGAGTCTACTCTTTAGGGACTCAGAAGGAGGAACCAATGGAGAACGCAGTAATGGAAGGTACCCTTCATCTTTTCAGTCTTTTGGCTCGAGTGTTGTTTGATACCGGTGCTTCGCATTCCTTTATCTCTAGAACTTGTTGTGTTAGATTGGGTTTGAAACCTGTAGAAGTAATTAACCCGCTAATGGTAGTTTCACCTTTGGGTAAGAAGGCTTTGGCAAACCAAGAGTGTAGATCTTGTGTTCTGAAGATTAGCGGAGTGGAGTTGTCCTATGATTTTCTAGTTCTGGAAATGACGGACTTTGACATCATCCTTGGTGTGGATTGGATGTCTGTTTTTGGAGTCTTGATAGACTGCCCTCAGAAGAGGATTCATGGGGTCTCCTCAACCGGTGAGAGGTTTGTTGAGAGGTTGGTACCCTATGAAAGGATGAGAGTCACTTTCTCTGGCCTTAGGGCGTATCCCGGTAGTGTGGTGGCAAGCATGGGTTGGGAAGATGTAGGTGGTGTAGGGTCTGTTGCTCCTCGGGTGGTGTGTGAGTTTATGGATGTTTTTCCTGACCAGTTGGCTGGGCTACCTCCACGCCGAGAGATAGAGTTTGTTATAGACCTACAGCCAGGAACATCTCCAATTTCCATGGCACCTTATCGGATGGCGCCGGCAGAGCAGAGAGAGCTAGCTACGCAGGTAGAAGAGCTTCTTAGTCTTGGTTTTATCCGTCAGAGCAACTCGCCGTGGGGCGCACCTGCTCTCTTTGTGAAAAAGAAGGATGGATCGATGAGGATGTGTATAGATTACCGGCGGCTTAACCAGGTAACTATTAAGAATAAGTATCCGTTGCCTAGAATAGATGACCTCTTTGATCTTTTGAGGGGATCGAAGTGTTTTTCGAAGATCGATTTGAGATCGGGTTACCATCAGTTGCGGATTCGAGAGGAGGACATTCCAAAGACTGCTTTTCGGACGCAGTATGGCTTGTACGAGTTTGTTGTGATGCCTTTCGGTTTGACGAACGCGCCAGCCATGTTCATGGACTTGATGAATCGGGTGTTTCGACCGTATCTGCGAGAGTTCGTGATAGTCTTCATCGACGATATCTTGATCTATTCGTCATCAGAAGAGGAGCATGAGCGTCATCTGCGGATTGTTCTTCAGACTCTTCGGGAGCATCAGCTGTTTGCTAAGCTGAGCAAGTGTGAGTTTTGGTTGACTCAAGTGCAATTTCTGGGACATGTAGTGTCTCCAGGAGGAATCTCGGTAGATCCAGCAAAGGTAGAGACCGTGAAGACTTGGGAGAGTCCCAAGAGCGTGTTCGAGATCCGGAGCTTTCTGGGATTAGCAGGATATTACCGAAAGTTTATCCCGCACTTCTCTCAGATCGCGGTACCGATGACTCGGCTGACGAGGAAGAACGTCAAGTTCGAGTGGAGCGAAGCTTGTGAGAAAGCATTTCAGGAGCTGAAGGAGAAGTTGACGACGTCTCCAGTGTTAGTGATACCCGAGCAAGGACGAGGTTACGATGTTTATTGCGACGCGTCCAAGTTTGGTTTGGGTTGTGTGCTGATGCAAGAGGGGAAGGTAGTAGCTTATGGTTCCAGGCAATTGAAGGGACACGAGCAGAACTACCCGACTCATGATTTGGAGTTGGCAGCTGTTGTGTTCTCGTTGAAATTGTGGAGACATTACTTATATGGTGAGAAGTTCAATGTGTTTTCTGATCACCATAGTCTCAAGTATATCTTCACTCAGAAAGACTTGAATATGAGGCAGCGTAGGTGGATGGAGTACTTGGGAGATTATGACTTCAGTCTCTCCTATCACCCGGGGAAAGCCAACGTGGTGGCCGATGCCTTGAGCAGGAAGTCTCATAACGACGTGGCGAGGATGGCATCCTTGCAATGGAAGATGCTCGAAGTTCTGTCCGAGTACGATCTGGAGCTGATCGAAGGAAGCGGGTCAGCGAGAATCCATAGTTTGGTTCTGCAACCCGAGGTAGTTAGTTTGGTGTTGGAAGGACAACAAAGCGACCCAGAAGCAAAGGAGTTGGCAACTCAGCTTTCAGGAGGAGCAACTCTAGAGGACTGGAAGATCAAAGCAGACGGAAGTCTTACTTTCAAAGATAGACTGTTCGTGCCAAAATCGGACGAGTGCAGGAGGAAAGTGCTTGATCACTTTCATCGATCTCGCTTTGCAGTGCATCCCGGTGGTACAAAGATGTATCGTGACTTGCGGCGACTTTTCTGGTGGAAAGGTATGAAGCGCGAGGTAGCAGATTTTGTGTCCAAGTGCCTAACTTGTCAACAAGTGAAGGCGGAACATCAACGACCCGGTGGAAAGATGCAACCTTTGGAAGTGGCTGAATGGAAGTGGGAGCATATCACGATGGATTTTGTAACTGGTTTTCCTAAGTCTCCTAAGAAGAACGACGCTATTTGGGTAATAGTCGATCGATTGACGAAGTCAGCTCACTTTCTACCGATCAAGAAGACGGATTCCTTGGCTACTCTAAGTAGATTATATTTGAAGGAGATAGTCAGATTGCATGGAGTGCCTGTATCCATTGTATCTGATAGAGACCCGAGGTTCGTGTCAAGGTTTTGGCAAGGATTGCAAGAAGAGTTGGGGACTAAGCTGTGCTTTAGCACTGCTTTTCACCCTCAGACGGATGGTCAGTCAGAGAGAACCATTCAAACCTTAGAGGATATGCTAAGGGCTTGTGTGATGGATATGCAGGGAAGTTGGGAAGATCATTTACCTTTGATCGAGTTCGTCTACAACAACAGTTATCACTCCAGTGTACAGATGGCACCCTACGAGGCTCTGTATGGCAGACCATGCAGGTCACCTCTTTGTTGGACAGAGGTAGGAGACAAAGCGCTACTAGGACCTGATCTAGTGCGTGAGACGTCAGAGCAAGTTGAAGTAATCAGACAGCGTCTCAAGACAGCCCAGAGCAGACAAAAGAGTTATGCTGACAAAAGGCGACGACCTTTGGAGTTTGCAGTTGGCGACCGAGTTTTCTTACGTGTGGCACCACGTCATGGAGTACAGCGGTTCGGGCGTAAGGGAAAACTATCACCTCGATATGTTGGACCCTTTGAGATCTTGAAGAGGATAGGTGAAGTGGCCTATCAGTTGGATCTTCCTCAGGCTTTGGAGAGAGTGCATAGTACGTTCCACGTGTCTATGTTAAGAAAGTATGAGCCTGACCCGTCACATGTGATCAGCTTTGAAGATATTGAGGTATCAGAGGACTTAACGTTTGAAGAAGCGCCAGTCAAGATTCTAGAACGTCGGACTCAAGAGCTCAGGAGGAAGTCTATAACCCTAGTGCGAGTGCTGTGGCAACATCGCGACGTGCAACATGAGACGTGGGAACCTGAATCGACGATGCAGAAGCTGTACCCTGGCTTGTTCACAGGCCAAGAAGGTAGGATTTGTTCTAAATTTCGGGACGAAATTTTCTTTTAGGAGGGTAGGATGTAATACCCTGCCCCGAATTAAGCATGTCTTAGCTAAATTTCGTTTTTTAACCGGTTGTTCTCGAGGTTTTCAGTCAGGGCTTTGAGGAAAGCCCAAGTTTGGCCCAATCCGAGCTCGTGAGCTCAGAGATCCAGCCCGTCCAGCTGGAGGGGTATTTTGGTAATTTACCACCTGTTGTGATTATTTCTCTAAATGGTGTGAATTGGTGATTATTTTTTTATTGATAATACTCTCCTTATGGAATGATTTGCATTTATTATTTCAAAATGATTTAGTTTCAGAAAATAATAATTATTTATCGACCGTCGGAACCCCGAAAGAGAGTTTTAATTATTTTAAATAATTTCGGGTAAGAGATAAATTTTGAAAATGGTATTGGGTGTTAGACCATTTTTATATTGAACTAGATATTTCATTTCATCTCAAAATAAGGTCTACAAATTAGTTATTTTTACAGTTGTTTAATTAAGTAATTATGGATAAAATATGATTTTTGTTTAAATCAAGGGTTTTTAGTGAGAGATAATTCACGAAATTTTTATGGTAACCTAAGTTTTAAAAACCCAACCCATCTGTAAGGATGGATCTGATTTTGGAGTTTTAAATTTATTACTCTTAGTTCAAAAATCAGTTTTTATTAATCTGAGTACCTTTCTGCAATTATAAAAATCTTCAGAGGGCTGATCTGCAAACTGCAGGATTTTCCTGCCTACGCCATGCAGGCGTGCACGACCGTTCGGCCGGATTTCCGTCCATCATTGAGATCTTCCGTCTCATCCCATCGAGCAGCAAGTTTTCCGGCCCTCCTTACCGTTGAATCATGAGTACTGGCCGTCCCGTCCCATCGCTGCTGCTAATTGTGCAGCTGATTTCCGGCGTCTCTCTTGAGCTGAATTTCCTATAAATTCAAGCCTCTTGGATCGGTTTCAACTCCCAGCAAATCCTTTGCATTTCTCTTCTCCCTCTCTGTTATCTGATTTTCCAACCAAGACCGAGAAACCTGCAGACAGAAACTCTCTGTTTAAGCTGCTGTTTTTAAGTAACAGTGAGCTTAGAGGAAGATTTTCCAAAAATCCAAATTTCAACCCAGGAATCGAAACCAAGGTATCCATTGTTTTCCTTTTTAAATTCTAACCGATTTAGAATCAAACAAAACCGATTTTGACCCTGTTTTGATGGAGAAAAACCTGTTTTAAGTTTTAAGAAAAACCATGGGTTTCTTGTACCCGTGAGCTTTCACTGTTAAAATCAGATGACCCTTTGAGCTTTTGAGCTCCAAACCAATCCCTATGGAAAGAGGACTCCCGGAGGAGTCCATCAGACCAGACGGATGTGAAAAACGAATCCAGGAAGCCCTCCCTTTCTGGAATCGCATTTCACCTATTTTCCGCCGTGACTGTCTGCTGTTGCAGACAGTCGGAGAAGACGACTCTCGGAAGGTCCGAGAGCCGATCTTCGGACAGTCCGAACGTTCGGACGGTCCGAGCAGTGACCCTCGGACGTTCCGAGCTTCAACCCGAAGCCCAGTTCGCCCGAGGTGAGCCAGACCCACTTCGGAAGAACCGAGCCAGCTCGGAAGGACCGAGCATCCTCGGAAGGTCCGAACCTGTATTCGGATGTTCCGAGATCTGCAGACCCACGAGACTTCTGTTTCTCTGTTTTCTGGACTTCGGACGGTCCGAGACTCAGTCTTCGGACGATCCGAAGTCAGGCCTCAAGTTCCGAGGCCTGAGACTCAGTTTTGTGTGGTTCGGATGATCCGAAGCCACTGACCCAAGTTCCGAAGTAATGTTCCGAGGAACACTGTTTTGAAAAATAATAAAATATTGTTTGATGACAGTTTTAATCTTGATTATTATTTATCTAATGTGTTTGATTATTTGTGATGATTTATACCCCCCTTGTTAATTAAAAATGTACTAACCCTTTTTTTTTCTCTTATTATTTATAGTGTAAATATTATTGTATCCGCTTTCAGTCCGACATTAGTCGGGAACTGAGTGATTCACTTTCAGGACGACACTATAGTCGGGCACTGAGTGACCTCGAGGCCTACTCAAAATGTCAGCTCTGGTCCTATCCAGAAGACAACCGAGAAGTGACCCGAGGATCTAGACCTTACTCAATAAGTCAATCTGGTCAATGCCCAGAAGACAATATGAGTTTGGACTGAGCCCCTTATGTTTATTATATTATTATCTTGTGGATGATTTAAAGAGGATAGAAACCAAATAGGAGACTCATTCCATTAAACCCGGATATTTTGTAGGAAAATATATGATTTCCAAATCCTACGTATATGTACGTATTTGTTATGTATATTGATTGAGCACTTGTATGTTGTTTGACAGAGACCGCGAAACCACACAATCACGGTGAGGGAACTTAACTCTGCAGATTTTGTAAACAGGTGTTATATTGAGCAATGAGTGGTTTCGGTTTTGATGAACCCACTCATGTGCCTATACATGATGCACTATGGTAAGAGTGCTGTGATGATTTGATATTACGGTGTTGACCGTATGTGTATGTAAGACTGCTTCCACGTACCTGGGCTATTGAACTAATATCGGCCATATGAGAGATGGTTTATGTCTACTGGACCATGGGCGGACCATGCTGTCGTCAGTTGCTGACTTGAGGGTGTCAGTACCGGTTACGTTTAAGAGCCGGAGATGTACTTGCAAGGATGTATTTTGACCGTGTCGGGACTTAATACTGGTCTCAGTGTAGTCGGCAGGCGTTACGGTGGATAATGGCAGTGATTGATAGTTGATGATGTTATTATCTTATTTGAGATTATGCTTACTGTTATCAAGCATGTGATATTAACTGTTGTTAACCTGTTTTACTATTTGCTTAATGTGCACTGTTAATTATCCTTCACTGGGCTTGTTAGCTCACACCACTCACCTTTCAGGCAATGAACCCGAGGAGGAGGACCCTCTCTTTCAAACTTAGGGCGTTTGAGCCAAGGCAGTGTTTTGGGATTCCCCCGGAGCGGAATGCCCTGATCTCTTTCTGTTGGTTCTCGGAACCGTTATTTTTGTATTAAGTACCGGATGTGGTACTTAATTTGTATTTGACTATTGTAATCGGCTATGTTGCCATTTGAGACGATGTTCTGGATTGATTTATCAATGTTAATATTTGTTTGATCTTATTATTAGTGGATGTTATTGTGTTGTTTTGCTATGTCTATGGGGCATGCTTATGGTACATGTTTGAGTCCTCTTAGTGGGCTGATGTGTAACCGCTGGGCCTAACTGTTGATCCGGCCCAGTAAGAGTGCTTGTGGATTAGTTTACTTTCCCTTCAAAAAAAAAAAAAAAAAAAATCAGTCGCGTTCCGGGCCCACTGGTCGGGTCGGGGCGTGACAACCATAATCTAAAATAATGGAAAAAAAAACTCATACTAAGTTTGAGAACTCATAACTAAATTAGATGGCTTCTGATTAAGTAAGACAATGGTTTTTTTTTTTAAGTTAAAATAAAAAATTATATGAGTTACTCAACTTTATCGAATTTTAATTAGTTTGGTTTTATCTTATGTACTTTTTTTTTGTGAGGTCATGTATAACTCTCTTATATACAACCCTTCTATTTCTGTTTATCAATAAAGAACCTAGGTAGAGTTTTTAAATTTCAAATTCTAATTAAAATACAATTAGTTGAAATAAGAAACATTGATATTAATTTCAACGGGAATGAAAAAGAATAAAATGGACGTTAGAATTTACCTTCATTTTATATAGGTTTTTAAGTAATAAAGACTATAAATTAATTTGTCTCCTCTCTCCTTTTCTTCCTACTTCCAGAGACAGAGCTGTCGCTATTCTTTCCCTCTCCCTGTTCTGGGTGTCGAGGACTCCTTCACCGTGCGTCCGGCGGCAGATTTCGACTGACCCTCTCACAGGCCGGACTCTGTGCAGAGGTTTCCCCTGTCTCCGTCAGACTGAACGACCCCCACTGCTGTGGCTGTGGGCTAGACTCACCGTTCGCCGCCTGCTTCCGACGCTGCCACAGAGGTCTCGCCGTACTTGCTGCTGGAATCGCTGCAAGCAGCAAATCTGCTGCCTTCCCGTTGCCTCCACCTCCGTTTGAATCCAGGTACCTTTTCCTCTCACTCCCGAGCCATCCAATCACTGTCCCCATTTTTCCTTCTTCCTTTCGCCTGAACCGCCGCCTGTTTTCGCCTGAGCACCCTCAAACCAAGCTGTTCCTTCTGCCTGAACGCCACCATTCTCGCCCATCTTCTATTTCCTTAACCACCTCCCTGTCCTGATCGGCCTCCCCCTGTTTCGAGCCCAGTCCTCTGCAGTAATTCTCATGTTCTGAAGTAGAGTGTAATGGGTGCTTTCTTCATTGTTAAGTCATCTCAGTTTATCGAGTTTCTATCTTTAACAAACTCTTATCTATGAGTAGAAAAGACTCGGTATTGCTTTGTAGAGTTGTTCTTGAAAAAGAACGCCTTTTCAGTGCATATTCTACTGCTTCTTCTGCATTGCTGTTGGACGACCGTGTTTTCGATTCAAACCTGAACGCTGGAACTAGAATCACAGATGGTGAATATCATGGAGGTAGAGGCAGTATTTGTATCAATAAGAAGCACTCTCTTTTACCTTTGATTGGTAGAGTATTCCGTACTTTGAGCTGGAAAGCTGTTGGGGAAATGTGTTTTTCTGAGGCAGTGGACAAGCATGGCATATCTCATTCTGTCAATGCTTATGCAACTATGATTCACATCTTTGCGTCAGCTCAAATGCGAAAAGAGGTTCACAGTCTCCTTAGAGAAATCATTCACTACCATAAGAGCAATTTAAAGTTTGATTCCATTGGACTTTTCCCTGCATTGGTAGAGTTGGTGGTTGGTGCAGAAACATCTTCTATTGTTTCACAAATTCTCATCAAGGTTTTTGCGGAGTTGTCAATGCTCGAGGATGCTAAATATGCATTGTTTCAGTGTAAGAAGATTGGACTCAAGTTGAGTATCACCTCATGCAATTTCTTTCTCAAGTGTTCAGTTGAGAGGAATGAAGTTGAACTAGTCCAGAGCTTGTTTGATGAAATGAAGAACCATGGCCCTTGTCCCAATGTCTTCACATACACTATCTTGATGAATTTCTATTGTAGAGAAGACATGGTTCAAGCCACTGATATTCTTGAAGAAATGGAGAAGAACAATGTGAGTCCGACGATTGTGACTCATGGTGCATACATTCGTGGGCTTAGCAATGCTGGTTATACGGATATGGCATTGAGCTTTCTTCGAGATTTGAGAAAGAGAAATTTTCCTTTGAATGCTTATTGTTTCAATGCTGTTATTGATGGGTTAAGTTGTAAAGGTGAATTGTGTGAGGCTATGAGGATTTTTGAAGAGATGAAGACTTGCGGGTTGTCACCAAATGTTTGTAGTTACAGCATTCTAATTGATGGGTTTTGCAAGAGAGGGGATGTTCAAAAGGGTTTTAGTCTTTTTGATGAAATGGTAAGAAGTGGAATACAACCTACTCTTGTTACTTATACCTCACTTTTGGATGGTTTATGTAAAAATGGAAAGATGAAACATGCACTGGACGTGTTCCATAAACTCAAGGAGTGTGGGTTTAAGTATGACCAGACCATTTACAATGTCTTGATTGACAGTTACTGTAAGCATAGGGATTTGGATGGGGCCCACAGACTTTTGGAGGAGATGATTGGAAATGAATTGGTTCCTGATGTTTTCAACTATACAAGTCTAGTCTGCGGTTACTGCAAAAATGGATTCTTGGAGGAGGCCACGGAGCTTTTTTGGATTATGCTGGATATGAGGATATACCCAAATGTCAATACATTAACCGCAATTGTTGATGGTTATTGCAAGGAAGGGTCTTTTGACCAAGCTTTTAAACTTATGGATGAAATGCGTGACAGAGGTATAATTCCCAACGTGTTTACGTATAATGCAGTTTTTAATGGACTGTGCAAGAAAAGGGAGTCTAAAGGGGCCTTGGAGATTTTTAATTTAATGGTGAAGAGGGGCCCTGTTCCTGATGTTGTTATCTATAGCACCCTTATAAATGGATTAGCTAAAGAATCAAATTTGGAGGAGGCTTTCATGTTGTACGCTAGGATGTCCAAAGATGGGATCACTCCCAATATTCACACTTATACAAACCTCATCAATGGACTCTGCAATTATAACAGAATACGGGGAGCCCAGATTTTGTTTGAGGAGATGATTCAGAAAGGGTTGATACCCGATAGAATTTCCTACACATCACTCATTGCTGGCTTTTGTAGAGTTGGAAATATAAGTAAGGCTTGGGAATTTTTCAATAGAATGCAGCAAAGTGGTCTATTGCCTGATGTTGTAACTTATACATGTCTAATTGATGCATATTCCAAGATTCACCTCATGGATAATGCTGTATTGTTGCTTGATGAGATGGTAAAGAGGGATGTGAATCCTAATGTGGTAACTTACACTTCTCTTATCACTGGATACTGCAACGTTGGTGATCAAGGTAAAGCTTTTGAGCTTTATGAGAAAATGTTGGAGAAAGGTATAAAACCAGATGAAAAACTACAACACATTTTGCGGGAGGATGGCAAAGATTGAGAAACCGAAAGAAACAAGTGTCTCCATCTGATGCCTATTTGTGCACCTTCTTGAACTGACATGCCCTTGGTAAGTAATATGGCATAAATCTTATGTTGAGTGAAGGTGTCCAAGTCTAGCCAGTCTTGATTCATTTTTTTTCTTATTTTTTTTAAATAACATGGGTATCCCCATATGATGTGGAGTGAGACTGATACCATAGATACATGAAGCTGCCAGCAAGCCTCGTGTATCTGGTTACTCCGGGAGGAGTCAAACCCGAGACCTCTAGTAGATTACTAGAAGCTCATGCTGACTGAGCTACACATTCAGGCTAAGCCAGTCTTGAGTCATTGCTGCTCAACATATTTGTTCTCATTTAGAATCCAAACTGCTCATGGACAGAAGGCAAACCAAAAACACAATTCTAGCTGGTCCAACTTGTGGTAAGTAAACACATGATGAAAACAGAAAATAGAAATTTTCTATTAAAGAGATGGCTAGGATTCACCAGTGGTCATGCTGTTTGTATGTAGGCATCAGATGGATGGCTCATATAAATTGGCTGTAGATCCATAGCATGAATGGAAGAACAAATATTGATTCATTGCTTGACAGGCTTGCGGTGGTAGTTGTTGTTGGCCTCATTATTCATGAAAAAAATTGTTTCATTATTTGATGAACCTGATTATTTGTTATTTTCAAATTTTTTTTTTTGGAAAGTTCTTTCACGAGCTTTGTGATATGTTCAATTTCTTTGGTGTGAAACTCTATATGCATGTTTCATTGTGAAGTTATGTTAAAGTGCATACTCAACTACTCACTGGCATGGCCTTTGTCTTCAATTGATTGAGGCTGAGGACATTGTTGGATATGGCTGCTTAATTTTGTTGATTTTTTTAATAACATTATCATCAATAAAAGAACGTGCAATTTATTATGCCCCCATTTTCTGTTTGCAGGGTCTATCTTTTGTTGATACAGACAATCTGTTTGCCACTGTAGGTAAATATAAAAAATATCCTACATCAGAAGAGTCCATCATCCATCTATTTGGCCACCATTGAAGAGTTATTGTTGTACAACAAACAGATGTAATCCAACACAATAGAAACGATTCAATGCAAGAAATAAAACACACAAGAGAGAAGACACATATTTACGTGGTTTGGCCAAAGGCCTATGTCCACGGGCAGCACCTGGAAGAAGTTCACTAATCTGAAGAAGGGGATACAATCAGGCTCACACTCTCATACAAACTCTTGGTTGCCCGAGAGGGGCTACAATGCCAAAGCCAATCCACTTTCACTATATATAGTTTTCAACAAAATGAGAAAGAAGTTGGGCCGGGCCATTAAAAGTTGGGCTAGTCCAAATAGAGCCAAATCAGGTCAGGTAAATCGAGCCTATATTCTAACAAATCTCCACCTTGGAGATTTGCAGGCCACCTCTCAGATATTTCCACCTTGACATGAAACCTCACACCAACCAAACACAATGAACAATCCGTGCTACCAACAAATGCATTCGTAGGCGCCTGATGCAGCTGGTAGGATCGGGTTGAAAATATGGATGAATGGCTTAGTTTAAAGGGCTAAATAAATAGGGATTGATGGTTTAATTGAAATAATTAAATGGGCTTAATGATAGATGGTTAATGGTGTTAATAAAGGTTGAAGGGTCAAAGGGAGGCTCACGGCTCGATGAGATGTGGTGGGTGGAATAGTAGTAAATAAAGGGGGTTGGTGGTTAATAAAGAATTAATGGTAGGAGATGAATAAAAAAACAAATAAGAAAAGAAAAGGAGAGGATGGGCGAACTGGTGTTGTGGACTGAGGAGGGGCGTGGTTGAAAAGAGTTGGAAACAGTGGAGATGGGGTGAAGGGATTATAGACAATGGTGGGTGCTCCAAGCCTTGGTGAAGCGATGGAGTAGGGAGCAGCTCCAGCTCCGGTGCAGATCTGGGTGCGTGTGCTAGGGAATGAAACAGGACAACATGGGCGTAGGCAATCAACAGACTGTGCCCATCATCTGTCGGCCTGCGTGTATCCCGACTTTCTGCTTGTAGGCAGAGTAGGGAGGGAAGATAATTCCGGGAGCACTGACGAATGCCGGCGACAGTTGAATCCAAAGAGGAAAGGAAGAAGTCCGTCAAACTCCGTCGTCGGAGAAGAACGCCTGAATCCACGAGCAAGAAGAAGATAAACAGGGTAAAACCCAAAATCAATTCATTATCAAAATATGTCCTTTTTACAACTCAAAGAGGGCCTTTTATACATATTCCATCCTAAACGAAAATAGAAAATAAAAGAAAGAAATCAAACAAATAAAGAAGAGGAAATGGAAAGAAGAAGATCTCGAGCATTGTCGGTGTAGAAGGAACGAAGGAAAGTGCCGTAAGTGTTGTCTCAATTGCAAACTGATGTGCATTGATTTTCTTTTCCTTCTATTTTTTTTCAATCTTCTATTCTTGTTCTCTTTTGTGCCCACATGTTGGGCCTTGGGTCCCATGTGTGTGCTACATCAGTCTCCCCTGGTTGAAAAGAACCCGTCCTTGAGTTTGAATCCAATGTGATAGCCTTCTATATTTGATTGTGCTTTTCTTGTACCTTGAAGGTTCAAGCACGTTGGGTACCCTCTTGTAGAGAACTTTGTCCACCATAAGTTTCACATGGGTTTGATGCGACATGTCGACCGTTGGAGTGTCTCGATGTTAAAAGTCTTCAATGACAAGCGGCTTGACGTCGAAGGAGATCAAGTAGGGGTCACTTCCGATTAACTCCATCTTTGGTGATACTCATGAGGTGAGTGGTGTGAGTGGTAGCTGCAATACCAATGGTGGCTCAACACTCATCGATTGCATTGACTGTGGCGCCGGCAATGCGACTAGCTCGTCATCCAATACGGGCACTGTCTGTAGACTCATGTTTGTCGGAGGAGTAGACACAAGTTGCGATGAAACGAACACGCATGCCGAGGAAACTAGCACGCAGTCCAATGCTGGCTCTATGGTCACATTTGCAACTCCAATGGTGTCTCTAAATGAACTGGCACACATCCTGAGGGAGTGGGAACACATGTCAATGAATTTGCACGTTTCCCGATGTCAACTCCTGTACGGCCACTGTTGGGATCTTGTCTATCTTTGTCGGTCTCTGCTTCATGTCGATGGCCATTGGAGCAATCCTTCTTTCGAGCTGATCTAACTGATGCTCCGCTCTTTTAGCCATCCGTACCGCATTTCTCAAAGTGAAAACTGGCTGGAATCCGATGCGTTCACGGAAGCGTAGTCCTCTTAAGAATCGGGAGACCTGTTGAGACTCAGTCTCGTCCAAGTCATTGCATGCAAAGAGATAGTAGAATTCAATGACATATTCACGAACTGTGCGATCTCCTTGCCGACAATTCTGATATTGCTCAAACAGGACTTGTACATATTCTCTATAAATGAAATGAGTCTGTAGCAATCTTTTCATCCGTGACCATGATCTGATAGGAAGTTTGTTTTGTCGTTGATGGTTGGTTTGTAACCACTCCCACCATGCAGAAGCACTACTATTGAGTCGGTAGGCAACGAGGTTCACTTTCTTCGCCTCGTTGATGTTCCAGTAGTCGAAGAAGTATTGGACTTCTAAGAGTCAGTCGACAAAGTCCTCATTGTATACACCGTTGAAGATTGGAATGTCCACCATGAATTTTTTTTTTTCAAGTCACGCCCGATAACTACAAAGAAAGTCTCACCAGATGAAGATCGGTGAGATCTGGCTCTGAATACCAATTGATGCAGCGGGTAGGATGGGGTTGAAAGTATGGATGAATGGCTTAGTTTAAAGGGCTAAATAAATTGGGATTGATGGGTTTTGAAATAATTAAATGGGCTTAATGATAAATGGTTAATGGTGTTAATAAAGGTTGAAGGTCAAAGAGAGGCTCACGGCTTCGATGAGATGTGGTGGGTGGAATAGTAGTAAATAAAGGGGGTTGGTGGTTAATAAAGAATTAATGGTAGGAGATGAAAAAAAAAAAAAAAACAAATAAGAAAATCAAAGGAAAGGATGGGCGAACTGGTGTTGTGGACAGAGGAGGGGCGTGGTTGAAAAGAGTTGGAAACAGTGGAGGTGGGGTGAAGGGATTATGGACGATGGTGGGTGCTCCAAGCCTTGATGAAGCGATGGAGTAGGGAGCAGCTCCGGCTCCGGTGCAGATCTGGGTGCATGGGTTAGGGAATGAAACAGGATAGTAGGGGCGTAGGCAATCAACAGACTGTGCCCATCATTCGCCGGCCTAAGTGTATCCTGACCTTCTGCTTGCAAGCAGAGGAGGGAAGGAAGATAACTCCGGGAGCATTGTCGAACGCTGGCGACAGTTGAATCCGAAGAGGAAGGGAAGAAGTCCGTCGAACTCTGTCATCGGAGAAGAACACCCGAATCCACGAGCAAGAAGAAGATAAAAACAGGGTATACCCAAAATCAATTCATGATCAAAATTTGTCCTTTTTACAACTCAAAGAGGGCCTTTTATACATATTCCATCCTAAACAAAAATAGAAAATAAAAGAAAGAAATCAAACAAATAAAGAAAGAAAGAAAAGAAAGAAGAGGAAATGGAAAGAAGAAGATCTCGAGCATCATCGGTGTAGAAGGAACGAGGGAAAGTGCCGTAAGTGTTGTCTCAATTTCAAACGGATGTGCATTGATTTTCTTTTCCTTATTTTTTTTTTTTCAATCTTCTATTCTTGGTTCTCTTTTGTGCCCACACATTGGGCCTTGGGTCCCACGTGTGCTACATCAGGGCCATACACCTGAAGATGTCACCAAATGCGTCAGTAGACACCAAACACCCAAAGGTGTCACCAAATGTGTCGGTAGACCCACACACCCAAAGATGTCACCGAATGTGCCTGTAGACGCCAAAAACCCAAAGGTGTCACCAAATGCGCTGGAAGACGCCAAACACCCAAAGGTGTCACCAAATGCTTCGGAAGACGCCAAACACCTGAAGATGTCACCAATTGCGCTTGAAGATGCCACACACCTGAAGGTGTCACCGAATTTGCCGGAAGACGCCAAACACCCGAAGATGTCACCAAATGCGCCGGAAGACGCCACGCACCCGAAGGTGTCCAAATGCAGAATGTTGAAACCAAATCGAAACGATGCTTGAAGCCTTCGAACTCTATAGCACCTAACAAGATGACATTGTTCTTCAAATCCGGTACACACAGAACATCCAACACTCTGATTGCTCCATCATACAACTTTAACTGATTTTACCTTTCCAAACTATCCAACTCCACAAAGCTGGAAAACTAATCCCTGTATGGATACAAATGATAGGTACAACCCGTATCCAAATCCACTCATCAAAATGACATACAAATGGTGAACCAATCAGAGCCAATCCAAAACAATCATCTTCAATTTCTTCAACATTTGCATCGACTTCATCAAAAGAAGGATAACTTTACTGTGTTGGGGAAACCTTTTGTGGATCTAAATTGTCTATATGGTGATCTCATGGTGGATAGAGAATGCCCAAAAAAGTTCCCCGAATGGATTTTTGGGTTTGGCCTCCAATAAATGTAGACTATTGTCTAAAATTGATCATTTCCACTTTCTGTTGGATGCTTGATCCAACTTATTTGAGAAAGATATTAGGTCATGTTCCATTTCCTGGAGCCTACAATATTGATGCTTCCCTATATTACTGGAGTAGTAGCTCCTCACTGGGAACAATTTGTTTTTGTAAATAACAAAGAAAAGGCAATGGAACAGATGTTTATTTATTGAGAAACCACTGAATAGCTGTTACTCAAATGTATGCATTTATTGCAAGTAGGGTCAGACACTAGCAGAGTTTGTTGTGTGATCATCAGGTGCCACTTCAAGGGGGCATTTACATGAGTAAATCGTTTTAACCTGCACTGTGAAATGAAACTGAGTGCTGGACAATGAACAAACAATAAGAAGATAAAGTACATGCAGTTTTGTGTATATGTTAATAATTATATGGATATGTGGAATAACAAGAAAGATTAGATTGCTTTATCAAAAACAGAAAGAAAGAAAAAAGATGTAGAGTGAATGAGTTTTTGGCAGAACATAATGTATTCAGTGGTTGCTTGATGAATGGTTTCTATTATGCTCCTTTTCCATTTAATATGATTAGTACATGGAGAGGAATTCTAATAGGTGAGAGAGATGGGTTGTGTATGCAGACAGATAACCCTATTACAAAGAGTTGAGGAATTACGAGTTAAAAGGAACTAAAGGGATGACCCTATTACAAAGAGTTGAGGAATTACGAGTTACAAGGAACCAAAGGGATGATCCCATTACAAAGAGTTGGAGAAATTACGAGTTAAAGGAACTAAAGGGGGAATCAATAAAGAGTTGGAGAGAGAGAGAGAGAGAGAGAGAGAGAGAGAGAGAGAGATGGGTTGTGTATGCAGACAGATGAGCCTATTACAAAGAGTTGAGCAATTACGAGTTAAAGGAACTAAAGGGGGAATCAATAAAGAGTTGGAGAGAGACAGAGATGGGTTGTGTATGCAGACGGATGAGCCTATTACAAAGAGTTGAGGAATTACAAGTTAAAGGAACTAAAGGACATCAGTAAACAGTTGGAATGCATTACTCAAAAGCACATGCTAAATTGTGGAGAACAGAGAACAAGACTCTAAGTGGGGTTAGATGAAGTACAACTCTGAAGGCTGATCCCAGATATATCATAAGTCTAATATTATTATTATTATGATGATGATGGTGATGACTCAAAAGTGTGTGCAGTATTGATGATGATGATGGCAATGACTCAAAAGTGTGTGCAGTATCTGATGTAAGGTTTAGAGATCTGCTTTAGAACTTTCTCAAGTTGACTTGGTTTGGTAGGGTTCCTTGATTGTCCTTATTTCTACTTCGTTAAAGATTCAATCAGGTTGATGATTAGCTGGTTTAGTTTTTAGACAGTGAAGAATGCCGCACTGAATGAGACAATTTGAAAATGCAAACTGAGAAAGTTCAGTTTTCAAATTGTTTGAGAACAATATTTTTGTTATCTGTTTTAGTTCTATAGAATTTGTGATGCTGTGTCCATAGTATTTGTTTTTGTGATATTAGAGTTTATAAGATTTTTTATATTTGTTTTTATTCATGAACAAGTACGAAACTATGTCTGACACATTGCTTTGGATTTCCTGTTTGAATTGTAATGTGTCTGTACTCATTTATGTTTTCATTAGCTTTAGAACAAACTCTATGAGAAAAAAACTTAGCTCTCCAAATTAAAGGATGATCACCCGCACACTTGTTTGCACGACATTACTCCGGAAAGGTCTTTACTTGAATATGATTCCTACCAAAAATCACCTTGATCAGAAAGCATGTCATGTTTTTAAATGCCATAAAGTTTAAGCATAAATGATAATTTAAACGGATCAAATTTTGGAGATCTTAAAAAATGGCTTGATTGATTTAATCAAAGTGATTTTTGGTGGGTCGAATATTCAAGGAAAGACCTTTCCAATAGACTCATTACTATTTATTGTTGGGCTCTATGCCGAGGTGTGTGGGATAATACCATAGGCACCACTGGGCAAGTGATCGTTTCGCCTCCAAATTATTGACATCCTTGTAAATTCTCACCCATGATTGGATTGACTTCCATCTATGGAACAGTTTGCAGGAAAATCATGTTAAAAGATCATAATGCCAATTGAACCTTCTGGAGGGGATTTTTTTTTATGGCACGAGAACTGTATATGTTGACTGGGACATGGCCATATGATGTATGCAACTAAGACACAAAAAATTCTGCATCTGAATGTTAGGCACCTTAAATCTTGTATCAAGTTGTTCTCTTGAAGTTCCATGTCTTTCCGACGGTCAATATGTATTCAAGTCAGCACTACATTGCAAAACAAAATGTGAATATTAAGGGAAATAAACCCAAGTTGTTGGATAATCTCTCTGTTTTGGGCCATGTGGTGGCTTGAATTGATGGTATGGAATGAGAATTGAAGTTGACATGGCTTCATTGCTATTCCACGTTTTTTTTGGCAGCCAAGAATGAACCACACAGCCTCTTCATTTTCAAATTATTGTTGGAATGGAATGAGTAGGATGCCAGTGAAGCTGAGGTGATTTCATTTTCAAAAGAAGAAGAAGGAGAAGCTGAGGTGATTTGATGGCAGTCATGACACAATGCATTTTTGTCAATAATTGATTTATCAAGTAGAATCTCAAGTTCTAAACCAATCTTGTGGTATGAGTCTAGTGTGGATGGATGATATATCTAAACCACCATAGTTGGATGCTCCCTGTCTCAAATCAAATGGTTAACATAAATAGTCAAGAGGACAGGAGTAGTATATGGTCTCAGTTCTCACCATTCCGAGTCCTACCAAACAAGCTTAGTGATGTAGGACACGGATGGACCCATCACACTTGGGCCCAATTAGTTTATTTTAATATGATTTTTTTTGAAGCGGTTAAGATTAAGCTTTCATTAAGAGAATTATAAAAATACAAGAGAAAGGAAAAGAAGGTGGTAGCCTAAGAAAATTAGGCCCCCACCCAAGAAACAAGGAAAAAAACAAAAAACAACAAAAAAATGCAAAACAAACAAAGGGTCCCCAGAGGAAGAAGCCGCTATCCACCCAGGGCATGAAAAGTGCTACGAATAGCCCCGTCGACGCCATTTTTTGTAAAGAAGTCCACCACCCCATTTGTTGTCCTACTTATTTGAAAAAAGGATACCTCCAAACCGATCATTAACTCCCTAATCTCCCTCACTAAGGTGATTAATCTCCAAGGGGGGGCGCTTCAGACCCTTGGCCCATTTGATAGCGTTGGATGAATCACTTTCAATGATTAATTTCTCTCCCCCTAATTCCACCCCCAAGGATAAAGCCCTCTGAATACTAAGAAGTTCCGCCTCATTAGACTCCTTGATCCCGACGGACTCAAAGAACGCGATACAAGTGTAACCCAAATGATTTCTAAGCGCACCTCCAATCCCAGCCGGTCCAGGTTTACCTTTCGAAGCTCCATCAATAGTAAACTTCCACGACCCAACAGTCGGAGGGGCCCAAGCAGTCGGAGGTTTGCCCCTCTTGAGAGAGTGTCCCAGACAACCTTCCAAAGACATGCACAGATCCCTAGCTTTGAAATCCTTGAATTTCTTGTTAGCACAAAGCCACGAGCACAATCTCCACTTGGCATTTTCAAAAAGCTCTTCAAACTCTAAACTACTCCCTTCAAAGATCCTAGAGTTCCTCTCTCTCCATATGGACCACAGGACCACAGTTGGAATGGTATTCCACACAAACTTCTTCCGGAGTCGTAGACTGACCAACATCCAAGACTCCAATAGCCCCTCCCACGATCCAGGGCTGACCCAAGAAGCTCCCATCAGGTTCACGAAACCGCTCCATAATCTTCAAGCCACTAGGCAAGTTACAAAAATGTGATCTAAAGATTCTTCAGCCAACTCACAGAGGGGACACACAGAATCACTGTCCAAACCTAAGAGGCCTCTGCGTCTAAGTTCCAACCTGGTCAGAATCCTCCTCTTTGCACCGCACCAGGTGAACACCTAGACTCAGAGAGAGAGGGAAGGGGGGGGGGGGGGGGGGGGGGAGGAGGAGATTGTTCCAAATAAGAGCCTGAGAAACCAAAGAGTTATCCAAACATTGATTAATAAGCTCAGTCAGAGATTTGACCGAGAAGACCCCAAAAGAATTCCCCGTCCACACTCATTCGTCTCCACTTTCTAAATCCAACGTGAATTCTCCCAGCTTTGCCTTAAGGTCATTCAAGGTGTCAACCTCAAATGCCCGAAGTTTTCTCCTAAAATAAAAAGCCACGATGTACCATGACCATCCACCCTGACCATATATTGCACTAAAGTCTGCTTAGACCTGGAGGCTCTGTATAATCTAGGAAAAATCTCTTTCAAAGGCCTATCCCTCAACCAAAGATCATCCCAGAAAAAATTTCGGTCACCCTTACCGACCAACAGGCGAAGCTTCCCTCGAAGTAGACTTCCAGCCTCAGACCTTCCTTCACTCAAATTCCACCAATCTTTAAGTACCCTGGAGCCAGACTGAACCCCTCCCTCTCCCAAAGTCCACCCATTTATATTCGAAATACTATATTTAGCAGATAGTAACCGAACCCATAAGGCATTTACTTAGATTAGATTTCCTAATTAGATTAGGATTCCATTTTTAATTAGTTTCTTATTTAGTTAGTTTTCTAATGTAATTAGGACCCCTTTTTGGATTAGGTTTCTATCTCTAATTAGTAGTTTTTTTATACGTACGAACGTAATGGACGAGACGCACACAACTCTAGGTGGAATGAAAAAACAATAGAATTTATTTTATCTTTTTATCCCTCTTCTTCTTCTTCTTCCTGCCGTAGCTGTGTAGCTGTAGGCGTTATTCCTTCTCCCAGTCTTGACGAAGACTTGGGATCCCTTTTATTTTGCTGGAACACTCTGCCGATAGCATTGATCCCGCATCACTTAGAATGCCACAGAACTCATTCTTGTTCCGTCCATTCAAAAATCTTAAAGCAACGGAATATCGGCATTCTTATTCTTCCCAAAAAAAAAAAAAAAACCTACCAATTAGGGCCTTTCTGAGGAGGAATCCTGCTAAACTGTTGTTTCCAAAAAGTTGCGCACCTAGTTTGTCGGCCCACATGGATGCATGTCAATCATAGAAAAGAGTATGATTGGAAGGTGTGTATGTACTGGGTACATGCAAACAATCACCTCCATCTAATGATCCAAGTTGTGATTCAAATGATCCCATTTTTTGTATTTCAGTCCATTAGTGATTAATAGTTGAATGGATATCAAAATGGAATGCATGGTTGATAAGCACTGAAAAATGATAATTTTGCCCTTTAATATTTGATTAATTAGTTCGTGAAATTTGCTTATTTTATATTATTATTGTGATATATTGTATATCTAAAATTATATTTGTTAGTATTTTTTTAATTTAAATAATGTGTTTTTGTGTGTTCTAGGTGTTTTCTCAGCTTCAATATGTGATCGGGTTGATGGACAATGGGATGACATCAAATTATGCTGCAAGGAGTAAAATTGTGAGATGGAGTGCATGGGTATTGAAAATTTGAAGAAGACATGGGAAATAAAGAAAGTGTGAATTCAAATAGCAATACTTGAAAAGAGCAGCAACATATTGAAGATAAAACTAAAGCATTTTGGATTCAACAAGAAGCCAACCATCGGCGTTGGTAATGAGAGAACAAAATCTGCCCAAAACTTTCATTAACTGCCTACCATCCAAACTGAGAAAGAGAGGAGAGATCTCTTTCATCCATCATATTCTAACCAAGAAGAAAACAATACAGCAGCCAGAGATGGGATCTTGCTGAAACAGAGAAAAAGTTGGCATCTGTTCAAGAGGAGGAAGACATTATAGGATCAAGAAACATCCAACAACATGTGGAGGCAGCAGTTCCATGCATTAGAGAATGAAAGCAAAAGGTGAGTTGGGACGGTAGACTCTTAAAAAAGAACAAAGAAACAACTAGAAGGCAGCTAGTGTTTTAAGTGGAAGAAATAGAAAGAGAGGCTGAGAAGAACTAAGAGAGACATCAGCGTTGGAAGCTGTAAAGTAGAAGATATTAGTTGCAACCATTGCAACCAGCACATAAGAAATCAGCTTTGAGAGTCAAAGAGAGGGATGGTGCAGATGAGAAAGAAAATAAAAGAAGGAACTGATTGTGGGCGGTGGCTGAGATATTCGAAGGAGGAAACGCCCGAAAAGGGAAAGAAGAATAAAAGAGGAAGGAATGAAAGATAGATTCAAGAATAAAAGGAGTGAAATGATAGAAAGGAGTTATGAGAAAGAAAATAAAAGAAGGAACTGATTGTGGGCGGTGGCTGAGATATTCGGAGGAGGAAATGCCCGAAAAAGGAAAGAAGAATAAAAGAGGAAGGAATGAAATATAGATTCAAGAATAAAAGGAGTGAAATGATAGAAAGAAGGAGTTGGCTGTGTACATGTAAAGCATTGGCTGAAGTTGGGTTCCACTTGTATTACTTAATTTATCTCCTCTTAAACTTTATAAATGCCAGCCCTCTCCAAAGGTACAATTCGAACTGTATCAAGGTGCTGAGAGGCTAAGGAGTGGATTTTGAGATTAAAGAGAAGGGTCGACTTCTAGAGGTTGGATTTTCCATTTTTTTATATTTATTCTCTTGTAATCTTTTTATTCCAATTTCCATTGTATTGTAAATCCAATTTATATTTTTTTTAATTAATGAAATCAAGATGAGTTGTAGATTTATGGTTTTTCAATTCTCAAAATTTGATGATGAAAGTTTGATTTTATTTTTAATCATTTTTCAAATTCATGTCGGGTTTTATCCAAGGTTTGGTTTGATTAATCTATGTTTAATGAAATTCATGTGGTCTTTAATTAGATTGTTTATGAATGAAAAACTTGAATCAAATTTTGGTAATTTACGAGAGCTTCATGGTCTAGGTCTTGTTTTCATTAGATTTGAGATATGGGACATGATGACATGTTAGTACTTGATCTAATTCAATTGTAAATATGTAAATATGTAATTTTAGTTTTATTTTTATTTTAATTCTTTTATAAATTCAAAAACTCTTGAAATTGGTGAACTAGGTTGGAAATAATTTAAATTGCATTTTAATTTTGTATTTCAAATTAGAATTAAGATTGTTTATATTTTTAGATTAAACCCACCAACTTAATTAGAATTAGTTAAATTCTTAGATTCTATGTTTAAGTGTAGAATGTTTCTAAATTAAAACTAAAGTTCATAGATTAGATAAATAATTTCATATTTATGATTTATCTCCATATTTCCTAAAGTTCTTAAAATACGTAATTCAATAGTATATTTTCACGGATATATTTTCTTAAGTTCCGATGGGTTCGACCTGGCACTCAATCGCTATATTATCTAATGGTTCGTGCACTTGCGAGTTATAAATTTAAAATTTGCACAACAATGGTAATTCTTTAATTTATCTATTTATTTATGTTGGGTTAAAGGGAATGGTAGTGAGAATTTAAAGCCAACCCTATTTTACAGTGTAAACTAAGCAGTATCTTTATTTTTGTATATTTGATTTGTCAGATTTTTGGCCTATTTATAAGTTTGCTCAGGTGCTCAGGATTTCAGAGAGCTAATAAGATTAAAAATCAAGACTAAAAGGAGTGTTTAATCCATTAGATATGGGGGAGCACATTGTGTTTTATGGTCTTACATTTGAGGGAGAGACCTATGCTTCCACCATTGCTTACATTGTTTGTGTGTACAGGGACATGTACAGGATCACAAGGAAGATGAAAAGCTAAGCAAGATTAAGGTCGCATTTTGAAACATAGAGTCTAGGATTTATTTGTCATTTGAATATCTTCTTTAAATGGTTGTATCATTTGTATTCAAATGTATGTACATGGGGTTGGGCTAAGTCATCGAGTCTATATTCATTAGCTTCTAGGTGTTTTATCATGGAAATTGACAAAGGGGGATATTTTTAGTGCCCTAGCTTGCCGAGTCACCTATTTGTCAATTCTATGACTTAGGTGAAGCATTGCCTCGGAAGGTTGAAGCAAGAATAAAAGATTGAAGGTGTGATGAAGATTGAATCAGGGGCTTCATGAATGGAAGATCAAGTGTGGATTTAAGCATCATCAAGTGTATGGCAATCACAAAAGGTAAATTGGCCATAGATGACTTTAGATAGAACCCACACCCTTAGCGGACCTTGCCTAGGCTTAGTATAACATGTTGGTAATAACATTTATAAGACTTGGTGCACCCTGGACAATCACAGAATCAAATTGGATAAACATAGAAAAAATGACAAATTGTAAAGTCGACTCGTCGAGTCCACCGATCCATCGGTGAGACAGGACAGACCAATTGAGATCTTCGACATGTCGACCGGATTGATAAATGTTTTGGAATGAATACACTGTCATTCGGGGTTGCATCAGTTCGAGTGTATCGAGTTCACTGACCCCTTGGTAAAAGATAGGACAGACCTATTGAGGTCAATGATACATCGGCAGGTTTATTGCAGTATTTGGAAAGAACAGAGTGTAAAATCCGGGTGCTCTCTGATAAGGGAGATAGACCAATCGGTGCACCGACACGTCGATGAGGAAATATAGACCCACCGGTGCACACGATACGTCGACCTGGGTCGAGTATGAGTTCTAGATTTAGAACTCTTTGGTGCTCTCAGGTAGACACATCTATGTCTAGACATGTCTATAGTACCAGGACCGACATGTCTATGTCTGGACCTATCTAAGGACCGACCTTTCTATGTATAGACATCTCTATCTGGTTTTCAGAGTTCTGGTTGGGAAGAATCTGTATTTTTGTGTTGCTCTCTGATAAATGGATCGATCCATCGGTGATATAGACATGTCGTGTAACGAGCCGTCCCGCTACGGGCACGTTAAAACTGATACGGACTCCTAAAACCATTCCAATACAATTTCGGATACCTCTTTTTTTTTTTTATATAAATGGAAGTACCGCACCCGCAACCCGCACTAACCACAACAATCCACCAATAAACCAAAAACCGTGAGCATCGGTCATAATTACTAATTATAGCATCACTTCATTATTATATTTATCCGACTCAAAGAAAAGACACATAATTCAAATACATCAGAAGGTCCTCAATTACAAAATGAAACCAAGACAAGTACAAAGCTACAACTCTACGCCAAATGTTCGATTGAGGGTCCCGCGGGCCCTTCCTCTATGAAGTACCTGTGAGGCAAGGGGGTGAGCTCTACATGCCCCAGTGAGGGTAACACGCGCACCATATGTCACCAAGCATACACAACATATAATCATATGAACACAACAATGTCTAAGATGTCTACATGCATGACCATACAAACGTATGCCCTTCTCCTAGCACAGGGCCCACGTTAGCCGGGTCTCTAGAACATCCTCTAACCAACGCCATGCAACCCCCTTATGTACCCAACCGCAACAGTCCACCCATCCACGGGTACGCAGACTGATTCTCAGTCAGATCGGGGTCTCTAGTCCTCAACTAGACCGATGACCCTCTCATGACAACCAGCACACATACCACGACCAACTCAAGATTCGGACTCACTAGAGTCCCAAACTGATTACCACACGGGAATAACCACCTCACCAATCCTCAACGAACTGCCAACCAAACTCATCTATGATCTCATCAACCAAGCACCAGAGTCTCGATAGTCAAACCCATAACCTTGGTCCCTATATGTTGGTCTCCACACGACTGACGTATCCACCTCTCACAGAATTCTATAGGTCTTCTACCGAGTGAGCCGGCCGAACTCACTCGTTAGGCGCCCATAAATTCCTGGTGAGTCAACACCCACAACACAAGTCTCAACAATGAACCCCAATACCATAACCGCGAGTAAACACACTACCACATCGCACCATCCCTCGATCAATGAGCGGGCGAGCACACCCTCAGCCTACTCGGTCATCCGGGGAATCACAAACCATACCAGCGGGAGCTGTCCCTCACCGCATCGTCCCTCGACCAAGGCGAACACCTCCTCAGCCTACTCGATCATCCAGGGAATCACAAACCATACCAGCGGGAGCTGTCCCTCACAGCATCGTCCCTCAACCTAGGCGAGCACCTCCTCAGCCTACTCGGTCATCCGGGGAATCACAAACCATACCAGCGGGAGCTGTCCCTCACCGCATCGTCCCTCGACCAAGGCGAACACCTCCTCAGCCTACTCGATCATCCAGGGAATCACAAACCATACCAGCGGGAGCTGTCCCTCACAGCATCGTCCCTCAACCTAGGCGAGCACCTCCTCAGCCTACTCGGTCATCTAGGGATCACAACTATACCAGCGGGAGCTGTCCCTCACCGCTCCATCCCTCGACCTAGGCGAGCACCTCCTCAGCCTACTCAGTCATCTAGGGATCACAACTATTGCCAGCGGGAGCTGTCCCTCACCGCTCCGTCCCTCGACCTAGGCGAGCACCTCCTCAGCCTACTCAGTCATCTAGGGATCACAACTATGCCAGCTGGAGTTGTCCCTCACCGCTCCGTCCCTCGACCTAGGCGAGCACCTCCTCAACCTACTCGGTCATCCAGGGACCACAAAGCATACTGGCGGGAGCTGTTCCTCACCGCACCATCCCTCGACCTAGGCAAGTACCCCTCAGCCTACTCGGTCATCTAGGGATCACCTCACCCGTCACACACTCGGGCATCGGAACCGCAAGGGGCTTCTAAGGTTACCTTGGGTGAACCAACATTCAGCCTGATGGCCTATTTAGGATTAATATAATTACTTTCCAATTAGTCCTTATCTGGGACTCCAAGGGACCTCGTTCTCTAAATCAAATTACGCCTCTCTCATAGGCGCGTCCGGGAAATACAAGACGAACCGACCATTTGACCCATGCAAGGGGTTGCGACTACCCATTTCCGATCATAAGGGAGTCTGAATCCCAACCACGCGTCCACTGTGCGGTCCCACATAACATCCGTACCCTAACTACCCGATAAGATAGGGGGAGTCTCTAGATCCTGATATGGCCTAGTACCCATGTCCCACCGGCATCCCACATATGCTAGCTATATGCATGCAAAAATATCGCTACACCTACTATTAACATAGTTCATTGTATAATAATCAGATGCATATATATCACTATCTATCACGGGTTGGCATGTTAACATCCAAGCATGTTACAATGTCTAGCAGTCCAAACTAATCATCATATAGTCATATGGCATTTTATCACCAAATTACATCACACCATGATCAAACATATACCACCACATATCATATATTCACATGCTGATATCTTAACATATTATCAACCAAAATAAACTCTGATCATGTCGCCACACAATCAATCAATTGAGACATCAATTAATCAATTCATATATGCCTCTGCGGCCTCGGATACGAATACACCCTGATGGGAGCCCGCCACATAATGGTATCAACAGTTCCCTTGCCGAGTGGCTCATAACACCGATGACCCCCATTCGCCGTATTCCGTACCCGCACATTTGATAGAGAAGTAAGATGCATAGATGCATGCTAAAAACGATGATGAATTCCCTCACCTGTGTGTGGCTCAAAATCCAAAGTGAGAGAGACGGTACGCTGGGTTGAAAGGAGCTCAATCTGTTGAAAAAGAGCAAGGGAATAAGCAATCGGGCAAAAAGGGTCAAACAAAACCTGGAGTGCAAACGGGCCCGGCGGGCTTGAAAACTAGGAAACTGGGCCGGGTCTGAACAGAACTGGGCCGGGCCTGAACTGGGCCGGACCCAAAGCTGGGCCGAGTTGAACAGAACTGGGCCGGGCCTGAACTGGACCGAGCCTGAAACTGGGCCGAGCTGAACAGAACTGGGCCGGGCCTGAACAGAAATGGGCCGAGCTTGAGGCGGGCTGGACCGGCCCTGGCAAACTGGGCCAGATCAGGTCTGGGCCGGATCTCGCGAACCGGGCCGGATCGGGCAAACAGGGCTGGATCATTGGGTCCAAGGCCGAACCCGACTGAGCCAACTCGGCAACTCCGAGTGACTCAGCCGAAGGAGAAGGGGAAAGAGGGAGATGAGGGAAAGAAAAGGGACGAGAAGGGAAAGCAAAAGAGGGGAAAACGGAGAAGGGAAGCACCTTGGATCGGACGGTGGCGATCGGTGTCCAGTAGATCTGAAGGACCAATGGCTGCTGGGGCCAAGGGGGAAAGAGATCCGACTCATCGGGGCCGGAGGAGCTTGAACCAACGCCGGAGGAGGAGGAGGGAGGTCAGCAGTAGATCCAAAAGAGGAAGAAGAAAAATCGGGAGGGAAAAGAGAGAAGAGGAGAGGGATATGAGGATGGTGGCGGCGGCGGCGGCGGAAATAGGGTTAGGGTTTGATGGAAGAGGGAAAGAGATGAAAAAGGGGGAAGAGAGGGTGAGTCGGCACTGTAGCGAGCTGCTACAGTGGCGCGCGGAAAAAGGGGGGTGTAGTTTAGGGTTTTGGGAGAAGGGGTTTTTAAGATAGGTTTTTTTTTTTTTAATTAAAATCTTAAATGTTTCAAAAATAAATAAATAAATAAATAATTTAAAACTCATAAAAAAAATCAAACGTCGAACATCGGGGAAGATAATGTGTGATTTTCAAAGTTTTTACATGATAAAATATTTAATAATTCAACATTACCAAAGTGCCCTTCGAGTGTCTGAACTCAAAATCGGGCAACCCAGGACCCAACACGGGGCCTACATTTTCCCCACTGCTACCAAGACCCCAAAACTCTGGAATATCGGGTCGGGTCATTACATGTTGACTGTCGACCTATCGAGATGACCGACCCATCAGTAGTGACCGCTTTATATCCATTGGAAGTGCATTAAATGTTAAACGGTCAAACTGCAACGGCATTATGCCAACACCGACATGTGTATCAAATAGACTTGTCTATGGTGCCTGTACCGACCTGTCTGTGTCATAAACCTGTCTATGTTGGGACATGTCTAGTACATAGATCCGTCTACAATCCAGAGTTGGGATTTTTATGTTTGCCTATATATACTCCAATACTTTGGTGTATTTGGTGGGAGACCTTGGACATCTTGAACCTTTGAATAGAAAAATCTTAGAGGCATGCCCAGATATCCCAACTCCTCTGTCTATGCTCTAAACTTAGTTGAACCATTTGAAATCAAATCTTCATAGATTGAGATTGAGATTGAGAGAGAGAGATAAAAAAAAAAAAAAAAACCAAGCCTAGATCGAGTTGCAAATCCATATCCTAGCAACCTCCCATAGATTGTGATTGAACATACTCGGAGCATCTTCGTCATCGAATGACATCACATTGGGAGATCTTTAAGAAACACACATCTACATCAAGAGCGCTCAACAAGGCAAGTGCTTCTAGTTTGATGTTAATTTTCTAAATCATCTTGTGAAATGGATTAAAGTATGGTACTTGAACTACTATAAAAAATAGAGGGATAATGACGTCAACTAGGGTTTGATCGAACCTTTCAAAAACATATAGGATTGGGTGAAATTCCCAATCAATCGAGTTAGGTGGAATTCCTACTATATTTGTGAGAATGTAATTCCCTACATAGTGAATTGGGATAACTCAATGTTAGGTGAGTCCATCAGTGGATGTAGGAGGGTTTACTCCGAACTACTATACATCTTGTGTTGTGGGTGTTTGGTCTTATCTTTGTGTGATTGATTCTTTATTGGCACACTCTTGTATCACACAATACACTCATTTTGATAAATTTGTTTAATTTGCTACAAATCATTTTAATTAATCAAGAAATTTGTGAAGACCATAAAAAATGGTGTTTGCCCTGTTCCTCCTCCCCCCTCCCCCTCCCTTCCTTCTTCTCTCCCAGGTCAATGTTGGACTCATGTTCTTGCACCCCAAGGGACTTTTAGATAGCATTCAATATGTTGATTTTTTCAGGATTTGTTGATCCTACCTCGTAGCCCTCCAAGATGCTAGAATAAAAATGACGTCGATAATGAATTTTTAGTGCTCGAATAATCCCAGCATCACATGGTTGAATCTTTGATGTTGTATTAGGAGGCAAGAAAAATAGTTCTATATTTCTCAAGCCTTCAATGACCTTTGGATGGGTTGGACAATTGTCCACTATAAGGAGAACCTTCCTGCCATTCATTCTCTTGTCAAACCAACAAATAAATTCTTAAAAATGTAAACCAGTTATCCATGCTCTCTTGTTTGCTTGATAATGGCAACTAAGATTGCTCATGTTCACATTTTTAAAACATATAGGATTAACATACTTGCCAATAACCCAAAGAGGTACTTTGTCGGAACCATCGCCTTTGCAACAAACAACAATAGTAATTCTCTCATTGTCCTTCTTGCTTTCTTCCAATTGCTTTATAGAAAGAGAATGATCTGCTTCCAACCGATAAAATAACCTGGTTTCATCCATATTGTAGATATCTTTCCAATGAAATTAGTCTAGTTTAGCTAGTTTTCCTGGTAAAGCATTATCAATGTTCTCCATGACAACTGAACTACTTTCACCAAACCGTCGGTAAGACTTGATTCCATGTCTTGCATTGAAATGATATAGCCAGCCACTGGAGAAGTTAAATTTTGGATTAGTTTCACTATACATTTTCTGCAAAGACTCTTTTACTTTAGTCAGGATCATTTTTCCAGTCATATTCACTCTCTCTTGATATTGGAGAAACCACTCATACAATGTTTTTTTCTAACTCTCGGTATTTTGCTGATTTGTGCCTCTTAACATTGCTATTTTTCATCTCATCTAACAAATATTCTACTGACCTTTTAAGAGTGTTTGATAATGTTGATTGGCTGGACACATTAAACTTTTGTTGAACTCATTGTTGGAAATCTTTTTTTACTAGAAGAGACATTTTCCTTTTTGTACTCGCATAATGCTATTCTCATCTCATCTGTCAATGTAACTTTTTTACTCCTTTCAAATGAGACGCCATGGAAGAACAAAATCTGGAATTGTAAAGATTTGGAGTCTAAGAGTCTAAAACTAATGACTATTTATAGAATTTTATCTTCTATGTACTTGAAACATCTTTATCTTCTAGGGCATTAAGTTTTGACTCCAAGTCTCTTTCTTTTAGGAGTCTTTTTATCTTTTATAATTAATAAACATCTCTTCTTTTTTAAAATCTTTTGGGCTTCTCTGCATTAACTTTTGACTACATCTATTGTTTTTGGATTTATAAGCCAAACATGTACAAGTAGTAGAAACATAATACTCTCTCAAAATTAATAAATATTCATTTATCTATAAATTAATAAATTATTCATTTATCGATAAATTAATAACTCTACTAAGATAATAATTTCTCTTGGTTCCAAGATATTATTGTATAGGGGTTTTACTGTATTGAGTACGTGTACAGGGTGAATTGTATGCAAGTTTAAGCTGGGATTGGGGCAAGGAGTTGGGGCGAAGATGAGGTGTAGAACAGAGACGGTGTGGGCGTTAACCGTGGACGGCTTGGAATCTCAGGCGATGAGGAACGATGTCTTGGATTGAAAGGGGCAATATCTGGTTTTGATCGAGAAGGGTATTTCAGATCTGGATTGGGCTAGCACGTTCGTGGGATACAGAGGACGGTCAGGGCAGGTGTTTAGGGACGATGGAGTCAAGGCTGGGATGTGAGCGTTGGCCTAGCTTGTGAGATGCAGACCTGATATCTTCGTCTACACCGAGACGATTAAGAGAAGAAATAGACGAACGAGAATTTACTCGGATAGAGAGAAGAGGAGAAGAGAAAGAAGCCTGAATCTACGGGAGGGAGAAGGGAAAATGGGAATCCACTCGGAGGAGAGAGATTTGGAAAATTCCAATATTAATTTATTGATAAAAGATGCTAATTACCATGCTTGAAAGGATTTCTAATTTTAGAAATGAAAATAAAATAAAAATAGTAATTACTGGATTTTCTTCGATTTCTCAGCAATCTCTAATTAGGGTGAGATTTCAATTCTATCAACCAATGCCCGTGCCGCATCAAAATCTTACAAAATGTGGAAAACATCAAGGTGTGTTAGACGACGGTCAGATTTTAAACTTCAAAGGTTCTAAACCTATTAGGTTATAATCCTAACATATTATAATATTAGTGTTTGGGAATTGTTAAAAAATGCTGACATACTAAAATATTATTATTTAACAAGTATTAGAAGATAACATTTTAAAATATTTAATTCACAATAGAAAAATTAAAAATATATTTTACTTAAACATTTTTAAACATTTGATTTATACAAATAAAATCATTACTCTTTTTATTTTATTTTGATTAGTTATTAGGTGACTATAAAAACACAGAAAGTGACTCAGCCATAAAAACACAGAGTGACTCAACCAAATGAAATTAAATAGAGAATTTCTGAAGCTACTGTAACTCATCGAGACTCTTTCCAATTATCTCTTCGACATTATGAAATTGGCACTTTTGACTTCATGATTAAATATGCCACACTGTAATGGTGCAATCACATTCCCAATTTCACCGGGCTTGTCTAAGAATTGGAGGACTATGGATTCAATGAAATTAAAAATGAGAGAAACACTTAATTTCATGGACTACTCTTTAATTTTGTATAGTGGCCGCTGACTAAGTTGTATAAGAATTCAGAAGGTTCGCTGAAGCCCAGTTTCTCTTATCTTCGTTGAGAAGCCTAACGGATATTGGATTCGTTCTTGCTCATAGCCCAGTTATATTACGCAAAAGAAAAGCAGCTCATATGGATCCATCTTCTCAATGTTAAGAATTCCTCCTTTCACAATGTTCATCTGATATGTATATTCATTTAATAGATTTATCATAATAGATAAAAATATTTAACTAATAATTTATTTCTAATTTAAAAGTCTAAGATTTAGAATGATTTAATAAGATAGTCTTGCTAATAATCTATTCATACATATAATTATTTTGATCACAGAGATAAAATCCAATTTCTAATACGGACTGTCGGAGCACATAAGACTATGGTTTGGATGAGGGGGGTATAAGGGGAATGAGTTGTTACCCCTCATTACCCTTATTTCGTAACTAAAGGGTAAGAGTAAAAAATCTCAATTTTACCTTTATTTATCCATCCACTCTTACTTTTGAAAACTCTTTTGAAGCAAAGGATATTCATAATTGGATATTCATAATTAGTTAGGGAGCACTTACACACACCCGAATTTTCTGCCTCTACACACCCGAAATTGTATTTATGATGAAATTACGATTTTACCCCCGTGTTTTTATTCATTCGAATGAATGCCCAGTTCATTTTGGCATTATGCTCAAGTGTAATTTCAATTCATTCGAATGAATAGGCTGAGCAGTAACACGGAATACTGCTCAGCCCTTTAAATAATAAAATTTATTTTAAAACTTTACACTTATTTTTTAAACACTGTGTATTTTCAAAATTTCTCAAATTAAATATCCGGACTAATTACGATAACCTGATAAAAATACTTTAAGACTTCAAGGTCTTTTGACACTCATAAATATTTAAAACACAGTATTTTGTAAATAAGGGTATCCCTAGGGTGTGCCAAAAACACATTTAGGAGTGTCAAAAGACCTTAAAGTCTTAAGGTATTTTTATCAGGTTATTTTAATTAGTCTAGATATTCAATTTGAGAAATTTTGGAAATACACAGTGCTTAAAAAATAACGGTCTATATTTTAAAATATAGACAGCTATTTTTAAGCACTGTGTATTTTCAAAATTTCTCAAATTGAATATTTAGACTAATTAAAATAACTTGATAAAAATACCTTAAGACTTTAGGTCTTTTGACACTCCTAAATGTATTTTCGGCACACCCTAGGGATACCCTTATTTGCAAAATACTGTGTTTTAAATATTTAGGAGTGTCAAAAGACCTTGAAGTCTTAAAGTATTTTTATCAGGTTATCGTAATTAGTCCGGATATTTAATTTGAGAAATTTTGGAAATACACAGTATTTAAAAATAAGTGTGAAGTTTTAAAATAAATTTTATTATTTAAATCATTTGAATGAATGGGCTGAGCAGTATTCCATGTTACTGCTCAGCCCATTCATTCGAATAAATTAAAATTACACTTGGGCATTCATTCGAATGAATGGAAATGCGGGGGTAAAATCGTAATTTCATCCGAAAATCTGATTTCGGGTGTGTAGAGGTAGGAAATCCGGGTGTGTATAAGTGCTCCCAATTAGTTTTCCATCCCTGCAAAATTTATCCCTTATCCAAACGCAGCTTAAAGCTGCTTTTGGATGGGGGTTAATGGGGGTAACCCCCTCTTACCCCCTTTACCCTTGTTTGGTTATGGAGGGGTGAGGGTAAAATTTCAAAAATTTACCCCTCCCCCACCTTTTTTGAAAACCCCTTGGAGCATGGGGGTTTCATGAAACCCTTGCCCCTCTTTACCCTTCTTTACCCCTCATTACCCCCTTTTATCCCTCTTTACATCTATAGAACAAAAATAGTTTAAAATATTTTTTAATTGATGAATATTATTTATTAATTATGTTTCACAAAATTTTATTTTTATTTTTTTATATTATGTGAATTGAATAAAAATTGTTAATATATTACCCTCCTTACCCCCTCTTTGCACATATGGATCAAAAATATTTTAAAATATTTTTAGTTGATGAATATTATTTAATAATTATGTTTTATAATTTTTTTATTTTTTATTATATAAATTTAGTAAAAAATATTAATTCTAATAAATCCTCTTTACCCCTCTAAACTCTCTTTATCCTTCTTTACCCCCTTTACACAAATTTTTTGCACATGAATTCAATCTTCAAAGTTAATCATTGATAGAATAGTGTTTAAATTAGACAATCTGGAACTCTTTTGCCACTTCTCATGAAGACTCCTAATATCAAATGCTTTTTTTTCTTTCTAAAAAGTACCAATGAATTACAATGCTACTACGGTGCATTAAACAAATGAAACCCTTTTGGTCATCATCTTACAGTAGAAAGATTCACAAGCCCAGTCCCAACATGAGTGGTTTGCACAAGTTTTTTTTTGTTGGGCATGCAAGCGCCTATAAAACATTAATGGATAAATTCTTGTCTTTCAACCTTCTCTCTTCTATTTGCCTTTTTTCATCCTCATTGTTGAAACAATATCCATGGACAACTATCCACTCGGTGCTTCTTATCCTGGGGTTAGCCAACTCCCCAGAGATTTGCAAAGTCGATTGTCCAGAAATTTACGCCTAATCGGAAAGAGTAGAGTACCACACAACTCCACATCCAGCAATTTGATTCTAGACGAGGAAGCAGAAAATCATATTGATGATTGCCTCAATCGTAACCAGTTTAATAGTGTTCATCAGGCACAAGGGTCCATAAGGGTGACTGGTTACGGTGAAAAAGGAGAAGAATGGCGCTTAAAGTTGCGAAAACGACGCCGGAATTACAGCTTAGAAATTGACAATAATCAAAACTGGGATGATATAGTTGATAGTATCGGAGGGAACGGGACATTGGAAATCCTCATCTGGGGTGCCGATAAACATGAAAGCAAAAGCTTGTGCTTCTTGTTTACCGTTGCTTAGCTGCAGAGATCAAACAAAGAAGTGGATAGTGAAAGAGAGAGAGAGGAGAGCTTATATATCATCTTCCATACCTTTCTTAGAATAAATTCTCTATAGAGTGCATTAGGATTTAGTTTTCAAACAATTAATAAACATTTACCAAACAGCTCAATTTCATATTATTTAATTGGTCTATATTGAATCTATTTATTTATTTATTGATTTGATTTGTTTATTTATATCAGTGAAACGTAGAAACCATGATATGAAAATCGCTAGTTCCACTTAACTCAATGTGTAACAATGCTATGATAATCATTTTAAGAAAGAAATACAAGTGCAATAATAATTTGTAATAACAAAAAAAATTAGTGAATTTTGATGTAATCTGTTGTTGTCTTGTGTTCATTTCTGCATTAAATTATCAAATGAAAATATACAAAAGAATCTGAATCAACTAACTTGGAAAGCCATGTTTGAATGTAATGAATAAATTTTCTATTCTATTTTTAGAAAGTAAAGATATTCTCACCTCACATTGGAGGTGAGATTAACTCTACGGATGTACAAAACTATCCGCAAGCCTTGTGTAGGTAAATACGAAACGAGTGAATCAAAAACTTCTAATCCAATAGTAAAAGTTTAGACCGACTGAACTAGTTGAAAGACTTATATATGTGGTAATAAATCAATTTGCAATAGATAATTTGTCACAACACCTTCTAATATATTATGTGAATACAACAATTCCAAAGAATGAAACAACTAAATTGTGACAAATTAAGCCCAATGAAAGGGATTTGTATACGATGAGAAAGTTTCTTTCAAAAATAATCTTAAAATAGGTAAATGACTGTAGAAATTCTACTATTAGAAACTGTGTTTCCTTCTAATTTTCCTCTTGCAGTCTGCGATAGGTTCAAAACTGGTTGAAAAATGTAGATATTTCTATACAAAATGAGAGATGTCTCATGATTTGATTGAGGATACACTTTAATGCCATGGATATAGTAATGAACTTCATATTATTCTTTCTTTTTTTTTTTTGATATTCATGGCTTTATAATAGGTGAATAATAAACATAAAAAAGATAAGTTTAATAATTTTGGATAGTCCTAGAGGATTCTTCTTTTTAGATAAAGTTAGCACACAACCCCCATCTGCAGGACAGAAGGCATTCTAAAATGCCAGTCATTTAATAATTTTCATAGCCTTAATGGGTCACAATGTGAAATGGTTTTTCGGGGGAAAACTACCATATCAAAGCGAACTTAAATGTCAACGGCAGAGTAATATGTGACCTAAGTACGTTGTAAAAAGGAGGGTGAATAGGACGATTCCTATTTTTTGCAGAAGTTCAAATCTAATTGATTCTTCTCTAAGTAATTCTAACCAAATTAACTCATTATTTCTTCTAACTTATCTAATACGAAAAACCAATTAAACCCTTTAACAGATAAGGTTGATATCAATATGCGGAAGCAATTTATCACTATTAAAATCAGCGGCTTGAATTAAAGCTAGTTGTGTATCATGGGCTAACCCCTAGCTAAGCAACACCACCTGAGCAGGGCATAATTTAGACCTTTTCAAGTGGGCTCAGGCTGTTACTAATCCAAATTTTGTGCTTGTAATCAATATTGGAGATTCTGAATTTAGAAGATTCGCAGAAAATATACTTTAGGTTAAAATCTAGCTGTTTGGTTGTCATCGGAGGAGAGAGAGAGAGAGAGAGCACAATTGAGTTGAGCTCGAGTCAAATTATAATAATTTGGAAGCAAGCGGAATCAGGCAACGGTGACAGCAGCTCTAAAGAACCAAAAGGAAGGGAGAGGCTGAAATTTCTCAAAAGGAGCAATGGAGGTCACTCCTGTTGGTGTACGGACAAGGCTCGGACCCTCGCCCTTGTCGGCACTGAAAAGCGGAAGCGGACCGGCCCGTATAGCTCGTTGGCTGGCAGAATCCAGCCATTCCCTTGCTGGAATCACCTCCCCCCTCAGGTAGGCGGGCGCCAGATTCTTGCTGCTCCAGAGACGGATCGAGTGAGATCTTGCACGAAGACCAATGGTTCAGATCTTTGCATCATGGGATGAGTGAGATTCCGATGAAGTCAATTTCAAAACGCAATGCAAACGAAATTCAATTCCAGTCCAGTAACGTGCTTCATTGTCATTTCAATTGAGTTTGATTTTATTGAGTTCCGTTTCTTTATATATTGTAGGGCTTTGGAAGAGTGGATTTCGATTGCTCAGCAAGGTACGTTTTGCCGTTCTTCCGTTTATGTATAATTCTCTTTAAATTTTTCCGTTTTCAATTCTCGCAATACATTCCATTTTCCTATCACAGGAGGGAGGCTGCGGTATCGAGCAATCTGCAATCTGGACTGCACAAACTGGAACCAACGGCCAGGATTTCAGTGGCAACTTCCCGCCGGAAACTGACGGTGGAGAAGATGCCATCGGAGATCGAGGCATTCTTCTAAGAAGCCAAGAACGCCGAGAAGAAGCGCTTCGCCGAAAAATAAGTCCCAGTGCGCACTATAAGCTCTTTTGTGGCACACGCACAATTGAGTACAATTTGCTTAACTTGCACTTTCCTTTTATTGTGCCTGTCTCGGGATTATTAGTCTAGCTAATTATTGAGACATGTGCCACTTTTTTTAATTAAAAAAAAAAAAATTTCTATCAAAACATCCTTGAACTTTTCATTCTAACATAGGCCAATTTTAGTGTAGAGTGATGGGTCTATTGAAAATCTGAGATCTAATAAATTCAATTTAATGTCACGAATAGAAAAGTTTGAAGTTAAAATAATCTATTTAAAATTTGTCGGCATGCTAGTACATGCAGTGTTACTCTTCGCATTTAGATATAGAGTCTATTAAATATAATGATCAGAATAAAAATATACAACTTAAAAACCTTAAATGAGAAATAATGTAAATATAATTTTATTTTATTTTAAATTTATGTATGAAAAATCACGAAAAATTCAGAGTAAAAATCCAATGATACTCACTGCACTTAAGACACTAAAGAAACTCAAATCTGGCACCTCCTTCCATCAAATTAATAAGTTGTACTCACCTACCTCATTGATGTAGACCTCATTCAATTTTACATCATGTTGAATTGGGTCAACTGTAGTGAATCTGAACTTTTTTTACTATCTTGAATTTTCAACCATAATGAGACATTTTGACTGACCTAATTGTCCATTTAGTGGGTCCTAATTCATTATCCACCGTACAAAAAAACGTTCTAGTTGGTTTAAAATTGACTTATCTGCTATGCTTTGACATTGATTATGTCCATCACAAGAACCCTATCCTTTTGTAGTATTCACCTTCCATGATAGCAACACATGCCTAACATTTGCCATTGGATGGTTGGTCTAATTTCACCAACCCTAAGGACATGTGTTAACCAACCTACAAACACGTGTAACATAGATCCAATTTATAATTAAAAGAAAATTATTAAAAAAATATTTTTAACAAATTTATGTGAGAGAAACTGTGGACCAGCTAGCGTAAAACGCCCATAAGTGATACCAACGGCCTTTAGAGTAACACCTGACACCTCCCGCTTTCTAAAATGGGAAAATACCAGTTGAGCTACACCCATATGAATAAAATAAATGAATTATACGGTATAAATGAGACATAGTACTTGATTTTTAAGATTAAAGATGAATTATTAAATCATGAATAATAAAGTGAGGATGCATCAAATAAACATTATAAAATATTGGATCTAAGCTTACAAGAGAAAACAATAATTTCAACGACTTAAATTCATCATAAACTGGGTCTCACATCAAACCCTTATGCTAAACAAAAATGTCCAAGCATTTTATAAATTTCTAAAAAAAATCAAATAATTTAGTCATCAAATTGCACAAAGTCAAATTTGGATAATTGACTATTAGTTAAATTTGAAAAATTCACTGATAGATGATTAAGGTGTATAAACTAACCTTTATTATGACTATGTCTATTGTACCTAATTATTTCTTTTAAAAAACCACAATTTCAACTTTTTATTTTATTTCTATATTTGCGTAAAAGCAGATTTTATTATAAATTTTGTTCTTATTTATAAAAAGTCTGTTAAAGGTCAATTGAATTCTCAAATTTGATCTAATCCTAATTTATATTTATTATTGAATTAAATATAAATCAATTGACATTATTAAATAATTACTGTCTTTTAAAGTTATGCTTAAAATAATTCATTCAAATTAATTTTTAATAGACTCCCTATCATGAAATTCTGAACTTAAAAGAAAATCTAAGGAATAATTCCTAAATAGACTAAATGACTAATAACATTAGATGGTCCATCATACAACTTGAATTAGTGGAGTGGCATATTATTAACACTTTCAACCCACTTGTTCCATGGATCAATATGCTACTTCTCATGCTTTGGCAATTTGTAGGAAGTGAATTATTAAGATTTTTTTTGAAAGTTTAATTTTAATTATTTAAAATTAAATTTATATTTATATTTTTAATTTAACTCATATTTTTTATCTTTTTTAATCCGTTCATAACTTATTTTTTTTAAATTCCAACTCATTTTAATCAGGGGTGTAAATATATAGGATTTTAATGATATCGATTATATCGGCCAATATCTCAAATATCGAATAAACCCATTTTATATTATTGCTACTTTATTATCAATTAAATGAAAGTTTCATCTGCACTGCCTTTTCTGATTATCAATTAATCAGATGGCTATATATCTTTCACAAGGTTAGTTTCTCTTTATTTTATATAATGTAACTCTTTTATTAATAAAATATTTTTTAATATTTACTTTTTGGAAAAAAGAAAGTACTTAGCAAGTAAGACAAAATATAAGATTGGAATAATTAAATGAGGTTGGTCTCATTAATTTGTAAGTTACACTGAAGATTGAATAAATTTTTAACCGAGATATTTATTTATTTTATAAAAAATTAGTAAATGATGAATAATGAACTAAAAAATCAGTTGTTTAAAGAACTCAGTTTTTATTGAATTAATACATACTATAAAGTCTTTAAATCCACCATACAATATGTCACTTTATATCTTAATCTAAAATAACTTTTATTAATGATCACATTAGAAATAATCAATAACTTTAAACAGATTTTGAGATCTAAAGGTTTTTCCTTTGATTATAAATAAATCTTATAGATAAAATTAATTCAATTTTAATATGAGAGGGACCTGATAATAATTTCTTAAAAGATAAAATGTTAAGGTTAATTGCTTTAATGATAATGAGGAAATGATATTTACTAATTTACTAAAGAAATATGTTTATCCTTGCGATTAATTACTAAAATACGAAATATTTCTCCACCAAGGTCCTCAGCAGGCTTCCGCAGAAGAAGAGAGATGAGGAGGTGCCTCTCTCTCTCTCTATCTCGCTCGTGCTGAGAAGAAGAAGAAGAAGTAAAGGAGAAGTCACTGAAATCCAAGAACTCAAATCTCCAATCTACGCCTTATGCAGGTATCGATTACGATCTCGTTTTACTCGTCTCTTCAACTTATTTGCAATCTAGTTTCCTTTTCCTCAGTTCTTATTTGGATCCATCTTCTCTCTCTCTCTCTCTCTCTCTCTCTCTCTAATTTCCACTCCTGTTCCTATTATCTTTTTTTTCTTTTTCCTCTTCTTCTTCTTTTGGTTTATGGGATACTCCTTTTTTAATTTATTTTTATTTTGGGGAGGTGGGGAAGGGGGAAGTGGTTGGTTTCTGTTTTGAGGACTAATGGATGCGACCAGAAGCCGTAATCTTGTGAGATTCTAAATGGTGGAGAGTGGCATCTTTTGGTTTTCCAGCTTGTTTGTGAAACACCAAATTTTGCTGTTTCTGAAGCAAGCAGAATGCTCTGTTTGGATGCATTGAAAAGGACTAGTGTTTTATGGGAAACAATAATTTTTAGCTTAAATGGAGAAATAGGTTTTAACTCTTTTTTTTTTTTTTTGTTGAAAATGGTTATTTTCCAGGAAAGTTATTTTCTTTACATGAATCTAGGGAGAGAAGATTTTCAGTAGAAATCATGATTTTATAGATTATTTCTGGAAATTGTCATTTGGTTTAGGTTTATGTTCTCATTGCCACTGAAAATTAGCATGAGTTAAACTCTCTCTCTCTCTCTCTCTCTCTCTCTCTCATTTCCTTCATTTTCTGATGAAGTTAATGGAAATTGAGCACCTGCTATGCACACACTTATGCACGAGCTTAATTTCAGTCGCTGCACTTATAATTGTATCTTTTACTAATTTGTTTCTCTATCTCTTCAGTCTCAAAGCACTAAATACATGGGAAATGGGGCTTACAAACATATTATCTATGTATTATATGCATACATAAGTTTGTTACATATTCCTTAGAGTTTGTAACTGAGCATTCTAACTAATAATTCATATCAACTAGAATATCTAATTGTACTTATGTAAAACTAAAATTAGCGTTAATATAGTAAATATGAAAAAAGGATAGATTGACGTGAACTTGCCTTGAAGTTAGGTTTGGTGTCTAGCATCATGGGTAGGCACAACCTAAGCATGTTTTTTACTACCATCTCCCTGGTCTAAGTGACATTTGTCCTTTGGATCCATTAGGTATTTTGATCCTAGTGAGTGCACTCTGGCTTGCTAGGATTTTGTAATACCTAAACTTGTAGTTTTCTAATTTGAGTTGAACAATTTGAGTAGTGATTTTGGTAGCTTCAGCACTATGTATTGAATGAACTACTGTCAACTTGAATTGTTGTCATCATTGTGTTTGTCCCATCTTTTCGGCTTGGCCTTTTGAGTTCTACTTTTCTACTCAACCCTATCACCAAATGCCAATGAAGTTCTATCTTACTGCCTTAATCCATATATTTGATGGTCTCCCCCTTATCATAGTACCTTCTAGTTGTAATCCTTCAGCTCTTTGTTTTAAAGTTGTTTTTTGTCTTCTATGCATGTACCAATACCATCTTAACTGGCATCCACTTATTTTCTTCCATCTAAGCAATTTTTAGGCTTTCTCTAATCACTCATTTCTAATTCTATATTTTCTTATTGCACCATTCACCCATCTTTACACATGCATCTTCATCATTGTTAATTTATCTACTTGTCTTTTTTGTCTTTGCTCACTTGCTCCATATAGCATTGTTGGTCTAAATGCAATTTTATGGAGACACAACTAGGTGACAAAACTTATTATATTATATTCATTGGCACTCTGTGAGTCATGGAATTTGAATCCAACTCTCTAAATTGCATTGAGGTTCTCTCATTCTTCTTCTTCTTCACTCTCTCTCTCTCAAAGTGTCAATTTTTTTTTGAAGTGCAATGAGAGACTGAAAGTCATATTCCATATATTGATATTGAGAAATGGCTGCAATTGGATGCCACAGTATTTGAAAAATAAATAAATGGTTAATTGCTCTGTTTGTAAGTTACAAATGACTTTATTAAAAAGGAACTTATGGCTACCATCACCAATTTCCAAAACATAATTCTCGAACACTCCTTTGCCAATCTCGTTCATGTTTTTTTTCTTCATATTGTCTATGCTCGTTGTGTTTTACAAGTATCTGTGGTGCTTATACTTTCACAGCACTCACACATACACACAAACAAATAATGGATTGGTAAATGATGATTTTTAATGGTGTTGAGTTGAAAAATAGAACTTAGAGAGCCAACACATATTGATGAGAATTGAATTTGATAATGATGATCATATGTTAAAGCCAATCCACATAGATAAGAAAATGACTTTGATGATGGTGATCCTATATGAACGAGCAAGCTATTGTTGTGGTTTGATCCCTAGCCATATGTGATGTGGCTTTTTCTTGTGTCTCTTCACCAACTATCTCCTTTATTTTTTGGTATAATGTTATCATACAGGGGTCCACACGACTAATTCACATGAGAAATTCATAATTCTAAAAGAGAACTAATTCATGCTGGAGACTGGAGAGATATACTCAAGGTCAGCTCCATGATCCCACAACTGAGGACTGAACCACAACAATGTTCCTATCGCCTTGATGGTGTGATTGTTGTTCATCTACTATTCTATCTTAACTTGTTTGTTCTTGGGTCATTAAATAGCTTCTGATTACTTTGCTCATTTCATGGCAGTGTTCAAACAATACTTCAACCTCCAATAATACTGAGTGAAGAGAAGATTTAGGAGTAGATTGATCACAAATGGGCGGTTGCTGTTGTTGTCCTTCCAGAAGACAATTAAATGAGCCACCAGTATACTATTATGTACATAGCCTCTTTTCCACTTTCATTACATTTATCTGTGGCACTGTAGTTCCTTTATTATGTTAATGTTGTGATTTCATGGTTTTCAAAGAAGAGTATCTGTTGCTCTAGAAAGTAACCTTATTTCTATGGCTTAAACTTTCTTATTAGTTTTAACTATAGCACACAAAGCGGCGTGATTTGAAGGCTTTACTAACCTTGTTTATGTGGCTTAAAACCTGATTGTGATCTTTAATTGTAATACTAGAAGTGGTGTGATTTCATTCAGGGATCTAGAAGCATCATATTTGTTTACTGGAAGTAGCCCTTGTCTGCAGCTTAAAATTAATTAGAATTATTAGTGTTGCACTAGAGTATCAAATTATGCATTCTTTTAAGTACCACTGAATTCTTCAGTGTTCTTGGTTCATTGGAGCTTCTTTTTTTCTTTTGCTGATTTCAATGACTTTTCAATTCTTGGTCTGCCTTGTTGTGTGTTTTCATTTTTCCAAGTGTTGACGTTGTCCAAAGACTCCAATCCATTTACATTAAAGTCACATCATGCACATTCTAACTGTTGGAGCATAGGGCTTAGTCATCTTAGTACTTTCTCATGTAGAATGAAAAGTGATGTTGAAATTAGCCAGTTTATACCCATTAGATCCTTATTTATTTATTTTAGTTCTATATTTCCTTGCTTTGTATTTGTCATGGTAAAAAAATTACCTCAAAAACAAATTTACCCCTTAAAAAAATTATAGTAAAAAATGAATTTCTAGGCAGTTGACTTGAGAAGTGCATTTATGAGCAGAAAAGTCCATGACAGATGGCTTCATGGAGAAGATCTCTCTCTCTCTCTCTCTCTCTCTCTCTCTCATGTTTATTGGGCAGTTTATCATTTAAAACTTTTTTTCCTGATTTCCACAGTTTTATTTTGTCTGGTCAAACTGTATGCTTTGTGCTTTTTGTGGAAATGAATCTCTGTTGTGTAGTTTGGGCAGTCAAGAAGAATGGAAGTGTTAAAATTTTCATTTTGTTAGTCTTAGCTCATCTTTAGTTAGTTTTAGTAGATTGATTGGGTGGGTGAACTTTTAAGCAAAAGTACTCTCACTTGTCATCTGTTTATTTATAGGAGTCTCATATTTTTTTTTTTTTGGAATCATTAACAACTGAATTTCATTAAAATTAGAAGAGAATACATAAGAAGGATCTGAGTATAGGAGATATATGCTCAGAAAGGAAAAGAGCAAGAAACAAAAAGAACAAGAGAAACAAGAAATAAAAGAAAAAATACATCAAGGTCATTTATAGGAGTCTCATTTGAGATTGGTTCATAGACATCATCATCATCTAGGTCATTTATTACATCAATCTGGAGTTGGCTTTTATATTTGGATTTGGCAAATGAATTTCATGGACCGACTGCCTTATCTGATGCTCAAGATTGGTTCATAGACAATGAAGCTGATTTGTGGTGATGGGGCATGATTAGATGGACTTTTTGGATGAATTGTTTAATCATATGCATTAATGAATAAATTACATATTTTTTACCCTATGTTGTGAACCATCTCATATTACAACCAATGAACTTTCATACTGAAAACTCCTGAACCATTTCTTGGTCATGTATTTGATGGATAATTTACATATTTTTTTTACTTTGTTTTGTGAACCATCTTAATTTTCAACTAATGGATTTTTCTAGCTGAAATTCCTAAAGCATTGGTAACTGTTGTTAGAAAACCATGACATGATAACATTCTTGTGGTAGAACTCACTCTTAAAAGCTAGCCATTGAGAGAAGAGTGCTTCAAGTGCTATATACTCATTGGTCTCACAAATTAACCAATGTGGGACTTTTTGCCAATTCACACCCACCCTCACGTGCAGCTGCGCTCTACGGCTGCACGCAGAACCTGCTCTGGTACCATGTTAGAAAATCATGGCATGATGACATTCTTGAGGTAGAACTCACTCTCGAAAACTAGTCATTGAGAGAAGGGTGCCTTTAGTGTTATATAGAGTCATTGTCTCACAAATTAACCGATGTAAGACTTTTTGTCACTTCACACAGTCATATAAGTTATTCAAAAAAGAAAAAACCCTTAGTCATATAACTTATGTTGTGAAGGGTTTGCACATAAAAAGTACTTTAAGGGAAGTGATGACAAAAACTTGTAGAACAATTGATGGATGCACATTGTTGCAACTATAAAGATTGCTGGTTCTAGTCATGCCACTATCTCAATTAAAAAGATTGTCGGCCTCCCTGAGTACAAGGGCTCTCCCTGAGTACGGCCCCACCTACCCCGAGTATGCACGCGTGCACACACACATATAGATAGATAGATAGATATAGATATCTATAGATGACAAAACTCCAAAGACCCCCACCTCTCCCTGAGTACAAGGTCCTCCCTGTGTACGAGGGCTCTCCTTGAGTACGGGGGATATGTTTTTAAGTATTCGTTCAATCTGTATGTTTAGATTTTTAAGTTACAAAATAAAAATGAAAAAAAAAAAAAATCTGCCTTTCTTCCCCCTGATTCTGCGAGCAACAATTATCCAGAACTTGAGGTGGATTGGTGTAAAGTTATGCACAGTTACATTCTTTTTTTCTCTTGACTTTGTAAGGAAGAGATTTAACTCATGATCATGTTGACTGCCGCTGAAGTGATCCATGTAATTGTACTCCCACTCTTCCACTGTCCAGGAATTAGCCAATAAACCATGCCCTGATGCTTCAAACCTTGTGTTGTGTCATCATAACCTCCATTAAAACATGGAAAGTGATGATTTGGGTTACATTTTTTATATCTTTTTGTTATTCAAGCTCTTGATAATTAAAATATATTACGAACTCCACTAATTTTAATTAGTATTCTGTTTGATGATGCTCTGTTTCCATTTTTTTATTAGCCAGAGGATCCCTTTGATTCAACTGCTTTCTGATAGACAACCTTATTTTTGTTTGTTCTACTGTTTTAGAAGTTTCCTTGCTGGTTTTCATATACCAATTACCAAATTACTGAGTTCTTTTTGTTTCTCATTTCTGGCAACATACTATGTTTTGACATTTAGGAATTGCTATGCCGTTTATAAGTTGCATATTCTGCTCTAAGCTGTGAGTTGTGCTCAGTGCAATTATTATTATTATTATTTTTTTAAATTATACATTCCTATGCTTGTATGTGATCGTTCACTGTTAAGCGATCCATGTGGGAGATGTACATAGACGTGACATCTTAAAGTACCTTGAGGCATGGCCTTCAGACCAATTGGTTTCACTGTTGCGTTGCCTATTATATTCTATTTTTCTTCTTTTCTAATGAAGCATATTACTTGAAAAGAAGACAGAAAAGTTGCATAATCTAGTCTAGCACTGTAAGTTATGTGTGCTGGTGCAACTATAGAAGTTATATTTGTGAATGCATGTATATGACCATTTATTGATTTTGTCATTCATGTGTGGAACAACTTGATATCTTAGATGTCTGGGCCCATTGGTTTTATTTTTTTTTTGTGCCTTTTCTATTTTATTTTTCTTCTCCTCTGGTTTCTTCCTTTATATATATATATATATATATATAGAGAGAGAGAGAGAGAGAGAGAGAGAGAGAGAGAGAGTTCTTTCATACTAGAATTCCAGGTTTTCACTTTTTCCTGGTAACAACTATTTCCTTTTTTTTTTGGTTTGTAGTGCTCTGGTTTGGGGAAAGACTTTATTCCATTGTTGCAATTTGAGATGCTTTTTTTGAGTGTTTTATCGCTTTAGTGACGTATCTAATATGCGTGCCTCTGTTTGTCTTTGCATCAAATTTAGAATAAACCCAGGTGTGCTTTCCAAGAAGATATATGTTATATAGCTTTTGATCAATCTAAACACACACAGTACTTCGTCATCCTGTATAACCAATCGAGTTTGGACCAACACCTATTTGACTGATCCTCATGTTGGATTAAATAATAAAATGGTGCTTACAAATCCTAAATTCAAGGCTTAAGATGATCTAGTAGGTTTTACCTTCAAGAGCTCCTTCTTCATACAATTTTGTTTCCATGTATTACATTGCATCTGCTATGTCAGAGATCAGGGTCCACCTGTTAATACAGTATGACGGAAAACATAACATATATCCGTATACCTCCCCATATACTAGTATCCCCTAGGCACCTTGACACAAGACAAGACAAAAGGTTACCGTAAATGCGTAAATGCAACTAAGATGTAATAAGAAACTAATATAAAGTGAAATATGAGGCTGAAATTAAAATTAATAGGAGCAATTTAAAATAATAAAATCTACCACAAATAATCAAGAAATTCAGGGAATTCAATGTAAATAATTAAATCACAATCCAAATCAAGTTAAAGCTCAAAATAGAAGACCTTCAAAACCAAGAGGATTATCAGATCACCAAACACATAAACCAACATCACATGGAGATTAAATCTAGGTTGTTTTAGGCTTCAAAATATAATGGACAGCGGTCTATGGCTTAAGAGAGGTTTAGACAGCAGTATGAATGTCTAAAAGGGAAGGTTATGGCAGCAAAGTGGGCTGGATAAAGAGTTGGTAACAGGAAGAGGGCTGTATAGGGGTTTAGGACAAGTAGTAGTGGGTATAAGAGGCCTTAAAAGGGTCCAAAGGGGTCAGGACAGCAGTACAGTAGGCTGTTTAGGCAGTATCTGGTGATAGGAGGGGTGAAAAGGGGCTAACGACACTTAAAGAAGGTGGGTAGAGGGGTAGGCGAAAGGTTATGGATGGGCTGTAAAGACTGACGAGGGCAGTGGAGGCCTTGGGGAGGGTCGGTGGATGTGGGAAAGGGGTATGGATGATTTCAGTCACAGGTAAGGGGATTGTAGTTACTGTTTGGGACTGACGAAGGGGTGGGGAGGGATTAGGAGAAGGGGCGGAGATGGTAGGATGGATTTAGGGAGGGGGCCTAGGAAGGGGTAGAGAAGGAGATGGAAGCTCAGAGATAGGATTTTGGGGGCAGCGGCAAAAGGGATGCGGTTGGGTGTTCACGGCAGGCTGGTAGGGAAGAATAAAAGAAAATACAGAGGGAAGAAGAGAAGAGGAGAGGAAGAGAGAGAAGTAGTACCTGGAGATCGGAGGAAGAGGGCTTCACGCCTAAGAACCGAGCTTCTCACCGAAACCAAGGATTTGCAAAATCTCCAAAAATTTTATTTCATCATCTGTAAGTGTGCCTCAAAGGGCTACAAGCTTAAATAAGGATTTACATTGCTTAAAATAAAATAAACAAAATTTACCAAATTACCCTTACTTAAAACAAACTAAAACACCTACTAAACAAATATGGAACTTGCGCATTGAATTGTATGCGCCATATCACACCGGTGCTCAAAAGACCACCATGAGGACCTGGCAAAATGGAACCAACCAGTTCCGTTGCCCCACCTTCTCCCTCTATACAAGCATGCATGAGTGTTTTCTCACACAAAATCAGGTATTTTCCTTCAGTACGCTTTCAATGCCCCAAAGATCAATAATGGAAATGGGGCCGCAAAGCCTTGGATTTCAATCCAACAGTTGGTTTTAGTCAAACATGTTGTCACCTTATATTTTTTAGTATTAAGAATTACCTTTGATGTCCTTTTCTATTATTATGTCATTTGTCTTGGGCTTTCCAAATCTTTCAGTGTCCACAAGATCTAGAAAGGCATGGTTCCTTGTCATCTGCTACCGATTCTGGACTCTCTACAGGACTTCTTGTTGATGCAAATCCTGATACCTACCAAGCACCCCCTCCACCATTGCCATATGATGTGGATTTTGGACATCCACGGACTTTCTCGGGGATTTTGGAGAATACTGGCAACAAGATTGGTCCAATGCACGCTGCAAATTCCCATTCTATTGGAGAAGCAATGAGTGGTAGCGGTTATAAAAGTCCAGTTACATGTGAAGATCTTAAGGAGTTGGACTGCAAGGATAAACATGCCAGTCTCCCTGGCTCCCCAAAAATGTTGGAAGTTGAACCGTCGAAAATGAACGAATCAATTGTCTCAGTAACAAATGAGGAGGATGTTTGTCCAACTTGTTTTGAAGGTACACTCATTCCCTACTTTTGGACAATCAAATCACTTTCTTTCATGACTCTTTAACTTTCTGATTGCATGATAATTACCAGTAATTGACATTCTAAATCAGCTAGCCTGTTGCTTGTTTGGACCCAGTTCTACAAAGTGGGGCCTAAGTTTTCTGGCTAAGCACTAGGCCTTATGAGTGCGAGGTAGGCCAATTGTACCTTATGCAGATACCAAACCATCCAGCTGACTGAAAAAGTCAAACGTGAACTCCAGTCCTATTCTGTGGGCATATAAGATCCTTCTTGAAGCCAGCTCAAAAAAGTGTTGGCTGCGGGGCTGGGGTCATGCAATCATACTGCCTGCCATTTGGATTTTAAAGATACGAGAGTTTGCCCAAATACAAAACATTGAGTCATTTTCCAATATTAGTTGCTCATCTCTGGTGAGATGTGGAGCATGACTTCTAGGGGTAGTGTGAAATTTAACTATGGCTTTGGGATTAGCGACTGGTCTTATATCACTTATGCAGCTTGTCCACACAACTAAGAGGTTATTATGGATATGATTTTCCAATGCAACAAGCAATGTCAAGATAGTTGAGATGGAGAACATATGACCAAAGCACATTGGACTATCCAAATAAACATGTATCTACTTCATGATCTTGTGCCCCCCCTCCCTCTTACAAATCTGATGCAGTCCTCAAACATCATCACTACATAGGCTTTCAAGTTAGGTTACCGAATAAAAAATGGATCAGAGTAAAAATGAAAGTTATGTGCATATAAATGTGGACTGTGACAGTGATGATGGTGGGTTGGGACTTGGGGCTGGGGGGTGGGGAGGAGGCTGACTGGCTGGTTGTTGGAAGGGAGGCAAGCATGTGAGAAGAACATCTAGGTGTGGTGGGGCCACATATAGATGTGGATTGCAAAGAATCTCTGACATCCATTTCTGGAGGGATCGAGGACAAATTTCAAATTTTTGAAAAGGTGGTGGTTGTGGCAATTAATGAGAAGGGTGGCACACATTGCATGGGACTCAACTGAAGGATAGGGTGGTTGAGGGAGACAGGAGAAGAAGCCCTTGCAGTGTTGTTTGAGAACTCTTATGAAATCAAAGGAAAGGATATTTTCAGGGACTCAGGGAGTGAAAGAAAGGAGCAACAGTATCATGGGGAATTTTAAATAAATGTGGATCTGAGGTTTCACAGCCTGTTTTGGATTTGCAAGCCTCTTTTTATGGGCTTGCCTGAGATGTGGAAGATGGCCTTTTCTCTGGCCAGGCCAAAGCTCAGGCCTAGAGAATATAAGTAGTGACGCTGGAGGTGGATGTTGAATCTATACCTGGGCTTCTGCTCACAATGGTGAAGGGGTTAGCTGGTAAAGTGTGGACAGGGAGGATTCTTATTTTACTGGCAGATCAAAGGGCCTTGGAAGATGAGGTAGGATTGCAGGTGCTGCCGTAGAACAGAATAGACGACTTGATTAGGATATTGTAAATAAAAAGATTTGTTTTATGCAGGGTGGGGGAAGTAGATGCAAGCCATTGGAGGCTTATGTGATCTCAAGTACCGCTTTGACTAAAAGAATTACCTATAAGAAGGCACAAAACATGAGATGCCAAGAAGACAACACATGTAGACATTTGCACGACTAAGATGTATGGGCAGTAAAAAGTATATATTTAGACCACCATTGCTAACATTGCAATTAGACCAGGTAAAATGCTGAATTACATCTTCTCCGTTGTGTTTTGCAGAGTATGATGCGGAGAACCCTAGAATTATCACAAAATGCGATCATCATTTCCACCTCTCATGCATTCTTGAATGGATGGAAAGAAGTGACACCTGCCCCATATGTGATCAGGTTTGTCATGAAAGCATTTGTTTTTGTTAGATCATTTCCTAATGCTCCATTAAATGGACCCGTCCATTTGAAAACATGGGATTCATGAATTTTACATTATATTTGAATGAGTTTAAATGTATATATCTTTAAATGAAAATGACAAGAACCTATAGTACAACTGGTCAAGACTCATGATTGTAACTTAGAGGTTGTGGGTTTAAGTCCCATGGGCATCATATAGGGCAGTCACTTCATGGAAAGAATTTACCAAATTCAAATATGAAAGCCTACCCCAGATTGATGGGATAAATGGCTAGATGATGATGATGATGATAATCTTTAAAGGAAAATAGATATAAAAATAACATCAAGAAGAAATAGAAAATATAATTTACTGTACAATTATAACCATTTTAATCTTATAATTACATCTTAAGTGAGGAAACTGTGATGATATTTTTGTCGTCTAGGAAAACAATTATAAAATAATTAGTAGTGTCAATGAACAATCTGGCATAGATACATTTGACACAGGTATGTTGTGCATTTTTTTATTTTTATTTTTATTTTTGAAAAGTATGTATGTTGTCAATGAACAAAAGTATGTTATGCATATTAAAGAATCTACGCAACATTGTTGGTTGTTTGTCTGGCAGCCAACAACCGTAGGGTTAAATTGGTTCTCTAAACTTGAACAATGAAATATTTAATTTGTTCGTAAGATCATACACATTATGATTATAGTCATTTGCAATGGGTACAGGGACTGTTGTTGTAGTTGTTGCTGTTCTGCCTTGGTGCATGACAAAGCAAGGGGATGGATAGGATTCAAAAAAATTATGTACAGATGGGGAGTAAAAATTATAAAAAGAAAGGGAAAAAACTTGGTTGATCTTTTTTTTTGAAAAATAACTTCATTAATCAAGAAAAGAAAGAAAAGGGAGCAAGCACAGACCGCAAGCAACCCAAAAGGAAGAAAACAAGAAAAAACACTCCCAAAATTACATCAAGATATGCATAATCTCCGAAAGAAACAAAACACCCTGACGAGCTAACTCATCAACCTCTAAATTGGCCGAGCGAGGGGCCCAAGATACTGAATACCCAAAAGACATCATGCAATGACTAATCCTATCAATCTTATTAAGATAGCAGCAAGGACAAGGAGACCCCATAAAAACTTGGTTGATCTTGTATATGTTGTTTGTTACCTTCTCACAATTGGTTGAGAAGGGTGGGGTGGAAGTGGGGAGGGGGAGATCCCAAAGGTCAAAATAGGTGTAGAAAACCATGGTTTTGTGCAAAACAGCAGATCTTAGTTGAGTGCAGTAAGTGTTAGCTGGACACAGCAGGCATGAAGGCTTAGACAGAGAACAGAGTAAATGAGTTTGATACACAATCAGGAATGGATTCATGTTCTTGAATTGAAAATTCTCCCCAAAATTCCAACTTTTGGAATCCAAGTCAGAGGTAATGATTGAAGAATTCCTGTTTTCAGTAGAATGAGTCACTCTCTATACTTTTTTCAGCATTGAAAACGTATTAATTCGTTAAGTGCATGCAAAAAGATAAAGAGAGCAGTTCTTTTTATCCAAAAAAAGAAGAAGAAAAGGAATGCCTCAGTCACTACCTAACTTAAAGATGTTGCGTAGCCCATCTGATTTGGTTGCAGCCATACTGATGCCCACACATGCCCAAAGTCTTAATTAAAAAAAAAATGTCTTTAATTTGACTTTTGAGATTCTCTAATGTTTGAGGTTCTTAGCGTATGCAGAAACCAAAGTTAACCTGTTACTGTACTGATACTCTTATTGCTCAACTTTACAAGTGTTACTTCGTCATTGTTTTGAAGCTTTCCCATTTCATAAGCTCTGTCTGTTTTGACATGTAATGTTCCTGAAGATGCTTATTTATCCTAGTGAAAAAATGCTCCTATGTTCATGCAGGAAATGGTATTCGACTATTCCTTGTCAGTAGGAAGTTTGTGATTATCAATAGGAGGCTGGTCAAAGTAATATCTGCACAATGCATATAGATGCATGGTTAAATCTAGGATTGATTGTGGCACTAGACGTTCATCGAGGCAACTTTCACTTTAGATCACATTATGGTTTGTCTTTTGGGCATGCAGAAAGGGAAGAGAGCAAGAAGCAAAACGGACACATTTGCATTTTTCACCTAACATTTTACCCTTATAAGAGCTCAGGAATGAAATAAGTCAGTCTGGGTCGTCCACAAGCAGAACTCAGACCAGTGTTTTCCATTAGCGAACAATATATTCTGATTCTCATGTCTTTCTGCTTGTGAATCTGGCAGTGCCTCTTCCCCTCTCTCTGTACAGGTTTTCAGACACCACTGCATATTGTTTTCATGCATTGCATCTGTATATTGTCTATATGATTCTTTGGGATGTCTGACATTGATTGTTGTATAGTAAGTTAAAGAATGATAAATAAAATAAGAAAATGCTGGTTGTGCTGTAAATTAGTATGTGATGTGAAAATTTTCCATTGCTCTGGAGCATTCATCTGGAGGGGCCCAAGTGGACTGGAAATAGGAATAGGAATCACAATTCTTTTTTTTTTTTTGAAGACTAAGGTATCCAAGTGTCCCACCTGAATTTTTCAGATGTTCCACCTGATTAATCCTTGGGACATGTACAAAGTTTCCAATCAACACACACCAAGCACATAACTAAGGTGAGTGACCCTCAATAAGAATCACAATTCTATAATCCAATCAGCCAATAATTCCAATCATTCAATTTATATTACTCACAATTGAATTCAGCTCAATTTACCCAAAAAAGTTAAAAAAAAAAGGAGCTTAATTTTCCTAGAAAGCTCAAGTCTTCTGCAGAATGGAATTCAGCTCTATTTTCTTCCACTCTTCATTTTTAACTTTCAAGTTGTTGATTTCCAAACACCATCATTCAGCACTGGACTTTTGTACTGCAGCTTCTGTCCAAAGTGGTCCTCACTGATGACTGATTTAAATTACTGGAATGATGGGCGGAGTGCTTTGATTTGACTTCCTCTTTCTCATCATCCTTAATTCATTTATTTCGTCTATTCTAAAATTGACACTATAAGATTTAACAATTTTTTTCTTGGCTTACTATTATGTAGTACAAGTATTCTTTTTATAAAAAAAAAGAGTGCACACACATATGGGTTGGATTTTGATGGCAAAAGTTAATATTTATTTGAAGTCATCAGACTATCAAATTGGTAGTTGCTGCTATGAAGAGATTTATTGTCGGTTCGGTCTATTTTGTATTTGGGTCATAAAACTATAAATCTATACTCCATCAAATAATACTCGGATTTGATTTGGATAATCAGGTGAAGTCAAATTGTCTATTTTGGATTTGGGTCATAAAACTATAAACCTATACTCTATCCAAAATACTCGGATTTGATTTGGATAATTGGGTCATGTCAAATTTTAAGGGATGAGTGTATTTATAAAATATGATATGGATCTTTTATGTTAGATTTTGAAAATTAGGTACTTTTAGAGGGAAGGTGGACGAGTGGATTGCGGGCGAGTTATATTCTTTTTGGAAAATAAGTTAGTGTTTTGACAAATTTGTTTGACATTACACATTATAAAAATAATGAACAATGCAAAAGGATGGTGACACTGTATAGACATTTGATTGATAATTATACTAAAAACTTATAGATATCATCTGATTTTGTAAAAAATAGCCTTCAAAACACTTCAATAAAAAAACAACTATGATCGTAGCTTAAAAACCCGTATCAAGACTCAACTCAATAAGTCAATATCAAATAATTTTCTAGCATTCCAAGTTCTTCAAAATTAAGAAAAACTTCTTATTTAAAATTCGATGGAATTTAATTAATTTGATCTAACTTGCTTGAGATTTCTTTTTTAGTCGTTAAATGATGAGTGTATAACTAAGTAAAATTTCTTACTTACTTTGCACGGGGTAACTCAGCTTGCAATCACTTTCATTCAGAAATTAGAGGTCTAAGGTTCGAGTCTTATATTCACTTGATCTTGAGGGTTATACGGAATTGTGTGCATCTGGAGTTTTACCCAATACTCTGTTCAAAGAGAGAGATGAGAGTCTTAGATTTTCTTCGTTGTAAATAAATATAAAATTTCTCACTTGAATCAAAATCCAATTAAATTCACTCAAGCCCATCAACTTTTTTTCGCCTTTTTGAATTTTAAAATATATTTTTGGTAGTTGTTACCTGATATTTTTGGTCATATTCTCACCAAATCCAACTTTTAAGAAATCTAAAGTGCCTGCTATGGTGCTAATTCATGCACCAACAAAACAAGTAAGATGGGATTTTCATTTCGAAATTGACACTATCAATCTTTAATTGGAGTTTTCTAACACCGACAATGATGAATTATTTGGTTTATTTGACAATGACTATGCATTCAAATTTCAAAGCACCCTCCTAAATTTCATTATCTGCTTCAAAAATGAAAAGTCCACACTTCAAATTTCAATGCCTAACTTTTCTATTTTGCTTCATTAATTAGTCTTGTTTATCTGCCATTTTTCCATAAATTCTTTAATTTTAAATAATAATATGATTAGAGTGAACAAAATCATACCAACTCATCTCCAAATTTTAAAAACTCCCTTTTTTTTTTTTTTTTGTATTTCAGTCTTTTTCTTACATGAAATTCTTTATTTTTTAATAATAAAATGTCCTCTACAAGTGAGACGTCAAGACACCTTTGGTAAAAAAAAAAACACTAATATGATAAGAACATGTCAAACCTTTAAAATTCATTAAATTAAATTAAATTTATTTTTTATATTTTAGTTATTTTTAAATAATTTCTCATTTTTTCTTGTCAATATAAATGTAATTTTTTTTTTTGAAGACCAAGGTCTCTTAAAGCACCTAACTTATGCAAACCTCTTTATCCACAGGATAACACTATTGGAAGGAGCCTGAGAATAACTTAAACTCAAGACCTCTGATATTTCAAGTGAGTTCTTGACCACCAAACCAACTTTCACGAGTTCCAATATAAATATAAATTACATCTATTTAATAAACAAATTATCAAAATTAATTTAATAATCAAGTTAAACTATAAAATTATATCTAGAGATTGTTTCTTGTATATCAATGTTTAAATAAGTATAACCACTTGATTAAGGTTATGTCATCAAATTGCTCTAATGAGAATTAAAAAAAAATAGGATTTGACCCATTTGTAGGTGTCCACATGTTAGTCTTTTTTGACCATTGACCATTGCTTTCAAATTTACAATCATTGAATTCCAAAAAGGAAGATAAGAGTATAACACTCACCCACTACACTATTTTTCAGAGGAGGATCCTATGTCCATGTGGGCCTGGCCCAAGATATGAAAATTGTATATATATATATATTAATTGTATTGAGTATATTACTTTTATTAATAAAAATATTTAGATTAAAATTTTGAAATAAGTAAAAAATATATTCTGAAATGAACTGGAATTTCTTCTGAAATATTGGTTACTATATCAATTCCAATTTTTCTTGCTGAATTTTTATGTCAGTAGGGTGAAAAGTTAGATTTTTTATTGAAATTTTAGATTTTGGACTGATTTTTTATCTTTAGATCCAATCAGACAATCCCACCCTTCAACGTAATAGCCATTATAAATATATATATATGAAAAAGATTCATTCCAAAAATTCCTATAAAATTATTCGATGTGTATAGATGGATAGGTTTACATATGTCTTCAAAATTAATTGATTGATTTTTTTTTTTTTTTAAAAAAAGAAACCATAGATTTTGGGCCTGTTTAAGTCTTGTTCAAAAGTAGGTGGGAAGCACTATCAGCCAGATGGGCAAGTGCACATTTTCCTCTGGTGTTAGGTAGGTGAAAAGTGGGGTGGTGAAAATCAGGTGGTGAATTTCAACTTTGCTTCACTTGGATAAATCTACATTGAATGGTTCTTTTAGGTTGATTTGAACTTAAGACTCCTTTTTTTAGGTGGGTTTCGAATTAGAGGATATTAACATGGGTGCAGGTCAATTAGTTGCCAACTGCCCTAGGAAGCTAGAGGTTGCAGGTTCGAACTCCTATAACATAACCTTGGTGTGTCCTAAAGATAGTGGACTCACTCGTTAGAGTTTTATACTGGCTATCCCGTAGTTTCTCACACATTTATTAATTTTTTTATATTGATATTAACACTACTTTTAAAGTGATTTTTTTTCATTTTTAAATATTAAAATTTTATGTCGGTCAAATTTTCTTATTAAGTAGAGAAAGCACTCACTTTCTCCACTATATTAATTTTCATTGTGCAATAAATTTTATTATTTTTCGTTATGCAACAATTTTTTTTCAAGGGTGTTAATAAAATTGATCTACTCTTCATTTAAACTAAGGTCAATTGGAGTTGGTCACCTGAACAATTCCGCTTAAAACCGTCTAAGAGAGCAAATCCATTAAACCAGATGGTTCATACTTCATATTGATTCTATTGTTGTAAATCAATCAATTATTTAAAAATGGTAAAAATTGGTTAAACTTATTCTTTTAAACAAGGGTTAAAATCTCGGTATCATCCAAGATATCGGCCAATATCTCAGTCTTTCTCTCATATTTTTGCTTTTAATTAAAACCATTGATATCGACGATTCATATTGGTGATATATATCAGATATCACATGATATTAATAAATATCGGCCAATACATATCATATCAGTCGATATTAAAATCCCTTTTTTTAAGCTACGATTTTTTTCCTCTATGGTTCAAAATCATTTGACTAAATATTTGAATTTAATTAGATCAAATCATCATATAAAAAATTCTGTGAACCAGTTAACCTTTAACACATCATAAATGTGTTGATGAGTCTAATTTAGTTCAAAATCCATTTAATGATAATTTTAAATATTTTAAATTATTATTTATTTTTTAATTTAAATCCAACTAATTTTTATGCATCTTTATTTTTAAATTATTATAATAAATAAAAATATTTATTTATTAATTTATTATAAAAATAATATATTTTTTAATAAATCCACATTAAAAATTATCTTAGAAAACGAGAGTGTAAATTCGAAAATCTAATTCAAACTCTCAAAGAGTTATTTTCCTAAAAGTTAATTGAATAATAACATTTACATATACTTAAAATTTAAGATTATCTATCTATCCATTAAATCTTTTTTTTTTACAGAGTGGGACCCCAAACATAGTGCGCAGACTCCCTAAAAAAACATTAAATAATTTATTTTACTTAAATATATAATTTATTTAAAAAATAATAAAAACCTAAACTTTACCAAACCTCCAAGAGCTGCCCAAAAAAGTAGAAAGAACTATAAAATTATTGTGTCGTTTGACTTGTCCTCTTCTCGCACGTGACTATGACATTCGGTGCGTATCCCACTCAGGCTGCCCAACAAAATCGTCCTTTTCTAATCAACCTTTTCTTTCTTTCTTTGCATTTCAACAGTGAGATGATCTACTTTCAATGGGGCCCAGGACTTTCTGACCGTTGGATATGAAATGAAGACAACTCACACGATTGGATCTGAAAAATCAACTGACTTCAGTTTTACATTTTTAAAATTAGAATTGAGTTAAAAGGAAGAAAAGAAAACTCAAATTAAATTCAAGTTAGATGATGCACTCAGAATTTTTTGTGTTTTCTCTCTTGTTAGTTTGGTGTTGAGCAGATGGATCGCTAATTCTAGCAAATTTGGGTGGTCTCTTGTGATTTTGGTGCTGTTTGGTTTTCTTTGGGTCTTCCTCTCTAAGAGTCATCCGATGTCATCTCTTGTATCTTTTTTCTTATTCTTTTAATATATATTAATACTTGTTACCACTCATAAAGGAAAAAAATTCAAGTCGAATCAAGTCAAGTTTTTTTAGAATTAACTTAATTTAATCTAAATTGATCAGATTGAACTCACTCAAAAAAAAATTAATATAGTCCTTAGTTGAGTTGGATCGGGCCAGCACTTAGGTCAAATTGAGTGAGGAATTCAGGTCGGGTTAGGTCAAATTGAACAATTTGGATCAGCATTTCAGATCAGGTCAGACTGACTTCAATAATTTTTGATATAAATTGAATTAGATTTATTAAAATTTGCCCAACCTCTTCGTATTTCAACACTATTTTCTCTCAATTTCATATGGATAATCGTAGCCGTTCAATGAGTAGTGTCTCGGTACAGATGTAGACAGAGGTGAAAAAAATCGGCCGACAGATCTCGAGTTTTTGAACCTGATATGTATTGGCCGTACAGTAATAATATCGGTCAATATGACCGATATATTGGAGATATATATCGGCTGATATTATTAGTTATCGGTTTTTTTTTTTAAATAAAAAAATTTCAGTAGTGGGCCCAGGCCAATATTGGCCCGATATGGTCTGATATCGGCCGATATTTTCGATTTCAATTTTTTTCTTAAATCAAGGTTTTTTATTTATTTTATTATTATTATTATTATTATTATTCAGAAAAATAAAAAAATAAAAAATAACCGATATTTACAAAAAAATAGAATGGAGGAAAGAGATATCCGATATCCGATATCCGATATCTGAGATATCGGCCGAGATGGCCGATATCATTCAAATCCCATTTTTTCACCCCTGGATGTAAATAAAATCTAACCGTTCATTTTGTAGAATTCAAATTAGTGGTCTGTAACTCTGTATTACTAGAATTGGTAAAAAAGAAGGTAAATCTTAGCCATTCCCTTTCCGGTAGATTTCCATCCTTCAAAAGTAGAACCAGATTCAGAAATTCTGCAGATGTATGCAACACGTGAATGGACTCTGCCACCAATCTCTGTTTGAATTGATTAAAATAAAAAGGAAATGCCATTACCTATTCAAGAATAGGCTTATTTAGTTGTGAAATTACTGATATGCCATTGATATACTTTGTTCCAGTGCTGCCAGCACCACCTTTCGAGTGAACCTTGTACTAACTCTGGAGGGCATTTTTGTCATTGTCTAATATTTATTAAGCTTATCTCCTAAATTCGTCTCTCTTTAAAGATAAAAAGGATTTGAGTATGTGAAACAATTTTTTTTAATTAAAGTGTGAGAAATTTATAAATAGTCCTACTAAATTTTTTATAAATGAGTCCATTATTCTTAAAATACATCAAGGTTAGGCCATGAGATTCAAACAAGTTGAACTTTCATTTAGTTTAAACTAATTTAATATTTAACTTATTTAAAAAAATCACAAAACTATTAAATAAAATATGTAAAAATTTGAAAATATAAAAATGTATTACACAATGTATTTTTTATATAGTTAGACTAGCGAGACTTTCTACATAATTAAATTCATTTGATAAGTGATTACATGTATTTGAAGTATATAAAATTTCACTATTAATTGAAAATTTAGATTTATATGATATTAGCATTTAAATTGTCAATGAGTATAGACTATTAATTTTTAAAACTTTAAAATAAAAAGATAAGATAATCACATAGAGGTGAAACTTAGTACACATCTTATTCATATAATTAATTTTACATTATATCCAACTATATGGGTTTTAAAATCAATTTAAAAATTCATTCAAATAATTAAATTTAGTTGAATTTTCTATGAAATTCAAAATTCAAATTGTTATTTTTTTTTAAAATTTATATGTGAAAAATTGATGAATATTCAACCTAAAATCCCCACCTGTCCACGTAATTTAGAAAAAAATATTAAATTTTAATCGAACAAATACACTTTTTCCCTTGGGAGAAAGGGAGAGTGCCATTTCTGTTGTTACTACTACAACCCGAGGGTAAATTTGGAATAAAAGAATCACTTTCCCTCTAAAGATCTTTCTCGCCAGCCTCCGAAAAATAAGATCAAAATCCACTTACAAAAGGCAAGCGTCGCTATCTTCTCTTTTCGAAAGCCTCCTCAAAACCCAAACTCCTCTCTTTCTCTCCATCTCGAATTTTCTGGTTTAATCTGATCCGATGCCGAAAATATCCGCAAGAAATGCTGTCTAGCGACACAAGAACGGCCCGAAATGGCCGACGATTCCTCATTTTTCTCATTCTCTGCTTTTCCATGGCCATCCAGCTCGGATCCACCTCCGACCTCGGATTCGGATCTTCTACACGCACTATGTCCACTGTCCGATCGAGTACAGTATCAAATCTGGTGCAAAAATTGGTCGATCCGAGCAGATTACGTGGTTCGCGGCTCGAATCGGAGGTTCTGGCGGATAATTCGACGGATCAGTACAAGAAGACACTGATTTCGGGTAATTCGACGGTGTCGACCGGAAACGGGACTTTCGAGCTCGGATTCTTCACAGTGGACGGAGGATCCAGCTGGTATCTAGGGATATGGTACGCCGCTGTCACGATCCGTACCTACGTTTGGGTTGCCAACCGCCGGAATCCAGTGGTAGGTGCTAGTGGCGCGTCGGTACAACTGACGGAGATCGGGCGGCTGAGGATTGCCGATGCAGTGGGCCAGACTGTCTGGGAAACGGACAATCGCCGACCGGGAGCGGTAGTGGCGTTTCTGGAGACCGGAAACCTCGTCCTCCGTTCGGTCGCTGGAGAGACCGTTTGGCAGAGCTTTGATTCTCCAGCTGACACGTGGCTCCCGGGCATGAAAGTGAAGTGTGGGCGTACTGTCATCACGTGCTGGCGGAGCACGTCGGACCCGTCGCCGGGGAGATACTCACTCCGGCTGAGACCCCCGGAATGTGGCGAGTTTGAGCTTGTTTACGAGCCAACCGGCCAGTCATACTGGTCAACTGGGAATTGGACCGGCGGCTCGTTCAAGGGCGTGCCAGAGATGACAGTGCCTTACATATACTCGTTCCAGTTCGACTATCCGTACACGCCCAACGCGACGTTTGTATATACTGAGAGGAATACGAATGTAAATGCATATTTGCAGGCTGCCTATGGGCCGCGACCACCGCTGTCCCGGTTCTTTGTGGACAGCTCTGGGCAGCTGCAACAGTTCACGTGGTCACCACAGACAGAGAATTGGAACATGTTCTGGTACCGGCCAGAGAACCCTTGTCGGGTGTTTGGCCTGTGCGGGCGTCTGGGCTTTTGCCAAGGAAGTGGTGGTGGAGTCCGTAGCTTGGTTCCCTGCAATTGCCTTGCTGGATTCCAGCAGGACAATCCCTCTGCCTGGCGCTCTGGGGATTTCTCTGGTGGCTGCTGGAGGACCGACAACAGCACTTGTGGCATTGGCGATGGTTTTATCAATGTGGGAGCTGTTGAGTTTGATGGGAATGCTTTTAGTGTGTCTATTTCCGGTGGCTGGGATGCATGTCAGAAGTCCTGCTTGAATAATTGCTCTTGCATTGGTCTGAATTACAACCCCAGAACAGGTGATTGCAGGAACCTGTATGGAAATCCAATAAACTTCAGGAATTCGACTGCAATTGGCACAGTTGAAGGAATGTCAGATTTGTATATCAAGGTAGGGAAAGGAGGGTTGAATAGGAGGAAGGAGAAATGGCGAAATGGGGTTTTGGTTGGCGTGACTTGTGGTGCTGCCATGTTTGCTGTTGCTGTTTTTTTGGTGGCAATTTTGAAGAGGCAGAAGAGAAGAGGGAAGGACAAAGACGAAGAAGGGGGATTTCCAGTGACAAATTTGAAGGTGTTCTCCTACAAGGAGCTCCAAGCTGCCACCCGCAGCTTCTCAGAGAAGCTAGGGCATGGGGGCTTTGGAGCTGTTTTCAGAGGTGAGCTGTTGGACTCGTCTCCTGTTGCAGTGAAACGCCTGGAGCGGCCTGGAGGTGGGGAGAGGGAATTCCGAGCAGAGGTATGCACAATTGGCAACATCCAGCATGTCAATCTGGTGCGCCTCCGAGGGTTCTGCTCAGAGAATTCACACCGGCTGCTGGTCTATGATTACATGGAGAATGGCCCACTGAGTGTATTCTTGCGGCGGGATGGACGGACACTGAGTTGGGATGTAAGATTCCGGGTGGCAGTGGGGACAGCAAGGGGGATTGCCTATTTGCATGAGGAGTGCCGGGATTGCATCATACATTGTGATATTAAGCCCGAGAACATACTTCTTGATGGTGAGTATACTGCAAAAGTGTCAGACTTTGGGCTAGCCAAGCTTGTCGGCCGTGATTTCAGCCGGGTGATGACCACAATGAGGGGGACATGGGGCTATGTTGCCCCAGAGTGGATATCTGGTTTGGCAATCACTGCAAAGGCCGATGTCTATAGCTACGGGATGACATTGCTGGAGATCATTGGTGGGAGGAGGAATGTGGAGGCCCCTCCAACACTGGCGGGTCAGGGAGGGGAGGCGGCAAAGGGTGAGGATAAGTGGTTCTTCCCACCATGGGCTGCGAAGCAGATAGTGGAAGGGAATGTGGCAAATGTGGTAGACCAACGGCTTGCTGGTGAATTTAACCTTGCAGAGGTGGAGCGTGCAGCGTTGGTGGCAGTCTGGTGCATCCAGGATGAGGAGGGGGCAAGGCCAACAATGGGGGCAGTTGTGAAAATGTTGGAGGGAACAGTCGAAGTCACCGTCCCACCTACTCCTCAGCTTCTGCAGGCTCTTGTTGCCGGGGATTCATTCCCTGAGGGCGGAATCGCCTCTGGCCAACAGCATTCAACAATGAGTGGGGATAGCCCCAATGATGTCATCTCTGATGTGGGGTCTGTTGGATCCTCAGTGGGTCGGAATCCAAAACAGTCAAGCTGAAGTGAGTGCTCTAGACTGTATTTTTGGGGCGGATACGGCTGAACTACATTGGTGAGAGACCCATTTGAAATTTCAAAAGCCTGTATGGTCTGCGTCTCATCTGTATGGCTGTCCTTGAGAAACCCAGATAGTGCAGATGGGATAACTCAGTTTTGTGGATCCCCAGTTTTCAAGCAAAATGGTAACTCAGCAAAAACCTGTTCTATTGCTGTCTATGTTTCCAGCCAAATAGTCAATACCGAATCCTGTTGTCTTTGTTCCAAATACCAATTTTCAAAACCTTTTGTTGAGGGCTCATTGATTAATTATATCTTAATCCTAGATTAATGTGGATTTGTGGGCAGGTAGAGAGATGTGAGCAAACAACATTAAGATACAAGACATGACGTGTGTAGAAGGAATATATGATTCTCTTAAGTGTTTTTATCTGTGTAAGGTATGATGTTGCAATTCTACAGGAAACTGACGTGCACAACAACGATTATTGATTCTTGATGTGTTTCTTAATTGTTTTATTTATAGTTTGATTGGTTGTCCTGATGGGGAAAGGCTGGCTTTTATGGAAGTGGTTGAGTTGATTATATGGAACTGAGATGGCACCAAATGGCACCAAATGACGTGTTCTATCTTATTTTGAGTCGTAAGTGGTAACATTTCTTTTATATAATAAATTAAAAAACAAAAAACAATTGAAGATACGAAAGAGAACTATGTTGTATGATATAATTACAATTACGGTGTTCATTTATTCAAACCTGGCCCGTGATTTGCCCAAACTGACTTAAATAAATGGCTTGAACAAACATTTTTTGTCTGATGGACCGGGCTTGGGTTTTTAAAAGCCTGTTTATCTAAATGTCTGGTTTTTACTTGAACCCATTAAGGCCCATTAGGCTTTTAGGCCCATTTATTTTCTTTTATATAATTATAATAATAATTTATTATTTGTTTTAAATAATCCTTAACCCACCTCACCCCACTTCGTTTAAACTCACTGGCCTAAATGTTCTAAATTATTGAGTTTTTCTTAAAGAATTTTAAACAAGAGAGATATAAAATAAATGGGCAGGCTCGGGCTTTGGCCTTTAAAATCCTGATGGGCTTTGGACAGGCTTGGGTTTTTTGGCAAAGCCTGACCCTTACTTGGGCCTGTGAACGGGCCTAACTACAATATATTGTTTAACAACACCCAATGTGTGGACACGACCCTAAACCAGGCCAAGCACTATTGCACAAGTCCACCCAACACCCAATGGGTTATGATGTAGCCCCTCCCAGAGCCCCATATGTTTAATGAGCTTTCAGATATTACTGTTTGGGTTGTGTTTGTGTGTATATATATATATATATTCCTTAGCTAATGAAATGGAATTAAAAAAAAAAAGTAAGAAATGTTTCTCTTACAGCATGTGGCATATTGGTGGGCCCTTATTCACTGGTACTGTAAATTTTCCATTCACAATTCCTTGCAGGTCTTTTTTGTATGCATGGAAATAAATACACCTGAAAAATAAATGGCAGTTCTAGAAATGGTGTTCATCATCACATTCTGGCTCTTAAGTAAAAAATATGCGAGCTGTACCAAATTTAAGTGTTAAGAGCTTCACTCAATCTCTTGAATGGAGAGGTGCCAACAGTTTGCTCAGAAACTTGGTAGAATTTAGCTCCCCTTAAGAGTGGGAGCTGTCTACTAGCTTGCAGGTATGGACAAAATTTTAACCTGGGATCATCCTAGAAATGTAAAAAAGAATCATACTCAATGCCCCTTGTCTATACCTTAATCATGCACCATATTTTCATGCATTTCCCCTATTCTTCACACATTTGGAGTCAGATGTTGAGCTTGCTTGGTATCAAATGGTGTATGTTTGGAGAGTTGTTTCTGGTCATTAGATACATGGCTCAATAACAGCAGTGGAAGCTGGAAAATTGTTTTTCTTGCATGACAATGCCTTGTTGTCATTGGGCTATATGGCAAAAGGAGCATTAGAATCTTTATGAATTCTAGCATGTGGTGAGCAATTGCCGCTTGTATTGATAAATTCAAAGTTGGTATCAGATTCAAGGCAGGGCGTGCGGACAAAATTAAGTTTTGGACTGATCCTTGGAATAATGGCTGTTCTACTCCACATCTAGCGGACAGCTTGTCTGGGACATCCTCTTCGTCGCAATCTCTCGGACCCTGAAGTTGAAGCTTTCACCAACCTTCTCTCCATCATCTCTTCTTACTGGATCTGCTCCGCCCCTGAAGACAACCTTGTTTGGTGGCATGACTCTTCTGATCTTTTCTCAGTTAAGTCATTCGTCTCTTGGAATTTTTTGAGTTCTCGGGTTGCAATTGTTAACCCGAAGATTTGGTCCTCCAAAGCTCCTCCCAGGGCAATTAGTTTCTTTTGGATTGCTGGCTTGGAGAAAATTTTGACACAAGATAACTTGCCCAAAAGAGGTAGAACTATTCATTCTCCATGCTTCTGAAGAGTCGAATCATCTCCTTATTCATTGTATCTTCTCTTCTGAAGTATGAAACTCTGTCATCGACCGTTTTGGTGTGGCCTGGGTAATGCTATCTTCTATTGCTGAGCTGTCCTTTGCTTGGGACATCACCTCTGTCTCCCAGAAATGTTCTGCTTCGTGGCACTTCTCTTTTTTTGCAACCATCTGGGGCCTTTGGTGGGAGCACAACAATCGGATCTTCAAAGGTATTTCTGAGACAAGTGAGTTGGTAGCAAGATGTATTATTACCAAGTGTGCATCGTGGGCTACTTCTCTTCAGGAATTCAGGGAATATCTCCATGTCCGACTTATTGCACGTCTGGAAAGAATATGTTGACCTTGCTTAAGCTCTTTTCTGTGCTTTGGCCCGGTTGTTGCTTTGTTTTGAGCTGCGTGCCAGTTGCTTTGTTGGCCAGGTGCTTTCTCTTTATATATATATATATGAACCATTTCAAAAAAGAAAAAGAAAAAAGAATAAGGCCAGGAGTGGTAGAGATCTGATCCAACCCATCAAGAGAAGGGTGGTCCAGTGGCTGTCCATTAGAAGAGCTACCTTAGTAGCACTGATATAGAGTGGATCTGGGAAACCTGTTGGGCAATGTTCCCAAGAACAAGCCATCTGTTTCTTGTAATCCTCCTAATGGTAAACAGAAAGATAATTTTGATGGAAGAAGTCTCCTACTCTCCTCAACACCAGTAAAGCAAGCTTTGGTGGAGAGTAAAGCATTGGTTTTACTGCCCCCCTGAAAGATAGTTATGCTAAAATAGAACAACTTTTGGTAGCCTGTGCCAGGGCCAAGGAGCTGATGCATATGAGTGGGGAGGGAGACTTGATAGAAGGGGATTCATATTCCGAGTGCTGCTGATGATAGAGCAGGTCAGCTGGCAAAAGAAGGGATAGATCTACATTTTTTTAGAAAATTAAGAGGTGTAATTTGTGAAGCATTTCTCATTGATTGTATGAATAGCAACACATTTTGCATCTATTCTGACATTGTAGTTTCTTCGATGGGCAAAGAATCCGGTGCATTTGCATCACATCTGGCAGGCAAGGAAAATCATCAAATAATCAAATGGTAATGTCACCACTAATTTTTGCTGAGGAAACGCTGGATCTTGTTGCTGGTGGGATGGGGGTAGCAAGATAGATCCCACCTGCTGATCCAATCAATTTTGCAGATTTGCAGGCCTATCAGAAATATGTGATGGAGAAGCTTTATGGTATGTTCCAGTAAGCAAATTTACCTGATTCACTTTGTTTTCAGCACCATTACGAGTCTTGCATTTATCTGATGGAAGAAATTTTTTGATTGTTGATGTTGTTACAGTTCTTTTTAGCATCAAACACCTAACTGAAGAACTGGTAAATTTCGTGGGGGATATGTGTATTTGACTTGTCCAGTGGGTGCGTACAGAATTTCCATTTCGAGGAATTCAATAAATAAAGTGGGTGAAAAAGTAAAAATAACATATTCCATAGGTTGACATTTTCCACCATGTTGATGTGCTGTGTTGAAGAATTTGTTTATGATAGGGTTTCCTAACCCTAATTGAACACAAAATTGATTGTATTTATTTTGTATAAACAAGAGGTTCCTACCCCAAAATTGAAGATAATCAGATTTTTGTTCAATATTCTCATTATTTTCTTCCTCTTTTTTAAGGTTCTTCTTTGTCATCACTATCATTAAGTCATTTATCCTATCAATCTGGGGCTGGCATATACATTTGTATTTGGCAAATTGTTTTCCGTGGGTTGACTGCCTATGTGACGTCTATCAATCTGGAGATCTTCATGGCATTTCAAATTTCTTCATGATATGCAGAGCCTAAGCATAGCTTGCTTAGAAGCAGATCCTGCTTTCCATTTCTTTTTCAGCATCAAATTAATAAAAAAGTACAGCAGAATAATGAGAGAGAAGTACCTTTTCTTTTCACGGTGACCAAAGCTTCTTATGCCTACTAATTAGATAATCATACTATTGATTTCAGGAGCAGAATGGTTGTAGAGAGCAATTTCCTTCTTCCTGAATTAAAGAGCCTCTGGTGAGTTTCATTCATGCATGCTTTGTTATCCTTTTTTTTTTAAATCCCATCCAGATGTTCAATATTGAATGCAATTGCTCCTCTTCATAACTTGGTAGAGGTCTATCTCAAATTATCTAAACTCTCCATCTGCTATATAATTTTTGTAATTCACTGCCATTTGTTGAATGAGTGGCATGATTTTGTTTTACAATGATTTCATGAATTTGCTTATATCTTGTCGAAAGAGCAAATTAGTTCATATCACGCAACGATACAATGCTATGCATTGCAGTGATTAGTTCTTCACAAACTTTAAAGATTTTTTACTTTCTAATTTCTATAATTATCTCATCAGTTGCATTGCAATTTTTTAGTACATATGACAAAAATTCATGAGGGTGGATGTGTAAATCTCTATGCATTATTATGTAAACATTTTGGAGTTCTATCATATAATTTGTGCTGAATGAGATGAGTGCATTTGTACCCTCTAAATAATGATTTTTCATTTTCAATTAATGTGATTTGAGCAGACCATCGGATATTAAGGTATGGACCTCTTTGTGGGGCCAAGCTGGGACCGCCACTGAGAGGTGGATGGGATGGAAAGATCTTATTATGGACTAGGCTTGGCAAAAAAAGAAAAGAAGAGTACTGTTAAATAGCTTATCAGTCCAAGGATAAAAGTTTTTTTTTTTTTTTTAACCGTGGAATCTGGAGGTCTCACCTTCGAACCCTTGTAAGGACTTATCCAATACATGGTGCTTGTGGGTGGTGCCATGTATCCGGGGTCTTACCAATGATCATCACAAAGTGGAGTTAAGAGGGTTTCCACTGTTAAAAGAAAAAGATAAAGATTTGATGGTGTATTGACGTAGTGGGTAGGATCGGGTTTAAGAATATGGATGATGATTTAGCTAAATAGAAAACTAAATGGAATTAAAGAGGTTTAAATGGTGTTATTAATGGGAAAATGGGTTTTGATGAAGGTGGTCAAAGATGGACAACGTTGGAGAGTAAGTTAAAATGAAAGTGAATGGATTAAGATGAGTGGAAGGTTGGGTCCAAGGGGTTATGGTATTTAATGAAAGTTGCATGGGTTTTAATGGGATAGTTTGGATTGGCTTAATTAAAGGAAATTAGTGTGATTTTAATGGTTGAAGGGTCCATGGCCTATCTTTGTTTAAGATTAATTGGGGAAGACCCAAATAATATCCACGGTCAAAAGGCTGTGGGTTAATGTCGGTCAAGAGTACTTCATACCTTCATAGGGTTAAAGGAGATTGAGTTGGTGGATGAAAGGGGAAATTCAAAGGGAAGTTGGGCAATGGTGGAGAGGGTTTTGACCGTGGGTTAATGTCGGTCAAGAGTACTTCATACCTTCATAGGGTTAAAGGAGATTGAGTTGGTAGATGAAAGGGGAAATTCAAAGGGAAGTTGGGCAATGGTGGAGAGGGTTGATGGATCTACGGGATACAGGGACTGTGAAGGCTGGGGTTGGCTGAATGGTTGAGTTTGGTTGGTTGTGGGTTGGGTTAGGTGATAGTGGAGCGGTGGAGAGGAAGAAGAAAGGTGAAGGGGTGTTTGGATTTAATAAAGGGAATTCTGGATAGTTCGATGGTGGTGTTGATGAATCTGGCGGATGGGTGCCGGGCATGAGAACTGGGTTGTTGCTGGTGTTAGTGGGTCTGGGTGATTGGGCGAGAGATAAGATGGAGAAAGGGGTTGTAGGCGGTGAAGGACAGAGGACTGGCGGGTGTAATCGTGGCAGATCTGAATAGGTGTGACTGGTTTGGTGGTTGGCGTTTAAGGATGGGTTTCAAGATGGAGTTGGATAGTACCTGGTTAGATGCTGGGCGATGGGGCTGGCGTCAAGAGGCGGCACATCTGCAGGGCTTGAGAAGATAGCATCATGCAAGAGTTGCAGGGGATAATGCTACAGGCAGCAGAAGCACGACGGCTAAACGGGCAGTCTTGAGTGTCAGCTGGCTGAATGGATGTGGCCTTCTCCCAGTGTCGGAGAGGCCATTTAGAGACTCCAAAGGTGCTACCGAACGCTATTGAAAAAGGAGGAAGAGATAACTCCGTCGATCGTCGTCGAGCGGGAAGGGATACTCAAATCCATGAGTAGAGAATAATCAGGGTAAAACCCAAAGATCAAGTTTCATAAATCCATCGATAAAATTGTTCATGTTCCTTCAAAATTATAGCCCCAAGGTGGTATTTATACAAGTGGAAAATGCAAAGGAAAAAAAATAAAAATAAAAATAAAACTACTATCTAATTTTCAAATTTGAAATCAAATTTCAAATTTTGATTCAAAGTTTGATTTCAAATTTGATTTTTTTTTTTTTTAAAAAACATCATCCTAATCTGGTGGTTTGATTTCAAACGTTTTCAAATGTCTCCTACATCATATATGCACTTAGTGTGGTTCAATTTAATGGTGAATGTAACTCCAATTCATGATCAGTGGGTATTGATTTGTCGGTGTTTCCTCACTGGGAGAACAAAATATTTATTGATAGCAAATCAAAATACACAAGAAACAGGCCCACCGAGGAGTTGGGCCCATGTCAAAAGAAACATCACATCACAACATCCAATAGAAATACAAGTCTATAGATGTGCTGCCCAACTACCATATAACTGGCGAGCCGAAAAACTTTAAAAGATTCAGTTATCAAATCCTATCATTTTATTTAAATGAGTACTATTTTATTGAAAAGGGCAAAGAATAGGAAACACCCAAGACAAAGACTCAGCAGAATCACACATGCAGGCCCTTGACAGCGCAAAACCGATATCACAGCACCGAGGAAGACAACTCCAGAAAGAGCAAACCTAAAAACATACAGAAAATGCAGCACCTCACGCCTTGCTTTTACCTTCTATTACATACCTCAACACTGAGGTCAAATCCTATCAAATTATATTTGACTAGATCTTATTTCCCAAGAGAATGCTATCTAGATCTTATTTCTAAGAGAATACTACTATATTCCAATTTAATTGTCTTATATAAATTTTGAAATTGTCTTATCTTCTCTTTTATTCCGCCAGGAGACCCAAGAAAAGCCCTGTGTGTCGATCCCCTGCTCTCTCCCCTCTTGCATGAGATAGAAGAGAGGTCTACCCACCTCATTGCACCTCAAACTTAAGAACCTGTCCTTGTGTCACCTTCTTCCCATTCGGATCTTACTTATTTGAGGTAAATACCCTTCCCAGTTTCTTGTTTCTGAAATTGAAGTGAACTACTATTATGAGAAGTGATGGTCTTTAATGTTGCATGCAAAACTTTAAAAATCTGATTCAAGCATAAAAACTTTAAATAGTTGAAATATTAAACAATATGATCATTCCTCTTATAATTATAAAAATGGAGCTAAATTGACATGTATATGAGTCTTCTTATTCATATAGGATTTATGAAAATTAGATTCATTGAATCTCTTAAGTTATAATTCTTAAAGTTAAAAAGATAATAAAATTAAAATTTATTAAGAATCGATTTCATAAGAGGAAATGGAGATTTTTTTTTATAAAGACTAAGGTTTCCAAGTCTCTCACCTGACTAATCCTTTGGGCATGTGTAAACCTCTTTATCCGCACATGCTAGGTATAAATTATGGGGAGTGGTTTTTTTTTTTTTTTTGTTGAGGCGGATTTGATCCCAAGACTTTTTATAAATAAGAGTGAGAATTGACCATCAAACTAACTCCTCAAAGTTAAGGAGATCTATTGTTTTAAGTTGAGAATGTATAGGTTTTTTTAATATAGTTAGTCTTAATCTATTGCTTGTCAAATATTTATACATCTATTTTTTTAAATTTAAATTTTCATCTTTAAATAAGTTAACACACAAAAAGCGGGCCGAAATGGCCCACTCTGGCAAAAACTTGTAACCCTATTAATAAATTCATAGCATTCGATAAATTTAGGGTAGTGATTTTCACATAGGATTTTTGTATAACCAGACACGAAAAAGAGTGGATTTTCCACTTTACTTTTCCACTGTGGTATAAATTGGTCCATCGACCAGCTCAACGGATCACTGTCAACTCACTGGGTTTTTTTTTAAATGTTTTCGTACCGCAGTGGTAGGGTAAAATGCGCAAATATCCTAATAAGGTCGTCTTGACACAAATTGAGGCCTAAGGGGAAAAATCTAAATGGGGCCTTCTTGGTATTTAATATATTATCATAAATAATATTTAATTTAAATTTTAATTAATATATTAAAAAATTTATCTAAAAATTCCTAAATTTTGGGCTCCCTTAAACGGGGCCTAAAGTGGCAGTCATTTTAGCTTAGGGCTTCAGCTGGCTCTGTACTTTAAAACCTATGTCTCGTTACATAAAATTCCTTTGGGGGGATCGCTACCTTAAATTTAATGTAATGTTAGGTTAAATATAGTAAACCTTGGAACTACAAGTGGAATTTTGTAATGAATTTGAAATCTAATTCAATCATAAAACCTTTAAAATTTATGATAAAATTTAGTAATTCAAAGAGTTTTGCGTGTATTTCATAAGATTCAATGGAGACCATTGGTGAGAAAGTGGGGCTGATACTTTCTGAATATTGAAATATTGGCCGGACAATATTTTTTACCCAAGCATGTAGGTGCATAATTTAGTATGCTCATCAAGACTTGGGTGAAAACCTGAAACATTTGAACCACTTGACTGTTAATTGGGTCCATCTGAACTCTACTGTCTTGTCACTTCATTCAGTATGGCATATATAATCGAAGCTTATCACTGAAACCTCATAGTATTCCACTTCGGTTTTTATTTTTTTTATTTTTTAATTATGCCATCATGCAAATGGCTAAAATTAATTGAACATGATTTTAAAGGAAAAAAAGACAGAAATTCATCCTAAATTGTATCGTTAAAGAATAGATTCTTCAAACTAAAACACAAATATCGACGATAGTTTGAAATTTACCATATTTTTATCAACAAGAATATCAGTAACACATTAATATTGCATATTTATTCACTACTGTACACTTTTGATAAAATCACATTAAAAATATTATAAATGATATTATTACAATAAATTTGATAAATTACTGATATTCTTATTTAGATTTTTATTTGATTAATATTCATTTATTATCTTTAAAATATTATATATTTTATCAGATTTGATTAATAAAAAAATAATAATTAAAAAAATCTTGATACTATCTCTTACTATTAATATTCTAAGAATAGTATAAAGTGTCAATTGCAAGTGGATGCCGCAAAGATGTCGACTAATCTGAAAGAAAAAATTAATTTTAGCTGGTAATGAACACTGTCGCAAGTTACGCCGATACTTTTTAAAAGATTACACTAAAAAAATAGTGGTACAAAATCAATATCCTTTCTCAAAATCAACAAATCTCTCTTCATTTTATAATTACTTTACCTACATCTCTTGCGTCCTCCAATTTTTTTTTTTTTTCTTTTCAATTCTAGTTGGGCCAGGACACTTTAGGTTTTTTTTTTTTAATTTAGTGGGCTGGACCACAATATTATGGACTTCTTGAACGAGTGCAGCAATAAACAAATATGAATAAATTTTAATGCGACCGAAGAACGCGGTTAGTTATATTATAAGTTTTTCAAAAGAGACCGAAGAAAGCAGTTAGTGATATTATAATGTTCTTTTCTTCCTTTTTTTTTTTTAAACAATTTTAGGGACCTATTAACTTTCTATCCTACTTAACGAGTTAGAATCAGACCTATCATCTCATGCTTAGATTTGAGAGAGAGAGGGGCAAAGATAATTCACTTTGGACAGAAGTCAGCTCAGTGCGAGTTGATTATAGATAAAAATGTAAGAGCACATAAGTGACTTTTCATATGAGGTATTTAGGAAGAGCAGTCATTCTCTTCATAAAAAAGTGTTTTCACTTAAAACCTTAATGCTCATCTTTTAATACCCTTCTTCTCTTTGGCTCTCTCTATGAAACCCTAGCCGCCGCCGCCGCCCTCTCTGTATTTTTCCCATCAACGAAGAAGAAAAAGAAGAGAGAGAAAAGTTGTGAAAGGTGTAGTGATTTTTTTCTTCAATCTTTTCTCCATATTTTATTTTTTCTCTTTCCATTCTTTCTCGTCCGATATTTCTTAAAAAAAAATGTTTTTTTTAAATAACAAATAATCGAATTTTTAAAATTCGGCCGATATCACTACCGAATTATAGTTAAAAATTTGGTCATATCGGCCAATTTTTTTTTATTTTTTACAGCCGATACTATACGTATCGGCCGATATAGATCGGTGGTCGAAAATCCGATATAATTCGTATGGGCCGAATTTTTTACCTGCTTTAAAGAGAATGGATGTGGGTACTTGTCGTTGGAGAGAAATTTGACAATGGTGTTGGCCGTTTCCAGTATTCAAGCCATGAAGACCATTATTTGAGAATACGAATGGCTTAAATCACTTATTAATTAATAATGCACATCAAAATTGTGAGAGGCAAAGAATACCTTTTTTTTATATTATTAATTAAAAACAAAGATCAATTGTGTTATTTAAAGATTGATCTTAATTTAAAATTATAATAATTATTTTTAGAGCTATGAATGGATTTTTATTTTATTTTATAAAAAAAAATCTTGAATAAACTATATAGACTCATTAATCTAGTAACTTAGAGTTTTAATCACTATTAGTCAATAATTTAATATTATTTATAATATAATATTCATGACACGGGTTTGACCACGATTGAACCCGGTTGAACTTTATTTAACCCGATCTTCCATCGAGACAATTCGTTGGACGGGTCGGTTTTTAAAACATTGTTTGTAAGAGTTGCTTCTGTATAAAGAAGTTTTTCAAAATTAAAATTAATAAAATCTTATCTTCAGTCAACAATCTCATAAAAAAAAATTAAGTGAATTAGCCATATTATCAATTGAAAATAATATTTTAGCAAAACTTGAATACAAAAATTTAATTAGTAATTTTATATCTCAACAAGTAAAAAAAAAAAAAAGATTTTAGATAAATTCTTTATTAAAATTTTAATTAAATATACTTATAATGTGTTAAGACAGCCCTGGTTGGGTGTTGCAGATGATACAACGTTTGGTGAATGATAATGAAGGAGTGGATATCAATGGCATGAAGAGAGAGAGAGAGAGAGAGAGAGAGAGAGAGAGAGAGAGAGTGTTACCCCCATCCTTGTAAAGAAACTTGAGGACTTCTCCAGCAATGTCAGACTGTGCAGAGTGACAAGAAGCAATATCAGAATCTCTCTAAATCATGAAATATAGCAATTAGGAGATTAGTAGAAGGCTCAGAGACTCACTTTAACTGGGAGCTCATTTCCAAACTGATCTAAAATCTAAATAGCCAATAACCTGCCCTTGTTTGATTACATCTCCCTGTTTTTTAGGTGCGATTAGATCTAAGAAATACAATTCAAGATATCGACGCTGCAAAAATCAAGCTCTAAGAAAGTAGAGGGAACCTCAAAATTCAGCAGAAGCTTGATAGGTTTCTCTCACACCAGAAAAAAATGCAAACCTCACTTACGACAAATTGTATTCTTTCTTTTTCGCAAGAAATCAAACAAACAATATAAGATCAATTTAATTCTTAGAATTTTACTGCAAATTCAAACAATAAATTCAACTAAATAACAAACACAGAAGGGTCAAGAAAATTCAAACGAAAATAATTTGTTCATTCCATGGGCCAAAGGCCTTATTTATACATGAAAGAGAGAGAGAGAGAATAAAAAATAATAACGATAATCCTAACATGCCTTCAGCTTCTATGCACAAATGTGGCATGTTTACATGTCACAACCACCTCCTATCCCTATATATTAAAAAGAATATTCTCCACAATGGTTCTGTGACACAGGCAAGAAAATTAGAAAAGCTGTACAAGTGTCCATGACATCGTTATTGCATCATTACATAATTAAAAAAAAGAAAAAGAAAAACACAAGGAGGTGGTGCCCAAGTATGATGACTTTCCCTGTGATCTCTTTCCAAAAGCATGTGTAAAAGGAATCTTTGTTATATGCATTTTCTTCTCTCTTATTCTTTAAAGTTGTTTCTTTTTTTTCCTCTCTCCTTTTCACTCTTCTTTTACTCTACTTTTTTTTTATTTTTCTACTTTCATTCATTCCTCTCCTCCTCCAACTCCTTCTTTCTTCTCCTCTTCACCCTTTTCTTTCAAATTTATATAATTTTATTCATTTGGTACTTTCCTTTTCATTTATTATTCTTTCAATTTTTTCTTTTCATATTTATATTTTTTGGTTTTTTTGTCATTTGTTCTCTTCTTTGTCATCATGCAAATGGCTAAAAATTAATTGAACATGATTTTGAAGGAAAAAAACACAGAAATTCATCCTAAATTGTATTGTTAAAGAATAGATTCTTCAAACTAAAACACAAATATCGACGATATTTTAAAATTTACCATAGCAAAAATATCAGTAACACATTAAGATTGCGTATTTATTCATTATGGTAAACTTTCGATAAAATCACATTAAAAATATTATAAATGATATTATTACAACAAATTTGATAAATTACTGATATTCTTATTTAGATTTTTATTTTATTAATATTCATTTAGTATATTTTTATTATCTTTAAAATATTATATATTTTATCAGATTTGATTAATAAAAAAAATTAAAAATATCTTGACACTGTCTCTTACTATTAATATTCTAAGAATAGTATAAAGTGTCAATTGCAAGTAGATGCCGCAAAGATGTCGACTAATTTGAAAGAAAAAAAATTAATTTACCTGGTGATGAACACCGTCGCAAGTTACGCCGATACTTTTTAAAAAATTACACTAAAAAAATAGTGGTACAAAAATCAATATTCTTTCTCGAAAGCATACAATCTCTCTTCATTTTATAATTATTTTACCTACATCTCTTGCATCCTCCAATTTTTTTTTTCTTTTCAATTCTAGTTGGGTCAAGACACTTTAGGTTTTTTTTTTTTAATTTAGTGTTCTGGACCCACAATATTATGGACCTCTTGAACGAGTGCAGCAATAAACAAATATGAATAAATTTTAATGCGACCGAAGAACGCTGTTAGTCATATTATAAGTTTTTCAAAAGAGACCGAAGAACGCAGTTAGTGATATTATAATGTTCTTTTCTTTTTCTTTTTTAACAATTTTAGGGACCTATTAACTTTCTATCCTATTTATAGAGTTAGAATCAGACCTATCATCTCATGCTTAGATTTGAGAGAGAGAGAGGCAAAGATAATTCACTTTGGACAGAGGTTAGCTCAGTGTGAGTTGATTATACATAATAATATATTTTATTGTGTGACTCATCTCTACCAAACCCAAATTTAAAAAAAAAAATTAAAACTAAAACAATAATATAAGAAATTATTTTTAATAGAAAATGAAAGCTTTTCTCCCATACGGTACTTTTAGGGTATGGAAAATAATGTCATTTCCCTTAGACAAGTAGAACCAGGTACAAGCAAGGGTTTTGTTTTTTTTTTATTATATATCGGTCGATAAATTGCTCTCCCTTTTTTTTAATTAAAGATATTGGTATCAGATGATACATATCGGGCTATATGTACTGGATATCGTCTGATATTATTATCCATAAGTACAAGTGTACAAGGAAAATAAATGAGTGACTGATAATGTTTTTAGATTATGATAAAATTATCGATGTTATATGATGGGGCAGTGGTCGTCTTACGATAGATTTGTATAATCAGATACGGATTTTAGTGTATTACAAATTTTATCTTTACAGGAAGAGCAAAATCAGCTCATCAATTATTTGACATTCATAACCCAACCCATCCTTCATATCGTACCAGCTCATTAATTAAAAGAGTATAAAATCAATAAACAAAGGCAGTTGAATAAAGATCTTAATTGGGAGAGAAGGTGGTAAAAAGATGAAAAAAGAAGTAGGAAATGATTTTCATTGGAGTGCCCACGTGTATAACCTTGAAAATGGTAACCTAGAATGAGTGGGGTTGGAGATCTGAACCGCTAGAGTAATGGGGAATATAGAGAGAAAGCTCTCTGTAAGAAACAAGATTTGTTGGACCCATGAGCACCGTCGATCTGTATGAAGGAAATTGTGAGAAGTAAAGAAGGGGAAAGGAGGAGAAGAAGATGATCTTCTTAATTTGATAAAAATTTCAAGTGTATTACATTCCCTTCTACTAATTCCTATATTTATAGGAGAAAATTCGTGAATCACGGGCAATGAGCAAAAGTAAAGCGAAAAGAAAGAAAGAAAGAAATGACGAAAAGTGTGCAGGGTGGGTGGAGTTACTCATTAGTGGCGACAATCACTTTGTGATTTCTCGCTTGTGCTGCTTCACTTCCTTTCCTATTTATAGTCAGAATCACATCTATCCTCTCATGCTTAAATTTGAGAAAGCGAGAGAGTGAAAGAGATGGAGGGAAAGTTCTACAGAGCAGCAATAACAGGGAATGAGGGTTTGTTGAATCAATTGGTAGATTCAATCTCTGTTGATGGAGCTGAGTTTGTAAAGGAGACCCCTCTTCACATTGCAGCAAAGTACGGGCATCCCAACATTGTGAGAAAGATTCTAAGCGAAAGGCCTAAGTTTGCCTTTGGACTCAACTGGGAAGGGCAAACTCCGCTGCATCTAGCCTCGGCCGAAGGCCACCTTGATGCAGTTAAAGTGCTCTCAGATGAGAACAACAATGATCAGAGTCAACAGCGAAAGCTGTCAGACGCTTGTTTTATTCGTGATAAACAGGGAAGAAGTCCTCTCCACCTTGCAGCGATGAATGGCCATGTTGAAGTCTTGAAAGAGTTGGTCAAGAACGAAAGCGCAGCAGCTTGGGTCTGCACAGATGGAGGACAGTCATGGCTTCATCTATGCGCCAATAATGACCACTTCGACGGTGTGGAGGAGTTGATTGGCTTGGTATCTGAAAAAGTTGTTTTCATCAACAACTTAAAAGACGATGATGACAACAATATCCTCCACCTCCTTGCAGCGAAGAGGCAGTATAAGGTACTGAGTTGATTTCTAATCCCTGATACTCTGTGTTTTCAGTAGATTTCATTCCATTGAAGTTGATCAATGATTCACTGTCATTTATTAAAAAGACTACTGAGCAATTAAATTTGTCTCTTAACTGGTGGGTGGGTGGGTTGGATGTTGCAGATGATACAACGTTTGGTGAATGATAATGAAGGAGTGGATATCAATGCCATGAACAGAGAGAGAGACACTGTGTTGGATGTCGCATTAAAAAAACAGAGTAGCATTAGAGATTTTATTGAGATTATAAGGTTTGTAGTAAGTACCGGGGCTAAAGAGAGGTCAAGAAAAGCGGCGGAAGATACTCTGTTGTTGGTAGTCTCATTTATGGCTGCAATAACCTTCCATGCTGCGATGAACCCTCAGACATACTTGGTTTTCATTGCTTCGTTGCTCCTCTTGATTATAGTGTGCACCGTTCCAATGTTTTTCCCCCCAAAGTTTTACCCTTGGGTTGTGGGAATCGCTGCATTCATTGCTTTTTTTTCCATCAACAGGGTGGCAACAATAAGCTTCCAAGCTGCGCTGAAACCTTCAAACCCATCCTTGATTTTCAAAGCTTCGCCAGTCTTTTGTATTCTATATCTCACGACTACAAAGTTATTCATGCGAAAGGTTTCCACGTGGATTTTGATAATCGCTGGATTGATTAGTTGTTATTTCCTCGCCATGGTGACAACAATACTTATCTCTTCATTCAACACTCCTCCAGAGACAGACTTGGTTTTCACTGCTTCCAATAACATGGAGTCGGCTGCGATACTCCTCTTGTCCACATTGATCACCGTCGAAATTCTTTTCCCGGGAAAGTTTTCCACCTGGGGTTTGATAATCGCTGCATTGATTGCTGTTTATCTTTATTTGCCTCTGCTTTCTTCAGATGACACTGTTCTTGTCTCTGTCAAGAAATACTTGATCCAACATGTACAAGTGGTGGCGGGAGCGTATTTGTCGATAATATCCATGTATAAATTCTTCACTGAACATGTACAAGTGGTGGCGGCAGTGTTTGCGTCGATAATGCTGACGTATAAATTCTTCATCGCACATTCACACAAATTTTTCGTTTGGATCTTCGTACGCGAATAGATGTTGCGATCAACCGTAGCCAAAACCTTCCGACTCTTTTTCTTGAATCTTCATGGATTGAATCTTAGGATGTTGGATGCTCCTAATAAGTAGTATTTTTACTTCTCTTTCTTTTATGAATTTTTTACTCTCTCAATATGATGTTGGATGCTCCAATCTTTTATGAAATGTTTTAAAGTTTGATTTTTTTTTTTAATTAAGATCAATTCACTCTTTTATTGTTCACGTGACAAGTGGTGATTGATAGCACTATTAATTATTCAATCTAATTTTCGGTCCTTACAGTGATAGAAAATTTTCAGCTAAATTTTCATCCATATTGGCCATTTTAGTTGAATTTCGTAAATGGACCAAGAAAAAATTAACTAAATATTTTGAAATTTGAGTAAAATTTACTGAAAATTCAGCCAAAATCTTACAAATATTGGCTAATATAGTTTTTCCCAAAAAAAACATTGATATTATAAATTTTTTAATTTACATATGGAAAATCCAGCGTAAAACCAAGCGAAATCATGGGGCTCAAACCTGACTAACATTTTTATTTTTCAAATTTAGACTCAATTTGAAATCTCATTCATCACTATTACCATCAGCTAAAATTAGTCTTATTAAATATATATAATAATCTAATTTTGACTAAGAAAAACAAATTAAATTCAATAGATCCATCTGAACTCTACTGTCATATGTATGACTTCATGCTGTATGAAGTATATCATCAAAGCATCAGAGAAGGTAAAATGATAAAATTTCTGATTGAAACATCAGTTTCTCAATTTCAATTTATTTTTTCATTCTAAATTATACCATCAAGCTAATAGATAAAAATTAATAAATGAATAACTTTTTAATGGAAAAAAAAAACACAGAGAAATTTATTCTTCAAACTACACTGCTACTCTGGTATGAAGTGTCAATCAATTGCAAGTCACTAACATCGCTTTCCTAGTTGGCAAATCAATACTCCGGCTTCCGCCGTCAACGAAGGGAACATGCTCGCCGGAAGGGCAGCATAACTAGTTGCTTTTTGAAGTTCAGGTGATGCACTATTTCCCAACGAGGTAAAGATTGCACCATTCAAGAAGAGATCCCCTTGCGATTGCCAGTTCCAATTCTTCCCGATTGTCTTGTCGGATTTCATCTCGTTGTTCGCCATTCTCTTAGTCACCTATGATGTGGAAGAAGAAGGAAGATTCAATTGTAAGAACTATAATCATGTTTCATTATTTGATGTAGAAATTTTGGCATGAGAGAGAGAGAGAGAGAGAGAGAATTGATGGGAGAACCTCTTTTACGTTGGCAGAAGCGAGAAATCTATTTTCTTGACTATTTATTGTAGGGTTGGCAGAACCTCCAATAGCATACATTCCCCATCTATTGTAGTCATTGTTGAATACATGAAAATACCCCACTCGACAACTGCAACCCAAACCCAATAAAATATGACTCACTGAGTCTAATTTATGATAACAATTGATTAAATAGAACTATTGAGTTAGAAGAGTAATTACGCAGGAATCCTTTCAATCAATCCTTCTCCAAAACGATTGAATGCAACCGTAATTCACATGACCTTATCTGCCACATGATCATCACTGTGACCAAAAAGTATCACCTGAACAAGAAAATAAAAGCATTATAAAATAATTTTCAAGGTTTTTTTTTATATATATTTTTTCAATGTGGGTTCCTCACCTTGTCATGTTTTGTGAAGTAGCTGTTGGAGATTGTGATTGCAGTTGATTCCATGACTGCATCTATGATACCATCTTTGCAGTCTAAGAAGAAACAATGGTCGATCCATACATGTTGTGCCGTGAACAATGAGATGTCGTCGCCGTCCGACAATGTTCGTGTTCCGACGTGAGTCGGAGTGCTTCTCACCATCATGTTCCCTCCTGGCTTACAATCATGTATATGGATCCCATGTATGATAATGTGGCTAACATCTTGAATTGTGATACATGGGCCACCTGCAATGTGGACATTAGCACCCCTTCCATCTATGGTCTTGTAATTATTCATGATCAATTCTACTTTGAGCTTGATCTCCATATCGCTAGCAAATATGATCCATAATGGCTCCTCTTGGATGATGGCGTGACGAAGAGTTCTCTATTTCGGTTGTTTGATTTCAAACGTTTTCAAATGTCTCCTACATCATGTTGGATTTAGTGTGGTTTAATTTAACGGTGAATGTAACTCCAATTGCGACGAAATTCCATTCCAATTCATGATCAATGGATATTGATTTGTCGGTGTTTACTCACTGGGAGAACAAAAAATTTATTGATAGCAAATCAAAATACACAAGACTTAGGCCCACCGAGGAGTTGGGCCCATGTCAAAAGAACCATCACATCACAACATCCAATAGAAATACAAGTCTATAGATGTGCTGCCCAACTACCATATAACTGGCGAGCCGAAAAACTTTAAGAGATTCAGTTATCAAATCCTATCATTTTACACCTGACTTTTCTACCTCTACACATCCGTTTTTAGATTTTAAGATGAAATTAACATTTTGCCTCTATATTTTTTATTCCTAAATGTGTTTTCGGCATAGTTTAAGGATTACCCTTATTTATAAAATACTGTGTTTTAAGCATTTGGAAGTGTCAAAAGAACTTGAACTCTTAAAGTATTTTTATTAGGTTATTCTAATTAATTTGGATATTCAATTTGAGAAATTTTGAAAATATACAGTGCTTAAAAATAACTTTAAAATTAAAAAAAAAATTATTATTTAAATAAGTGTGCTTAAAAAACCTGAAACGTTTGAACCATTTGACTGAAGCATTAATTGGGTCCATATGAACTCTACTGAAACCTCATAGTATTCCACTTCCGTTTTTTTTTTTTATTATTATTATGCCATCATGCAAATGGCTAAAAATTAATTGAACATGATTTTAAAGGAAAAAAAACACAGAAATTCATCCTAAATTGTATTGTTAAAGAATAGATTCTTCAAACTAAAACACAAATATCGACGATATTTTGAAATTTATCGACAAAAATATCAGTAACACATTAATATTGTGTATTTATTCACTATGGTAAACTTTCGATAAAATCACATTAAAAATATTATAAATGATATTATTACAATAAATTTGATAAATTACTGATATTCTTATTTATATTTTTATTTGATTAATATTCATTTATTATCTTTAAAATATTATATATTTGATCAGATTTGATTAAAAAATAATAATAATTAAAAAAATCTTGATACTATCTCTTACTATTAATATTCTAAGAATAGTATAAAGTGTCAATTGCAAGTGGATGCCGCAAAGATGTCGACTAATCTGAAAGAAAAAATTAATTTTACCTGGTAATGAACACCGTCGCAAGTTACGCCGATACTTTTTAAAAGATTACACTAAAAAAATAGTGGTACAAAATCAATATCCTTTCTCAAAATCAACAATCTCTCTTCATTTTATAATTACTTTACCTACATCTCTTGCGTCCTCCAATTTTTTTTTTTTTCTTTTCAATTCTAGTTGGGCCAGGACACTTTAGGTTTTTTTTTTTTAATTTAGTGGGCTGGACCACAATATTATGGACTTCTTGAACGAGTGCAGCAATAAACAAATATGAATAAATTTTAATGCGACCGAAGAACGCGGTTAGTTATATTATAAGTTTTTCAAAAGAGACCGAAGAATGCGGTTAGTGATATTATAATTTAATTTTTTTTTTTTAACAATTTTAGGGATAATAACTTTCTATCCTATTTATAGAGTTAGAATCAGAACTATCATCTCTCATGCTTAGATTTGAGAGAGAGAGGCAAAGATAATTCACTTTGGACAGAGGCCAGCTCAGTGTGAGTTGATTATAGATAATAATATATTTTGTTGTGTGACCCATCTCGACTAAACCCGAATTTAAAAAAAAAAAATTTAAAACTAAAACAATAATATAAGAAATTATTTTTAATAGAAAATGAAAGCTTTTCTCCCATATGGTACTTTTAGGGTATGGAAAATAATATCATTTCCGTTAGACAAGTAGAACCAGGTACAAGCAAGGGTTTTGTTTTTTGCCGATATATCAGCCGATAAATTGCTCTCCCTTTTTTTTAATTAAAAATACCGATATCAGAGGATACATATCGGACGATACGTATCGGATATCGTCTGATATTATTACCCATAAGTACAAGTGTACAAGGAAAATAAATGAGTGACCGATGATGTTTTAGCTTATGATATAATTGTTGATGTTATATGATGGGGTAGCGGTCCTCTCACGGGAGATTTGTGTAATGAGATACGGATTTTAGTATATTACAAATTTTACCCATCACATGAACAGTAAAATCGGCTCATCAACCCTTTGTATGAATAGTAAAATCGGCTCGCCGAAATTTTACTATTTACGTGAAGGATCCGATTTTACTGCTCATGCAAAGGATAAAATTGACAATACACTAAAATCAGGGTTATACAAATCTCCCGTGGGAGGATCGCTACCCTATATGATGATGATACTCTCATTAGGACATCAAACTGTGGTGCCATATAAAAGCATTTTGACTTGAAAGACTAGGGCAACGTCATTTCTCTTAGAAATGAAATGAGTATTTAGTACATGTATAATTATTTTTTAGAATAGTATATTATTTGTATTTTAAATAATATAAATATTATTTGTGATTTTTATATAAATGAATATTTATATATTTTATTTTTATTTAGTATGATAAGATATTTTTATAATAATTTATCACTTAAATTATTTTCTTTATTGAAGTGAATGATATATAGCTTATATTGTTATTTAAATTTAATATTATCAATGCAATCTATTAATTTCTAATGGGTTACATCAATCACATTTTTCATTGTATGTGACATTTGACTTCTGCTGAGTTGTCATCCATACATTGGATGATTTTCAGTGCTCTATGAAATTTGAATTCTAGAGAATCCAGACTCCATTATCTAAGTGACTTAGGGGTGAAAATATCGGAGGTATATATCGATTTTTCATGACCGAATAATATAGGCCGATACGTATTGTATCAGCTGTGCTAAAAGTTTATCGGCCGATATGACCAATAAACGGCTTGATATATTGGTCACCATATCGGCTGAGATGTATAAAATTCGGTTTTTTTTAAAAAAAAATTCTTAAAAAAAAATGATATTGGCTAGGATGGCTGATATTTTGATATTTTTAATTTGAAATTGAAAAAAAAAACACTTAATTTTGGCAATAATATCGGGTGATTTAAATTTCATGCTCATCCATTTGTTGATCTGTCATAAAATATAAATACGCAAATTTTATGCTCACCTTCCATTTAAAACAAAGTAACTTTCAGCCAAGAGTCCACTGAAGATATGCGTTACTGGGACGAAAATGGAAGGCCCCAAGTTTGGAAATTGATAGCTGGAACAATGGAACGATAACTTAGAACTAAATTAGTTATGGATTATTTTGAAATCTTTAAATACAACAAGTAATTGAATAAAACGTGTAACCGAACTGGGCTGGGTTGGAAACAATGAAAGTAAGGTAAGTAGCGTATTTAATAGCTGCAATTAGACCGAAATTTCAGAAATCTTAGATGATATTTTGAGATTTTTCCACAATTATTTTGAAATTAACAATTTCGTATCTTAAAAATAACATTTGAATATATAAATGATCGATATTTAGTGATAAAATTATATATTCATGAAGGCTATAATTTTCTTTATTTTCTGTAATTTTTCTGATTTTTTTTTAATTTTTTTTTTTACAAAAAATCGGGAGAGATAAATATATCGCCCCAATATCGGCCGTTATATCGGTATCGCCGATAATTCAATATCGGCCGATATATCGGTCCAGGCGATATTTTAACCCCCTTTGAGCCATAATCTAACCCAAGTAGAAGTATTAATTGACATTCATGACCCAACCTATCTTTAGTAAAAGTATTATTTGACATTCATGACCCAACCCATCCTTCAGATCCAGGTCAAGCCAAAGACATGACCTATATTGTACAAACTAATTTAAACCCAAATTAATGCTTTAAAAATTATAATAAACAACAAATATATTTTAAAAATGAAAAATGGGCCAGGTGAGGGCCTTAATCCATTATCGATTTCTTCTCTTTTTTTTTTTTTCTTTATTATAATTACTATCATTATAAAAATAATTTCATTAAGGTTGAACTTGATCAAATATGAAAAAGAATGATGAAGGCTGAATTGAGGATCGAGTCATTACTAGCTCATTAATTAAAAGAGTATAAAATCAATAAACGAAGGCAGTTGAATAAAGATTTTAATTAATGAACTTAATTGGGAGAGAAGATGGTAAAAGAATGAAAAAAAAAAATGTAAGCAGATAAAATGTCTTAGAAGAGGGTGAATATGAATATCCACTTGGATCTAAGGAATAAATCCAGTTCTGCAAAAGTCCTATTTTTTTTTTTAAATTCGGGTTTGGTTGAACATAGGATTATCCACACGAGTAAGATCAAAGATCTGATAGTACAGATGTATAGAGCATAAAAAAAAAGGAAGGGATATGGTGCATCCCGTTGGCAAAAACTTTTCCGATCAACTAATCTAAGGTTGAGAAGAAGAAGATCTTGGTAAAGAAGTAAATTTGTTTGTAACGTAGAAGAGGAAGATGAATTTGAAAGGCACAGAATGCCAAGACTGTATGAATTGTTGTGCATTATGTGCCAAACTGATGAACCCACTTGTTGAAAGATCATGTGAATATTCATTTTATGTGAAGCGCACATTCTTTCAAAGAAGAAGTTGTTGCATGTTACAAAGAATATTCTCCACAATGGTTCTATGACACAGGTATGGTGACTTTCCCTGTGATCTCTTTCCAAAAGCAAGTCTAAAAGGAATCTTTGTAGTTGTTGCATGTTACAAAGAATATTCTCCACAATGGTTCTATGACACAGGTATGGTGACTTTCCCTGTGATCTCTTTCCAAAAGCAACTCTAAAAGGAATCTTTGTTATTGTCGTCTTCTTCTTCTTCTTCTTCTTGAAAGGTTCCTATATGCATTTTCTTCTCTCTTATTCTTTTAAGTTGTTGTTTCTTTTTTTCCTTTCTCCTTTTTCTTCTTTTCACTCTTCTTTTACTCTACTTCTTTTTTATTTTTCTACTTTCATTCATTCCTCTCCTCCTCCAACTCCTTCTTTCTTCTCCTCTTCATCCTTTTCTTTCAAATTTATATAATTTTATTCATTTGGTGTTTTCCTTTTCATTTATTATTCTTTCAATTTTTTCTTTTCATTTTTATATTTTTTGGTTTTTGGTCATTTGTTCTCTTCTTTGTATTCATACTTATTTTTTTCTTAAGTTTTTCATCTTTTTTTTTTTAACATTTTTAACATATGTTTACATTCATACTTTTATATTAGAATAATATTTTTAATAATGTTAACCAAGCTTTGACTTTTTTACTTGGTTAGAATTCGTCCAAGTCTTCTATTGACTCTTCTTGGGGAAAATTCAAGTCAAGTTGAGTTTTTAAGTTTTTGAATATTGATGGTTAAGCAACTCATACATGCACTGTTGTCATACACGGTTTCATTAGTTTTGCTTGAGTCTTAAAAACATCAACTTATACCATGCACTGTTGTATAGGTTTTTTCTTAATATAGTTAGTCTTAATCTATTGCTTGTCAAATATTTATACATCTATTTTTTTTAATTTAAATTTTCATCTTTAAATAAGTTAACACACAAAAGGGGGCTGAAATGGCCCGCTTTAGCAAAAACGTGTAACCCTATTAATAAATTCATAGCATTCCATAAATTTAAGGTAAAGATTTTCACATAGGATTTTTTTGTAACCAGACATGGGAAAGAGTGGATTTCCCACTTTACCCATCCACTGCAATATAAATCGGCTCATTGACCAGCTCAACGGATCACTGATCGACTCACTGACTTTTTTTTTAAATGCTTTCATACCGCAGTGGTAAGGTAAAATGGGCAAATGCCCTATTAATTGAGGCCTAAGGGGAAAAATCTACATGGGGCTTTCTTGGTATTTAATATATTATCATAAATAATATTTAATTTAAATTTTAATTAATATATTAAAAAATTTATCTAAAAAATTCCTAAATTTTGGGCCCGCTTAAACGGGCCTAAAGCGGCAGTTATTTTAGCTTAGGGCTTCAGCCGACTCTTACCTTAAAATCTGTAACCTTGGAACTACAAGTGGAAATTTTGTAATGAATTTAAAATCTAATTCAATCATAAAAACTAGTAATTCAAAGAGTTTTCTTGTATTTCATAAGATTCAATGGAGACCATTGGTGAGAAAGTGGGGCCGATACTTTCTGAATATTGAAACATTGGCCGGACAATATTTTTGGGAGTACTTACACACACCCGAAAATTCTGCCTCTACACACTCGAAATCGAATTTTCGGGTGAAATTACGATTTTACCCCCGCGTTTTCAATCATTCGAATGAATGCCTAGTTCATTTTGGGATTCATTCGAATGAATGGGTTGAACACTAACACGGAGTACTATTCAGCTCCATTCATTCGAATGAATGGATGATTCATTCGAATGAATAGTAATAAAATGACCACCATTGCTTCTATTCATTCGAATGAATTGATCATTCATTCGAATGAATGTTGATTCGAACGAGCGGAATTGAGCGGAACATTGATTTGAATGAACGATGTTGATTCAAACGAGCGGAACTTAGCGGAACATTGATTCGAATGAACTTTCATTCGAATCGTTCGAATGAACGTTGAGTTAGAATCATTCATTTACATAATAATTTTTTTTTTTTAATTTTAAACTTATTTTTTAAGCACTGTGTATTTTCAAAATTTCTCAAATTGAATATCTAGACTAATTAAAATAATCTGATAAAAATATCTTAAGACTTCAAGGTCTTTTGACACTCCTAAATATTTAAAACACAGTATTTTACAAATAAGGGTATCCCTAGGGTATGCCGAAAATACATTTAGAAGTGTCAAAAGACCTTGAAGTCTTACAGTATTTTTATCAGGTTATCGTAATTAGTTCGGATATTCAATTTGAGAAATTTTGGAAATACACAATGCTTAAAAAATAATGTGCATAGTGTATTAAATAATAAAATCTCCTTTAAAACTTTAAATTTGTTTTTTAAGCACTGTGTCGTTCCAAAATTTCTCAAATTGAATATCCAGACTAATTATGATAACCTGATAAAAATACTTTAAAACTTCAAGGTCTTTTGACACTTCTAAATGTATTTTCGGCACACCTTAGGGATACCCTTATTTGTAAAATACTGTGTTTTAAATATTTAGGAGTGTCAAAAGACCTTGAAGTCTTAAGCTATTTTTATCAGGTTATTTTAATTAGTTTAGATATTCAATTTGAGAAATTTTAGAAATACACAGTGCTTAAAAAATAAGTTTAAAATTTAAAAAAAAAATTTATTATGTAAATGAATGATTTATTCGAATGAATAGAAGGAATGGTAGTCATTTTATTACTATTCATTCGAATGAATCATCTATTCATTCGAATGAATGGGGCTGAACAGTACTCCGTGTTACTGTTCAACCCATTCATTTGAATGAATGCCGAAATGAACTGGGCATTCATTCGAATGATTGAAAACGCAGGGGTAAAATCATAATTTCATTCGAAAATCTAATTTCAGGTGCGTAAGTGCTCCCATATTTTTACCCAAGCATTTAGGTGCATAATTTAGTATGCTCATCAAGACTTGGGTGAAAACCTGAAACGTTTGAACCATTTGACTGAAGCATTAATTGGGTCAATCTGAACTCTACTGTCATGTGACTTCATTCAGTATGGCATATATGATCGAAGCTTATCACTGAAACCTCATTCTATTCCACTTCGGTTTTTTTTTTTTCTTTTAATTATGCCATCATGCAAATGGCTAAAAATTAATTGAACATGATTTTAAAGAGAAAAAAACACAGAAATTCATCCAAAATTGTTTTGTTAAAGAATAGATTCTCTAAACTAAAACACAAATATCAGTGATATTTTCAAATTTATCATATTTTTATCGATAAAAGATCAGTAACACATTAATATTGCGTATTTATTCACTACTGTAAACTTTCGATAAAATCACATTAAAAATATTATAAATAATATTATTACAATAAATTTGATAAATTACTGATGTTCTTATTTAGATTTTTATTTGATTAATATTCATTTATTATTTTTTATTATCTTTAAAATATTATATATTTTATCAGATTTGATTAATAATAAAAAAAAATTAAAAATATCTTGACACTATCTCTTACTATTAATATTCTAAGAATAGTATAAAGTGTCAATTGCAAGTAGATGCCGCAAGATGTTGACCAATCTGAAAGAAAAAAATTAATTTTAACTGGTAATGAACACCGTCATACTTTTTAAAAGAGTCGGAAGAGAAAATAATGGTAAAAAAATCAATATTCTTACTCGAAAGCATACAATCTCTCTATTTTATAATTACTTTACCCACATCTCTTGCGTCCTCCATTTTTTTTATTTATTTCTTTTTCAATTCTGGTTGGGCCAAGACACTTTAGGATTTTTTTTTTCTTTTTTTAATTCAGTGGGCTGGACCCACAAATTATGGACTTCTTGAACGAGTGCAGCAATAAACATATATTAATAAATTTTAATGCGACCGAAGAACGCGCTTAGTTATATTATAAGTTTTTCAAAAGAGACCGAAGAACGCGGTTAGTTATATTATAATTTAATTTAATTTTTTTTAACAATTTTAGGGACCTATTAACTTTCTATCCTATTTATAGAGTTAGAATCAGACCTATCATCTCATGCTTAGATTTGAGAGAGAGAGAGGCAAAGATAATTCACTTTGGACAGAGGTCAGCTCAGTGTGAGTTGATTATAGATAATAATATATTTTATTGTGTGACTCATCTCTACCAAATCCGAATTTAAAAAACTAAAACAGTAATATAAGAAATTATTTTTAATAGAAAATTAAAGCTGTTCTCTCATACGGTACTTTTAGGGTATGGAAAATAATATCATTTTACTTAGACAATTAGAACCAGGTACAAGCAGGGTTTAAAAAACGTTTTTGAATGATATATCGGTCGATAAATCGCTCTCCCTTCTCTTTTAATAAAAATGCCGATATCAGACGATATATATCGGGCAAAATGTATCGGACATCGCCCAATATTATTACCCGTGGGTACAAGTGTACAAGGAAAATAAATGAGTGACCAATGATGTTTTTAGATTATGATATAATTGTCGATGTTATATGATGGGGTAACGGTCCTCCCACGGGAAGTTTGTGTAATTAGATACGAGTTTTAGTATATTGTAAATTTTACCCTTCATATGAACAGTAAAATCGGCTCATCAATCCTTCGTATGAAAAATAAATTCGACTGGTAGAAATTTGCATGAACAATAAATCTGCTCGCCGAAATTTAACTGTTCATGCCAAGGATCCGAACTTACTGTTCATACGAAAGGTAAAATTGAAAATAAACTAAAACCTATGTCCAATTATATAAAATATTTATGAGATGATCATTACCCTATAAGACCGTGGGGGTCACCCTTGGGTGGGAACGTCGTTCATCATGATTACCGAGTAGAAGTAACACCATTGCTTTTAACTTTTGAACAACTCTCTGTGGTTCTTCAAACTCGAAACTGGTGACAAACTGATTTCTTGAGACACTTTCGGTGTTACTGCTAGAATCAATGATTTTTTTTTTTATTGCCTTTTTTTTCTCTTTTTTATAAAATAAGAAAAATATAAATTGCCCTTAGTCTCCTATACCACTTGGTGTAACGGATCCTTTTAAAGGGGTGTGGTCAGACGGGACCCACACGTTTGGATTTTGGAAAAGGGGTACGAGAATTAAAGATGGTGAAATGTGTAATTGGAAGGGTAACCGAGGAAAGTGGGATAAAGTAAGTAGGAAATGATTTTCATTGGAGTGCCCACGTGGATTACCTTGAAAATGGAAACCTAGAATGAGTGGGGAAGGGGCTTAGTGGGGCACATAGAAAGCTCTATGTAAGAAATAAGATTCGTTGGACCCATGAGCACCGTCGGTGCAAAGAAAATTGGGAAAGAATGTACTGATGTTTGAATTTTTAGTGTTTTTGACGAATATTATATTTTTATCTTTTATTTTTTTCTCGTGCTTTTGTAGCTTGTCTTTTCTTCTATGTATTTGTACTTCTGATGTCTTTTATATTTTTTTTTAATGTATGAACTATTTAAAAAAAATAGAAAATAGAAAAGGAGGACAAGAAGATCTTCTTAATTTGATAAATTTTTCAAATGTATTACATTTCCTTCTACTAATTCGTATATTTATAAGAGAAACGAAGAAAAGTGTGCAGGGTGGGTGGAGTTGGTCATTAGTGGCGACAATCACTTTGTGATTTGTCGCTTCTGCTGCTTCACTTCCTTTCCTATTTACAGTCAGAATCACATCTATCCTCTTATGCTTAAATTTGAGAGAGCGAGAGAGTGAAAGAGATGGGGGGAAAGTTCTACCAAGCAATAATAACAGGGGAAGAGAGGTTGTTGAATCAATTGGTAGATTCAACCTCTGTTGATGGATTTGAGTTTGCAAAGGAGAACCCTCTTCACATTGCAGCAAAGTACGGGCATCCCAACATTGTGAGAAAGATTCTAAGGCAAAGACCTAAGTTTGCCTTTGGACTCAACTGGGAAGGGCAAACTCCGCTGCATCTGGCCTCATCCAAAGGCCACCTTGATGCAGTTAAAGTGCTCTTAGGAGAGAACAACAATGATCAGAGTCAACAGCGAAAGCTGTCAGACGCTTGTTTTATTCGTGATAAACAGGGAAGAAGTCCTCTCCACCTTGCAGCGATGAATGGCCATGTTGAAGTCTTGAGAGGGTTGGTCCAGACTGAAAGTGCAGCAGCTTGGGTCGTCACAGATGGAGGACAGTCGTCGTTGCATCTGTGCGCCCATAATGACCACTTCGACGGTGTGGAGGAGTTGATTGGCTTGGTATCTGAAAAAGTTGTTTTCATCAACAACTTAAAAGACGATGATGACAACAATATCCTCCACCTCCTTGCAGCTAAGAGGCAGTATAAGGTACTGAGTTGATTTCTAATCCCTGATACTCTTGTGTTTTCAGTACATTTCATTCCATTGAAGTTGATCAATGATTCACTGTCATTTATTAAAAAGACTACTGAGCAATTAAATTTGTCTCTTAACTGGTGGGTGGGTGGGTTGGATGTTGCAGATGATACAACGTTTGGTGAATGATAATGAAGGAGTGGATATCAATGCCATAAACAGAGAGAGAGACACTGTGTTGGATGTCGCATTAAAAAAACAGAGTAGCATTAGAGATTTTATTGAGATTATAAGGTTTGTAGTAAGTACTGGGGCTAAAGAGAGGTCAAGAAAAGCGGCGAAAGATACTCTGTTGTTGGTAGTCTTATTGATGGCTGCAATAACCTTCCATGCTGTGGTGAACCCTCAGACATACTTGGTTTACATTGCTTCGTTGCTCATCTTGATTGTAGTGTTCACCGTTCCAAAGTTTTTGCCCCGAAAGTTTTCCCCTTGGGTTGTGGCAATCGCTCCATTAATTGCTGTTTATTCCGTCAACATGGTGGCAACAATAAGCTTCCAAGCTGCACTGAAACCTTTAGACCCATACTTGACTTTCAAAGCTTTCCCAGTCGTCCTTATTCTATTTCACACGATTACAAAGTTAATGCTGCGAGAGGTTTCCACATGGATTTTGGGAATCGCTGGATTGATTAGTTGTTATTTCCTCGCCATGTTCACAACAATACTTATCTCTCCTCGAGAGACAGACTTGGTTTTCACTGCTTCCAATAACATGGAGTCGGCTGCGATACTCCTCTTGTTCACATTGATCACCGTCGAAATTCTTTTCCCGGGAAAATTTTCCACCTGGGGTTTGGTAATCGCTGCATTGATTGGTGTTTATCTTTATTTGCCTCTGCTTTCTTCAGATGACACGGTTCTTATCTCTGTCAAGAAATACTTGATCCAACATGTACAAGTGGCGGCGGGAGCGTATTTGTCGATAATATCCATGTATAATTTCTTCACTGAACATGTACAAGTGGTGGCGGCAGTGTTTGCGTGGATAATGTTGACGTATAAATTCTTCATCGCACATTCACACAAATTTTTCGTTTGGATCTTGGTACGCGAATAGATGTTGCGATCAACAGTAGCCAAAACCTTCCGACTCTGTTTCTTGAATCTTCATGGATTGAATCTTAGGATGTTGGATGCTCCTAATGAGTAGTATTTGTACTTCTCTTTCTTTTATGAATTTTTTACTCTCTCAATATGATGTTGGATGCTCTTAATCTTTTATGAAATGTTTTAAAGTTTGATTTTTTTTTTTAATTAAGATCAATTCACTCTTATATTGTTCACATGACAAGTGGTGATTGATAGCACTATTAATTATTCAATCTAATTTTCGATCCTTACAGCAATAGAACATTTTCAGCTAAATTTTCATCCATATTGGCCATTTTAGTTGAATTTCGTAAATGGACCATACATTCAATATTGGTGAAATGAGCAAAATAATTAACTAAATATTTTGAAATTTGAGTAAAATTTACTGAAAATTCAGCCAAAATCTTACAAATATTGGCTAATATAGTTTTTCCCAAAAAAAACATTGATATTATAATTTTTTTAATTTACGTGTGGAAAATTCAACATAAAACCAGGTGAAATCATGGGGCTCAAACCTGACTAACATTTTTATTTTTCAAATTTAGACTCAATTTGAAATCTCATTCATCACTATTACCATCAGCTAAAATTAGTCTTATTAAATATATAAAATAATCTAATTTTGACTAAGAAAAACAAATTAAATTCAATAGATCCATCTGAACTCTACTGTCATATATGACTTCATTCTGTATGAAGTATATCATCAAAGCATCAGAGAAGGTAAAATGATAAAATTTCTGATTGGAACATCAGTTTCTCAATTTCAATTTATTTTTTCATTCTAAATTATACCATCAAGCTAATAGATAAAAATTAATAAATGAATAACTTTTTAATGGAAAAAAAAAACCACATGAAAATTCATCCTAAATTAAATTCTATTGCTAAAGAATAGGCTCTTCGAACTACACTGCTACTCTGGCATGTAGTGTCAATCAATTGCAAGTCACTAACATCGCTTTCCGGCTTTCGCCGTCAACGAAGGGACCATGTGCGCCGGAAGGGCAGCATAACTAGTTGCTTTTTGAAGTTCAGGTGATGCACTATTTCCCGACGAGGTAAAGACTGCACCATTCAAGAAGAGATCCCCTTGCGATCGCTAGTTCCAATTCTTCCCGATCGTCTTGTCGGATTTCATCCCATTGTTCGCCATTCTCTTAGTCACCTGTGGTGTGGAAGAAGAAGAAGGAAGATTCAATTGTAAGAATTAGAATCATTTTTTCATTATTTGCTGTAGAAATTTTGGTATGAGAAAGAGAGAGGAAATTGATGGCAGAACCTCTTTTATGTTGGCAGAAGCGAGAAATCTATTTCCTTGATTTTTTATTGTAGGGTTGGCAGAACCTCCAACAGCATACATTCCCCATCTATTGTAGTCATTGTTGAACATATGAAAATACCCGTCTCGACAACTCGCAACCCAAACCCAATAAAATAAAACTCAGTGAGTCTAATTTATGATAACAATTGATTCAATAGAATTATTGAGTTAGAAGAGTAATTACGCAGATATCCTCTCAATCAATCCTTCTCCAAAACGATTGAATGCAACCGTAATTCGCATGACCTTTATTAGAATCCAATAAACCCTTAATTGTCATTTCATATAATAGAGTTATATATACATGGAAAACCCTAACTAAATGATAAGCAAAGTACTAAACTACCCTTATACTCAATAAGAGGAAGAGGAAGGTAATACAATCTAACACTCGCCCTCAAACTCACGATGGTACAGAGTTAAGCATCGAGAGTTTGCTAAGAAGAAATTGAAATCGGGCAACGGTATGAGACTTCGTGAAGAAGTCAGTGAGTTGCAATGCAGAGGGAACAAAGGGAAGTGAAATCGTGCCAAGCTAAAGATGATGGCGCACGAAGTGGCAGTCCAACTCAATATGCTTAGTACGCTCATGAAACACTGAATTATGTGCTATTTGAATAGCACTCTTATTATCACAATACATGGATGTGGGAGCAGAGAGAGAGACACCCATATCTGTAAGTAACCAACGAAGCCAAACAATCTCAACTGTGGTAGAGGCCATTGCACGATACTCTGCTTCAGCAAATGAACGAGCAACAACATCTTGCTTTTTACTTTTCCAGGAAATGAGAGAGTCACAAAGGAACACACAGAAACCAGTAGTAGATTTCCGATCAGAAGGATCACCTGCCCAACCAGCATCAGAAAAAGCGCGTAGCTCCAAGGTAGACCCGGAAGAAAGAAGTAAACTTTGATATAAAGTGCCACAAAGATACCGCAAAATACGAACAACTGCTGCCCAATGAATAGTGGTCGGTGAAGAGACAAACTGACTCAAAATATGAACAGCATATGCAATGTCAGGACGTGTAATGGTGAGATAAACCAAACTTCCCACTATAGTGCGATACAACGTAGGATCAGCCAAAGGCACACCACCAGAGGAAGTGTAATGAACATTGAGCTCTAGAGGTGTCTCAACTGGTCTAGTGTCAGTAATCCGAGCTCTGCGAAGAACATCTGCAGCATACTTGGATTGAGAGAGAAGATAGCCTTTGGGAGATGATGCAACTTCTATCCCAAGAAAGTATCGCAGTGCCCCCAAGTCTTTCATATCAAAATGGCTTCGTAACTGGAGTCTCAACTGGGCAATGCCATCAAGATCATCACCGGTCATGATCATGTCATCAACATACAAAAGGAGAAGAATACGACCAGCAGAGGTGGAACGCACAAAGAGAGCGGAGTCATGAGCACTGGAGTGAAAACCAAGAGAAGCAATCACTGTAGAGAACTTATCAAACCAAGCACGAGGTGCCTGTTTGAGACCATATAGCGCCTTTCGAAGCCGACAAACATCACCATGACGATAAGCAACACCTGGAGGAGGAACCATGTAGACTTCTTCAGAGAGGTCACCATTGAGAAATGCATTTTTATCATCCATCTGCGACAAATGCCATTGACGAACAGAAGCAACTGCGAGTAAAGTGCGAACAGATGTCATTTTAGCAACATGAGCAAAAGTCTCCTCATAGTCAATACCATATTCCTGAGCAAAACCCTTAGCACCTAATCAAGCCTTATATCGCTCAATTGACCCATCAGATTTGGTCTTAATCTTGTAGACCCATTTGCAACCAATGGCCTGTTTGTCCGGAGGAAGAGCAACCATCTCCCATGTACTTGTTTTGTGCAATGCAGAAAGTTCTTCATCCATAGCCTGTTGCCAAAGAGGATCACAACTAGCCTCCTTATAGGAGGTGAGTTCAGAGAGAGTATGAATGGAAGTGAGAAACGAAGAAAAGGAAGAAGAATAACAAGAGTAAGTAAAATCATCAAAGGAATAACCAAAACAAGTAGGAGGCTTACGAACTCGGGAAGGATAACGTGAAGTAGCAAGATCCACATCAGCAGAGGGCGAAGGAGACGCAGCAGTGAGAGATGGAGGATTAATATCTGTAGATGACGATTCTTCAACAGGAGTAACACAGTTAGGCAATGCAGGTACAGGAGTAGACACATATACATCATCAATAACAGAGAAAGGGTCAACATAGACTAGATCGGATGTAGTAAAAATGCGAGAATTGGAAGGAACAGAAAAGAAAGGAATATGCTCAAGAAACACAACATGACGAGAGACATACAACCGCTGTGTACTGGAGTCATAACAACGATATCCCTTTTGACCCGCACCATAACCAAGAAAAACACACATGGCAGATTTGGCAGATAATTTTGTGCGCTCACATGTAGGACGAAGCACAAAACAAGTACAACAAAAAACTTTCAATGAGAAATAATCTGGAAGTTTATCATATAAACGCTTAAAGGGAGATTTGCCAGAAGTGAGAGCAGAAGGAATGCGGTTAATCACATGAGTGGCGGTGAGAACCGCTTCTCCCCAAAAGAGGCTAGGAACACTAGCAGAGAGTAACATAGATCGAGCAGTTTCAATAATGTGCCTATGTTTTCTCTACGCAACCCCATTCTGCTGAGGAGTATCAATGCAAGAGGATTGATGAACAGTCTCATCCAAGGCAAGTAAATCTGAAAATTTGCCAGAGGTGTATTCACCACCCAAATCACAGCGAAAGCATTTAATAGTAGCAGAAAACTGAGTACGAATAAGGGCACGAAAAGTTTGAAAAATCGTAAAGAATTCAGAACGACGTTTCATCAAGTAAATCCAACAAAATCGAGAATAATCATCAATAAACGATACATAATATCGAGAGCCCCCTTTTGTAGCAATAGGTGCTGGTCTCCAAACATCAGAATGAATTAAATCAAAAGGAGCAAGAGAAAGAGATGAACTTTTATTAAAAGGTAAGGCAGAAAACGTTGCCAGTTTACAACCACTGCAATCAGAAATATCAAAACTAGGTAAATTACCTAAAACACCAGTGGAAGCTAAATACTTTAAACGGGAACTAGAAACATGTCCAAGCCTAGAATGCCATAAATAAAATGTAGATGAGGTGGAACTCAAACGAAAAGATGACAAATCTACTGAGGAGGCAGCTACATCAGGAACGCGAAGCTGCTCTAACACATATAATCCTCCTTCTCTACGGCCGGTCCCAATCAGCCTCTTGGAATGAGGATCCTGCACAAATCACGAAGTGGGAGAAAAATTAATAAGATATCCAGAATCACATAATTGACTTATAGAAATCAAGTTCAAGGTGAGATGAGGTATGCAATAAACGTCAGACAGATGCAAAGGGGAGGACATGATAGAACCCACTCCTGCCAATGGCAAGGAGGCACCATTGGCAGTTAACACAGAAGCAGATGAGGAAGAAGGAGACAAAGAAGTAAACAGAGAAATATCATGAGTCATGTGATGAGTAGCGCCTGAGTCAAAAACCCATGTGGACGGTGATATACCTGAAGAAGCTGAAGGAGGCAAACCTATGGAGGGAGAAACAGTAGAAAATGCATTAGGCTGCTGCGTATGAAGAAATTTCTGCAAGTGCTCAGCAAGAGTGGACAAGGACGTAGTCGAAGATAATGCCTCATGCCGAGATGAAGGAGTCGAAGATGATGCCTCATGCCTAGAGGGAACAACAGTTGCTGTGCAATGTTGTCTGGGTATGGACACTTGTTGTTGCTATCGTTTAAATAACACCGGACATTGGGCCTTCCGGTGGCCCTTTTGTTTACAGTAGCTGCACTCATCAAGAGCAATTTTCCCACCTTGGCGCTGGCGAGACTGCGAGGTAGAAAAAGGCTTGGATTGCACAGCAAAAACAGTCTGAGTAGGCATAGAGAGAAGACCATTGCTTGAATGGGTCTTGAAGCGAAAATCTTCTGCTAAGAGTTCGTGAACAACAGAATCAACCGAGGGAAGGGGACTGCGATGAAGAATAAATCCACGGAGAGCTTCAAAGTCATCACGGAGAGCGGACAAGAATTGAACAAGTCTCCCTTCTTCCCTATAAGTACAATAAAGTGCAATGGAACTAAGTCCTGCAGGTTCATTTAGTGCAAGCTGATCCCAAAAGGCAGTCATAAGTGAGTAGAATTGCTGAATACTCATATCCCCCTGCCTAGCCACTCGAAGATCGTTCTCTATTTGGTAGCGCTTAGCGAAATTAGACTGCTTATATAACCGTTCCAAGTGGTCCCAATTTTCTTGGGCTGTAGAAAACTTGACAAGTTGCATACCAATGGAGAGTTCAACTGAGTTATTGATCCAAGTAATAATTTTTGAATTATTAGTAGTCCAAGAAACCAATGATTGTGCATAATCGGGCGCCTTTTTGTCTGTAGGAATAACAAGGGTTCCAGAAACATAGCCCCACATATTCTTACCAGTCAAAAAATTCCGCATGACATAAGCCCAATAAGTATAGTTACTATCATTCAATTTGACACTGATAGCTTGAAGAGAATCATCACGTTCACCCGCCATTATGTCAGAAACTCAGTGCTGTCAAGAAGGAAATACAAGCAAGCGGCTCAAATACCTTGAGCAGTCCAAAAGGGAACAAACCAGCACGCAGCAAGGAAATACACTGCAGATCGGACCGTGTAGATCGGAGGCACGGCAATGGCGGATCGGAAGCGGGTTGTAGGCAGGTCAGAGGTGATGCAAAGTAGGCCGTGCAAAGAAGGTGAGATGCAGTCGGCTGGGATCTCAAATCGGAAGCAGGGGAAGGCAGTAGGCAGTAGATCGGAAGCACTGCAGGTGGCAGATCGGAGACACGGCAGGAGACGGCAGAAGCGAGAGCAGCCGTGCAGAGTTCAGTCGGTCGCGGGCGACAGCAGCAAGGGAGAACAGACCTGCAAACAGGCGAGAGCAGCCGTGCAGAGTTCAGTCGATCGCGGACGACAGCAGCAAGGGAGAACAGACTTGCAAACAGAGAACAAGGGCACCGTTGGGGAGGCAACGAGGACGGACGGCAGTCAGATCGAGAACAGCAAGAACGCCGGGACGAGTTTCTTCTGTGAGCAGAGATCTGATTTGGGCGAAAAAATCTGATGTGGGCGAGATGGGCATGCAGATCTCGAATGTGCAAGGTGGAGGAGCAGATCTCGATTGTGCAAGGTGGAGGAGTGAAAACAGCAAAGGGCAGTGGGCGGCGATGACAACTGCAAAGTGGGCGGCGATGACAACTGCAAATCTGCCCGTCTCTGGCCGAAAACTACCGGCGAGCAGAGAGAAGTGACAGCAAAGGGCAGTGGGCGGCGATGACAACTGGTCGGGCGAAAATCGAAATTGAAAATCCAAATCAGAAAATGCTGCTATGAAGATCCGATCGAAAACAAATCGAAGAATCGTAGGCTTCTCTGATGACCGCCGTTGTCCCAAGAAGAACCTTAAGCTCTTGATACAATATTAGAATCCAATAAACCCTTAATTGTCATTTCATATAATAGAGTTATATATACATGGAAAACCCTAACTAAATGATAAGCAAAGTACTAAACTACCCTTATACTCAATAAGAGGAAGAGGAAGGTAATACAATCTAACAACCTTATCTGCCACATGAGCATCACTATGACCAAAGAGGATCACCTGAACAAGAAATGAAAAACATTATAAAATAATTTTCAAGCTTTTTTTTTTATATATATATTTTCAATGTGGGTTCCTCACCTTGTCATGTTTTGTGAAGTAGCTGTTGGAGATTGTGATTGCAGTTGATTCCATGACTGCATCTATGATACTATCTTTGCAGCTTGAGAAGAAACAATGGTCGATCCATACATGTTGTGCCGTGAACAATGAGATGACGTCGCCGTCCGACGATGTTCGTGTTCCGACGTGAGTCGGAGTGCTTCTCACCATCATGTTCCCTCCTGGCTTACAATCATGTATATGGATCCTATGTATGATAATGTGGCTAACATCTTGAATTGTGATACATGGCCCACCTGCAATGTGGACATTAGCACCCTTTCCATCAATGGTCTTGTAATTATTCATGATCAATTCAACTTTGAGCTTGATCTCCATATCACGAGCAAATATGATCCATAATGGCTCCTCTTGGATGATGGCGTGACGAAGAGTTCTCTGTTTCGGTTGTTTGATTTCAAACGTTTTCAAGTGTCTCCCACATCATGTATGTACTTAGTGTGGTTTAATTTAATGGTGAATGTAACTCCAATTGCGAAATTCCATTCCAATTCATGATCAATGTATATTGATTTGTCGGTGTTTACTGACTGGGAGAACAAAAAATTTATTGATAGCAAATCAAAATACACAAGACACAGGCCCACCGAGGAGTTGGGCCCATGTCAAAAGAACCATCACATCACAGCATCCAATAGAAATACAAGTCTATAGATGTGCTGCCCAACTACCATATAACTGGCCAGCCGAAAAACTTTCAAAGATTCAGTTATCAAATCCTATCATTTTTTTAGGCCTAATTTATTAACACCTTTAGGGTAAAATTACCATTTTACCCCTATTTTTTTTATTCATTCGAACGAACTGTCCATTAATTTCGGCATTCATTCGAATGAATCACTCATTCGAATGAAGGCTGCAGTGTAAATTACATTCATTCGAATGAATGGGTTGAACAGTGTTCCGTGTTACTGTTCAGTCCATTCACTCGAATGAAGGAATAGTTCATTCAAATGAACAGTAATACAAATGTGCTTCATTCGATCTGTTGATTCGAATGAAAGGATCATTCATTCGAATTGAAATGCGTTTTCGGCATAGCAGAGGGATACCCTTATTTGTAAAACACTATGTTTTAAGCATTTAGGAGTGTCAAAAGACCTTGAAGTCTTAAAGTATTTTTATCAGGTTATTGTAATTAGTCTGAATATTTAATTTGAGAAATTTTGGAAATATACGGTACTTAAAAAATATCTTTTTTTTTTTTTTTTAAAAATTATTATTTAAATAAGTATGCATACTGTATCAAGTTCATTTCAATTTGAATGAATGATCGGTTCATTTGAATGAACCGATCGAATGAAACCATTTGTATTATTGTTCATTTGAATGAACCATCCGTTCATTCGAATGAATGGGCTGAACAGTAACACGGAACACTGTTCAGCCCATTCATTAGAATAAATGGAATTTACACTACGTCATTCATTTGAATGAGTGATTCATTCGAATGAATGCCGAAATAAATGGGCAGTTCGTTTGAATGAATAAAAATGCAGGGGCAAAATGGTAATTTTACTATAAAATAAAAAAATGGATGCGTAGAGGCATAAAAGTCGGGTGTCTCTAAGTCACGCCTTTTTTTAAGTGAGTACTATTTTATTGAAAAGGGCAAAGAATAGGAAACACCCAAGACAAAGAGACTCAGCAAAATCACACATGCAGGCCCTTGACAGCCCAAAACCGATATCTCTGCACCGAGGAAGACTACTCCAGAAAGAGCAAACCTAATAACATACAGAAAATGCAGCACCTCACCCCTTGCTTTACCTTCTATTACATACCTCAACACTCGGGTCAAATCCTATCAAATTATATTTGACTAGATCTTATTTCCCAAGAGAATACTGTCTAGATCTTATTTATAAGAGAATACTACTTGTTCCAATTTAATTGTCTTATATGAATTTTTAAATTGTCTTAATTCTCTTTTATTCCGCCAGGAGACCCAAGAAAGCCCTCTCTCTGTGTCGATCCCCTGCTCTCTCCCCTCTTGCATGAGATAGAAGAGAGGTCTACCCACCTCATTGCACCTCAGACTTAAGAACCTGCCCTTGTGGCACCTTCTTCCCATTCGGATCTTACTCATTTGAGGTAAATGCCCTTCCCAGTTTCTTGTTTCTGAAATTGAAGTGAACTACTATTATGAGAAGTGAGGGTCTTTAATGTTGCATGCAAAACTTTAAAAATCTAATTCAATCATAAAAACTTTAAATGGTTGAAATATTAAACAATATGATCATTGCTCTTATAATCATAAAAATGGAGCTATATATATATATATATATGTATTTTGTATTCTCATAAGATGAGAAGGTAAGCCTATTTATTAGTCTTCTTATTCATATAGTATTTATGAAAATTAGATTCATTGAATCTCTTAAGTCATAATTCTTAAAGTTAAAAAGATAATAAAATTAAAATTTATTAAGAATCGATTTCATTAAGAGGAATAGGAGACTTTTTTTTTTTATAAAGACTAAGTTATCCAGGCAACTCACCTGACTAATTCTTGGGACATGTGTAAACCTCTCTATCAGCACATTATAGAGAGTGGCTTTTTTTGTGTTGAGATGGATTTGATTCCAAGGCCTTTTACAAATGAGTGTGAGAATTGACCATCAAGCTAATCCTTCAGAGTTGAGGAGATCAATTGTTTTAAGTTGAGAATGTATAGGTTTTTTTAATATAGCCAGTCTTAATCTATTGCTTGTCAAATATTCATACATCTATTTTTTAAATTTAAATTTTCATCTTTAAATAAGTGAACACACAAAAAAGGGTTGAAATCTCCCGCTTTGGCGAAAACTTGTAACCCTATTGATAAATTCATAGCATTTGATAAATTTAGAGTAGCGATTCTCACACGGGATTTATGTGTAACCAGACACAGGAAATAGTAAATTTCCCACTTTATCCTTTCACTGCAGTATAAATCAGCTCACTTGACCGGCTCAACAGCTCACTAACTGACTCACTGAATTTTTTTTAAATCCTTTCGTACAACAGTGAAAAGTTAAAATGGACAATACCCTAACAGCGCCGTCTCGACATAAGTTGAAGCTTAAGTGGGAAAATCTAAATAGGGCCTTTTTGGTATTTAATATATTATTATAAATAATATTTAATTTTAATTTTAATTAATATATTAAAAAAAGTATCTAAAAAGTCCTAAATTTTGGGCCACCTTAAACGGGGCCTAAAGCGGCAGTCTTTTTAGCTTAGGGCTTCAGCTGACCCTATACTCTAAAATCCGTATCTCATTAAACAAAATGTCTATGAGAGGATTGCTGTCCTAAATTTAATGTAATGTTAGGTTAAACATAAGAAAACCTTAGAACTACAAGTGGAAATTTTGTAATGAATTTGAGATCTAATTCAATCATAAAAACTTTAAAAATTATGATAAAATTTAGTCGTTCAAAGAGTTTTGCGTGTATTTCATAAGAAAACCTGAAACATTTGAACCATTTGACTGAAGCATTAATTGGGTCCATCAGAACTCTACTGTCATGTGACTTCATTCAGTATGGCTTATCACGAAACCTCATAGTATTCCACTTCGTTTTTTTTTTTTTTAAATTATGCCATCATGCAAATGGCTAAAAATTAATTGAACATGATTTTAAAGAGAAAAAAATACAGAAATTCATCCAAAAATGTATTGTTAAAGAATTAGATTCTTCACAGTAAAATATAAATATCGACGATATTTTCAAATTTACCATATTTTTATCGACAAAATATCAGTATCACATTAATAATGTGTATTTATTCACTATAGTAAACTTTCAATAAAATCGTATTAAAACTGTTATAAATGATATTATTACAATAATATTTGATAAATTACTGATAAATTTCTTATTTAGATTTTTATTTTATTAATATTCATTTATTATATTTTTATTAATATTATATATTTTTTCAGATTTGATTAATAAAAAAAAATTAAAATATCTTGACACTATCTCTTACTATTAATATTCTAAGAATAGTATAAAGTGTCAATTGCAAGTAGATGCCGCAAGATGTACAAAAAATTAATTTTAACTGGTAATGGACACCGTCATACTTTTTAAAAAAGTTCGAAGAGAAAATAATGTACAAAAATCAATATTCTTACTCGAAAGCATACAATCTCTCCATTTTATAATAACTTTACCTACATCGCTTGGGTCCTCCATTTTTTTTTTTTATTTCTTTTTCAATTCTGGTTGGGCCAATAAATCGTTCTCCCTTTTTTTTTAATAAAAATACCGATATCAGATATATGTATCGGATATCGTCCGATATTATTACCCATGGGTACACACTGTACAAGGAAAATAAATGAGTGACCAATGATTTTTTTAGATTATGATATAATTGTCGATGTTATATGATGGGGTAGCGGTCCTCCCACGGGAGGTTTGTATAGTCAGACATGAATTGTAGTGTATTGTCAATTTTACTCTTCACACAAACAGTAAAATCTGTTCATTAACTCTTAGTATGAACAGTAAAATCGGCTAGCCGAAATTCGCATGAACAGTAAATCGACTGATCGAAATTGTATTATTCATTCGATGGGTCCGAATTTACTGTTTATACGAAGGATAAAATTGACAATACATTAAAATCTGTGTCGGATTATACAAAATATCCGTGGGAACATCGCTACCCTATAATGAGTCATCCTTGGGTGGGACATGTCGTTCATCATGATCACCGATTAAACACAGTACCATTGCTGTTAACTCTTGAACTAACTCTCTATAGTTCTTCAAACTCAAAACTGGTGACAAACTGATTTCTTGAGACACTTTCGGTGTTACTGCTAGAATCCATGAATTTTTTTTTTTTTTGCCTTTTCTTTCTCTTTTTTATAAAATAAGAAAATATAAAATTGCTCTAAGTCTCCTATACCACTTGGTGTGACGGATCCTTTTAAAGGGATGGGGTCAGACGCGACCCACACGTTAGGATTTTGGAAAAGAGGTACGAGGGTTAAAGATGGTGAAATGTGTAATTGGAAGGGTAACTGAGGAAAGTGGGATAAAAAAAGTAGGAAATGATTTTCATTGGAGTGCCCACGTGTATAACCTTGAAAATGGAAACCTAGAATGAGTGGGGAAGGGGCCTAGTGGGGCACATAGAATGAGTGGGGTTGGAGATCTGAACCGCTAGAGTAATGGGGAATAGAGAGAGAAAGTTCTCTGTAAGAAACAAGATTTGTTGGACCCATGAGCACCGTCGATCTGTATGAAGGAAATTGTGAGAAGTAAAGAAGGGGAAAGGTGGAGAAGAAGATGATCTTCTTAATTTGATAAATTTTTCAAGTGTATTACATTCCCTTCTACTAATTCCTATATTTATAGTCAGAATCACATCTATCCTCTCATGCTTAAATTTGAGAAAGTCGAGAGAGTGAAAGAGATGGAGGGAAAGTTCTACAGAGCAGCAATAACAGGGTATGAGGGTTTGTTGAATCAATTGGTAGATTCACTCTATGTTGATGGAGTTGAGTTTGTAAAGGAGACCCCTCTTCACATTGCAGCAAAGTACGGGCATCCCAACATTGTGTGAAAGATTCTAAGGCAAAGACCCAAGTTTGCCTTTGGACTCAACTGGGAAGGGCAACAATGACCAGCGTCAACAGCGAAAGCTTTCAGACGCTTGTTTTATTCGTGATAGGAATGGGAGAAGTCCTCTCCACCTTGCAGCGATGAATGGCCATGTTGAGGTCTTGAGAGAGTTGGTCCAGACCGAAAGTGCAGCAGCTTGGGTTGTCACAGATGGAGGACAGTCGTCGCTGCATCTGTGCGCCCATAATGACCACCAGGTCCTGCTTCTTCATGAGGAAATAATGAGCAATGAGAGAAACTTGTTCCTCTTTGCATTTGCAGATAGCAAACTTCTTTTGGAAGCCCCACATCCCTTTGCATTTCAGCTTATCTCTGGCCGCAAGAATGAGCTCCTCTGGAGCAGCAAGAGGGATTGCCACTCCCTTGTTTAAGGCATGAGCAAGAGAATCGACCTTGGCAGCATCGGACCAGAAGTTAGAGAGCAGGGTTCTCTCCAACATTTCTGCCTGGTATCTCAAATCATTTTCAGGATCAGGAAAGGGATCAAGCTCCGGGGGCTTCCCCTTTTGCTTTACTGGTTTACGAAGTTTGCCCATCAGGACATGAGCAAGAAACAGACGAGAGAAAAGAAAGGGCAGATCAGAAAAGAAGGGCAGATCAGAAATGAAAGAGCAGAAGCAGCAGAAAAGAAAAGAAAAGAAAAAGAAAAGAAGCAGCGAAAAGAAAAGAAAAAGAAAAGAAGCAGCAATAAAAGAAAAGAAGGAGAGCTTAGAAGAAAAGAAGCAGCTTTCTAAAAGATCGCTGGACTAAAAAGACAAAATAGAATATAAAGTTTTCTTTATAAGGGCTTTCCTCAATCAAGTAGAGATGTGATTAGGTGCCACAGGTGACGTGGAAATGTTTTGCTTTTCTCTAATTTTATTTTTTGTTTTTAAATAAAAATATTATTATATAGATGCTAAGTATACTTGAAAAGATGTTAATATGCTCACTTTTTATCCAACGCCTGTGGCTTGCAGAGTAACCAGTGCATCTAGAATTTTACCTAATATTCTTGTACTTTAGAAGAGGTGGAGGTCTTGGATTTCTTCGTCATAAAAAAAAAAAAAAAGTCATTTAATTTTAATAGTCAAAGTCTGCCAATATCTTTTAAAATATTAAAATTTGTCAAGTATTTTTTTAATATAGGTCGAAACCCTTAATATTGCCCAAAATTTGTAACTTCCAATTGAATTTGAAACACTTAAACATTGTTATCTTCTAGTAAATGCAAAATGTACACTATAATTAAAAATAAAAATAAAATGTAATAGTGATTTACCATCTGAATTTAAAATTAATTAAAGCATTTTACTTATGCAAATAAAATAGTTAATGAAAATAAATTCAAATAATAATGATAAAGCTAAATTAATTCGAATAAGATCACAATCTTTAAAAAAATTAATTCAATATATACCCATAAAATGAGAAACGATAGCCATCGATATCTTAGTTACAAATCTTTATCACAATAAAAATTTTGGTTCTTAGAGCGATAAAAAAATTTTAGCTAAATTTCCGTCACATTTTAGTTGAATTTTGTAAAAGCACCATACATTCTATATTGGCGAAATCAGCAAAAAATTAACAAAATATTTTGAAATTAAAGTAAAATTTACTGAAAATTCAGCCAAAATCTTACAAGTATTGGATGATATAGTTTTTCTAAAAAAATATTGATGATATTAGCAATATTTTATTTTTCAAATTTAGACATGTGTTGAAAATCAGTTGAGTGAGACATCTGGACATCTTAATTGTTAAAAAATATATATTTAAAATTATATTTAATTGGTCAATCTATAATTGGCACCACCACACAATTACAAATCTACAACACTAGGGGATCCTAAATTAGGCTGGACATTCTCTCAAATTCATCATATTCATAGTGAACTAAGTTCATGACTACCCTAAAAAAAATCCACGCAACATTTGTAATATAGTAAGGGAAAATAATAAATGAAGATTGTCTATATTTAAAAACTAAACAATTAAACATACGAACTTGAATATCACCAAAGTGGAGAAAATAATAAATATCTTTAAATCTTAAATCATCAATTTAATGGCTCAAAACTCATCTCTATGAATCTTAAACTATTGAGAATCATAAATATCAATTAATATTTCAAAGCATAAAATGAAAAGCTTACATTTGTTTATATTTATACAACCAAAGTAATTTATTAAAAAATAAAAGACAAGATCAAGTGTGATTGTTGGCAAAGGTTGCACTTGATTTATTTTTCTTTTCTTTTCTTTTTTCTTTTTTAAATTTCACAGCGCATAGTAAAAAATTAATAATTTTGGTTAAAACTAGACTTAATTAGAGCCACAAATAGATCAAAGGTTAGCCAAACTTTAAATTTTGTAGCCGCTCGATCTCCATGTTCAAAATACCATTGGTCCTTATAATTTAATAAGATCTAATAATTTTTACCAGTAAAATTAAATGATTAAAAATTATTATTTTCTACTGAAATTTAGTATAACTATATTTCTTTAAGTACTAGTACTTTTCTTTAAGACTAAAGATGTCAGCAAAGAGTACTGAAAAGTGAAGATAAGTAGACTTCTTATATAAGTTATCTCATATTTAAAAGTTTCTAATAATACCCGTAATTATTAATTTCTAACATTAATTGTAGGCCACAATCATAAATCATTAAAACAAGTCCAATAATTTTGAAAATTTACAAAAGAATAGAAGTATTAATGACAAGTGTTTAACAAGAAATCTGACCCTTCATTTTATTAATATTAGTAGATGTATCTGAAAAATTTAAGAATGTAAAGCCCTTTGTAATAAATTTTAACTGTGTCTACCATAAATTATTAAATAGCACTAAGTAATTTATAATATCATCAATCACGAATTGCCTAATTCAAAAGGTTTCCCATATAACAGTTTTAGAGACCCCTTCACCGAATACTAACTTCCTGTGCCTATTTATAGTTAGAATCACAGCTATCCTCTCATGCTTAAATTTGAGAGAGAGATATATATAGAGAGAGATGGAGGGAAAGTTCTACAAAACAGCAATAACAGGGGATGAGGGTTTGTTGAATCAATTGGTAGATTCATTCTCAGCTGAGTTTGTAAACGAGACCCCTCTTCACATTGCAGCAAAATATGGGCATCCCAATATTGTGAGAAAGATTCTAAGCCAAAGACCTGAGTTTGTCTTTAGACTCAACTCGAAAAGGCAAACTCCGCTGCATCTGGCCTCGGCCAAAGGTCACCTTGATGCAGTTAAAGTGCTCTTAGGAGAGAACAACAATGATCAGAGTCGACAGCGAAAGCTGTCAGACGCTTGTTTTATTCGTGATAAACAGGGAAGAAGTCCTCTCCACCTTGCAGCGATGAATTGCCATGTTGAAGTCTTGAGAGAGTTGGTTGAGACCGAAAGCGCAGCAGCTTCGGTCTGCACAGATGGAGGACAGGCATTGCTTCATCTGTGCGCCAATAATGACTACTTCGGCGGTGTGGAGGAGTTGATTGGCTTGGTATCTGAAAAAGTTGTTTTCATTAACAACTTAAAAGACGATGATGACAACAATATCCTCCACCTCCTTGCAGCTAAGAGGCAGTATAAGGTACTGAGTTAGATTCCTAATCCATGATACTCTGTGTTTTCAGTAGATTCCATTCCATTGAAGTTGATGGATGACTTTTTGTTGAAAGTCACATATTAAAAATTATACTTCATCTTGATGAAAATGTCAACGACAAAACTACTATTGAGCAATTAAGTTGAATATTATATACTTGATCGAGTTGAAGAAGACAAATAAAACAATAGGACGTTGATTGATTGTCGACGACAGGACCGGACAAGTGCTTTACTAACAGATAAATTTCTTTCTTAACTGGTGGGTGGGTGGGTGTCGCAGATGATAAATCGTTTGGTGAAGCAAAATACAGGAGTGGATATCAATGCCATGAACAGAGACGGAGACACAGTGTTAGATGTTGGATTAAAAAATATGAGTGGAATTGTAAATTGGTGTAAGATGAGAAGGTCTCTAGTAAGTATTGGGGCTAAGACAGCTAAAAGAATGGTGGAGACATCGCCTGTTGAACCAAAAAAGAGGACCAGAAGACCACCAGGTGACAATTTTGGCAAGTGGTTAAGTGAGATGAGAGGGACTTTGTTGGTGGTAGCCATATTGATGGCAACAGTAACCTTCCAAGCTACAGTGAGCCCTCCCGGCGGTGTTTGGCAAGATGATCTCTACTTGGATGACAACACAGGAAATTTCACTACCACCCCCTATGTGGTTAGTGCCACTGGGAAATCCTACTCGATTAGTACCAGCCAATCCTTGATGGCGATTCACAAAGCAGGAACTCCGATTATGTCAGACAAAGATCCATTAACATTCCTGTTTTTCACTGCTTCCAATACCGTGGGGTTTGCTGCGTCAGTCTTGTTGATCGTAATCCTCGCCGGTGGATATTCTTCCCAGGAAAAGGTTTCCATGTTGTGGTTGACGGTGATGGCAATGGCTGCTCTTTCTAGTATGTTGCTCAGTTGTGGTTTCTCCATTTTTCTTTTATCCTACCAATCTCATTTTTTCAATTTCCCCGACGTCTATGTTCCTGTTTTAGTCTATCGCGTCGTATTACTGGTGCCACTAGCGTTTGCAGGGATTGTGATAATGTATATGACTTCTATAGCATATGTACAAGCACTTATTGGGTATGTTCTTGAAGAAAAACATGTTGCTCCTCCAGATGGTCAGCCATAGCCAAAACCTTGATTTTGTTACTTCTTCAAAGATACTCACTTTGGATTGAATTGAATTCAATCTCATTTGAATTCCATTTCACCATACTTATGTATTGGAGGAGATGTTGGATGCTCCTAATTAGTATTTTTACTTCTCTTTTTTGCTCTGTCAGTTCATTTTAAGTGTGATTTTTCTTTTTTTCTTTTTAAGATCAATTCGCTCTAACATGGTTGACGTGACATGATTGATAGCACTTTTAAGTTATCCGGCTCAGTTAATCTAACATTCTAGAATTAGAGTAAAGACTCTGAGTTTATCTGAGATACAAGATTATATATGTTGGAGTAATCTTACCTCAAATGTAGGATGTTTTGTCATGGGTATAGCTGAAACATAACTATCAGTCACAATTTTTTAATATGAGCGTAGGGGTGAAACTCGGGTTGGGTTTTGACCCGACCCGCATAACCTGACCCGAGAAATCAACTGAGTCGGGTCATGAAAGTCAGGTCAGCGGGTTGGGTCGGGTTGAGAAGATAGAAACCTGAATTAAATTCCGGTCGGGTCGGGTTGAGGGATTTTCAAGTTAACCCGATCTGACCCGATCAAACCCGACCTTACCCGATCAAATTTAGACTAAAATGGGTTCAAAATATGGGTCGGGTCAGAATTCGGGTTGAGTCGGATTATAATTGGGGTCGAGTTGGGTTGAGATGTTCGGGTCAGAAGTTCGGGTCGGATTCTATAGCTTAGTAACTTGGGTCGGATTGGGTTTTAAAAAACCCGACCCGACCTGGCCCGATTTCAACCCTAATGAGCGTAAACACTTAATATTGGACAAAATTTGTAAGTTGGACTTGAGTTCAAAACACTTAAGAATGTTCTCAAATTCTTCAAAGTACTTTTCTAGACAACATATGGGCTTTTGGTAATTGCAAAATGTACACTATTCAATCTAATGGTGAATTACCATCTGAATTTAAAATAATTATTTAATTAAAATATTTATGAAAAAAATTCAAATAATAATAGTGACAAAGTTAAATTAAATCGAATATGAACATAACCCTTAAAAAAATAATTTAGTATTACCCATAAGATAAGAAACGACAGCTAGTGAAGATGGATGGTTTGGCTTCTATATCATAATTAAAGTTACACCACTAAATTGATCTGATTGAGTCACGAGATTCTTGCAATTCAACTTGAATTATATGATAATGGACATAAGGTGAAATTTATTGGTTGAAATCGGTAGAAAAAAGAATAATTTGTGTATTATATTGAATACCTAAGCTATAACATGTATTTATAGTGTCTAGCCAACCCTAAGGCTATCAAAATCAAATACAAACTCTTAATTAATTATAAACCAAATACATCTCTCAATAGAGATAAATCCAAATATAGAAACTTAATTACATAATTACTCTAATTATTCCAACAAAATCAAATAATTGGTTGTCTTCTTAAAATAAAACTAATGGCTAAAATTGAGTTCTGTATCAATTATTAATTTGATTGTTTAAAATGAATAAATAAATATGTTTAAATGATTTTTTTTTAATCATTACATTGAAAATCTTAATTTTATTTGATAAAGTACTCGCATGTTCGTAGAGAGATGCTTGAGAGTTGAGACAATGAGACGTTTAAAGATGGCAAAATTGTAATTCTCTAGATAAGATATGGACTTCTGATCATTGTAAAATGTAGGTAAAAATTTTAAAAACGACGCACTTTGGTGCATTTCATTCCGTCGTAGAAAGGTGAAGACCATAACCAAACAGACCTGAACTCGTTTCAACTTCAAGCCCTGCGAACAACAACAACTTGTTTAGTTCATTCTGGTTCAAACCCAGCCAGTAACCATCGGTTTCAGACGGAGTCACAACCAGAACTAATTAAACACGTTATGGGGGTAAAGCACTGTTTTGGTGCCGGGTGCGAGAGCGATACCAAATTGAGCCAAACTCTGAGTACTAGATATAACTCCAAAGGATCAAGGTCGGCCAGTGAGACAATGTGAGATACACTTCATCTTCGAGAAATTATAGGGTCAAATTAATACGTTGTAAGAAAAAATATTTGAATATCAATCTCATCAATATCATATTTAATCTCAACAATTGAATCACTTTTTTTGAGAAATAGGAGACATCTAACTCATACAAGCAATCACTTTTTTGAGAAATATGAGACGTGTAATTCATACAACCAACGAAATCTATTCATTGATAAAAGAAATATATGAAAGGTGATATTATCCTGTATCGAACTCATTTATGATAAATTTAAATGATTCTTTGAGCAGTAATAAATTTAGATGATTTAAAATATTATTTTCTTTTAAATACATTTTCTCTATTAAATTAATTAAGATAAATAAAAATATTTATTTAATAATTTATTTCTCCATGAAAATACTAAAACATTTCAGTAACGTGTCCTCCAAGTCAGCAGCTAAATAGTTAACTGATCGAGCCATACGAACTAACCCGACGAATAAAGAATTTTGTATTCACCAAAAGATAAAATAATGACCAAGTGGCAATTTTTATTTTTCATATTAACGTCATTGTCAACATACTTCGTTTTTTCTAACCTAACTACTGTATACTTAGTTTATTCTAATCTAATCTATCATTATGTGAATTTTTAAAGTTTTATTTGACTTTGAATTTTATTTAATTTTTTAATCTAATTTGACTTGACTTGAATTGACTGATTTTAAAAAAATTAAAATATTTATATGAAATCCCTACTAGAAATTGACCCTTTTATAGGGTCAAGTTGACATGGACATCTTGACTATCATGTGGTGGATATTTATACTGATTTATAGTTTTATCTTTTCTTGCACATCTAATTTAAAGTATTTTCTTTATAATCGTTACTTTAATTGATATTATTTAATATTAGATCAACTTGACGTTTAAAAATTGAAACATTTCACCTATCCTTATCATATTAATATTATAACATAGAAAATTTGTATGAAAAAATGGCAGTGTTTTACTTGGCCAATTGGTTGGAATTTACCTTTTGTCCGTTGGTGAGTTTGAAGAATTTGATTCAACTTAATCATATTATTTATTTAAAAAAAAAGAAATTCATAAAAAAATGATGAAAAATAGGGAAAAAATATTTTATGTTCAAATTTGATATGTTTTAAGAATTTAGTTCACGCTTTTATATTAATATCGGAAGTTAAAAAATACTCCCTCTGTCCCAAATCAGTTGTCTTATATGGATTTTAGAATTGTCCCAAAATAGTTGTCTCATTTATATAGGAGTAATATAAAGTGTGTTGAAAATGGATGAGATCACATGAAGTGCTAGCCTTATATAAAGAGTTCCTTAAATAATATAAGTATTTCAAATGAGCCAACTAAAATGAGACAACCAAAATGAAAAACGCTGCTAGTTTAGAAAAAGAGTGTTTTTAATTGCATATTTTTAATTTTTTTTTTTAAATTCGTTTTGATCGAATTTTGACTTATTTTCATCAATATTTTTAATGTTGAAAATATTTAAAAATAGTTTATTAAATTTTAAAAATATTTTGAGTTATTTTTCATCAATTTTTACTATTCTAGATTATTTTCATTAATTTTTTCGAGTTTTGTTTCTAAGATAATCTCAAATTTTGAGTTTTTTTCTGAAAATAATTTAAATGAAATAATAGCAGTGCTTATGGAATTCAATAGAGATGCGGTAATATCAATATTTATTCGATTTTCTAAGATTATAGAAACCAGAATTTCTGAGATGCATTTTATTTTAGAATTCTATGTCTAAAAAATAATGAAATGATATACAACTCTTTTTACGAGCCCTAAATGTAATTGATAGAAATTTTAGGGCATTTGTGTAATTTTTTAATATTCTCACATTTTTTATGAAATTCAGAATTTTTTACAATAAAAATTTATAAATTGTAATAGAAGGTATATGTCACTAGAAGATACTTTAGAATATAAAATTCTTATCAGGTGTTTCCTTGTGTTAGTTTCGTTCTTTATAACATTTTTATAAATTTTTCAAAGTTTCGGATATTTTTGAAATGTTTAGAATGTATCAAAATTTCGATTTTCAAGGTTATAAATTTCATAAAAATTATATTTACGTTTTAAAAAAATATGCTCATCTTAATATTTTCAGTTTTTCTATCTTTTTTTTTTCTTTTTTTTATTATTTTATATAATAAAATGGAAGTGAAAAATTACAAAATAAGCCAATTTGTTTACGGTACAACCCGCCATTAGTAATTAAAAAATCCTAATTATCAAAATCTCCTAAAAAATTCCAAGTCAAAGTTCGGGCAGTAGGAATCAACAGTGTTTAAAATGTTAAATTTATTAAAAAAATCCAATTAGTGTTCAATCAACGCGTTGATTGACTGGTCAACTAAAGTTTAAAAAGGTGGAGTCTTCGTTATTTCATCACCATTAGTTGACTTGATTTAGTTTTTACTTTTTAATGTAAACTATAAATTAACAAATGCATAAAATAATAATAAATTACAAAATAAATATAATAACATAAAGAAAATACTTTGACTAGTTTTAAATAAAAGGATTGCATTGAAATGGTTAACAGTTTATTTATCTAAAAGAGTCTCATTTTAAATATTTTAAAAATATAGCGTAAAATTATAAATAGAGCTACAAATCATAAAATCCCAAATGTGAAAAATGTCATGAAATTTTCTTCTCACTGGCTTAAGAAAAAAAATAAAAAGTAATTTGGGATGGATTTTTAATATAACGGTGAGATCAACTAAGTATATACAAAAATAGAAGTATTAATGATAAATTACTAACTATGTGCAGCAATAAATGTGGCCCTTCATTTTATTAATTTTAGTAGATGTATTTGAAAAATTTACGAATGTAAAGCCATTCACCCAGGGGTGAAAAATTCGCCCGGGCCGAGATATCGGCTGATAAATTTCTCTCTCCTCTTTTGTGTTTTTTTTATTTTAAATATCAGTATTTTTTATTATTTAATTTTTTCTGAATTAAAAAAAAAAATAAAAATCCAAAAGAAAGCTGATTTTTTTTAAAAAAAATTGAAAACGATAATATTGGCCGATATGGGCTGAGATGTCAACTCGAGCCCACCACTGTTTTTTTTTTAAATGCTGATATTATGAATATCAGCCGATATCGGACCGATATATCTCACCGATATATCGGCCACATCGGCCGAGAACTATTGCGTACGGTTGATACAATACATATCGGCTGATATGATAAGGCTCTGAAAAATCGTATCATATGTATTGGCCGATATCTTCACCCCTGCCTTCACCAATCACCAATCACCAATTGCCTAATTCAAAAGGTTTCTCATCTTACTTAAATAATCAATTCCCCTTTTAATTGATATATGTAGCACTTAATAAATGGTGATATTATAAATTATTTAGTGATACTTTTTTCAACAATTTTAGGGACCTCCGGAACGTAGTTGGTGATATTATAAATTATTTAGTGATGTTTTTCTTACAATTTTAGGGACCCCAAAATACAGTTGGTGATATTATAAACTATTTAGTGATTTTTTTTAACAATTTTAGGGACCCCAGGAACGCGGTTGGTGATATTATAAATTATTTAGTGATGATTTTTTAATTGTTTTAGGGACCCCTCAGAACGCAGTTGGTGGTATTATAAATTATTTAGTGAGGATTTTTTAATTGATTTAGGGACCCCTGGGAACGCAGTTGGTGATATTATAAGTCATTTAGTGATGTTTTCTTTGACAATTTTAGGGACCCCTGAAATGCAGTTGGTGATATTATAAATTACTCTATCTATTTAGTTGTCTTATATAGATTTGGAATTATCTTAAAATAGTTGTCCCATTTATATTAGAGTACTATAAAGTGTGTTAAAAATAGATGAGATTATATGGAGTGCTAGTCTTATATAGAGAGTTCCTTAAAAAATACAAATATTTCAAATGAGACAACTAAAATGGAATGAAGAGAGTATTTTTTAATACTTTTTGAGACCTCCCAGAATGCAGTTAGTGATATTATAAATTATTTAGTGAAGTTATTTTTTATAGTTTTAGGGACCCCTCGGAACACGGTTGATGATATTATGAATTAAGGCCGCCCATCCTAACACGGGATTTTTTTGTTAGTGGATACGGATTTTCAAAAATTTATGTGAAAAGTCAATTTTACCTTTCGTCTTTCGTAATTTCTTAAAAAAGAAACGTCCAAGCGGTGCACCGCTGGTTTCAATGTCCAAAAGGTGCACCACACAATGAAACAAGCGGTGCACCGCACTCCAAAAATCTCCTTTAAAACTTTAAAGTTATTTTTTAAGCACTATGTATTTCCAAAATTTCTCAAATTAAATATCCGGACTAATTAATGATAATCTAATAAAAATACGTTAAGACTTCAATTCTGATTGGGTCAAGACACTTTTTTATTTTTTTTAATTTTGTGGGCTGGACCCACAACATTATGGACTTCTTTAACGAGTGCAGCCATAAACAAATATGAATAAATTTTAATGCGACCGGAGAACGCGGTTAGTTATATTATAAGTTTTTCAAAAGAAACCGAAGAACGCGGTTAGTGATATTATAATTTAATTTTAACTGGTAATGAACATGGTCATACTTTTTAAAAGAGTCCAAAGAGAAAATAATGGTAAAAAAATCAATATTCTTACTCGATTTTATAATTACTTTACCCACATCTCTTGCGTCCTCCATTTTTTTTTTTATTTCTTTTTTAATTCTGGTTGGGCCAAGGCAGTTTAGTTTTTTTTTTTTTCCTTTTTTTAATTTAGTGGGCTGGACCCACAACATTATGGACTTCTTGAACGAGTGCAGCAATAAACAAATATGAATAAATTTTAATGCGATGGAAGAACGTGGTTAGTTATATTACAAGTTTTTCAAAAGAGACCGAAGAACGCGGTTAGTGATATTAAATTTTTTTTTTAACAATTTTAGGGACCTATTAACTTTCTATCCTCTCAGGCTTAGACTTGAGAGAGAGAGAGAGAGAGAGAGAGAGAAGTTGATGTACATTAACTAGTGGAAGTTGATGCTTAATATGTTGGCAAAGATAATTCAATTTGGATAGAGGTCAGCTCAGTGTGAGTTGATTCAATCTATTAATTTATAATGGGTTACATCGATCAAAATTTTCATTGTATGTGACATTTGGCTTCTGCTGACTTGTCATCCATACATTGGATGATTTTCAGTGCTCTATGAAATTTGAATTCTAGAGAATCCAGACACCATTATCTAACCTTTGAGCCATAATCTAACCTAAACAGAAGTATTAATTGACATTCATGACCCAACCTATCTTTAATAAAAGTATTATTTGACATTCATGACCCAACCCATCCTTCATATCGTACTATCTCATTAATTAAAAGAGTATAAAATCAATAAACAAAGGCAGTTGAATAAAGATCTTAATTGGGAGAGAAGATGGTAAAATGATGAAAAAAAAAAGTAGGAAATGATTTTCATTGGAGTGGCCACGTGTATAACCTTGAAAATGGAAACCTAGAATGAGTGGGGAAGGGGCCTAGTGGGGCACATAGAATGAGTGGGGTTGGAGATCTGAACCGCTAAGAGTAATGGGGAATAGAGAGAGAAAGTTCTCTGTAAGAAATAAGATTGGTTGGACCCGTGAGCACCGTCGATCTGTATGAAGGAAATTGTGAGAAGTAAAGAAGGGGAAAGGAGGAGAAGAAGATGGATCTTCTTAATTTGATAAATTTTTCAAGTGTATTACATTCCCGTCTACTAATTCCTATATTTAGAGTAGAAAATTCGTGAATCACGGGCAATGAGCAAAAGTAAAGCAAAAAAAAAGAAAGAAAGAAATGAAGAAAAGTGTGCAGGGTGGGTGGAGTCAGTCATTAGTGGGGACAATCACTTTGTGATTTCTCGCTTGTGCTGCTTCACTTCCTTTCCTATTTATAGTCAGAATCACATCTATCCTCTCATGCTTAAATTTGAGAAAGCGAGAGAGTGAAAGAGATGGAGGGAAAGTTCTACAAAGCAGCAATAACAGGGGATGAGAGTTTGTTGAATCAATTGGTAGATTCAATCTCAGCTGAGTTTGTAAAGGAGACCCCTCTTCACATTGCAGCAAAGTACGGGCATCCCAATATTGTGAGAAAGATTCTAAGCCAAAGACCTGAGTTTGCCTTTGGACTCAACTCGAAAGGGCAAACTCCTCTGCATCTGGCCTCGGCAGAAGGCCACCTTGATGCAGTGAAAGAGCTCTTAGATGAGAACAACAATGATCAGCATCAACAGAGAAAGCTTTCAGACACTTGTTTTATTCGTGATAGCCATGGAAAAAGTCCTCTCCACCTTGCAGCGATGAATGGCCATGTTGAAGTCTTGAGAGAGTTGGTCGAGACCGAAAGCGCAGCAGCTTGGGTCTGCACAGATGGAGGACAGTCATTGCTTCATCTGTGCACCAATAATGACCACTTCGACGGTGTGGAGGAGTTGATTGGCTTGGTATATGAAAAAGTTGTTTTCATCAACTTAAAAGACGATGATGACAACAATATCCTCCACCTCCTTGCAGCTAAGAGGCAGTATAAGGTACTGAGTTGATTTCTAATCCCTGATACTCTTGTGTTTTCAGTAGATTTCATTCCATTGAAGTTGATCAATGATTCACTGTCATTTATTAAAAAGACTACTGAGCAATTAAATTTGTCTCTTAACTGGTGGGTGGGTGGGTTGGATGTTGCAGATGATACAACGTTTGGTGAATGATAATGAAGGAGTGGATATCAATGCCATGAACAGAGAGAGAGACACTGTGTTGGATGTCGCATTAAAAAAACAGAGTAGCATTAGAGATTTTATTGAGATTATAAGGTTTGTAGTAAGTACTGGGGCTAAAGAGAGGTCAAGAAAAGCGGCGGAAGATACTCTGTTGTTGGTAGTCTTATTGATGGCTGCAATAACCTTCCATGCTGTGGTGAACCTTCAGACATACTTGGTTTACATTGCTTGGTTGCTCATCTTGATTATAGTGTTCACCGTTCCAAAGTTTTTGCCCCGAAAGTTTTCCCCTTGGGTTGTGCCAATGGCTCCATTAATTGCTGTTTATTCCGTCAACATGGTGGCAACAATAAGCTTCCAAGCTCCACTGAAACCTTCAAACCGATCCTTGATTTTCAAAGCTTCGCCAGCCGCTTTTATTCTAGTTCTCACTTTTACAATGTTATTGCTACGAGAGGTTTCCACATGGATTTGGGGAATCGCTGGATTGATTAGTTGTTATTTCCTCGCCATGATGACAACAATAATTATCTCTCGTCCAGAGACAGACTTGGTTTTCACTGCTTCCAATAACATGGAGTCGGCTGCGATACTCCTCTTGTTCACATTGATCACCGTCGAAATTCTTTTCCCGGAAAAGTTTTCCACCTGGGGTTTGGTAATCGCTGCATTGATTGGTGTTTATCTTTATTTGCCTCTGCTTTCTTCAGATGACACTGTTCTTATCTCTGTCAAGAAATACTTGATCCAACATGTACAAGTGGTGGCGGGAGTGTATTTGTCGATAATATCCATGTATAAATTCTTCACTGAACATGTACAAGTGGTGGCGGCAGTGTTTGCGTCGATAATGTTGACGTATAAATTCTTCATCGCACATTCACACAAATTTTTCGTTTGGATCTTCGTACGCGAATAAATGTTGCGATCAACAGTAGCCAAAACCTTCCAACTCTGTTTCTTGAATCTTCATGGATTGAATCTTAGGATGTTGGATGCTCCTAATAAGTAGTATTTTTACTTCTCTTTCTGTTATGAATTTCTTTACTCTCTCAATATGATGTTGGATGCTCCTAATCTTTTATGAAATGTTTTAAAGTTTGATTTTTTTTTTAATTAAGATCAATTCACTCTTATATTGTTTACGTGACAAGTGGTGGTTGATAGCACTATTAATTATTCAATCTAATTTTCGGTCCTTGCAGCGATAGAAAATTTTCAGCTAAATTTTCATCCATATTGGCCATTTTAGTTGAATTTTGTAAATGGACCATACATTCAATATTGGTGAAATCAGCAAAAAATTAACTAAATATTTTGAAATTTGAGTAAAATTTACTGAAAATTCAGCCAAAATCTTACAAATATTGACCAATATAGTTTTTCCCCAAAAAAAATATTGATATTATAATTTTTTTAATTTACGTGTGGAAAATCCAACATAAAACCAGGTGAAATCATGGGGCTCAAACCTGACTAACATTTTTATTTTTCAAATTTAGACTCAATTTGAAATCTCATTCATCACTATTACCATCAGCTAAAATTAGTCTTATTAAATATATAAAATAATCTCATTTTGACTAAGAAAAACAAATTAAATTCAATAGATCCATCTGAACTCTACTGTCATATATATGACTTCATTCTGTATGAAGTATATCATCAAAGCATCAGAGAAGGTAAAATGATAAAATTTCTGATTGAAACATTAGTTTCTCAATTTCAATTTATTTTTTCATTCTAAATTATACCATCAAGCTAATAGATAAAAATTAATAAATGAATAACTTTTTAATGGAAAAAAAAACACATAGAAATTCATCCTAAATTAAATTCTATTGCTAAAGAATAGACTCTTCGAACTACACTGCTACTCTGGTATGAAGTGTCAATCAATTGCAAGTCACTAACATCGCTTTCCAGCTTCCGCCGTCAACGAAGGGACCATGTGCACAGGAAGGGCAGCATAACCAGTTGCTTTTTGAAGTTCAGGTGATGCACTATTTCCCGACAAGGTAAAGACTGCACCATTCAAGAAGAGATCCCCTTGCGATCGCCAGTTCCAATTCTTCCCGATCGTCTTGTCGGATTTCATCCCGTTGTTCGCCATTCTCTTAGTCACCTGTGGTGTGGAAGAAGAAGGAAGATTCAATTGTAAGAACTATAATCATGTTTCATTATTTGATGTAGACATTTTGGCATAAGAGAGAGAGAGAGAGAGAGAGAGAGAGAGAGAGAGGAAATTGATGGCAGAACCTCTTTCATGTTGGCAGAAGCGAGAAATCTATTTCCTTGACTATTTATTGTAGGGTTGGCAGAACCTCCAACAGCATACATTCCCCATCTATTGTAGTCATTGTTGAACACATGAAAATACCCTACTCGACAACTGCAACCCAAACCCAATAAAATATAACTCAGTGAGTCTAATTTATGACAACAATTGATTCAATAGAATTATTGAGTTAGAAGAGTAATTACGTAGGAATCCTCTCAATCAATCCTTCTCCAAAATGATTGAATGCAACCGTAATTCGCATGACCTTATCTGCCACATGAGCATCACTGTGACCAAATATCATCACCTGAACAAGAAAATAAAAGCATTATAAAATAATTTTCGAGGTGTTTTTTTTTATATATTATATATTTTCAATGTGGGTTCCTCACCTTGTCATGTTTTGTGAAGTAGCTGTTGGAGATTGTGATTGCAGTTGATTCCATGACTGCATCTATGATACCATCTATGCAGTCTGAGAAGAAACAATGGTCGATCCATACATGTTGTGCCGTGAACAATGAGATATCGTTGCCGTCCGACGATGTTCGTATTCCGACGTGAGTCAGAGTGCTTCTCACCATCATGTTCCCTCCTGGCTTACAATCATGTATATGGATCCCATGTATGATAATGTGGCTAACATCTTGAATTGTGATACATGGGCCACCTGCAATTATGATAATCCTTGATGACGATTCACAAAGCAGGAACTCCGATTATGTCAGACAAAGATCCATTCACATTCCTGTTTTTCACCGCTTCCAATACCGTGGGGTTCGCTGCGTCAGTCATGTTGATCGTAATCCTCGCCGGTGGATATTTTTCGCTGGGAAAGGCTTCCATGGGGAATTTGAGGACGATGGCAATTATTGCTGTTTATCCCATGTTGCTCAGTTGTGGTTGCTCCATTTTTCTTTTATCCTACCAATCTCATTTTGGCAAATTCCCCCACTCCTCTCTTTTACTCTATCGCTTGGGATTACTGGTGCCACTAGCTTATGCAGGCTTTGGGATAATACGATTGGCTTTTATGACACCATTAAAAGAATTAATGTGTATACTCTTGAAAAAATAAATGTTGGTCCTCCATATGCTCAGCCATAGCCAAAACCTTGATATTGTTACTTCTTCAAAGATACTCACTCACTTTGGGTTGAATTGAATTGAATCTCATCTGAATTCCATTTCACCCTACTTATGTATTCCAGGAGATGTTCGATGCTCAATAGTATTTTTACTTCTCTTTTACTAAAACGATAACCGATCGTGTTGACTTTTCCTATATGTATCTTAGTATTCACTAATATCTCTAAATTAAGGGATTGTAATTGATTTGTATCTACTCTCTTCCAGAGGGCTTGTAACTCTATTTATACTGAGATAGTGAAAAAGGCAAAGATTGCGAGATTAATATTTTCCACATCTTTCTTCTATGAAATCTTTGCTTTTTCAGTTCATTTTAAATCTGATTTTTTTTATTAAAATCAATTCACTCTTAGATTGCCTGTGTCTTTAGTGTTTAGTTTCTTTTTCAGTTATTAGTATAAGTTATACTCATAATTACCTATCAAATGAAATTAAATTTATAGAACCTAGGATTGATTTAATAGCATGTCTCATTAATAAATATGACTAGTTTGATTCTTTATACTGCATATAAAATGTGAGAGATAGAATGAGAATTTGTTTACCTGCAAAGATGAATGAAGACCCGATTCCAAAAAAAGAATAAAAAAGAGTTTTAGTCTGTATGATTGAGTATGCATGACCTAAATTTTTTATTTATTTTATGTCATACTAATATAGAGGGAGATCCTCTATTTATAACTAATATACACCAAATCACATTAAATTTAAAATTTGGGTGAGACTCACCATTCTGGGCCAGTCGGTCGTATGTACCAACTACCAAGTGAGTTCATTTTTTTTTTTAATATTATTGAGTTATGGTTAAGGGGTAGGCATGGGCTCAAATTCTCTTGAATCAATGTAAGAAATCTCATTTTTAAGATATTATAGGTTAATAATAATAATAATTAGACTTTTTTTTTTTTTAATTTACATGTGGGAAACCGCGGGATACCCAGTGTAAAACTCTCATAGGTGAGCCCACTACCCTTATGGCATAGTAAGGTTAGGCCATGGGGGCTCGAACCCACAACCAATGTAACAAATACCGCCGAGATTTTCATTTATACCGCGATAATATCGGGAAAATATCGGTACCGCGTTAATATCGCGTTTTTAACGCCTCAGCCGTTATTATCGGGAATTTAACGATAAAAACGCGTTTTTAACGCGATAAACGTTAAAAACGTGTTAAAAACGCGTTAATATCGGGTTAAGTTTTCCTCTCCTGCCGCAACGGAAAGTAGAAGAAAAACCTTGATGAAGGAGTAGAATCGGGTCCGGACAATCGAGTTCGGGAATTCTGCGTCTGAATCGGAGTCGGTGCGGCCGGAGGCGACGCGGCGGCGCACAGAGGAGGCGAAGGAGGAGAGGCAGCCGGCGGCTTTGTTGGCCTTGAGGCGCAACACCCACCAGAACTGCTTGGCGTTCTTTCCTCTCCTTTTGGTGAAGTTCGGGCTCTCCAATTCCACCATCGAGTAGTTCGGATTCTCCATTTTTACCACCACGGACGCCCCCTTTTGTCCCTCCTTGCCCCACAAATCCATTGATGGCGTCATTCCCTCTCTTTTCTCTCTTTCCTGTCTCGAGAAGATGAAGAAATTCGTCTGACGATGGTGTCAACAAGCAAGAAGAGAACATGGGTGTGCCATTTTTATCGAATGAATGCGGTTTATTATGGAAAGGCGCCTACTTGCTTGATTGTGTTCAGCTCCTTAGGCTCTGTTCCTTCTTCGATATAGAGAAGAAGACAGAGAAGCCGAAGAGATTTATTGAAATGAAAAAACAAGCAAATAGAAGATTTCAGTATGACACTTTTCACTAAATGAATGCTGCTGGTGATTGAAACATTCTCCTTTCTCAGCCCTTTCTACTCTCTAGAGTAGGGAGAGAGAGAGAGAGAGAGAGAGAGAGAGAGAGGTCTAGAGATGAAGAAAACAAGAGAAAAAACGAAATGGGTATGGCATTTTATGGAACCAGAAGCATTTGATGATGGGAAGTCTTCTTCTTGCTTGCTCGCTTACTTGCTTCTTCTCGTCTCCTCTCCCTATTCTCAATGGGTTACAGATGGCCGTGGAAGAGACTGGCCTGTTAATTAAAGGAGCTGTGCAAATCCAACCAACTGATGTGCAAACCCAACGAACTGATGTGATTAGGCCTTTATTAATTAAAGGAGCTGACGAAACGTTGAAGAATCAGGTATTAACCTAATGCTGCCTTGTTTTATAACAAATTAAATGTGATACACATGTATGTATATACAAACACACATACATATTTGGGTTTCTTGAAAGCACCCATGCCATTTTAGCACATTAATAAACACCCCTGCCTCTTGGGCGATTATATTATGCTCATACCTTTTGATCAATGGGAATCGAGTAAATTGTCTATGTTATTATAGCTTTATATGTTTTTTTTTTTTTTACTCAAGAAGTGTAAGATGAGAATTAATTATTTATTATATTTATTTTTATTATTTTTTAAATAATTATATTTTCCGCGAGATTTTCCCGTTAAATTCCCGTTAAAAACCCGAGAAATTGAAAATATCCCGTTATTAACAGTTGCCGTTATTATCCCGAGAACGGTATTTGTTACTATGCCCACAACCTCCTACTTCCTGAGGTGGGAGGCAACCAATTGAACTTCACCCATGTGGGTAATAATCATTTATAAATTTGAGGAATGAGCGTTTTGAGTTGTGCAAAAGGGTCAGTAAATTTATATAGGTATGAAAAATGCCAAAAAAAAAAAAAAAAAAAAACGTAACAAAAATCAAAGCTGCCGATAAAATTGAAAAAATACCTGTCACTGAAGGTATTATTGGTAAATGATATTTTCACATTAAATGAGAAATGAAATACCAGAGGTCTTTGTTACAAGCTCTGAATTAGGCTTGGGCTTGTATTGGAAAAATGGGCTTGGACTGCTGTGTACTAAACTTGCAACATAGAAAAGAAGGGCCCGACAATGGGCTGACATGGGCTTTAATAGTTGAGTCTAACATCAATTAACAAATCGATTACAAATCTTGGCCGATACACATTTAAACAATTGATATTTTAAAATTAAAATTAAGAGAAAGAGAGATATTGACCGAGATCCGAGATATTTGGACCCCTGATTAACATGAATGATATTCCGTCCAAGCTGCAGTGAAACCTCCAGAGACGTACTTGGTTTTCACTGCTTTGCACTCCTTTTGATTGTATTTCTCGCCATTAGAAAGTTAATGCAGCGAAACGTTTCCACTTGGATTTTGATAATCGCTACATTGATTGCTTTTTATTTCCTCACCATGTTGACAACAACAGTTATCTCTCCATTCAACCCTCCCGAGACAGACTTGGTTTTCAGTGCTTCCAATATCATGGAGTTGGCTGGGAAGACAGACTTGGTTTTCACTGCTTCCGATAACATGGACTTCGCTGCTGCCATACTCCTCTTGTCCATATTGATCACCGTTGAAACTCATTTCCGAGGAAAGTTTTCCACGTGGGGTTTGACAAGAATTTTGAGAGGTGGTCAAGAAAGATGAACGATACTCTGTTGGTGGTAGCCATTTTGATGGCAACAATAACCTTCGAAACTGCCGTCAACCCTCCCGGCGGTGTCTGACAAGAAGATCTCTACGTCGATAACCAGGGAAATTTCACCAATATCCCCTATCTAGTTAATTTCACTAAAGATTCCATTTATCCCTACTCACCAAATCAGATCGAACCCTGTTTGTGATTCACAAAGCAGGGGTTGCTATCATGTCAGACAAAAATCCCAACACATACATGGTTTTCACTACTATCAATACCATAGGGTTCGTTGCCTCCGTGACTTTGATTATATTGCTTGCTAGTGGATATTCTTCACAACGAAATGTTACCATCTGGCCTTTGACAATGGCTACATTGATTGTTGTTCTTTCCATGTTGGTCACCTGTGGTTGCTCCATTGCTCTGGTTTCTTCCCTCAACAATCTGCCTGTCTTTCGTGCCGTACAACTGGGGACAGCACTGTTTGTGTGGACAATGTTATTCATCATCGTACATGCAGACAGATTTATATATATATTCATCATCGTACATGCAGACAGATTTATATATATATTCATCATCGTACATGCAGACAGATTTATATATATATTCATCATCGTACATGCAGACAGATTTATTGTGTGGATGAGGGCCTCGGTTCCTAGACAAATAAATGTTGCTGGTACAAATCATCAGCCATAACCAAAATCTTGAAGATGGGTTTGATTCAAGTTCAAATCTCTTTAGGTCACTCTCCATGGAGTTACTCTTCATCGACTTAGTGATGTGTGATTAGTCTCACCTACAATGTTGGATGGGGATACCCATATCACAAAAAAAACAAAAAAGGATACTTCGGGTTGAATATGTGATACCCCCACCCCAAGAGAGGGGGGCTGTTTGGTGAGGGGCATCCATGGGAGAGAAAGGTCACATAGGGCCCAAGGAGTTGAATGCGATGTGATATATATGAAGGAGCACTACTCCCTTGTAGTACAAGGCCTCCCAAGCCGATGTGTAATTGTGTATGGCTAATGGGAACAAAGCCTTGAGGGTTGTTGGGTAGCGAGTGAGATTGGAGTCGAGCGCCCAAATAAGACAATATTGTCACTGCGTACTTTGATACCAAGACAAGGCCTTTTGGGCCCAAGAGTGACACTTGGGCCCAATGTAAAGTTGTAAGGGTTTTTCAAACTTAAAACGGACAATATTGTGTTATAAAGACGAGTGATTACATAATCTTATTTGAATTCCATTTTACCATACTTTTGTATTGAGGATATTGCAATCACACAATCTGAATTGCCGATGTTGGATGCTTCTGATAAGTAGTATTTTTAGTTCTCTTTCTTTTATGAACTTTTTGCTCTCTTATTTCATTTTAAATCTGAATTTTTTATTAAGATCAATTCACTCTTACATTGTTTGACAAGTGGTGATTGATAGCACTATAGATTATCAACCTTTTGAAGATGGATGATGGTTTAAGAATCTATATCATAGTTATAAAATTTTATGAAAATTATTTTTCCGTCCTCATAGGAATAGAAAATTTTCAACCAAATTTTCCATCCATATTGACTGTATTAGTCAAATTTTGTAGAAAGACCATATAAGCCATATTAGCTAAATAAAAAAATGATATTTTAAAATTTGACCAAAATCTTACAAATTTTGGCTAATATAGTTTTCCTAGAAAATATTGATATTATCAATTTTATATTAATAAAATTTGCTAATAGTTAGTGCTTCAAAAGTCAGTCAATTTCGAGCCAACCCATTATAACTTGGAAAAGTCCTAGAACTTTCAGCTGATTTCGAGTAGGACTCAGCTCATTCCGACTTAGACTTGGGCTAATATTTAAAACCATGATTAACCGACTCACTTAAGTTTTTCTAAGTTTTCAAACATCAATTTTATCTCCAAGTTGTTTAGTTCAACGACATGTGATGAGCATAGAAAAATGACTATTTTATCCTTATATTTGGACTAGTTAGTCCTTGTTTTATGTGTTTTAGGATATATTTAATGGGATTTTAGAAGTTTTACAGAATTTATAGGGAAATACAAGATATGAGAATTCAAATGATGAATTTTGCAATTTTTGGACATAAGTTGATATTTTTGGAAAGTTGGAATTTTTAATAGTTATTTTACCACAATTTTAGAGGGTTTTATTGTAAATTAATTAATTCAAATCTATTATGAGAATTTGGATTAATTCAGTCATTTTTAGAATTGAATGTAAGTGGTAAAATTATTTATTAGATTTTTATACTTTTAAAAGCCCAGTTATTAAGCCCATTAAGAAAAGCCTATGAAAACATCCAAATGTGTGAAGACTATTTTCATTATCTCAAGATACATATGAGGAAATTCAAAATTTACAAGTCAATATAAGAGGATTTTCGAATTTGGCAAATGGATTAAGGAAAAAAGAAACAAAATAAGAAGGGGAGAAAAAGAGGAAGGTTTGACACATATTCAGTATTTTGGTAATTTAGTTTTACTCCAATGTCCGATTGATTTGATTCTTTTTGTGTTGGAAAGTAGACTTCAAGGGCTACAAATTTGTAGTTATGACTTTTCTTAATTCGGAAGTTAAGTAGGACAAAACGAAACTGAAAGGTGGTACATGTGTAAAAAACGGGATTGTGCACTCACTTTCCTTACACGAATTTTACTATTTTTTTCCACCTCCTTATCTCCTTTAAGCCATTCGAAGTTTAGCACAAACCATATCAGTTCTCCAAGTGTCCCTTGCTTTATTTAAATCTTTAAATCCAAGCTATTCATTCCACCTCATTTCATCTATAAATACTAGCCATCTCCAATTGAGAAAATTGAACTTGGGTAGAGAATTTCAAGTTTGGCTAGGCTTTGGAGAGGGATTGAAAAGGAGAAGAGAAGGCTTTGGCAATTTTGATTTTCACATTGGGTTCCTGAGGTTGGTGATTTTAATTTTTTATTGTATTTTCTTGTCTTTTTAAATTCCAAAATTCCAATTGTATTGTAATTTTTATTCCAATACTTTAATCAATAAGAGAATGTGAGAATTAGACTTATGGTCTTCCAATTGTTCTTTCATATGTAATGAAAGTTTCAATTTTATTTCCATTCTTTTCATGATTTTATGTTATTTATTTTTCTAAGAAATTCAAAGAAAGTGAGATTATTTTAGGATTGGTAGAACTTGACTTTTCCAATTAAAACTCTTTTTAAGAGTGAGATTATTTTAGATTTGGAATTACAAGTAGAAATTTTACCTAAGTCTAAGGCCGGAATTGAAGTTTCTTATTTAAATGGATTTCATAGATTTCATATTTAGAATTTTAGTGAATGAGAGATTTGAATACGTATTAAATAATTTACGTGAGCTCCATATTCTAGGCCATTATTTTATTGTTAAAATATGGAAAATAATGTCTCCTTGATTATTTGATCCAGTTTCACTGAAAAATATGTGCAGAGGTAGTTTAGGTCTTTGAAATATTATTTTTGTTTTTAAAATTCAAACTCTTGAAAAATTGAAGAACTAAGGTTGTAAATTAATTTATTGCATCATAATTTTGTTTTCTAAGTTAGATTGAGATTATTCAATATTTTTAGATTAAATCCACCATCTTAATTCAAGTTCACAAATTTTAATTGTCCATTTTGTTTTCTATTATTAGAATGTTTCTAAATTAAAATTCAAATACATAAATTAGAGAAATAATTCCATGTTCATGATTTTATCTCCATATTTCTTAAATTTTTTAAATTACGTAATTCAACGGTATATTTTTCACGAATATATTTTCCTTAGTTCTGATGGGTTCGACCTCGCACTTAATTACTATACTATCTAATGGTTTGTGCGCTTGTGAGTTAGAAATTTAAAATTTACACAACACATAACATGTTTACTAAGACAAACTTTTCTCATTCATCACTATCATCATCATCTCAAATTAATCTTCCTAAATATATAATAATCTTATTTTGACAAAGAAAAACAAAGGGCTAAAATAAAAACAAATTAGAATTCACTGAAATAAAAGATTTACAAGTTGTTTCACAGAGACTCTTCCTCCCTTTATTTTTTTTCATTCTAAATTATGCCATCAAGCAAATAGCTAAAAATTAATAAATGAAAAACATTTTAAATGGAAAAACATAGAAAATTCATCCTAAATTATATTTCTAAAAAATAGACTCTTCAAACTACTACTCTGGTATGAATTGCCAATCGCAAGTCACTAACATCGAGCTAGTCGTCGGCAAATCAATACTCAGCCTTCCGCCGTCAACAAAGGGAAGAAGATCCAATTGTAAGAATTAGAACCATTTTTATCCGCCACGAAGAAAATAAGAGAATTGAGATCATAGTTTAAATTCTTTGTTTTATATGTTTAATTAATAAAAAAATTAAATTTGTTCAAATAACATGGTTTGGATATTCCCAAGTTCGATTAGATTTTTTGACTCGTGTAACGCCCCCTCTACCCTTTGGATTGGGCAGGGTGTTACACAAACTGACAAACGTCTTTACAATTAAAAGAAGAGCTGTAAATGTGATTGGTAGAGGTTTTTAGAATATTTGTGTAATTTTTTTATATTCTGACATTTTCATGACACTCAAAAGTTTTTAAAATAAAAAAATTATGAATTGTAAAAGAAGGCATAAGTGTTTCCTCGTGTTGGTTTCTTTCTCTATAATTTTTTTTATAGATTTTTCAAAATTTTAATAAATATTTCAAATGTCTAGGATGTACCAAAATTTTGACTTTTAAGGGGTTAGAACTTCATAAAAATGACATTTACTCTTAAGAAAATATGTTTACCCTAAATTTTCATTTAATTTTTTTTTCTTAATTTTCTATTTTTTCTATATAACTGAAAAAAATAGTAAAAATGCGTATCTACAACTTATGAATGATATGCTATATTATCGCCTATACATGAGGACTGAGGTCCGATTTTTCACCCCTAAACTTTGAACCGGTTAACAAGTTGGCTGACACGGTTGGGAATCTGTAAAAAGAAAGTTGGGCCCATGCCAGGTGGCCAGTTTAATTTAAAAAGTCAGCGAATGGACTAACTTGGAAAGTCATGTTATCGCAGTCCACAAAGAGACAGCTGGCAGAGTCAGTAATGACCGTTTGAATATTGATGTTCTTATCGATTTACAGTTTACCCCTCGTTTTTACTGTGTTATTCGTACCGGGGGTTAAAAATTCGGACGAAATTGTGTGTATCGTTCAATATATATTGAGATTTCAAACGCTGATATATCTCAGTCGATACGTATAGTATCGGCCAGAGAGAGAAAAGTTCGGCCGATACAGTCGAGATCTCGGCCGATTTTTATTTTTTATTTAAAAAAAAGTAATCGGCATAGGCCCAGTCGATATCTCGACTGATATTCGTCCGACACAGGCAAATATCCGCCTAGATATCAATCGATATTTATATTTTATTATTATTTTTAAAAACAGTCTTTTTTATTTTTTAAATGAATTTTTCAAAAAAAAAACCACTTAGATTTTCAAAAAAAAATGAGGAGAAAGAAAAAATTCATCGGCCGAGATCAAAATTCGGTTGGGCTGAATTTTCGACCCCTGATTCATATAAACCAGGTTGAAACTCGAGTCGGGCGGAGTTGGATTTCAATATAATATAATAAAGTTAGTAAGATGGATACAAATTAGCCACTTTGTTCAGAGTGCAACCGACATTAGTAATTAAAAAAATCCAATTACCCGTTTACGTTTTCTAAGTTCGAGATTGTATTGATTGTGCAGTAGAAATCTAACAGTGTTTAAAAAAAAAAATTTATTTAACAAAATCCAATTAGTGTTCCCCATTCCCAACTAAAATTTGAAAGTGTAGAGTCTTTGTTATTTCATCAACATTAGTTGACTTATTTAGTTTTTAATGTAAATTATAAATTAACAAATGCATAAAATAATAATAACAACATGAACAAAATATTTTAACTAGCTTTGATGATTTTTAAATAAAGAGATTGCATTAAAATGGTTAAAAGTTTATTTATTTAAAACAGTCTCGTTTTAAAATATTTTAAAATATAGCGGACATTCATTCTAATTGTTAAAGTAAATTTGTTTAACAATAAATGTGACCCTTCATTTTATTAATTTTAGTAGATGTATTTGAAAAAAATTAAGAATGTAAAGCCCTTTGTAATAAATTTAACCATGAAATTTAAATAGCACTAAGTAATTTATAATATCATCAATCCCCCTTTTTAATTGGTCCTGTCAGCCACACTTCAGAATTGGTGACGTAAATTATTTAGTGATCCTTGGAACGAGTTCACCGAATATTAACTTCCTATCCTATTTATAATTAGAATTCACACCTATCCTCTCATTGAGAGAGAGAGAGAGTGAGAGAGATGGAGGGAAAGTTCTACAGAGCAGCAATAACAGGGGATGAGAATTTGTTGAATGAAGTGGTAGATTCAATCTCTGTTGATGGAGCTGAGTTTGTAAAAGAGACCCCTCTTCACATTGCAGCAAAGTACGGGCATAGCAACATTGTCAGAGAGATTCTACGCCGAAGACCCGGGTTTACCTTTAAACCCAACTCGGAACAGCAAACTCCGCTGCATCTGGCCTCGGCCAAAGGCCACCGTCAGGCAGTGAAAGAGCTCTTAGATGAGAACAACAATGATCAGCGTCAACAGCAAAAGCTGTCCGACGCATGTTTTATTCGTGATAGATGTGGAAGAAGTCCTCTCCACCTTGCAGCGATGAATGGGTATGTTCAAGTCTTGAAAGAGTTGGTCCAGGCCGAAAGTGCAGCAGCTTGGGTCTGCACAGATCGAGGAGAGTCATTGTTGCACCTGTGCACTGATAATGACCACTTCGACGGTGTGGAGGAGTTGATTGGCTTGGTATCTGAAAAAGTTGTTTTCATCAACTTAAAAGACGATGGCGACAACAATGTCCTCCATCTCCTTGCAGCTAAGAAGCAGTATAAGGTACTGAGTTGATTTCTATTTATTAGAGTTGACATCTTTCAAATTAGCATCACTGATTTGAAGAAATATTATCTGTGCTTACTTTACATTCCATACATACATGTAATTAATATTCTTTCCTTATCATACATGTAATTGATATTCTTTCCTTATTTTCCCATTATAATTATTCTATTAATACAAGAGTTTTATTCTCATCTCTCAATAACACAGAAGATAGAGCAAATCTTATGTCAATTTTACATGGCATCAAGAGCCTAGTTCGAACATCACCATTTCCTCTTTTCTCTCTATTTTTTTTGTTCCTGCAGTTCAGGAACAATTGAGAGGCTTTCAAATCTTCCGATCTGTTTTCTTCTGCGTTATCTAGTAGCCTCTGCTTCGAGACAAATCACTCTGCCCTGGACTTACATTTTTTGGGCACTATTTGCCTCCTCCCAATTTGAGAGTGGAGACACGTATACAACAGCAAACAACCCGATTTGAAGCATACCTTGTGCCTATTTCTGCTTGCAGCAAAGAGTGATTCCAGATTTGCCGACCCCTCTTGCCTGCATCATCCTGTTGCCCTTACCGCAGCATCACCTGCTGCCGTACGACAACCCTGTGCTGCCATACTACTCAGATCTTGCTCTCGTGCTCTACCACGGTGCTCATCTTTGTTTTTTATCCAGCGGCCCTCATCTCTGGTCGCTTCTTCTCAGGATTTCGGTACCGTGTTCTGCTCTCCGATCTCCCTGACCCGGCACTCACACTGGTTCTCATCGCCCTCTCTTCGTCTACCATTGCCTCTCACGGCTTGACTCCAACCTAGAGTCTTCTCCAAACATCTCCATTTTTTTTTTCAGATCCGATTTGCTAGGAGAAGCTGCATCATCGGATCTGACTGCATCGCCCACGCAGAGATTTCTACTTGCTGCCTTGGTATGTTCTTTTTTGCCGGCGCTACCTTAGCCCTATTATCAGATCTGTTACTCGCTGTCCTACTTTCACGGATCCCTGACGAATGGCTCTGTCTTCTCGCTCGACTGACTGGGCGTTTCCTTACAAGCCACTCGCTGGTTGATTTTTTACGGGTTTTTCCTTCTTCAGTTGTGCCGTGCCTCCGCAGCAATACCCTTCATTGTCTCTTTGGTGGCTACCGCTTCTCCAGTTGTCTCGCTCGCCTCTGGTGGTAGTTCTTCTACCCCTCCTGTGCCTACTGTTGATTCTTTCACCCTGCATCACTCCGACAGTCCCTCGATGGTTCTCGTTTCACCTTCCTTAAGTGGTGATAATTATGGCACATGGCTGCGTGCTGTCACGATCGCTTTATGCGCAAAGAACAAATTTGGTTTCATGGATGACACCTTTGTCAAGCCCACTACCCATCCTGATCTTGGTAATTAGGAACGTTGCAATGGTATGGTCATTTCTTGGCTTCTCAACTCCATTTCCTCTAATATTCGCAGCAGCGTCTTATATGCAACCACCGCCCGTGACATTTGGATTGATCTCTCCGAACGTTTCTCACAGTCAAATGCCCCACTGCTGTATCAGTTGACGCAGTCTATCACCCACTTCAGACAGGATGACTTATCCGCCTCGGTATATTACACTCGCCTCAAGACCATGTGGAATGAGCTCAATTCTATTCTTGCTCTGCCCCCGTGCAATTGTGACCATGGCAAAGCCGTTGCTAAACTTTTTGAACGGACCCGTGCTATGGAGTTCCTACAGGGTCTACATGACCGCTTCGGCACTCTTCAAAGTCAGATTCTCCTCATGGATCCTTTTCCAAGCATCACGAAGATTTATTCATTAGTTCGTTAGGAGGACAAGCAACCGGAGATTCATTCTTCCTTCTCTCCTGTCCCAGATGCCGCGGCTCTGGTCGGCAAGTAGATTCCTCCGCGTGGAGGCCCTACCCAGTGCACTTATCCTTCCACTCGCAAAACTCACTCATACTGCACTCACTGTAGGAGAGATGGACACTCCCCCGACCGCTGTTACAAACTTATTGGCTACCCTCCTCAACGGTCTGATACATCAGCCCATCCAGCTCCGTCTCGTGATCATACCTTTGTTACTCAACCGATGCCTCACCCTGGCGATCAAACCGATATAACTCCACCCCCTCTCACTCAGAAGCAGTACACTCAGTTATTGACTCTGGTTTCTCCAAGTAGTAGCAATGCATCTCATGCTAATTTGGCAGGTATTGCCCTCTCGGTTCCTACTCATTCTGTTTGGATTATTGACACTGGTGCTAGCAATCACATGTGCTCTTCCCTCTCTTTATTTTCTTCTTACACCCCATACCCTAATCCACCTTCTGTACACCTACCCGATGTTTCCACTGCACATGTCACTCATATTGGGACCGTCCATTTTTCATCATCCATTACCCTTGAGCATGTGTTGTTTGTTCCTTCTTTCAAATTTAATCTTTTTTCTGTCACTAAATTCACTGCCTTCACTTCTGGTTTGGTAACTTTTTCCTCTACTCGTTGCCTTTTTCAAGACCCGTCAACAAGGAAGACGATTGGGCAGGGTAATGCTCACGACGGCCTCTATTACCTTCATGCCACATCCGCACTCGCCGTTATCAAGTCACCTGCTATTGATCTCTGGCATTTCAGACTTGGCCATTCGAATAAACCTAGCTTACGTATTTTAGGTAAGGAATTTCCTTTTATTTCTTGTTCTCAGAATAAGCTTTGTGTAGTTTGTCTTCAAGCAAAACATAAGCGCTTGCCTTTTCTTTCTAGTTCAATTACTATTGTATGTTCATTTGCTTTAATTCATTATGGTATTTGGGGCCCTTTCTCTTAACCCTCCTTGAATGGTTCTAGATATTTTTTAACTACTGTGGATGATTTCACTCGTTGCACTTGGATTTATTTCATGCATGTCAAATCTGAAACATCATCACTTTTAACATCTTTTTTAACATGATACACATGCAACTTCATTCTCACATTCGTTCCATCACATCGTGCACTGGTGGGGAGCTCTTTCCTGCCATCCAACAAGTTCGTTTGAATAACGGGACTGGATTTTTTTCATTACCATGCAACGTTTCTTTTCTACCCATGGAATCATTCACCAACGTAGTTGTATTGCCACTCCCCAACAAAATGGCGTTGTTGAGCGCAAACATTGTCATCTTCTCGAGGTTGCTCGTGCACTTCGTTTTCAATCATCTCTACCCCTGCAATTTTGGGGTGAATGTATCCTCACTGCTGCATACCTGATCAACAAAATGCCCACTCCGCTTGTATCTGGCAAATCACCCCATAAGGTCTTATTCAATTCCAAACCTCATCATTCCCATTTACGTGTTTTTGGCAGTCTCTGTTTTGGTCAGAACCATTCTATCCGACATAAGTTTGACCAATGTGCCAAGCTAGGTATTTTCGTTGGCTATGCTCAGAAAGGACACCACATTTTTTACTTAGCCTCCCAACTTATCTACACCTCTTGTGATGTCACCTTCTATGAAGGTATTTTTCCATATCGTGATTTGTCTACCCCTTCCTCCTCCTCTCTATCATTCCATTACCCATTCCTGATGACCCATCTTTGGGATTTCCTCCTATACCGCCATCTCCTCTGATCTCTCCGTCTGTCTCCATTAATGCTCCCCACAGTTTGGACTCTTTTCCCATTGCTCCATCTTCTTCTTCGTCATCCGTTGTTCGCCCTCACCGCTTACGCCACCCCCCACCACATTTGGCTGATTACCAGTGCTCCAATACCACAAATGAACATTTACCCTCTCCATCTGGTTCCTCGTCAACAGGTAACCTTTACCCTCTTCATCATTACATTTCTTCTTCTAACATCTCTATTGCATATTGCACTTTTCTTTCTACTATTTGTTCCTTAGAAGAGCCTTGCACTTTCTCCCAAGCTGTTCAATCCCAACACTGGAAAGCAGCCATGGAGAATGAGATTGCTGCCTTGGAGAAAAACAACACATGGAGTCATACCCCTCTGCCCGCCAACAAGAAACCCATTGACTACAAATGGGTCTACAAAGTAAAATATAAATCTGATGCTCCATTGAAAGATATAACGCTCGTCTGGTGGCTAAAGGTTACACTCAAATTGAAGGATTAAACTACCATGATACTTTTGCACCAATTGCTAAGCTTGTCACTGTTCGTGCTCTACTCTCCATTGCTTCTGTAAAGAATTGGCCTCTACATCAACTAGATGTCAACATTGCCTTCTTACAAGGTGATCTTGATGAGGAAATGTATATGACAGTACCACCCGATTTTTCACGACAGGGGGACCGGAGAATCTGTCGTTTGAACAAGTTTATTTATGGTTTAAAACAAGCTTCTAGGCAATGGTTTGCAAAATTTTCGTCGATTCTCCTTCAAGCAGGTTTTTTCAATCAAAATCAGATTATTCTCTCTTTACTCATTATCAAAGCCACTCTTCTACATTTGCTATGGTTTATGTGAATGATATCATCCTGACTGGTAATGATGACTTGGCTATTCAACGCCAAAAGAAATTTCTTGAAGAAAAATTTTATATTAAAAACTTGGGGAGACTCAAATATTTCTTAGGCATTGAGGTCGCCCACTCTAAGAAATGTATTTTTTTTCTCAACGGAAGTATATTCTGGACATTCTCAAAGATACTGATCTTATTGGTGGGCGCATTTCTGATTTTCCAATGGAACAACATCTAAAATTGTCCCCTGATGATGGGACATTACTACCTGATCCCACCATATATCGTCGTCTTGTAGGCTGTCTCATCTACCTTACTATCACTATACCAGATCTTAACTATGTTGTCCATATTCTCAGTCAATTTATGCACACCCCCCGTAGTGCGCACTTGGATGTTGTACATCACGTTATTCGTTATTTGAAGGATTCTGTTACTAAAGGGATCTTCCTATCTTCATCTAGCACTCTTCGTCTACAAGGATATTGTGATTCGGATTGGGTTGGTTGCCCAACCACTCGAAGGTCAACCACTGGTTATTGCACATTCCTAGGTTCCAACCTCATTTCTTGGAAAATCAAGAAGCAGACTACAGTTTCTCGTTTATCTGCAGAAACCGAATATCAAGCCATGGCTACTCTGACATGTGAACTTCAGTGGTTGAAATACTTACTCAGTGATCTTGGCATTCGTCATTCTTCACCTATCACTTTATTTTGTGACAATCAAGCCGCCTTGCACATTGCTAACAATCTAATTTTTCATGAACGAACTAAATATATCGAGCTTGATTTTCATTTTGTTCGGGAAAAACTACAATCTGGACTCCTTATTCCTCGCCACATTCATTCTTCTCATCAACTTGCTTATGCATTCACCAAACCGTTGGAAAGAGATTTGTTTCATGACTTGATTGGCAAGATGGGCGTTATTCACATACATGCTCCACCTTGAGGGGGAGTATTAGAGTTGACCTCTTTCAAATTAGCATCACTGATTTGAGGAAACATAATCTGTGCTTACTCTACATTCCATGCATACATGTAATTAATATTCTTTCCTTATCATACATGTAACTGATATTCTTTCTTTATTTTCCCATTGTAATTATTCTATTAATACAAGAGTTTCATTCTCATCTCTCAATAACACAAAAGAGAGAGCAAATCTTGTGTCAATTTTACACCAATCCATGATACATTGTGTTTTCAGTAGATTCATGTAGAATAACACATAAAGTTTGATGCTTTGATATCATGCAAAATAACATACAGGGTTTGATGTCAACGACAAAACTACGATTGAGCAATTATGTTGAGAGAGAGAGAGAGAGAGTTAGTTTAAATTTACTGACAGATAAATTTGTTTCTTAACTGGTGGGTGGGTTGGGTGTTGCAGATGATACAACGTTTGGTGAATGATAATGAAGGAGTGGATATCAATGGCATGAACAGAGAGAGAGACACTGTGTTGGATGTCGCATTAAAAAAACAGAGTAGCATTAGAGATTTTATTGAGATTATACGGTTTGTAGTAAGTAGTGGGGCTAAAGAGAGGTCAAGAAAGGCGGTGGAAGATACTCTGTTGGTGGTAGCCTTATTGACGGCAGCAATAACCTTCCAAGCTGTAGTGAACCCTCCAGAGACATACTTGGTTCTCATTGCTTCGTTCCTCTTCTTGATTCTAGGGTTCACCGTTCGAATGTTTTTCCCCCGAAAGTTTTCCACATGGGTTGTGGAAATGGCTCCATTCATTGCTGTTTATTCCGTCCAAGCTGCAGTGAAACCTCCAGACACGTACTTGGTTTTCAATGCTTTGCCACTCCTTTTGATTGTATTTCTCACCATTAAAAAGTTAATGCAGCGAAACGTTTCCACTTGGATTTTGATAATCGCTACATTGATTGCTTTTTATTTCCTCACCATGTTGACAACAACAGTTATCTCTCCATTCAACCCTCCCGAGACAGACTTGGTTTTCACTGCTTCCAATATCATGGAGTTGGCTGGGAAGACAGACTTGGTTTTCACTGCTTCCAATAACATGGACTTCGCTGCTGCCATACTCCTCTTGTCCATATTGATCACCGTTGAAACTCATTTCCGAGGAAAGTTTTCCACGTGGGGTTTGATAATCGCAACATGGTTTGCTGTTTATTTTTATTTCGTCACCATGCCGCTGCTCTCTTCCAACGACACTGTTCTTGTCTCCGTCAAGAAATACTTGATCCAACATGTACAAGTGGTCACCGGAGTGTATTTGTGGATAATATCCATGTATAAATTCTTGAAAGAACATGTAGAAGTGGTGGCCGGAGGGTATGTGTCGATAATGTTGATCGATAAATTCTTCACCGCACACGCACACAGATTTTCTGTTTGGATCTTCGCACGTGAATAGATGTTGCTGATTCAAATTTCAAAAGATCGGCCGCACCCAAAACCTTCCAACTTTGTTACTTGAATCTTCATGGATTGGATCTCATTTGAATTCCATTTTACGACCACACTCATGTATTCTTCGAGAATATGGTGTTGGATGCTCCTAATACTTAGTAGTATTTTAACTTCTCTTTCTTTTATGAAATTTTTACTCTCTCAATATGATGTTGGATGCTCCTAACTTTTATGAAATGTTTTAAAGTTTGGGTTTTCTTTTCTTTTTATTTATTTATTAAGATCAATTCACTCTTATATTGTTCCCTTGACAAGTGGTGATTGATAGCACTATTAATTATTCAATCTAATTTTCGCTGTAGAAAAATTTGAGCTAAATTTTCATCCATACTGACCATTTTAATTGAATTTTGTAAATGGACCATACATTCTATATTGGCGAAATCAGCAAGAAATTAACTAAATATTTTGCAATTTAAGTAAAATTTCCCATATTTAATATTGGCTAATATAGTTTTTCCAAAAAATATTGATATTATCAACATTTTTATTTTTCAAATTTAGACTCAATTTAAAATCCTATTGAGTCAAGTAATTCAGACGAGTTTTTTTTTTCAAATCAACTTAATAGAATTTAATAATAAAACCTGTTGACCGTTAGTGCAGTTCTGATTTACACTTAGAGCTAATATTTAAAACCTTGACTCAGACCAACTTAATTAAGCTTTTCTAAGTTTGTAAACACCAATTTTATCTCTAAATTGTTCAGTTCAATGACATGACATGTAACTCCTACATGTGGTGATAAGTTTAAAATAGTGGCACAATGTTGATTTCAAACATGGCATTAGCCGTTAAGTGCCCTAGAAAAGACTAAAATAAACTTTTATCTCATTCATCACTATTACCATCATCTCAAATTAGTCTTATTAAATATATATATATATATATATATATATAATCTAATTTTGAGTAAGAAAAACAAATTAAATTCAATAGATCCATCTCAACTCTACTGTCATATATATGACTTCATTCAGTATGACATATATCATCAAAGCATCAGAGAAGGTAAAATGATAAAATTTCTTATTGAAACATCAGTTTCTCAATTTCAATTTATTTTTTCATTCTAAATTATACCATCAAGCTAATAGATAAAAATTAATAAATGAATAACTTTTTAATGGAAAAAAAAAACACAGAGAAATTCATCCTAAAACTAAAGAATAGACTCTTCAAACTACACTGCTACTCTAGTATGAAGTATCGATCAATTGCAAGTCACTAACATCGCTTTCCTAGTTGGCAAATCAATACTCCGGCTTCCGCCGTCAACGAAGGGACCATGCTCGCAGGAAGGGCAGCATAACTAGTTGCTTTTTGAAGTTCAGGTGATGCACTATTTCCCGACGAGGTAAAGACTGCACCATTCAAGAAGAGATCCCCTTGCGATCGCCAGTTCCAATTCTTCCCGATCGTCTTGTCGGATTTCATCCCGTTGTTCGCCATTCTCTTAGTCACCTGTGGTGTGGAAGAAGAAGAAGGAAGATTCAATTGTAAGAATTAGAATCATTTTTTCATTATTTGCTGTAGAAATTTTGGCATAAGAAAGAGAGAGGAAATTGATGGCAGAACCTCTTTTATGTTGGCAGAAGCGAGAAATCTATTTCCTTGACAATTTATTGTAGGGTTGGCAGAACCTCCAACAGCATACATTCCCCATCTATTGTAGTCATTGTTGAACACATGAAAATACCCTACTCGACAACTGCAACCCAAACCCAATAAAATATGACTCACTGAGTCTAATTTATGATAACAATTGATTAAATAGAACTATTGAGTTAGAAGAGTAATTACGCGGGAATCCTCTCAATCAATCCTTCTCCAAAACGATTGAATGCAACCGTAATTCGCATGACCTTATCTGCCACATGATCATCACTGTGACCAAAAAGCATCACCTGAACAAGAAAATAAAAGCATTATAAAATAATTTTCAAGGTTTTTTTTTATATATTTTCAATGTGGGTTCCTCACCTTGTCATGTTCTGTGAAGTAGCTGTTGGAGATTGTGATTGCTGTTGATTCCATGACTGCATCTATGATACCATCTTTGCAGCTTGAGAAGAAACAATGGTCGATCCACACATGTTGTGCCGTGAACAATGAGATGCCGTCGCCGTCCGACGATGTTCGTGTTCCGACGTGAGTCGGAGTGCTTCTCACCATCATGTTCCCTCCTGGCTCACAATCATGTATATGGATCCCATGTATGATAATGTGGCTAACAGCTTGAATTGTGATACATGGACCACCTGCAATGTGGACGTTAGCACCCCTTCCATCTATGGTCTTGTAATTATTCATGATCAATTCTACTTTGAGCTTGATCTCCATATCGCGAGCAAATATGATCCATAATGGCTCCTCTTGGATGACGGCGTGACGCAGAGTGCCCTGTTTTGGCGACACCGGGTCATCGCCGGAGTCCGTTACCGTGTAAATCTTCCCATTCTTGCCACCAAGCGCAGCCTTACCGAACCCAATTGCACAATCGGCGAGTCTTTGCCTGTTTTTCTCCCAATTGGGATCACAACGCCAACAACGGTCTATGGGATTAACCATATTGCATTCTGAGTTGCTACCATCAGCAGTAGTAGCCAAGCTCTCATTGAATACTTCTCTCTTGGCTACTTCTGTATCAAATCTAAAATTTTCACATAATAAACAAATAACAAAATGTTAGAAATTGAATCCATAATCAAAGGTCAAGTGGTTTACAATATAACCTCATTAAAATTTTGGTTGATATCAATTTTTTATTTTTTGTTCACGAGAAAAAAAAAATTGATCAGTAAATGGGCAACATCACCAAGTAAAATTTTACCAAAATTTTGACTGAATTCTGATAAATTTTATCTTCAAATTGGGAGTCATGATTCAGAACTGCCAAGACCCACTAATCATGATAACAATATGGATTGCCAATGAACAAACTATTTACTTCGATATAGTGTCATTATAGCCATTAATTTTATTTATCTTTTTGAGTGTTACTTTTTAATCCTCCCTTTTATTCTTTCGATTCATATTATTATTTGAAAACAAAAAAATACATCTATTCATATATTTATTATTTATCATATAGATATTTTTATTTTATATATGAGAATACCCACTGTCCTTAAGGTACACCAGATTAAGCCACAGGGGTTCGGACTTAACACTATGAAACAAGAGGTTAACCAATTAAACTACACCCATGTGGGTATTTATCATATTTTTCATTTAGACATTGGTGTTATTTATACTCTAGATACAAATCCATAATATATTAAGAAAAAATGCAAGATATTGGAAGAAAATCACCAAATATTTTAATATTAAGTGAGTTTGAGATCCATATTATAAAAATAATAGTGCCCAAATATATATATATATATATATATATATATATATATATATATATATATATATATATATATATATATAATCCAAATTGAAAGATAGCAGAGATGGGAAAGAAAGTCACATTAAACCTGTTATCATCAAAATCCATTGGGTTTTGAAGATGCCATCCGTCTTGAAAATCACTCGTTGCTTCCACAATTTTAAAAACTCCATGCAAACCAAGGAAGAAGAAGAAGAGCAAACCAGCAGCAAACTTTGCCATTTCTTTGCTCTGCAAATAAAAATTCTTTCATCAACTTCACTGTAAAATCGAATGGAGAAGAAAGAAAATTATTATTATTATTATTATGGGTTTTCTAATCTCACATTAGAGGTGAGACTAATTTCATGAGTATGTGTAATTATCTTAATTAACACATACTCATTAAGTCGATAGAGAGTAACCTTATGAGGAGCAATCTGAAGGAGTTGAACGTGCCCCTCAATTTGAATGAAGATTATTTATACGATGCAATAGTTTAGGGAGACAAGGATTAAAATGCTTAAATTTTAAAAATTTCATGATTTTCTTTCTATTTTCTAATCATGTAATGTTTTAATAATAAATAACTTTTTGACAAAATTCTATAAATAGACAATCTCCATCAACGTGTCATAAAGCGCATCACAAGCATGACAGTGTTAGAAAAGTGGAAAATTTAAAACTTCTTATTTATTATTTTTGAGTGGTACATGAATATAAAATTTAAAAAGTCTAGTAAATTTAAAATAATTTAATATACAAATTATTGTACATGTGCAATTATTTGAGATTTGATTTAAATCCAAATAGCTGACCATTGTGTTTTCGATTAAGACCATTTATACGTGGAAGATGCATTGGATAATATTATCAATGAAAATTAAATTCACTTTTTACTGAATTAATTTTATTTAAGCAAATTGATTTAATGTAATTCAGATATGAACAGTAAAAGAATTAGCTTCAGCCCAAAAAAAAAAAAAAACATTTTTTATTTTCTATGCATTTTTGGCCAGACGGTCTCAATCGGGTAACTCAAAGATTATCAAATTGGATTAAAAAAATTATGTAATTCAGATCATCCAATCAGAAATCTGAATTAATTCAAATAAGTTACTAATTTTTTTTTTTTGTGTGAGAAACTCCAGAAAATTCAAAGACAAATACAGACAAATACAGCGAACTTGAGTTCTGTTTTTGTAGAACTTTAGTTGGCTGATTAGTGATTTCACAAGTAAAATTCACAGATCTGATTGGATAAATTAAGCAATGGTTCGAAGGATGTTTACTTAAGAACATAAACTTAAATCAGCCAAATAATAATAATAAACATAATTAAATTTCACTAAAATAAAAGACTTACAAGTTGTTTCACGTTGGAGACTCTTCTACCTTTATTTCATTCAATCAGACCTCCCATTGAATTTATAGAATTCAAGAAGTAGAAAATAAAGAAAGTAATGAACCCAAAAAAGATTACACGTCCAAACCTTGCTTAAAAAAAAAACTGTCCAGCCATGTAATGACACGTGGACTTAAAACAGGAAATTAAATCAAATAAAATAAAATAAAAAATCTTGATCATCCTGGACGTGTTTAGTAATATGAGATTGCTAATTTGGTGAAAATTTGGTTCCTGCAATAACTCAAAAAAAAAAATTTATAAATCCGTCTTTCTAATCCTTCCATTCAGACTTGATTTTTAGAGGATTTTTTGCCCTTAATTCTCATTATTTCCTCTTTTAAAAAACAACACTAAGTTCGGTCGAAGGAAAGATTTCCATTCTGGGCTTTCTTAAACAGTCACAAAGGCCCACACATACTCGTCCTTAGTGCTGCTGTTTTTGGGTGGGTTCCTTGCCAAATTAGCATCAGTGGGGTCCACTTATATAGCAGCTGATGTAGATTTTCGGAGTGGGTCCATCAGGAAACCAAATGGGTTTGGTTCCTTGGGCTTTTGGGCCCAAAGTGTCTCCGGGCACGGACCCAAATTGACTTAAATGGCCTCTTATTCGGGTACATGTGGGTCCACTGGCTTGCATTGAAGGCTCTCTCTTCCTTCCACTCAGGGGTAATAATCTCGGCCGACATCCAATATAGGCGGATAAAAGTGATTTTTTTTTTTAAAAAAAAAGTTGGAGAGAGAAAGTTATCAGCCGCCATAGGTGTTCTTCCATGTTGAATGAAATGTAATTATCACCTTCTGAAAATATAAACTAAACTCTCCAAAATATAATTAAATACTCTCCACATTACTCAAAAATGGGAAGAAAACTTAATCAAATTATATGAATAGGTAGATTATCACGAGAATTATCATAATTTCAACATGTTAGCTCTTGAAATGAACCATTAGATAAATATTTTGACTTATCATATTTGACCCAACAATGAAGATTTATCAAATGAAAATTATAAATGATTGGAACTAAGTTGATAAGTAAAACTATTGACCGATATGATATGTATCGACCGTACATTATTAGATATCGGCTAACGTTCTACTATTTTATAAAAAGGGCTGATATTAAAAAAAAACCTCTAATTTTTAATTGCACTGCCCTTTTTTTTTTTTTTTGTCTTCATTTCCTTCCTATTTTCTTGTTTGACTTCTCCACTTCCATCTTTGTCTTTTCTTCCTTAATTTGATTTTTATCGCCCTGAATAATCGTGGGCTGGGGTGGCAACAGCAAGCCTTTTTTTTTTTCTTTCAGTTTTTACTTCTTTAGTTCTTTCTTTGCCGTCTATCAGCCTAAAAATCAGGCTGGAGTTTTTTTTGAGCGGTAAATCAGGTGGAGCTGATTGAGAGTAATTAATTAATTTATAAGCTGGGAATAAGGGTGTAAACGGACTTGGATCCGGCCCGCGGACCGTCCGGCCCGGCCCGACAAATAAATATTCAGGCCGGATCCTAAGGCCCACGGACTCGGACTCGGACAGTCCATTTATTTTTGACGGGCCGCGGACGGGCCGCGGACGGTCCGCGAGCCCGTCGGACGGTCCGCGTACGTGAAGACTTCCGTGGGTACGTTTCGAAATCGAAAGAAGTTCTTTCGAAGAACTGTTAAGGAACCCACACTCTTTTATCTTCTTCCCCTTTGCCCTTTGAAATCGAAACAGTCACTCTCTCCATTTCTCGCCCTTCGCCCTTTGCTGCCGCCCGTCGCTTTCTCTCGCCGTCGTTCTCGATCGCCCAAAAACCCTTCTCTTGCCGTCGTTCTCGATCGCTTTCTCCGTCTCGTCCCTTCTCTCGCCAATCGCTCTGCTTGGATTTCACTCTTTTTCTCTCACTCAATCTCTTCCCTTCTCTCTCAGTTCTCTCAATCCTCTCTCTCAGCCCTCTCTTCTCGGTTCGGATTTGCACTGGCCAATGCCGTCCCCTACGCCCAACAGATCTGAGAGAGATGGAGAAGGGAAAACCCAACAGATCTGAGAGAGATGGAGAAGGGAAAACCCACATCAGAGAGAGAGAGTAATACCTTTGGTGGCTTTGCTCTTCTCCAAGTTCTTTTCGCTGAGCCATCTTGGCTTTCTGGCCGTTGCCTCCTCCCATATCTGCTACGGTGGTGCTGGATAAATCGGAAGCAGGAAGAAATCTTGGTCAGAGGAGCACCGGTTGGGGTGGGCGGTGGGGAAGGAAGCAGGAAGAAATATTCTTATCTATCTCTTCAGAGTTCAGATTTGGGATTTTGATTCTCTAAGACAAGGTGTGCATACTTCGACACTGTCATTCATATTTATTAGTACATAGTAATTTCTAATTTTAATTTTGTTGATTTTATTTGGATGTTATTATGAATTGCTATTTATTATTGAGTTTATTATGGAATGTTTAGAAGAATCGATGGACAAGTGGAATGCTAAAAATATATTATTAAGAAAATGAGAAATGTAAGATGAGAATTGAGTGCAGCTCATGTGTGATGTTCACAAAAGGATTGTTCGTTTAGTTGTGAAAAAGATATGGGGCATATGTATGGATGCACTTCAACTCAATTATATGAATCAGGTGTCTCTGTAGCTTTCATGTATTCCAAAACTTAGCTCTGGTGTTGTTTGCTGGATTGTGGGGATTCTGATCTTTTATTTATCATGGAATTTTCCTATTCTCCCTTATCTTTGAAAAATCCAACGAGTAATCTATGCAGGATTTTGACATGGATCCTCTTGGATGAGTTGGTTGAAAAGGTCAAATTATAGATAGATGAGGGGCCTTGAATTTAAATGGAATCAACCCACATAAATCTTATGCACTTGTATGTTTTCTATTTATTTTCTTTTGTTTTTAAACATCAAACAATCTTGGACAAAGCCTACACTTTTCACGATATGATTCTCATGTGAAGAAAGTGATACGATTGTTGATTTTAGGCTTTTGGTGTTTGGTCTGTTTGTTAATTTTCAGTGTAAATTCATGTGGGCTTTTTTATCGATTGTTTTGCATGTGAATTGCAGGTGAAGAGGAGGATAAATTTGGCTTATGGTGGAGGGAGTGAGATGTTTGAAATTTGTAATTTTGGCAAAGGATCTCAAGAAATCTACAAAGATGAAAGAGGATATAGTAGAGAGCTCCAATTCAAAAATCATTTTAGTTGAGTTTAATTTTAGTGGATTGTAATAGTATTATTATCATCACGTACGCAGATCGTCCGATGGGCTCGCAGACCGTCTGCGGCCCGTCAAAAATAAATGGACTGTCCGTGTCCGTGTCCGAGTCCGAGTCCGAGTCTGAGTCTATGGGCCTTAGGATCCGACTTGTATACTTATTTGTCGGGCCGGGCCAGACAGTCCGCGGGCCGGATCCAAGTCCGTTTACACCCTTAACCATGTATATATCTCTCTCATGAAGACCTCATTTGAAGGAAATGATGCATATTAAATTTTTCTTTTTTGAATTTTAATACTTAAAAGACTTGATTGGAATTTAAAAAAAAAAACCATCAATTGAAAAGTTCAAATATATCTTATTTTTTCTATAAAATTATTTTAAGGAGGTATTTAATGTGCCTAAAATCCACATTTTGTTTAAAAACCTGAAAAAGAGCCAAACGGGCCTTTATCGGGCCGCGGACTGTCCGTCAGACTTGCCGGGCCCGGCCGGGTTTAAGGCTATCGGACTGTTGTTATCGGGCCGGGCCGCGGACTGTCTGATTGTTCAATCGGGCCGGGCCGGACCTGGGTCCGTTTACAGGCCTAGCTGGGAATGGATTGAGGGTAATTATTTTTTGAGCGGTAAATCAGGTTGGAGCTGATTGAGAGTAATTATTTTATAATCTGGGAATGGGTTGACTTCACTAATAATTATGGAGATGATTTAGTGTTAGTAAATTACATATGGAGATTACTGCTCTAATTTATCCAATTAATTATGGAGAGGATTGATCATCAAATTAAGCCAAAATATTAGGGTAATGTTATCCACACCCCTATAATGTTTAACCTAAGGCTGCAACTCGGGTCGGGCGGGTCCAATTTCTTAAAACCCAACCTGACCCTAGTTGAACCCGACCCGACCCAACATGAATTCTCAACTCGAATCACACAACCCAATCCGACACGAATTCTAACTCGAATCAATCTGAATTCTGACCCGACCCGCATTTTTAACCCATTTTAGATTAATTTTGGCTGGGTGGGGCAGGTTAACTTATAAAATCCTCAACCCAATCCGACTTGAATTTCATGTGGGTTTTTATCTTCTAAGCCCGACTCGACCCGCTGGTCCGAAATTCTAGACCCAACCCACATGATTTCTAGGGTCGGGTCATGCGGGTCAGGCTAAAATCCGACCCGAGTTGCAACCCTAGTTTAACCATACACTCCCTCTAATTTTTTTTTCCTATTTTACCCTCTCTCCGTTTCCCATGACTTCCCTCAATTTTCTCACCAGACGACTCTCTTTTCTCCTTTCAATCTATCCACTTCTTACTTTATCTTCTTTATAAAAAGCCAAAATATTAGGGTAATGTGCTGCATCACTCAAGACGATGGAGTGGAGAGGCCTTTTATAAAGATTAAAATAAGAAAGAGGATAGATTTAGGCTAGCGATCCTTGTACGGGAGGTTTGTGTAACTAGACATGAGTTTTAGTGTATTGTTAATTTTACCTTTCGTATGAACAGTAAAATCGGCTCACCAACCCTTTGTTTGAACATTAAAATTGACTCGTCGAAATTCGCATGAACAGTAAATTGCCTCACTGAAATTCTCATGAACAGTAAAATCGGCTAACCGAAATTCGCATGAACAATAAATCAGCTCACCGAAATTTTACTGTTCATGCGAAGAGTACGATTTTACTGATTATACGAAAGGTAAAATTCGCAATATACTAAAATCCGTGTCGGATTACACCTAGATTTAAAGGAGCAAAGAGATGAGTGGGGGTGAGAAAATTGAGGGAAGTCTTGGGAAACGGAGAGAGGGTAAAATAGGGGGGAAAAAATTAGAGGGGATGTATGGTTAAACATTATGGGAGTGTGGATAACATTATCCAAAAATTATCTCTAACATTTTTTTTTACAATTTATTGTAATTTTTCATCATTTTTTTAAAAAAAAATTGAAATGTTCAAGTTTGTAACTTAAAAACAATATTTGAATAATTACATGATCTATATTTAATGAAAAATTACATATTCTTGAAGCTCATAATTTTCTTAATTTTATATAATTATTTGAAATAAAAATAAAAAATAAAAAAATTGAGAGGAAAGAGAATGATCTCATCCGATATCTCAATCAATCGAATTTTGAACCCTGGCTAAGTTTCAAAAGGAAATAAACTAATTTTAACTGACTAGATTCAATATCAAGTAGCTCCTATTGGACCCTTATTCTCGGGTGTTTTCTAGATTCGCCCTCTATATCATGGTTGTAGACCTAGCAATAGTTTGGATTGGATTCAGGTTCAGGTTGGGTCTTGTTCACTGGTCCTCTGTTCCCAGCCATTTTCTAGATTAGCCTTATATATTCTCATGGTTGTAGACTAGCAATAATTTGGGTTGGGTTTGGATTCAGATTGGGTCTTATTAAGTTCGGGCCTATTTTAGATGTTGTTAAATGGTTTAAGTTGGTCCAGATATGGATCAAGTCAGATTACCCATCTATCTATCTGAAACCAATTTAAGCTCATTTAGTCTCATGTACGTGCCCATAAATCTTTAAAAAAAGTTTTGTATGAAATGCTCAATTACTAAACTTACATATTGAAAACATTTAAAAATAAAAATATTTAAAAGATCATTAGAAAATTCATGACCGATAAGTTTAACATGTAAACAATTTTTGTAACACCATATATATATTGATCGGACCTTTAATTATGACCTATAACTTAACTAGAGTTGGCAATGCGTGGGGTCAGGCCAGGCTCAAATCGGATCTCATTCAAGTTTAGGTTACCAACCCACAACTTATTCCTTGTTTATTAAATAAGTTAATCTAGTTAGGTCTAATTTTAATTTGTGTTGAGTCTACCCAAATCGATTTAGACCCATTTAGCTCATTTTTAAGAACAATCAACTTCAATTTACCCAAACCTATTTATTTAAATGGTTTTATCCATTTATCCAACCAAAAGTCCAAACTCACACCAAGGTTAGGCCATAGAAGCTCGAACCCGGAACCTCTCGCTTCCTGAAACTGGAGGCAACCATTTAAACTATATCTCATCCGTGGGGGTTTTAATAGGATTATGTCTGAGTTTCCCGCATGTTAATCCCAAAAAAAAAAAAAGTCCAAACCCACTTAAACTCATTTAGACATTTAGCTCATTTTTGAATTCACAAAAAAAAATATACAAATCCAAAAAATTATAAAAAAATGTATCAAATGATGGATATAGATATCATATAGTTAGATGTGTTGCACGTAGATGTGGCAATAGTAAATTTTCTTAGATCTGTTGAGTCAGATTTTGATAAATCTACATAATTGTTGAGTTTTTTTTTCTCTCTCTTCAATCTATCAAAATTATCAAGTTCTCATGTATGATTTTCAGATCTCAAGTATTTATCTTGATCAGGGTCAGTTCCTAAAAGACAATTATTTCGAGTATCTACGATCAAATTATAAATCAAGAAGAACTCCAAGGGGTTATCTCAATTGAGTTGGGAGCAAGATCTTTAGAGGGAGGTCTTGGGTTCAAATCATGGGAGCTCCAATGAAGGGTCACTTCTCATGGGAATATTTATAGAGTAAGATCCCATCAATTTACCAGGTGTGTGTGGATAGGGGGATTTTCACACACCCTATAAGACTAGTCGGGTGTGACACCTAGACACCTCCGTACCTCCAAAAAAAAATTATAAATCAAGTGATTCTTGGATCCTTCTGATATACAGCGGTAAAAAAATCACCCACGCCAATGTATCAGCTGATATGGGCATATCGGCAATGTTTTTTTCTCTCCTTTTTTTTTTCAATTTTCGATCAATAATTTTTTTTTATTTTTTTCTGAATTAAAAAAATTAAAAAACCGAAAATGAGGCCAATATTTTATATATTGGTCATGGCCAATATATCGCCTATATAATGTAGGGAGCATTGATATATCGTCGATATTGAAGACTAATATTTAAAAAAAAACAATGATATTATTTTTGTACAGCCGATATGTATTGTATCAGCGATATATATCGACTTTTGAAAATCCAATATGATACGTATTAGCCGATACTAATACCTATGCTGATATATCCATACGAAAATATTAGACCCATTTAATTCGGAAAAGATTTAATAGAGCTCAACTGAATCCATTTGGAAATTCTTAAGATTATCCCAAAAGTTAATGTGGCTTTCCATTCATCTGTGTGGATAATTTATAAAATAAAACTAGCATTATGATTTGACGGTCAAGATATCCGCTTCATGAAGTACAGTCTTGAGTTTAGATCATGTTCAACTTTAATCGACCACTCCTCGTAAACTTAACCGGTGTATGTGGATTTGGAGGTTTACAAATGCCTATGAGATTAGTCTCACCTCCAAAATGGAATAGCATTACCTATATTATCCAAAAACATGAGTGTATTAGAAAATATTAAATGAAAATAGGAATTAATAAAATAAATAAATAATAATAATTTAAAAATCATTCCAAAAGATCCAACATAATCGCATTTCCTGGGCCTGCCCTGAGTGGAGCATGATAATACCGTCCAAGTACAACGCGGGTCAACATGTCGGAATGTGCAATCAAGCCAGAGACTTTGGCAGAGATCTGGCCATGTGAATGAGTGAGAACCGGTAAAAAGACAAGGAACTAAACAAGCCCTTGCTGTCCATTTGCAGATGACCGGTTTCATTGGTCAATGACTCGAGAATACAAGACTATTATGCTTCCAGAAAAATATAACATGACTCAATTGTGTCTAAGACTTTTCATAAATTCAATTTTAATATTTTATTAAATAAATCAATTGTATCAAATGTATATTTTATTAATTAATTATAACTAAAATCTCATTTAGCCTAAGATTTGCCACATTGGCAATGGAAGTGAGGAAAGAGTATAAAATTTGATAATAAATTTATTACACTCACTTGGGATTGCTATTAGGCCCATGTGGGTTTTTTATCCATTGTACAATTAGTAAATTAAAATTATATAGTTGGTCAAATCAATTGAGATTGGAACAGGACGTAAAAAATTATTATATATAATTAAATTTAATTTTAACTTAAATATAATGCTGATATGACTTGATCCATTACCACTCCAAATAGTGCTCAAATTCGAGTCGGGTCGGATTGGATTTTAGTAAACTCAATTCAACTCATGTAAAAAATTATTAAATCCGACCCAATCCAACCTGAATTGCTAAGCCGAGTTATTCAACTCGACCCGATCCAAATTTCTGATCTAATTGTTTTATAACTTAGTGGACTCAAGTCGAGTCGGGTTACTTTTAAATTTCTCAACTTGACTCGACCCGAATTTCATGCGGTTTTATTTTTTTCTAACCTGATCCGACCCAAAATATACAAAAACATACTTAATCCAAACCCATTAATTTCTCATGTCGAATAATGGGGGTCAAATTAAAATCGACCAAAGATTCACCCCTAACTGCAAGTTAGATTTACTATTATCCGCCTTCCTATAAGTTTTTTACTGAGGAAAATTTCAGTCAGGTTAAAGTCGATTCAGATCCAATTTAAAATATTTAAATAATTTAAATTGAGTCAGAAAAATCTGTTACCATAAGCCACTGATCCGATTGGAACCAACCCGACCCGTAACCACCGTCAGTTCACTGTCTTCTACCTTTCTTTCAGCTTCAACTTACCTGTCAGTAACGACTGCTAACGACTGTCACTAACGCCATCAGTGTCTGTCCGCTTTTCTTACATGTAATTCAAAGTCATGCTGTGGCATTCCCGCGTAATTTGACCGGTGTCAGTTTGTCTGCTGCTGCTAAACTGCGCTTCATAGGCGTAAGTTAGATTCCATCCCCAAATATCCGTACAACCTTTAAATCAGAGCTGGTTTTCTGCGCATCCCTTTCTAATCTCTGTTTTTTCTTCAGGTAATCTGCTCCGAATTCGACTATGCGGAGCTCTGCTTCGAAGCTCGATTGCCGGAACCCAACCTACGGCGATCAAAAAGTCTCCCACCTGCCAGATTCAATCCCGTTCTCAGACTACTCGAACGCCTCCGGAGTCCGGAAGCCGGCCTCTGGCCTGAATCTGGTCAAGATAGCTGCGCGGGTAATCTTGTCCTGCTTTTCCCCGCCGGAGGCCCGATCATCGAGAGATGAGCAAGATTTCGACCTTTCGACCAAAGCTGCTTCTGGTAAATCTGAGAATTTCTTATCTTGATTTGAATTCTGTTGTTTATTACGGGTTGGATCTGTTGATTCGTGTCTGGAAAGTGGAATCCCTGGTTTGGAATTTGGATGGTCGTAAACGGATTGGATTTCCGAGTCAAATGAATTTCTCGAATTCCTCTGATATTCACTGGATTTATCTGCATTCATGAGCATAGATATTAATTTTGTTTCATTTTAACCAAAACGGATTCAATGTTTCAAACTTCAAAAGCTTCTGCTTTAGCACAGGTCGAGAATGAAACATCTAAATGCAATTTTTTGGTGTCTTTTCGGGCCGTTTCGATCGTTTCAACTCATTTCATTTCAACTCAATTTAGTTTCATCCAATGCTTCGGGGAGAAGTGAGAGGAGACGTTCAGGTAGAGGTATCTACTCTAATTCAAACAATTTGAGTCAGCCCGAGCCTGGAGGTATGAAATTCACCATGGAGGAGATCTGCAAAGCTACTAAGAACTTCTCCCCTTCTTTCAAGATTGGACAAGGTGGATTTGGGACAGTTTACAAGGGAAGACTCAATGATGGAACAATGGTCGCGATCAAGCGCGCAAAGAAGGTCAGGAGAACTGTTATGGTTTGGATTTTATTTATTTGGGAATGGAAAATGATGTGTTGAGATCTTAACACTTGTGATTCTCACCACAGGTTGTATATGATAAGCATATTAGTGTGGAGTTCCAAAGTGAGATTCGGACTCTGGCCTGTGTGGAGCATTTGAACTTGGTTCGGTTTTTCGGTTACTTGGAACATGGAGATGAAAGGATCATTGTCATGGAGTATGTACCCAATGGAACCCTAAGGGAACATTTGGACTGTGAGTTACTTTTCACCATTTTCTTCTCCTTCCTCTTGTTACTTACTGGTGAAATTAAATGAACCACAATGCAGCAATCACTAGAAACAAACAAGATTTACATGATTCGGCAGTGTGCCTGTTTCCACTTGATATAGGAGAGGTTTTGCTATATTTGAGAATGGGGTTATAATGCTCTCTTCCTCATGCCTCTCAATCCAGATGAATTCCCATAACCTCAGAAATCCCTGAACGACACAATTGACTACATTTTATACATATAACAAGAAACACCCTTGTGTCAATTGGGATATGTCTCCTTTATAGCCTAGAATAGGTTACTACAAAATACAAGATATCAACACACTTGTGGCACTAGATGTTTATATGCATGAACCCTCATTGAAAATCTTCACAACTGTAATGAGTACAAAATGTGTCAATTTCAGGCATGAACTTATCATTAAAGCTAACATGCATGCTTTGTTAATAGTAATTCATTGAAGTGAATGATACAAAGAAAATATCTTTACATAGAGAAAATTAGGAAAAAATTATCTTTAAAGAGGATGATAATAAATAGTGAAAAACTATATGATATCAAACTCATGGAAAAAGGATAGATTGAACTGTTGGAAGTTCTTTCCTCAAAGGCCTACAATATGTATATGCATTTGGAAAATTTCGACCACTGACAATCTCAAAGCTAGGAATGTTCATACCCCAAAAGTATACTTCCTTTGTTGGAGAAATGAGAAGACAGTGGACCATATATTAAATTCTCCTTCTGTTCTCCCCTTGTGCCATTACTTTCTTTGTTCTGTATTTCATGGGTTTCACCTATGATGGTTGAACACGTATGGATAATGGCAGGGACATGGATTTTGCACAAAAATTAAGTTTTCTGGAATGGACACACGGGTGTCCAACATGGGAGCATTTGAAGTATCAATGTAACGTAGGTTTTGCCTCATTCTTTTCATGCTTTCATCAAGGGATGGAGTTTGGGTCCCTTTCCAAAGCAAAGGCTAGTACTTTGGAAAATGGTCCTTTGAGTTCACTTGGCTAGAGCAAAATAGAAGCACTTTTTGGATAAAAAATTTCTTATAGAAGTGGTACAGCACAAAGTTAAATCAAGGTACCATTCTATGGGCATTGGCTACGGAATCCTTTCATGATGTCGTGGTACACCAGCTTAATGCTTCTGTTATGGATCGCTTCTTTGTTTTTAATTTTGCTTTGGCCAAATTTCTCCCTAGGACTTAGGCTGTTGTGCCTTCGTCTATGAGATCAATAAAACTTTTGTTATCACTCAAAAATTTTCCAATTTTGAAGAATTCTCAAGTCGCATTTACTAATAATGCTTGTGTTGATTGTTTTTGATCATGATGTGCTTTTTCTTTTTCTTCTTTTTTTCTTTTTTTTGAAAATTTTAATTACCAAGTATTGGATCTGCTTGTTTTCACCCTAAATGGTTTACTGATACTTTGCAGGCTTGCATGGTAACCTTCTTGACCTCGCTGCACGGATAGACATTGCAATCGATGTGGCTCATGCAGTTACTTATCTTCACATGTATACAGGTGTGGGTTCAGAAATTCCAGACCTATATTATACTATTTGAATTCTGTGGTCGGGATTGAGCATTTGAACTTCTGCTTCAGATTAATCAAAATACTTAAATATCATCACATTTTGATTTATCGACTGTTTCATATTGCAGATCATCCTATTATCCATAGAGATATTAAATCTTCAAACATTCTGCTTACGGAAAATCTTCGAGCAAAGGTATCCGACTTTGGATTTGCTCGTTTGGGTGCAACTGATACAGAAGCTACCCACGTTTCTACGCAAGTTAAAGGAACAGCTGGTTATTTGGATCCAGAATATCTGAAAACTTATCAACTCACTGATAAAAGCGATGTCTACTCCTTTGGTGTACTTCTGGTGGAACTAGTGTCAGGAAGGCGCCCTATCGAACCCAAAAAGGATATCAAAGAACGGATAACGGCAAGATGGGTACGATGTTTTTAATCTCAAATTATCACTTGAAAACTGTTTACTTCTTGGCAAATGCTGAATCATGCAATTTAGAGTGAGTATAAGCTGTTGATTCACAACTCCCATGCACAAGTTCTCTGTTTCAATTAATTGTTTTGTAATTAGAGGTATCACACAATGTTCAGCTCAGTGTTTTCATCTGGGAACTTTCACTTGTATCATACTATCATAAGCTCATCTTTCACTAGGCCAGATGCCAGATTTTTTATCGGAGAGGACAAAGAAATAGAAGATGGCTAAACATTATGTGGGTCTAAGCTTCTAAGATTATATTAGAGGTCTTGGGTTGAACTCCTCCCAGGCTTACCTGATACACGAGCTCATCTTCCACTGGACCAGATGCTAGATTGTTTATTGGAGAAGACAAAGAAATGGAAGATGGCTAAATATTATGTGGGTCTAAGTTTTTAGGATTAGACTAGAATTCTTAGGTTCAACTCCTCACAGGCTTACCTGATACACGAGGCTTGTGGGTGGTTTCGTGTATCCATGGGATTAGTCTCACCTCCAATGTGGGGTAGGCATACCCATGTTATCCGGAAAAAAAAAAACGTGAAGCCTTATTTCACATGGGACTACTTATAGGAACGCATAGCCAAAATGCAGACCTTCATGTTATGGGCAGACATTGTGTAATAATTCTTCTTCACATTGCCCTTTGTGTTCTCATATGATGAAAACTCTAGAGTCCAAGTTTATCCTATAAAAGGAAAAAATGATAAATGGAAGTTCTCTTTGATACTCTTGAAACTTACCAATTTGGGATTTGAAAAATGCAGGCAATGAAGAAGTCTACTGAAGGAGATGCAATCCAAACACTGGATCCAAGGCTACCACGTACTGCAGCAAATAATCTGGCAGTGGAAAAGATTCTTGAGCTAGCTTTACAGTGCTTAGCTCCAACTAGACAAAGCCGACCAAACTTGAGAAGGTGTGGAGAAATCTTATGGAGCATCCGGAAGGATTACAAAGAACTAGCAGCTTCAGATCTGCGTTCGCAGTCCTCACTTAGCCAAAGGAGTTTTTCCATTAAAGAGTAGTAGTAACTTGACTGCATTTTATTGGAGCAAAATGGTATAATCTACAATTAGAATGGTAGTGCACCAAATGCAACCAAATTAATCTCACAAGCTTCATCAAATCCAGCGTTCTTGCAAGCATTTTTTTACCCATAAGGTGGATAAACCTTCTCGCAGTCTATATTGTGCGAGTTCATACATTAGTGAAGATGATCGGCTTCAAGAAATCTCGGGAATGTGCAACTGTGGACACATTTGGGTAGCTCATCTATCTAGAGACTAATACTCTTACAGTGACTAGCAAACAGTATGATTTTGGCATGTGGAAATCGTTGGCTTTGAGAGGCTTGAAGATTAGCAGAGGGCAATTTGCTTTACAACAATTCAGGTTTACCAGGTCAGTTTCTATGCATGCATGTATAGAGGTTTTAGGATGCAAGATTAAGTGAATTTGCTTCTTTTGGTTGGTATTCAGTATTCTTCTTGCTTCTAAATATTTTGTAGACAATATAGATTTGATTTCCCTTCTTACTACCAATACATAAGAATGCATGCCTACTTTCTGCTGCTGCTTTTTTGAATAGATTTGTGAGATTCACTTATATTAAAGATTGAAATCTATGGGTATAAAGATAATCTCTGTAAGGAAAAATCTCTCTTTGTTGAATGTCTTGGGGTGAATCCTTTTGTGAGAAAATATGGTTGGTTCCATTTTCTCTTATATAACAAGAACAATGAATCAAGAGAAAGTGGTTCGAGTTAGGTTTCTGCCATTTATGTTTTACCCAATGGTTTTTTATACTAAAGGATGGTTGCAAAACCATGTGAAGTCCAATGCTGATGAAATTTAGTTTTATTAGATCATATTAAGTTCTTAACCAATGGTTATAAAGCAATGATCACCCACTCGGTGGTGTGTTGCATATCATGGCGCCCAACAAATATGACGGTGATGGTGTTTATCCGGTAATGTGGTCCATTAAAAATCACCTTGATTGAATCGTTTAAGCCATATTTTTAAAAGTCACAATTTTCAAAAAAATTAAAATTAACTATATTTTGTCAAGCTTAAAAAATATGTGATGGTGTTCATTACCCATCCATTTTGAGGCCATCTATGAAAAATCTCTTATCAGTTTTAGATGGGCTCAAATTGCTTATATTTGTGGCTCATATCATCAGATTTAAAATATAAAAAAAAAAATGTAATTTAAAGTTTATATGAGGTTAAAAATTCAACTATTTAATCCATAATCAATCAATTCTCAACAAGTAATTTCTTAAGTTCTTTCAAGTAACCTTACAAGTTTTTGGGCAAATAGAGTTTGTAAGTTCATAAATTCGGTCTCCAAACTTAAATTAGATTCATCTTTTATTCGATCCATCTAAAACTTTGGAAGAACATGGAGAGTGTCTGGTATAGAGCTTTATTTGCTTTTGTAAGGACTACCAAATGCTTTAGTTCCTTCACAATGAAAGAAAATAGTTTTATAAGCAAGGTTTTGGAAATCGGCATTTTGGTTAATGTTTGATTGTTTTTTAATGCAGATTTGAATATGGTTAAATCTTGAAATTTATATAACCCGTTGGCTGTAATCGTCTATATGTAATTAATACAAATAAAAAGAATATAAATACGATATAAATAAGGGCATTTTATGAGTACTTATGAATATATGTACATTCATACAAATGCAACCAATTAGAGACATTGAAGTCTATGTCACAAATATCGGTGGTATTTTTAAATTTATCATGTTTTTATTAGTAGAATACCATTACCGCGTTAATAACGAGTATTCACCAGGATTGGACAGTAAATTTCCGATAAATTACTGATAAATCTCAATAGAATCATGTTAAAAATGGGATAAAAGGCAATATCACAACAATATCCCGTTAAATTCCTTATTAAGATTTTTATTTTATTAATATTTTCATTTATTCTATTTTTATTATTTTTTAAATATTATATTTTCCGTGAGATTTTCCTATTAATATCCCGATAAAAACCCGTGAATTTGAAAATATCACAATATTATCAATCGCCGTTAATATCCCGAGAACGGTATTTGTAACTATGATTGAAGTATGATAGTTTCATTTAATGCAAACGACATCATCCAAGGATAGGAAGGATGTGTATACATCCACAAGTATCCAATAATTCTTCATTAAGAGAATTTGAATTCAAATATTGAGTCAGTTCAAATACGAATTCGTATGTATCTCTATGGAGATTCAGATTCAAAGCCTTTACACTAAGGCCCCAGTCAATCAGATTCAGATTCGAATTTGGATCCTGCATCTAAGATTTGAATTTTACTCAAATCTAACCCAGATCCGACCCAAGAGCATTGAATCAAACAAATTAATAAATATGAAATTAAATCAAATTTGGCACAAAATTTCCACTTTCATTACTCTAACTAGTATCTCCAACATTGAATACATCTCTAGAGCTTGTGGGTGTGATTTATCACTAGAAACAAAGGTGTGAACCTTACCACCAATCTCTGTCCAGCTACAACCAGGTACCTTGTAATAAGCGCAGTTCTTCATCAATTTTCTCATCCTTGCCACTTCACTCCAACTTCCGAAAGCTGCGTAAATGTTCGACATAATCGTATAATTCACGGGTTCATTTGGTTGAAGCTCGAAAAGCATTCGTACAGCCCATTCTGCCAATCGAAAATTACCATGGACTTTGCAGGCACCAACGAATGCGCCCAAGACATTTGCACTAGGTTCAAATGGCATGTTTATCAAAACGTCATAAGCCTCGCCGAGACGGCCAGATCTCCCAAGAAGATCGATTAAACAAGTATAATGCTCTGAATCTGGAATTATTTGATAGTCCCTTCTCATTGAATAGAAGTAGTGAAGCCCCTGATTGACTAGACCTGTATGGCTACAGGCAGAGAGGACCCCAACAAAGGCAATTCCATCTGGCCTCAGGCCTTCATCCAACATCTTTTCAAATATTTCAAGAGCTTCTCGAGCGAGACCATAAAATGCATAAGCATTGATCATCGATGTCCAGGTAACAAGGTCGGGCTTGGTGATGGAAAAAAATGATTGGAAAGCACTAGAGATACAACCACACTTGGAGTATGCACTAATAAGAGCATTCCCAATTGACAAGAATGCTTCCAATCCACTTTTCATTACAAATGCATGGAATTGGATGGCTTCATTAACAGCAGCCAAATTGGCGCATGAGCTCAGAAGACTAGCCAATGTGAGTTCATCAGGTCTCAAACCTTCTCTTAGCATTCTCCGGAAAAGTTCCATGGCTGCCTTTCCTTCCCCATTCTGTACATAACCCACAATCATAGTAGTCCAAGACACAAGATTTCGAACTTTCATCCCATTAAAAGCCTTGTATGCATCTTCTATGTTTCCACTTTTTGCATACATATCAACAAGAGCGCTTGCCACAAGAACATCGGAGTCCAGGCACAATCTAATTATAGAACATTGTAACTGCTTCCCCAGTTCAGAAGAGCTCAAATTGCTACAAGCATTGAGCAAACTACTAAAAGTAAAACCATCACCTGTTACACCTTCAAACCTCATCAAATGAAAGATTCTAAAAGCTTCTTCTCCAAGGCCATTCAGGACATAGCCAGATACCATTACGTTCCACACTACCAAATCTCTAAACTGAATCTCATCAAACACTCGATGCGCATACTCTACAAAGCCACACTTTGCATACACACCTACAAGGGCACTACCCACAAAACTATTGGAGCCAAACCCCAATTTTGTTATGAAGCAATGCACTTCTTTCCCAACATCAATATCATTTAGTTTGATACAAGCGTTTAAAATCCCAATAAAAGTTATATGATTGGGTGCCACCATTTCCACTAGCATTTTTCTGAAGAACAACATAGCCATCTTCTCACTTGAAAATTTCTCTACATTCCAGTGTATGGCTTCTGTTCCAGTCATTCCTTCAAATAGACCTTGATCACAAGAAAAACCAACAAAGCCAGATATCATTATATTCCATGAGACAACACTTCGTTCAGGCATTTCATCAAACAGGTGGCCTGCCTCTGAAAGTGCCCCACATTTTATATACATGTTAAGGAGATGATTCTGTAGAGATTGCTGGAAATCAAATCCTTGTTTTACGAGATGACAATGCACTTGCTTCCCTTCTGAAAGAAACCCATTCTTTGCAGAGAATTTCAAAGCTTCGGAGAAGAAGAAAGGACTTTGATGGGATTCTATAACATGGGTTCTTCTGGAAATTGTTAGAGGAGCTTTGACTGGTTTGGAGGGCAGATGGGAAAGGAAGGAAGAAGAGAAATATAAACAAATATAAGAAAATCGAGCGAGATCGGGTGTGTTGCGATTGAACAGTTTAATGGAAGATCTGCCATGAAAAACCATGACATGTTTGGCAGTGGCAATGATAATATATGGTGCACTTCGGCGTCGGGCTTATTGGTGATGAGCTTGTTAGAATGATTTTTTCTTTAAAATATTATCTATAAAAAATTAGTTTGATCGATTAATCATATCGTACTTTTTAAAGATCATAAAATGTAGAACTTAAAAATACTTTAGAATTTAAAAATAATTTAAAATTATAAAATTTTAAGAGCATTAAAAATATAGTTAGATTATTTCAGTGGAAAAAGATAGAATCTAGTATGTAAATAAACAATTCATCTTATCAAAAATACCATCCACTCCGGAAAAATTGAGATGGGCTTTTGCATAGTCTGTAATATTTAAATGTAGTTCACCTATATCTAATATTTTAATCTTAGTGTCTATAAAAAATTAAATCTTATAAATTATACTTTTATGGTTATAAAAAAATGATTATGAGGATTAATGCTGGTAATGATAATTCACTGTCTGTCAATGTCATCATTGGCATTGGCTGAAAGGGAAAATACAAAAAAAAAAAAAAAAACTTTCTTCATTTCAAAAACATCGCTCATCATATTGATTAAATAAGACTTAGTTACAATTTTCAAATAATTCAAGATAAAATTATACTAATAGAAAATAGCCTATAGAGAATCATCACCATTGTTCTCACTAGTCATTTTGTCATCTATAGTCATATGAATTTAGGATAGGCATAATAAATTTCAAAGCCAAATTATCAACTCATGTATGTTACATTGGTTGTGGATTGCGTTATTTGGCAACTTAAATTTAGGCTCATAAATTACATAGGTTTTGGTCAGGCTTAGATCAAACTAAGCCGTAAATGAAAAATGTGATGGAGAATTCCTTAGCAACATTCACAAGAAGCAAGAGTCATGAGTTCAATTCCCAATCTACTCTACAGAGTCACTCTCCACAAAATTACCCGATATGTGTGAATAGAAAAACTCATACATGTCTCAAATATTAGTTAAGTGCTCTTAGACACCTCAGTCATCAAATAATAATAATAGAATCCCTTAGGAACATTGAATCACTATTAAATTGAGCCCTACATAGTTGGGAGAAATGTGATGGTGAATCTCTTCGCAAGACTGCTAAGGGATAAATGAGACCATCACATTTCTCATTGGATAAATGAATTGGACCCCACATATTTGAGAGATGCGATTTTTAACCCCATCTTGTTATCATAGATAGACTTTACTAACATAGGTAAGTGTGACCATTTATTCATGTATTCTCTTATAAAATTCTCAACCATACGATGCCCAATGTCTCATTCCTGATTTCTTATCCAAATTTCTGTCTAGTCAGGAAAATTTGAATCGTCTCATCATTTGAATTACATTCATGTTGGATGGCCTGCCAACATTTCAAACTGGGGTTGGTCCCAGTACAAGCCAAACTCAATTTGTGTGCCTACACTCTTAGTTGGTCCTTTGTCAGACTTGAAACATTTGAGAGACATGACAAATTGGTGGACTAAATCCTCATTATATAGAAAAAAAAGGGCTATAGATGTACACACAATCAAGAGCCATTTTCAGAAAGCCACTAGCACCGCCGAATGCAAGGAGTTCATGAATGAGCAATCACTAAGAAGTCATCCAATAAGTCGATAATCATTCAATTTACAACAATGACTTTAATTTGTGACTAAATCTAACCCACTACTTATTCATGACTTCAAAAGTTATTTTTAATCTCCATTCATTTGATCTCCTACACATTTCAGGGCAAAAACCCATATTTCTCCGCAAGACTGGTAACATTGATGCATCATTACTCATCTAATAGTTCCTGTGAAGTTGTTGAAAGATATGCTGCTAACGCTACTGAGAACGAGTTCAAGGGCTATGAAAATAGCCAAATCTTTAACGGATACTGAAATGGAAGCACCATATTGGTGAGAGCTGATTTCAAGTCGACTTGGACTCAAACCGATTTTCAGAAGCATATGCTCGTATCAGCCAAGTAGGGACTCAAAGCTCATTTTCTAAGAGCACTCATGTCTATAGTAATGATCTTTAGTAACTATATGACATCCATAGTTAATTAAATCCATAACCTTTGTGTCTCTGATATCCATTCTAGATATAGATGTGTTCTTGTTCTCACAAGAGAGTAGAATAAATGCAAAATGATAATTTCAAAAGCCTTGAAAGCAATGAGAATCATATCCAAATCAGAATTAATACAGAGCAACAAAAGATGGAGGATTCCAACCGACTCAAATGCTATCCTCATCTTTGCTCAATCACCATTGGCAGGGTTTGACAATGACCTCTCCCTCTGCCTCTTGTTGCCATAATAAGCATCTCTCCTCCCATATGGAGAGCGAGAGCGAGACCGTTCCCGCCGACGACCTCGAGAATGTGACCGATCTCTATCCCGACGCCGGGGGGGTGAGTAGGTAGGGGACCTTCTGCGAACACGACCTGCAAATTCATTCCAGAAAAGTGGAAGAGAATCAAAGCCTATCATTTGAAGTAACTTGGATGCAGAGTCACAGCAGTCACTGGCACCATAATTGGAATAGGAAAAAAACATTTTGCAGTAATAAATAAGGGCATCCGACAATATGTTAACTGCCTATTCAGTGTTACAATTCCCACATGAACAGTGTTATCCCTGCCAAAATTAGCATCCTGAATTGAAAATTATCTGAATGGAATTTTTTTTTCTAATCTGCAAAAGAACTTACCTGAATGGATGTCATTTTGGGGTCAAAATGGCCTTCCCTTATTCAAATTTCATAAAATAAAAATAGTTGTCACAGCCAAAAAGTAAACACATTCCAAACACACACTAAGCCCTTTCACCACTATATAAATCCAGTAGCTATACATGATATCCAAAACCCATCCTAAACAAAACTAAGATTAAAGGCCAACCCCAACCACATATTGATGGGATATGGTTTAGATGATGATGTTGATCATGATCCTAAACAGAACTAAGATGAGCCTGTTGATAGAAAAAAAATTGAGATCATGCAGTACAGAACATTTAGGAAAGGGAGTACAAAAGAGAACCATGAGGAACAACAAGAATTGAGATGGTGTAAAACTAAACCATTACTTAGAAAACATGAGCCCCGGGCAGGGATAAAGATAGCTCAAGATTCCCAACCAGTTAAAGAGAGTCAATAAAGAAATCATCCCTACAAACTCTGGTCAACACCTTTGGGTACATATGCTGACTTCTGGGTTTTATGCTGAAAATATAGACCAGTATTAATCAAAGCAACCCTACTAAATTTGAGGCATATTTCATTGCACGTGACCACCTCTCTGATTCCTATGTTTGCCAAAATGTGATAATTTTACATGAAAAATCTACTAACTTTATCTAACTCTTGAGGTTGGTAAGTTTCATTCCCAATTACACCAAGGGAACGGGAACGATTGATGATAGAGAGTGAAGATTGTAGTCTCCATTCCTAGGAAACTCCAAACCAAAAAGAAAAGAGGGACTCCCTCTTTGCTACGTTAGCTTCCTTTCTTTAATCAGATTTCCATATGAAACAGGCATTATAGTTTCACCAAAATATGGCTAGAGACACATTCCCTGATTACATTTCCAGCTAAGTACCCTCAATATCAGCACAATAGTTTAGAAGGAAACATAAATTTATTAATCAAGGATGCTATCTTATTCAAGATGTACCAATGAAGGACTATAAATCAATCAATCATATCCTCTCTCTCTTTTTCTCCTGCCATTATTTGGAAGAAAAATGCCCCCTCTCAAATGCCATTCCACAAAAGCTAAAAATGAGTAAATTTTGCCATCCATGCAAATTGTCTGGTAATAACGTGTACCTCTGCCTTCTCTCACACCATGGTATCTGCCTGGTGTTGGTGTCCTTCCACGCCTCCGCTTAGCCTGCAGACAAATATATAACAAACATACAATGGAATAAATCTCTGAAAAAAAATTATAATCGAATGAGTTAAAATTTAAATGAAGACAAACAAAGAATTTAGCAAATCTAAGTTAACCACCCAGACCTTCTATAAAACCTTAAAATTGCAACCTGAATTTCAGAAACAAGCCAAGAGATCATTCACAGAAAAATGAAAACAATGCAAGTGTTACTTTCATCCTAATAATCATCATCAACACCCATCTAGGGTTTTTTTCTATTATCTTCTGAAATTCAGGCCAGTCTTGGACATTGTATTTGGAGATTCACATACGTATCCCCGTAGAAGTATATGATTATGTTGACCTAGAACAAACTAATCAGAAACATCTTGAAGACCAGAAGGGGTTGTGTCTCTAAAACAATTTTGTTGTATTTCAGGGTTCTAAGAAATTCACCAGATCATAATCTAAAACAACCATGGCAGATGCTGTTATTGAGAATAGGAATATAGGGCATACAACCCTCCATAAAATAGTCGGATTTGAATCGATGAGTTTGAAATGTCGATGAAGAGCTCGAATATATGCATACAACTCTCCATTAAATAGTCAGTTTTGAATCGATGAGATTGGGATGTCGATGGAGAGCTCATGTCGAGAAGGGGTAGGTTTAGATTGTGAATTCGATGGAGCTACACACCAGACCTGCTGCCAAAAGTTGTCAGGCAACATTTCTGAAGATAAGCAGAGCTTTCAAAGGATTGCATAAAAAATAAAATGAACCTGTGATACCATCATTGCCTATGGCAGAAATAAAAGTTTGTACCTTCTCCACTGAGATCAATCGACCTTCAAGCACAGAACGGTTCAGGTATTTGACACAGCGATCTGCACCCTCTAAAGTTTCCATAGTTACAAACCCAAATCCGCGAGATTCCCTTGTTCGAGGATCCATTACCAGATGACACTCACTAACCTGCAAAGAACGAATGTCATGTGACTGTTACCAATCCCCTAGATGATGAGACATGAATTACTTTCTCAAAGAAACTAGTAATGATGTCATTAAATAGTGTAGATACCATAACCAAGAACATCTCATGTATGGAATTGTGAGGCAAGCAACCAGTATATCTGCTGCAGCCCAGGGTCTTACAGTTCTTTAAGAATGTCAAATGACAATTCTATAAAAAGGACGGTTGTTACTTGGTCATGTTGGGGATGATAATATAGTATATTACTTGAACCAATGTTGTGAAAATCGAATCGTATCGTAAATCGTTAATACATCTTGAATCGCAAATCGTGTATCGTAAATCGTAGAATCGTAAGATTCATAAGTGTTTTCCTTCAAAAATATTTAATATATGAAATAACATAAAATATATCTAAAATGTAATAACATGAGCAATTCTCCAACTTTTTTTCAATATTAAGTGAATTCTATATACTTGTTCATTGGAGTTCAAATTTCAATGCTTGAACTCCCAAAAGTATAAGACCAGTATATAATCCAACTATACTGTGAAAAGTCAATAATAAACTAAAAAACCCTCAAAAAATCGAAAGGTCTTAAATGTTCATTAACTCAAGCCTTAAAAACCATTAAAATGAAATGTTTTATACTTTCACACTCCTAATAACCCCATAATTCTATTATTTATACGAATCGTAAGATTTGTTGATAGACGAATCGTTTCTCTTATCATATCGTATGAATCGTAAGATACGAATCGTGTATCGTAAGATTTTAACAACCATGACTTGAAAAATGACCATCGAATTTAATGTGTCACAGATGAAAACCCCTCTTGTCCAAGCATGCAAAAGTTTCCCCTTTTGTCGCATTAAAAGTGTAGGAAAAGTTTCTTCATCTCCATTCTGTTTAAGCTCCATAATGTTTGTAAGGCACTTCAATCCACCTCAACCAAAAGTTGCACTAAAATCATGCAAAAATTCTTCCTCCATTGTAGCCATGCTGTAATCAGCTTAGCCCATGTGGGCCTCATTGAGAGCAAATTTGCTAAGATACACATCTAAGTTATGCACCAAAATCCCTTCCTCAGAATGGAATCAGATTACCCCATGGGAACCCCACTCTCAGAAAACTCACAAATTATAAATTACGCATCAGTGTCTCATCTCTGCACACTAAACTAAGAGTAGTACCTTGAGAATTTCTTGAATTCAAACACTAAGTAAATTTTCACATTTTAAGATCATGTCAAAATTAAAGTATTAGTCTACATACAAGTTGTGTCATGTCAAAATTCAGAACTATCTTTCTCCATTGAATAACAGTACGAAGGAATTAAATCACCAGAGCATGTACCTTTCCCTCATTGCTAAAATATTTCTCAAGATCACTTTCAGTAACTCGTGTGGATAAGCCCGTCACATATAGGTTATTTCCAGGATTAACAGCATCTGTGTCTCGGCTCCTGTCAGTCCAAGAAAAAAACATTTTAACCCATCCACTGCCTATTGAAGAATATATGAGAAAGGAACAGAAGCAACAAGAACAGTTCATGTATTGACCAGTCATCTTTAGTACATGAATCAGAAAGAAAGTACAAAGATACAGAAACTGAAAAATGTAGCTTAACATACTGCTGCTACTGCAAACCGTAGATTCTGTAAATCGGCAAGCATAATACCTGGAACGACTCCTCGCCCGTGACCTTGACAATGATCTTGATCTTCTACCTCTGAGAGGTGACCGAGATGGCGAGCGGGAAGCATCCCTGATACATAGTCAGCACAACAGTAATTCACAAAGTGGATGAGGGTTCTTTTTCTCTTTTATTTTCTTTACTTTCCTTCTTTTGGTATATTATCACGAGATTTCTTAATTTGTGTGGGAAAAGAAATACTAACCTGTCTTCCCTTGAATATGACATCTAATAGAATACAAACATCATAGCATCAGAAGCCCATTAAAGAAAAGAAAACATCACAGTATGAATTGATACTTGCAATAAAACATTGACTGTGAGAATGAAAAGGGGAAATGGCTCAAATAAAAAAACTTAGACCTTTGCAATGGACCCATCACCATCACCATACGTGAGCTTCCCATAGGCGAGCTCATGAAGGGTGCAGTGTAAAAAGGGGTGCCTGGGATCTCATATATATATATATATATATATATATATATATATATATATGTTGCTCAACTACACAATAAATGCAGTGTTTGAGAAATGGCCAGGTCCTAATGGTGCCCATTCAACAATAATTGTACCTGCCCCCGTTATGAATAAGAGCAGCCTAAAAATTGTTCATATTAGGTGATTATAGCCGTCTAACACTTTTTCTTGACCATCTTTTTTTTTTCAAAATTAACAGAATTTTACTAACAAAAAAAAAAACAACTTTTTATAGGTGGCAAAAACAGAAGAATACAATCCTCCAAAAATAACAAAAGCTAATCTAAAAGAACTGATGGAACAACCAAAAACTGAACCCTTTCAGTACACCGCCCCAAAAAAAAAAAAAAAAAGCTAAACTAATATGCAACTACCTATCCTCCTTAACAACACAGGTCCATATTTGAGCAATTCAGTCCCTGCAGCCGTTTTCTAGAAGTCTGCCATGAAATAATCCTATGCCTTCAAATATCTAAAACATATACAACTGACATTATCCCACATATGAAAATTCTTCCACTTAACTCCTAAATATGTCTCATTACAATTGAAAACACCAAAAAACTATAAAGCAGAACACCTCCTTTAACAAAACCGCTTACAATGATTCTAGATGAACAGAGATTAATTGGCTGGCATAAACCAACATTCACCAAACAACCATACAAAAGAATCACAAACTTGCAGAACAAAGCTGTGACACACAAATAAAACATAAACCTTCAAACACTTTTGATATTTCTGAGTTGGATACGAATAGAACTTGGCTGGACTATTTAACAGAGAATGGTCAATGAAATTTTTATATTGTAATTGGTCCCTGCTGGGATTTTTTATAGTTTTGTAATTTCATTTTTTATTTTAACAATCTTTTCCATGTTGTACACTGCATGCATTAACAATCATATGATGTGTATTTGCTTGACAACAGATAGTCAAAAATTTTGTCAAGACCATCAATCAACCAATGCAACGAGAGAAGGGAAAACCTGAAACAAAGTAGCATTTCATCAATCCAAGTATCTTCCTAAACAAAAAACAAAACAAAAAAAGTTATCTTCCTAAACAAAAGTTTTACTTTTATACCATCTTGAGTTTTTTGGCCACCCACATCCTCCAAGCCACTGAAGCATCATGATTTATCCTCCACCCATCACTCTTAAGCTCATATTTTTTAAATTAAGAATTTCCTCCGGCAAGTCCTAACTAGTCTCCCAAATCCTTCACAATCATTTTCTCGGAGGGGCAGCATCAACAACTGAAATAGGACATCCAATGATCCAACAATGCCTCAATGTATTGGTCAGGTGCTACCTCTTTGCCCTCTCCATGAAGGTCAATACAGGGGTTATCCCCCACTTGTTAACTAGTGTAGCTCTTTACATGTGTCAGGAATCCTCCACAATCATTTTCTCAGAGGGACAGTATCAACAACTTAAATAGAACATCCAATAATGCCTCAATCTATTCCATTTCCAAAAAAAAAAAAACAATGCCACAATGTATTGGTTAGGTGCTACCTCCTTGGCCTCTCCATGAAGGTTAGTACAGGGGTTAAGCTTTGGTCAGTGATTCCTAAATACTCATTATCCCCTACTTGTTACCTAGTGTAGCTCTTTACCCACCCAAATGGGAAAAAAATATAATAGTAAAAGATGAATAGGGAGTAAAATTCCCGTGATGTATTTGCATCACAAAATCCCTAGTGCAACCAGTCAAGTTGTGCCATGTGAGAAAATGCAAAGTAGTTTAGTTACTTTAAAAAAATTGGGCATGTTTTGCATGGATGAAATGATCAAGAGACCCTCAAAATTGTCCATATGGCACAACTTAATTGATTGTACCAGAAACATTGTGGTGCAAATGCACCAAAGGATCCACATGCAAATGGGAGGGGAAGGGAACAAATCCATGAAAGTGTGTTTGGTGGGGGATAGTATGGAGCGGTTCTCCTACATGAGACATGGCATGTTGGTAGAAAAATGGGACCTACCAACATAAGGAGAACAGTTATGACATTTAATTGATCATGCGCCAACATAGCCATGACCATCAGCATAAGTCGGACACAAATACACAATCATTCACCCTAAATTAGACAACCATTAATTTCTGATGGAACTGTTTTTTTTTTCAATTAAATGAAACACCCACATCGTTCTCCTTCTATCAGGTGGAGACCACACTGGTACACATTCACCCAACATTAAAAAAAAAAAACTGTAGATGACTAATGGACCTGATTCTTTGATCAATTGAAATACTCACACCGTCCTCTTTAAGTGGTAAACAATCACTAATCCAACATTGACAAGCCATCAATGTCTGATTGAGCTGACTGTTGATCAATTGGATTATGCACATCGTCCTCTTTCTGTCGGGTGGAGCCCAACACCCCACCAACATAATCGCACCTGTGTTGCAGTAGGACAACTGCTCCTCACTCAATCCAGGCACTTGGACATACTCAAAAATCCTCAAAAATAATTTTTCTCATGAAAACAACATTTTCCTTAAGAAATCTTTCAGGGAAAAAACAAAGAATTACAAAACCCAATCGATCTAGCCACATATTTACGATTCAAACAAAACTACCCCGATAACGACAAGCAATAGATCATGTTCAACACCCTCTACCAGTAACAGATAATAAGAAAACCCATGAAAATTTCTAAATTTCTAGAATATGAGGAAGTATCGGAAAACCCATATCAAATTCGAGGAAAAAAACATGGGGTGTCGATTAAAGTTTAAAACTAATATTCCTAGCTGAGACATAATAAAGAGAAAAAAAACAGCGGAAGAGGAGGAGAGAGAGAGAAAGATACCGATTTGCGTAGGATAGGAAGCGAGAGTAGAGAGGAAGAACCGAAAGCGAAAGTTGGCGCTAGGGTTTGTAGGTCGAAAACGAAGAAAAATCCGTTAGAAATGCATTTTTAGTGTGCCTTTCAATTGCGAGAATTGCATTTATGAATGAGCTGGCCGAGTATAAATGGATGCAAGATTTTATCAATGATATTATTTATAAAAAAAAAAATATTAAATTTTATAAAATGAATGATGAAAATTCAATTGATAATAATAAATAAATTTTGAAGAATTAAAATAACATGTCGGAAGGTTAAATTTATCCACACACTTAGTTAAAGTTTAAATAAAGAGGCTTTAAAAATATCCAGTGTTTACTTTTTATTAATGTGGAAATCTCCTTTAGAGTGTTTACTTTATTTAAAAATATTATTATTTTATTTTTTAACTTTTTCTCTTTACCTTATAACTCTTTCTATTTGTTTATTATAACACTATCATAGTTGTAATATGATTTTAATTTTTTATATCTTTGATATTTTATTTTAAATATTATATTCTATCATGTTATTACGATATTATACTAACATCATACTTCAAAATAGTTAAAAGTGATTTAACATAAGACCAAGATCATCATTATCTAAAGTTCTAAACATTTATCTTATCAAATCTGAGATAGGCTTTCCTATTTAGATTTGACAAATTATTTCTATGGATCCACCACCCTATCTGATGTCCATTTAATGGATGGATTGCTTTTTAAAACATAAGAAAAAATGCCAAAGTTCTCTTAGTTTATTAAAATGAAATAAATTGTATTTTTTTATATAAATACATTTTTGTGGGCTTATGAACCCTCTCAACATGAAGTTGTAGAGTACACTAAAATCAAAACTTAATACTGAAGATTATTTTTATTCATTAAATTTACATCCATCAAAATCAATGGTGAAATGACTATTAATTTGAATGTATTTAGAATTGATAGCTAACTGCCATTTTTGTTATAAGATACTCTACAATTATGCGTTTGATAGCTAACTTTCCCTTCTATGTGCGAGAGATCCTTTTTTTTTAAAAAAAAAAAAGAAAAAGTCAGGTCATCTTTTATATCAACAATCATCTTTTATCTCACTCTACAATCTAATCTCTTTTACTATTACTTGAGTCTTTTAAGGTCCCCGAACATTCTAATAGTATCTACTATCTGTAATAGTCAAATTCTTTGTACTTGGACACTATATAATATTTTATTTATATACTTCAAACGTTTTAAATGGTACTCATCTTCTAATCTAATGGGCATGGGCATGGGCCTGTCCAATGAGCTTATTCTTAATTTTATCTATTAATGCCATGCAGATATCAAATAGACAGTAAACCATAAAAAAAAAAAAATTAGCCATCAAATCCAATTATGAGTATTAAACTCTAGATAGATAAGATAAATGTTGAGAGAGGGAGGGCTGAAATTAGAAACTTACATTTGAGTACACTAAATGATGGATGCATTTGATTCAAAATGCTACATGGAAACATGCTAAATTCACCATGGTAGTGGAAAAAGACTCAATTCAAGCAACAATTTCATACATATAATCTCAAAATGATATCACTCCAGTTGTTCATTTCTGCTTTCTCTTTTCGGACTGCTTACCACTTGTGAGCCTCCTCTGTGCAGCTTCAAATTCTTCTTCAGTCGGTTCAGGGGTTAATGTGGCCCTATTCTGTTTTGCCAGTATTGAGGAAAACATGGATTCAAATTGCTCTTTCCTCTGGGTTCGACGCTGAGAGATAATTGCAACTAGATCTGTGTCTGATTGTTTGTTTGATCTGCTAAAGATCAGCAGATAAATTGATACCAAATTAAACACAATTATACATGTTGGGCCAATGCACTACTAAGGGAAGAACAGCTTACTTCACCCTTCGCTTTAGAGGATTGACAGGTGGCTCTGTTTCTGATACTTGCTTTGCCCATTGGCGGTATGGTTTAGTTGCCTTCAACTCTCCTGCAAAAAAGATACCTAATTTAAGACTGTAGGGCTAGAGTGCAATATCACCTGACTAAAGAAATCCAAGTCTCTGGAGTCAATCGTAATGTCAGAGAAGGGATATTGTTTGAATCAAAGAAGAACAATTGAGAAATTGAAATGTAATGAATGGCACACGAAATCTTGGATGTGCAAAGACTAAATTATATATTCTTCAGCAATAAACCCCATGAACGGTTCTCATAATGAAAGCTCATGCAGGATCCACCTATAATCATGGGGTGGATGGGTTAGAAAGATCTATGCCTGGATATGGCAAAAAAATCGACTTGATTGACTCTATCCATGATTTTATAGGACCCAAAAATCAACAATAGATAAAGGTTGCAATTTTATCAAGATCAATCCAACAGTGGTTTCAACTTGGTTATGGAATCCAATTAGGCAGAGAGCTAATTCATAGTGACAATTGGGTGTGGGATGGGAAAAGTTGCAAATGAGGGTTAGGTTGGATTCCACAAATAGGGTTTCTCACCATAGGAACCTTTGTGTGGCTCCCAGTTGAAGATTCTCCCAAGTGTACGTGCTTGTGAATAAGAAAAGAATTACAATATGCTATAAACAATTTTTTTTAAAAAAAAAATCAGGTAGGAGAATCGTGTAAATACATATGCATTTTTTGGCTCTAGATATTAAAGATAAGCACAAACCAGCTGCTATTGCCTCGTCAATCATATCCTTGAACCTGTGAGAATCCAGTTTTGGTTCTGAGCATAGCATTGAACAAAAAAGCCTGCAGGAGACAAATGCACCACTGGTCAATACGCTGCATGTTCCTATAGAGATGATGTAAAGAAGACATCCCACCTGTTCATATTGCCCTTGAACTTTTGATACAGGTCTTTTAAATCCCTTGCCTCTGAATCAGATCCTCTATAGTTAGCTTCAAACTCCTCAATGTCAGCTTCGGTCACCTGAAATTAAGTAGATCCCACAGTGAACTACAAAGCACCAAAAGAGAATATATTCTGAAATATAGTGACGTAAATCATTTTGAAGAGAGATAAAACGGCACCTTTTTGTACATAGATCTGAAAAATTCCCGCAAATTCTGGGCAACTTCTCCAGCTAGTTCCTGATAATATGAAAAAAATGCAAAAAAAAAGGAAGAAAAGATGAGTGATACCCAAACGAACTAGAAGTTCAAACTGAGTTTTGCGCTACTCACAGCATCATCAACACAGCCAGTTTGATCATAAAGTGCTCTTTTCTCCTCATCCCCAAGAATTGACATCACCTTCTGCAGGTACTGAAACTTCTCTTTGGCTCCCTAAAAGAAAAGGACATATCCTAATTACAAACACTTCCCAAAAACAAAAAAGAAAAGGCAAAACATTTAAACATTATATAAATAAGCCATAATCAAGGAAATAGACTTTGGACCTCATCACCGGGATTCTTATCTGGATGAAGATGCAAGGCCAACTTGTAGTATGCCTTCTTTATTTCCTGTTGAGATGCTGTCCTTTCCACACCAAGAATCTACAGGGGGTATAAATTGTTAACAATCTTCCCAATAGTACAACAAGAGGATTCTTTTACAAGAAACAAGATGCAGACCATCATTGGTATTGAAAGCAATTATCTAGTAACATTTAAGAGGGGGTATGCAACAGCAACCAAGTGAAAAAGCAATATTTTCTAAGCCTTCCTTAACACACTCAGGTCAAGGCCCAACTGTGCAATGGTTTTTTGAACTATCCACTATCCTCTATAACAATAGTGTAACCAGAATATCTGATGAGGCCATCCTGGATGACAACAGAGAGGATGAAATCCTAGCCATTGCATGGGACTTCTATGATCATTTCTACAGTGGCAAGGAAAAATTGACACCGGCCAATGAGAGCTACCAATTGACAGAATTGATGCATGTAGACCCCACCCTTGACAATAAGGCCCACTTGAAGGCACCAAAGGACCCACCAGATGGCCCATTTGGCCAAACCCTAATCTCCTAGGGTTTCCATGCACAACTCCATCCTTGTGGCCGCCTCTAGATGTCATGTGGACCACACTTGGCCGACTCTTCTCCTTGTTTCTCTCTCCATTGAGCATGTAAAGGACTCCCATTCCATGTTGGTGAAGGACTTCAAGCGCAAGTACACCATGTGGCTCACTACATGAATGATGGTTGGATGATGGAAGTTCTCCAGCATGTGCAAGGCGTTTTGGGCGCATGAAGAGTGTGTGTTTTAGTGGGTTTCGGGTTGTGTATGGAATTTCCCCATTGGTTGTATTTTTTATTTCTTTTTTCCTATTGGTTGGAGGTAGGTGAGTCCGAGAGGGCGTGCAAGCCCTAGTCCATGTATGTCTTGCTTCCCACACCCACTAGGTTGGTTCACGCCAACCATGGTAGGTAAACCCATGGTTTGACCACCGATCCTTGGCCTATAAATGAAGGCCGGGAGAAAATAATTGGAGCATTGAGTTTGGAGCACGAGCCAAGAGATTTAGAGATAAGCTGGGTTCCCAAGTGTGGGTGAGTCAAGTTTATTCAAGTAAGTTATCAATTGAGACTAGTTTCCTTCGCAATTTTCTTGAATTAAACTATAGTTTGCTTCGTGTTTTCATACTTAGTTCAATTGGAATGTTGAGTTAGATTGCATTTAATTTTATTTTAATCAACGAGCAAAGGCTAATTCTTTGGGAATACTTTTTTTCCTTAAGATTGCCGGTTAGCATTCTTTTTGGATTGAAATCACTTTTGGTGGATACTGAATTGATTTCCTTTGCCTGTGTGGACCAAGGACGATTTTTAACACAACTTGGGCTACATCAATATCCAATGGCAGCACATCCATAGTCTGCAGGCTGTCCATGGTGGAAAGTAATGAAAGCAAGAAAACATGGGACCTATGAAAGACAAGGAGTGCCATACAGCCAACGAAGTTTAAAGACTACCAGCCAATCTACTCTAGTGTGTCCTCATATTATACTTAGTTTGAAGACAGATCATCTTCAAACATCGACCCAAGTCTGGTAGTCATCAGGACAACCACTAAGCTGAATTGGATACAGGCAATCTAAGACAAAATGTTGTCGCTGTGTGTTAATTTACCTGAAACTTGAATTGTTCAAAACATAGGCTTATGACTTATCCACATTTTATTCAACTCTAGTCAGGCTCAAGTTGGGGGAATGTCAAGATAAAGATGGGTTTGTGAAATAGGACATGCCAGGGTTAGCAATCAACCTAACATGCTTGAGTTGCACCCTATTTAAAACTGTAGCAATTCAATTTTCCATATTCAGCTGCCCTCACTTTCCTACATATGACCTCAAACAACACTCAGGTTCATCTTCTCTATTATTGGAGCCATAGATTTCCTATTGCGGTTGTCAGTATGTTTTGACATTAGCTGCCTAAAAAATTCACTGTATGCACTCTAAATCAGTAAAAAAAATACATAGTAATTTATTTCCTCTATAAACCTCTTCAATTTATCACAATTGGAAATAATTACTTTGCAAAAGGAAAAGTCAGATTATTTCTTTAGTGTTGCTTTCCAACCCATAGAGTTTCACCCAAGGCTCATAAGTTTGACAAATTGCCCACTAAAATGTCTGTCTAAAACACTATTAGATGACCATTACTTCCACCTGAATGTCACAATTTAAGGTCTATTTGCATCCAAAACACCTTCTCAACAATCAAGAAAGAAAGCAAACTTTTTTCTGAAATTACTTTCCCCAAAGGAGAAGAAAATCAAGCAGAACAGACATATGTATTACACTTCAGCACCGGATGATGCAGGTTCAAAACCATGGATTAACACCTTAATGAAGGACGTTACATCAAAGGGGAAAAAAACAGAGAAAACCAGATATTTCAACAGATGAGAAAACCAGGATCAAAGCAAGGGATCTGCAAAAAGAGAAATTAAATTGATGCCCCGTGGATAAAAAATATTACCTGCATACCAAACAAAGAATCCCTTTAAACTGTAGCATCTTTCAAGCAAAATTTGCAAGCGTAGAAGGAAATTCCTTGGAAACTTAAGGAAGTGTGAAATTCAAGTTTTCAGAGAAACCCATTTGCGAATTAGAGTTGAAATCTCTAGAAGTTAAAAAAAGAACAGATTTTTCTTACGCTCCAGATCCTGGAATTGTTTAATCAGAAACCAACGTTCTAAAATCCTTTAAAACCCTATTTTGAGAGAGATAGAGGCCCCATTTCTGAAATGAAAGGAAAATCTATGAAAACGTAAAGAATCACGAAAATTCAAATTACGACTTTCCAGAGAAACCCATTTGTGAATTAGAAGGAAAGACTTCAAAACCTCAAAAAGATAGGATTTTTCTTGCATTCCAGATCCAGCAAATGTTCAATTCAGAAACTAACCTTCTAACATCCTTCAATAAATGTATAGAAAGTAAAACTTCTTTTTATTAAGAGAGAGAGAGATGTGATACCTCGTATAAGCTTTTCTCCATAGCAGAAGAGTTGGAGAGATTTCCTTGGTTTTGGTTCATTTCCTCTTCTTCCTTTTCCGCGGAAACCCTAGTTTTCTTGCTCTTCTTCGCCATTATCTTTCAGGAGAATCGAAGAGATAGAGAGGAAGTGTGAGAAATCGGAAAGGGACGAAAAATTGGGAAAAATGATTCATTATTTATAGCATTTCTCGGGTTTATAAGTGAATCAGAACAATTTCCCGCCAATCCTTTGGGCTGTATTTTTTTAACCTAGGAAAATTTGAAAATCCAGCCGATTTTTTTAATTTAATTTTCAGTATAACTTTTAAATAAATGATAAAAGGCTATTCCATAAAATAAATAAATAAATTTATGAAACTCTCGTTTAAAGACTTATCCCATTCAATTTTAACTATTCCGATCATCGTTATAAAGACTCGCTAAATTTAAATGAATTATTTTATTAAATACATTAATTTTATTTAATTAGAATTAAGTAGATTAATTCAACATAATTTATCTATGAAGTGATTGATGTTGTGAGTTTAAATAATTTATTGAGCAAGTCAATTTGAATATCTAATTAAATTTAAAACAGTCCACTCAACTCACCTTATTTACTAAAGTTTAATTGAATCAAATTTATATAAATTAAATTTACTTATTAAATAAATTAACCAAACTCAAATAATTTTAAATGGGGTAAACTTATTCATAGATCACCTAAATAATTCATAAATAATTCATTAAAGTTTAAATATGCTGACTTACTTAACTAAATTTCAAAGAGTTGGCTCCACCTTTTACCTATTTATTAAAATAATTAATTGAATTTGTCTTCCTTCTAACTAGGTGGGTACACCCAACTCAAAAAACTGATCTATCACATATAATATAAAATAAATTTAATTCAGTGTATAGTTAAAAACAACTAACTTAGTTGTTATATGAGTCAACCCTAATTTAAATATTTGATGAAATTTAAATGGATCGATCTACTTGATCTATTTATTAAATGTTAAACTCGATCTAATATCTACAAATGTTGTCCACTATTAAATTGATTAATTCAACCTCTTCTTCATTTATTAATTAATTTTTTTGGTATGATTTAAAAATAAATACATATAAAATATTAAACAAAAAATAATTTTCTACCAAACCATTTGCTAAAAATAACTTATTTAACCCACCGGTTGTGTAGTAGACCCACCAGTTGTCTAGCCCAGTGGTCAAGGCAAAGTGGGTTTGCTCCCCATGCCTTGCTTTCGATCCCGGCTACCTCCAACTTACCTGAGCCAGTTGTGTGGGCTAGGCGGTGTGGGCCTGGAGAGATTAGTCCAATTTGGTAAAATACCTCAGAGATAGGTGTAAAAAAAACACCTTATTTATATGGCCCTACCTAAAAGATAATAACATGTGCAGTTATTATATATTTATATTCACATATAAATGTTAGTAGGATAAATGGCCTTTGAACGGGCCTTACCTAAAAGCCCAAGCCCACTCATTTTGAAGCAAGCCCAAAGAATGAGCGCAAGTCTGACCCAACACGTCAGTCCAACAAACATGTTCCAACCCGTTCATTTACAATGGATTCAGGCCGGTTTTGAGCCCATGACCATCCCAAAGAGTACAAGCACAGGTAATCATTTCCTGTCCCACTAATCAGTTGCAGATAAATATCCATCTATTCATTACCAAAAGACCAACCCCTTAATTCAAATTCTGCAACCCCAACGGGAACAAATCATGTAGAGAGAGAGCGAGAGAAAAGTAACTGTAGTCTCATCATCAGATTATATCAGGAAATAACAAAAATCAGCAAATTGTATTTATACACTGTCGATACAATGCAATTGGAAATTAGACTGCTATGAAGATTTTGAAGGGTCTTCTTTTATAAATAATTTCAACAAATCTATTCAAGAAACTATAAAAATTTACTTGAACATAAAATATAAATCTAGCAACAACCAACACGAGGAGTATAAACCATCTTTTTATTATCACTATTACTACTGTTACTATTATTGTTTTTAGTTTCCCAAACCTACATGCAAGGGGTAATAATCAAACCAACAGGCTTCCACTTCCTGACCATCTTCGCTCAGGAGAGTGAATTTGCAGGATTACCTTGTCTTTATTTTTTCGATCGCTTCCCATGCCAAGAGCTTCGTCTTTGTACAATACATGCATGCGGCAGCTACAACAAATATTAGCCGTTAATGTACACCTTGCAACCCCTTTCACCAGAAAATACCAACTCTTCCAATTAACATGGACAATCATGTCCGTCGAGAACTGCATCTTTTGATAAATATATCTTCTGCGGCCACCTTCACCTGGTTCGGACACCACTACGTCTATAACCATCCAAGGTAGATCAATGTGCTGTTATCTTACTCCATTTGTTAGGGCCAATTCTCCATTTTCTACCACTAATTCACCTCTCGATGATGAATTCTGGCGCGTCAATTCATATTCATTATTTGGAAGATCATGGTTAGTTACTGTGGTTGAGCAGAGGAATAGGAAGGAGGATGTGTATATGGAGATATGCCACAGGCTGCAAATGAGAGTCGTCTCATGACGGTCAGAAATGGGTGTACAGTTTGGTAGTGGAGCAGGGATGCCAATCATGAAACATGTAAAAAAGGAGAAAGCCATTTGGAATTAATGTATGCCCATACCTGTGCCAAATCCAGTAACTTTGACTTGTCTCTAGTTTCCAGCTTATCCCAGCAGCAGCTAATGCAACAAACCCAAGGAGTATGAAAGGCCAACGGAAACGTTTGTGAAGTTTTTTTATAAGATTCAAGAGCCACTTTTTAATAGCATGCAATCTGCAAGATACAAACTTAAGCTTCTGACACTGCACGGGTTAAATGGCAAAAAAGAAAAAAATGAAAGAAATATGAAACCAAACTAGTATGGGTTCAACTAAATTCAGTTTTTTGCATAACAATTAAATCCAAACAAATCACTTAAGGTAACAATTTACCTCCCAGGCAAATTATGAATGCAACAGAGGGAAGTAGCATACCTTTCAGGGATATTCAAGTGAAACCCTGATGAACAAAAGCGAGGTCTATTTGCAGTTAAAAACTCTATTAGCCATCCAACTACAAGACCTAGAATGCCGATGGCAACAATAAGAACAATATTTGTAGACCTGTGAATTAGCACATAGAAATGATCAAAATTCCTCTTCAGCTACCAAATGCACATGCATTTACCTCATTAAGTTCAACCCTCTCTTCATGTTACCTGGTTGCACCGGTAGCAGCCAGAAGAGCAGTGAAAATTGCAACAATGGTATGAATTGCTCTTTTGGATTTTTCGTCTATTGTTGCCATGTACACAAAAGTGCTCACCACGGCCATAAAAGAAAGCCAGAAGTCCATAAACTGAAAGGGAAAAAGATCCAGTTTGATATTACTGAGATGTGATGATCATAAACATGTAATGGTGGTATTAGGTTTTGTTAGATATGAAAAAAAAATGCTGAAATAAAGTTAAAACAACTTTAAGGTAGGATGTATGAATTTGTAGAAAGTGTAGAATATGTACAATGGTTTTATGTCAACAGTCTAAATCTTATGATGGCATCAATGTGGTTGAGCTGTCATTTCTATGTTAACAATTTACCCCATCCCCCACTTCTCCCCCACACTCACACCCACACATACAACAGACACACATAAGCACACATACACAGCCTCAAAAGAGGAATAAGAAATGCACCTGTAATACATGAAAGGAGAGCACACACCAAGTTCCAACATCACAAGCGTGATACAGTCCACTTGAAATTCCACTAGAAGTGAAGAGCACCCATTCAGCAAATGCCTACACAGGACAACATAACATTACTGTAAAGTAATGTACAGTAATGTGATTCTTCGAGTGCACTTATACATGCAGTAAGTGATGCATCTATACGAAATTCGTTGTTTCTAAGGCCAGTTTTGGGTATCAAATGATGCTTAAATACCAAGGAATTGACCAATACATGGTCTATTAAAGTCGAACATAACTTTTGAAAAAACTTGGAAATTATAGCTGATTTATAAACATTTTAGCTTGTTAGAAAAATTAAGGGCATGTCTATAAATTAGACTAGTTTTTTATTTCCAGATATGTTAAAAATTCATACATGAATTCTTCGTTTTGGAAGGGGGAAACTTTAAGGTTTATTTTTCAGTTCTTTTTACTGCATCATTCAGTATATGCTGGAGTTTCCAGCACTTTAGCTAGCTTTGACTGTGGAAAGATATCTCCTTATTAATGATTGATTCATTTTCAAATAAAATATTCACTACACTATAAAACTAAACATTTCACTTTCTATGCATACTCTGAATAGAGGGTGATGATAACTCGTCGCACTCTTCAGGAGCCCGACTATGTGGAGACCACCAATGGTGACAATGATGAGTTCCTTGGAAAAGTCTAAATTTGAACTCATGACTGACCAAAAATCATCTTGATTTGATCAATCAAGCCATAATTTTAAGAGTCAAATAAAGTTTTGGCTCGATTGATTCAATTAAGATGATTTTCGATGGGTCAAGTGTTCAAAGTTAAGCTTTTCCTTGGAACTCATCACTGTCACCTGTGTTTACAAAAAGTGTGGCTTAAGGAAGGGCACAGGATATCAGCACCTTATATAGACACCCGTGCATGTGGGTAACAAGATCTAGTAGCTTAGTTGGCAAGGAGCCATATGGGTAGTCATTCGACATGAAACAATGTGTGTTCCAATAGTGAGTGCCAACCTTGATAGAATAATAGTTTTGATGATGATAACGATAACAACTTAAATAAATATCCATTTAAGTATGCATGTAATAGAAGACCAGGCCGACTGATCCCATTCTTTGTGCTGTATCCAGTAAACATAAGCATGTGTAACCAAGAAGTTGAGCCTTACCTTCTGCCGGAGGGACCAAAACGCAGGTAATATGGCAGCTGCATTTGAAGCAATAAGAGCAACTGATTGCCATATGTGTCCTACATTAGATGATATAGTGATTCCTAGAAAATGTTAGATGTCATGTCACTTCAAAGTCATCAATAATGAAACAACTTAGTAATCAAAGTTTTCAGGTACGAAGGAGACACACACAGTCACACAATCTTGGATAAAAGTTACCAAAAAATTAGCTTGAATAGACCGTAAGGTGGTTTAAAGGGGGCATGATATACGAGGCCCACCAACCATATCAAATGAAACATTTTCTAGATTTAAATGCTGCTAAATTTATTTCTAAAAAATAATCTTTTCCACGTGATTCATAGACATAAAATGGATGGATGAACTAGTAAAAAGAAGCTTTTACTTGTTTCCAAAAAAAAAAGAAGAGAGAAGCTTTATCACAAAAAATAAAGAATTTCAAACTATCGATTTTAATAAATTTATATCATGTAAAAAATTAAGAAATAAATTTACTAATTCAGTAAATCTAGAGAATATATTTCACTTGTCTGTGTTAAAAAATTGCTGCACCTTGCACCACAGCAAAGTTGGAAAGTGCCCACCGTTTGGGAAAAAAATGGTAAACTGAAATTATACCAAAAAAGGAGAGAGAGAGATGTGCCTCTATCATAATCTATTTATTTTTTAAGATTTTTTTGGAAGATAGAGAGAGCTAGTAATACAATGGTTTTGATTTTTTTTTTAAGACCAAGGTGTCCAAGCCTATTAGAACACCTGACTAGTCCTTGTAGCATGTGCAAACCTCCCTATCCACATATACTGGTTAAGACTATGGAGAGTAGCCCTTTTGTGTTAAGAGTGTTTTAATTGAGGACTAGATTGGATATTTCAGGCAAAATGAACAATGATAGAAGGAAATATGAAAATTCAAGGAAATCTCAAATACATAAGAATTCCATGAAAATGTTTTGGCTTAAATGAAGCAAGAATTAATATTGCACAAACTTAACAAAATGGATCACCAACTATCTATGGCACTCAATGAATGATGTTAAATTTTTAGGTCACAGCAAAAGTAAAGGGAATTATCTAGACAGGTAAGTCCAAATATATATGCTCTCAAAAAAAAAAAACTAAATCAATAAAAAATGATAACTAAGAACATTCATACGCTAGAGACAATGGAGAATCCATATGTTTGATATATGATAGATTACCTTTTCGGGTTACAAGTTCAATGCTGCAATCAAAGCCTCCATGGTCACGATCACAAGAACAGTAGCTGAGAATCAATTGAAATGTTAAGGAATCTAAAGAAGGTGAGAAATTACGTCAACTGGTATAAAATTTGAGATGTGGCATGTAACAAGGAAGCAAATCTACCTCTCAAAAAAAAAAACAAGGAAGCAAATCTCAGTTTTGAGGTCAGGACAATCAATTGAAACTGAGTGAGCTAACAACTAGAACTGATTGGGCTGAGTCACACTCACTCCATCCATAGGTGGAAAACTACTGAAAAATAGAAAAAAAAAAAATCTTCTAAAAAGTAAATTTGTAAGGAAAGATATGTTTTCCTCTTAATTAATTTCCATCCAAAGAAACAATATCAAATGTGGACCAAAGTTCAACTTGATTAATTTACAAGATATATCCTCATTGAACTTTTCCCCAAAGAGCAACATTCTTCCATGTATCTAAATGAAGCGTCACGGATTTAAGAAACTCATGTTTAGAGTGTCCTCAACCAACGACTACCAAAAAAAAGCATGAAAATTGAAGAACAATCCAATAGTGAATGTCACACCTATTAGTGTTATAATCCAACAAGCTACCAAAAAGAAGAGTCAATACCACATCATTAATTTCCACAACTATAAAATGTACAGCATGCACATTATCATTTCTCAAAGTATTAGACATTATTTCACCTATGGAACCAGTAGAGTGCGGGACCACATCAAACAGCCTACAATGGAGTTTTGGCTTCTGATGTCTTCATTGGAGTCTCTTCTCACCAGCTTAATGGTAGCAGGTTGGCATTACCACAGTTCTTTAGACCAAAGAGAGTTTTGTGTGTGTTATAACTTTCTATTATTTTTTGCTTACGCATGGTTTTTATTGTTCATTTTTGGCTCGACCTCTGCCTGGGTCTTAGACCAATGTACTCTCATTTTTTATCAATAAAAGTTCTGTTATTTCTCAAAAAAAATATTTTTTATTGTAAGTTTCTGACTTATGTACTCAAAAACCTTGCCCTAAGCACAACCTGGCACCTAGTTCTGACTGAAATTAAGGTTGACATGCCTGTAAGTCCAGCCATATGGACTGGGAATATTTTGGCAAACAAGGATGACGACATCAGTCTGAACCATCCAACCATTGCTGGCACTTTGTGTCCATGCAACTTCCAATACCAATAAAATCATTGGCCAAGGAAGAATATCCAAGTTATTCAATAAATTTTGTAAGGAAGAAAAGAATTGAGTAAGAACCTGTAAAATGTCAATCCACTTCCATCTGTTGCTGAGTGACATGTCCCCTGATCGGAGCATCTTCTTGGGCACCCCTCAAGAGCAATAGACATGGTAGTCTGATCCTTCGAAGGACCAAGGACAAGATTCCTCAATCCAAAGCTCCAAGTTCCTTCCTTGACATATAAAATATAGAAGTTCATCCTTCCTTGGCTTGAGTCATTGAACACCAAGGACATGGAACCATTGGTACTGCTTGTCCCATTAAAATAATAGTCCCATATAGCAAGAGATGGTAACCCACCATATCTAGCATACAATCCATAACTCAATTTTGCACCCGATACCAGCTGAAGATGTATGTTTGCTCCAGCTGCACCACGAGGAACATCCAGACGAAAGTAAGTCCAAGCAGCATCTAATTTGTCCTCAAGTGAAGAATTGCTTAAGAGAGGTTCCAAAGGGAAATTAAGAGGCATCTTTTCACCCATTGGCAAATAATACGACTCAAAAGGAAGAGATGGGCCTTTTTTAAGAACTCTCTGCAGATAACCATTATAAGCTGGTCAATAAACCTTCCCTATCAAACTTTCTTCATATGTAAATGAAAAAAAAAAAAAGACAGAAAGAACTAGAATAAATGACATTAATGACGGGGGAATCAACTCAGTTGATCTATGATGCATTTTGCTACGATGCAGAACTTCCATGGACAATGCTCTATCTTAAATCCTTCTATTGTGCTCAAGTCAAACAAACTAAGTGATGGCCAAAGGTACCATTTTTCAAAGGACTAGGCTTTGTTTTTGGGAAGGGAACTGAACCCCATCCCAAAATGAGAGCATGGAAGGAGGCAAAACCCACAAGATGTTACTTCTTCACCATGACTCAGGCTGATAGAAGTGCTATACTGCTATTATTTGTTTTGAACTTGGCAACGTTCTGTGAAATGCATATGCAGCATACACAAGATTCTACCCTGCAACTTTCGATCCTTGGGTTGATACAGTCAACCGGGTTTACGTGTATATACCACAATATCAAACTGCTCAATCAAGATTCTCAACCAGCTCACAGTATTGGATGCAGGATTTGATTGTAAGGTGTTGATCATCAGTCCTCAGCCACTTAGAATGATATGAAGAAGACCTGTCTATAACCAGACACCACTACTAAATAGCAATAAAAGTTGAATAAATCAAGCTGAGTTTCTAGGGAGATCCCTAGGGCATGATTCATTTATATGGCACACCCATTAAACCAGCTATCTGGACCACAAAACCATGGGCGCACAGAGCACTTTTAATAAATAATTTTCAAGATGGACAGAGACAGCAACTAATCTCACCTGAAGCATATGCCTTTCCCATGTACAGTTTGGGCCAGCCTTTCCAAGAGGGCAACCAAGTACCTTCCACTCGAAGGAGAAACAAATACCAGTCTGCATGAATGTTCCATTTACTTCAGTCTGGTTTTCAACATGAATTGCAATGTACCAGCGGCCAACCTTTGGTAACGGGATGATCAAAGAACCTTTACTTATATCACTGGAATAATCATGTAAATTCCGCAGAGGCATTGCATCATGCCGCACATAACACATTATAGTAATTCCACTGACATCCCTCGTGGCATTTGAAGCAGATGTTTCATTAAATCTGACATCTGCAGCTACAATCCTTGCTTCAAGTGGCATATCCATTATCTCCAAAAAGTATATTTTTGTTTTACCATTTACAAGACAAACAGCCTCATCTAAATTTTTACAAGTGATGACATTCTCTGCCATCTTTGGTATTCCCGGATCCACTGTCGACTCTTTCTTCTCAACAAATGGGGCAACTCGTACACTATTTCCATTCTTATTGCTGCCTTTATTATTGTAAATCTCCAAATCTAGGAGGCTTCTTGGTTTAGTATAATCATCAGACTGATTGCAAGAAAGAAGATCAATTGTCTGGTTGCAGAAGGGCCCCCGCAGCATCGAGGTTGTGCACTCTTCTACAATTATTTCGGCACTAAACGTGTACGCTGGGCCTCGACTAATCTACAGTTGGCAGAAGAGAAGTAATAAATTTCTTTCTATAATAAAATGTCATGGGGTTTCATAGAGGAGCAAATGGAACATTGACAACATATATACCTGTGACTTTTTGCACAGAAAATATTTATATTAACATCTTAATGAGCAATTAGAAGACACTGCCATGCCAGACAGTCGCTTTGTGTGTAACTGCATCTGCGAATCATGGCATCCACATTTTGGGAGAGAAGGCTTCCTGGTATATCACTTAAAATGCAGATGGTTGGCCAATCCTCAGAAGGTGCCTAAAATGGGATGAAGTGAAAATGGAGAGAAGCCATTATCATTTCATCACATTCACGGTAGCAAGAGAGTAAAGAGAGAGTCCATGCTTGCATCTTTAGGCACATCCAAGAGTATGAATCACTTAAGCAAGTTGAAGCGACAAACAAAACCTTGTAATGCTTTTGACTTTAAGAAGTCTCAATGATGATAAGAAAAGGGTGGAACTTCGATTCTCTCTCTATCATATGTCTTAACATTTTTGGAAGGAAGAAACACATGAGGCTCAGTTGCAATGTAGATCAACTCCATAAACTGTACATGTGAGGCCACCCTTCTATGGCCCAAACCATCTATATCCCAATCAGACTGGAGAAGTCCTAAAAAGCGTCATGATGGGACTCTCCAACTATTTAATTTTGTCAATAAATGTGGAATGGCTGTGCTCATCCATGAGAAGACACCAGCTGTTAAGTAATTGAGAATCAGTGGATGGTCCATGCCATTATGAGGAATTGCTTAGTTTGTTGAATGGTGGACTACCTTTCACATTTTCTACGACTGAGCATCATATATCCCTTCAAATAAAATCAAATACACAAAAGGTTTCCCAGTAATACAGGAATCATCTCATTCTTTTTATAGAGTTGGGAAAACAGCAGTGTTACTGAAACAAAGATATTACAATACAACTTTCACAAGCTTGAGTCTCATCCTTATACTTGTGACATACCATCTTTGATTGTGTTCTTGCAGGTCCAATGCCATTGAAAAATCCAATATACCATACTCCTGGAGAAATCTGTACAATGTCTCTCTTAGTTATGAATTCATACATTTTGTTGGTGTATCAGAATAGAAAGTAGAAGAGGAAGCACACAAAAAATAGTAAGCACCAAATTAATTAGGTCTTAAAGATGATACAAGTAACGCATGCAAAGTAGTTTATGTTAATAATTGGAGAACAGATGAAATCCAACAAAGCTAAGCTAAGGATAAATATTTCCAAAGAAATTCATAGAAAAGGTAAGCATGGTTAAATGGCAACACGAGGGAGACATCAAAGCTGTTCCTATTTCAAATTGGAGAAGGGATTAAGCATGGAATTCATCCACTTCATGGGGAACTGCACATCGAAAATGGAAAGCTATCGAGCAGCTATTAGATGTTTCTCAAAGTTCTCTATGACCAAGGCGCAGAGTCAACTCTCTCTCTCTCTCTCTTGTAACTTTGGAATGTCCTCTCCTGGGGTCTCTCAAGGCTTGTTCCACTTGTAGGAGAACAATTTTCATAGTTTCCACGAGTAGGGTGGGTGGGTTATAGAACTTGCCCCTTCTTATAGAAAGATAAAACTTGAGATGCTAAGGGGACCAGGATCCTTGTACAAACACAAGAGTTCTCTCCAAGAGAATTGAGCTCTTGAAGAGATAGAAATCCAAAGATCTTAGAGATCTCAAAGTTTAATGTCCCTCGAAAGATCTTTGAGGCTTCCGAAGTGTTTGAAATTTCTGCAAAGGTCCCGTAAGTCCCCCAAAGATGAAGCCAAAGAAGAAATCTTCAAGCTCCTCTCTCCCAAGTTCTTCAAGTCCCTTTAATTTCCTCACTAAGTGTTCTAATACTTCCTCTAGAAATTCTAAAGTCCAAGAGTTGGAAAGGACTTCTGGATCTTCTGGTAACTCTCCCTAAACTCCCTACTAAATCTCCTCCAAAGTCAAAAACTTGTGATGTGAAGAAGATTAGAAATCCTTAAGCAAACAGAAGCGACATCTCTAAGAACAAAAGATCCTTGAGAAGTAACCACTTTCAAAAAGAAAAGAAAAGAACATAACATCCTTGAACAATTTGAGTCTCTCCAAAGATCTCAAAGATCCCTTAAGTTTAAAGTTCCTCTTAAGATCTTAGACATCTCCAAAGTGTTTCAAACTCTCTCTGAGGACCTGCCCCCAAAGATGTGAGGAAATGGAAGGAAAAAAATCTCAAGTAATTGTTTTTCCCAGGTTCTCCAATTACCCACAAATTTTCTCTGCATTTCAAGGATTAGTGCTTCCAAGACACTTTCTCAAGAATAAACTAAGTTCCTTGTGCTTGGAAAGGCACTAATAATGTTCTCTCCAAACTCCCCAAAATGTGAGGTATCTATAGGGCCAAGGGTGCCACCAAGAGTGGTCAAAAGAGGGAAATTTCGTGGAATAAATGGGCACCCACATATGTGGTCGATTTGGTAAAATTTACTCCAACCCAAACTTGACCATGTTAAATATGGGCTAAGATTTTTGACCCATTTATTAAACGTGTAGATCTGACCCCAACCCATTTATGAATGGATAGACATAACCCTAACCCATTTATAAATGTGTCGACCTAGCCCGGCCTGGCGCGGCCCGACCATTACCATGTATATATGTAACACATCCAACCAAATGAGGTATGAACTCATTTAAAAAAGTACTCTTCATAATGCATCTTGCTAGAAATGTCTCCTTAATGTTACTCAACAATGATAACATTAATAAGAAGGTAACTCTATAATTTTTTTGAAAGGTGTAAATTTTATAATTTTAATCAAGAGGATTTTTCAAGTTGTACTATACTAATCAATACACCCATGACATCGGTAGTTAGCATTAGTTTATCCATAGTGTTCCATGCCAAAATAATATCATTGCCATAACTATAACTACAAACAACTATAGACCAACTTGTTAGCAAACATAGTATTTATATATATTGATACATGCTAAGAGATTTATGTTTTTGCTTACTTGTACAATACTTTACAAAATGGTGATATGACATATTTAGATAGACTTGTACATTACTTTGCACATTGTGATTGTCTTACCTAATATAGGGGGTTGGGGGGGTTAGGTATCCATCATTTGGCACATTTTTAACATTCTTCTGAATTTGTAATTTTTGTTTATTTTATTCTGTTTCTTTTTATGAGCTAAATGCCTAAATGAATAATAGGTCTGGGTTGGTTAAATGGGTTGGATAGACCCAAACTGATTACTTTTGAAAATGAGCTAAATGTTGAAATGGATTTAAATCAATTCCAGTCGGGCAAACAGGTGACCCGAACCTATTGATGGTCTTATATGTGGTTCTCCATAGACATTTTATTTTTGTTCCTTTTGCATCTGAATTTAGATTTGGAATTATGTCTTGTGTTAGAAACTAATTTGTAAGATCTACACTTGGTATCCAATTAGGGTACTGAATCAGAAAGTAGACCCCAGATGATCATGAAATTGATGGATAATCATTTGGACAGTATCATATTTTGGTCATACTTCCTTCATCTCAACTCGGATTTGGAGACCATATGTTGCATTTGGAAGCTAACTTGAAGATCTGTAAATATAAAACTCGATTTGTGATTGTTAAATCATACCAAATGGGACCCAAACAACTTTGACTTATGTGTTCATTGACCCTTTTCCTGTTTAGCTTTGGATATGTTAGTAGGATCAATGATGATATACTCTAAACAAGATGCATCATGGATCAGGTTCAAGGCCATTAAGAAATGCCAAGGGCTCACACTTGATTGATTAAACCATATCATGTTGAGATCAACCTGATCTTTTACTACTTGCTTGATCTCATTGGATTTTGATAGCCATGGATTGATCAACCCAACCAAGACTGGATCACGTGAAAAGATATAGACATCAATCAGAGTTAAATGATATAATCGTCTGCAGAACATTGTGATTGCACAAAAATTTCCACATGGCTAGCAGATCTAGTGGCTGGAACCTGTCTACGGCCAACCAGTCCAGTGACTAGAGGTTCAAATTCAGATGTCATTGGGTCACCCAAGTTGGCCCTTTTGCATTAAAAAACTCATCTTCTTTCTGTATTTTTATTTTAATGCTTCAACTTCCAAGATTATTATTGCTACCTTCCAAGCTTGCCAAAATCAAACAAGTGTCATGTAATTGTATTAGGTCCAAACAATTCATTTGCTTCTTTTTTTCCCTTATCATGTTTGTGTGTTGGAAGTGGGCTTGGGTCTTAGATCCTAAACCAGTGTCTTGTCATCTTCACAAGTTCTATACGTTGTGTTTCTCCAATTTGTATGCAGAACGAGTCAAAGATGGTTCTGAGATTGGTCTAGTCATTCAACCCTAGATTGAACCTTGTTGCAATCCAAATTAGTTTAGAGAGTTCCAGACTGCATCAAACAGCACAATGAAGGCTCAATAATTACATTGAAGTCTGCCAGGTTAATCAATGAGAACAAGATTTTTCCTTGTGATTATGGATTCATGATCAAAGTTCCTAATCCATACAAGGATAAATTTCCAGTACTTGCAATAGAAGCTGGAACTTTAATCTAAGTTCATCAGGATCTTTATCATGCCGGCATCTTTAAATAGGTGGTGACCATTAAAATTGAAAAATATGCACAAAAGGTTCTTGAGGATGTTTCAATGCACCCAAATTGCAAGGGTTTTGAAATGTGAACAGAGTCTAGAACAAATTCTTCCCCATCTCATGCATTTGGGTGTCTTGAATGACAGAAATCATTTAAATGAGATAATGAATTTTATGTGTTACTGTTTCAAAAAAAAGGTTACCTATTCCCTTATACATTTGGTTGACTTGAACAAGAGCAACCATTTAATTGGTATACTGCTGCTCTACCTTTACCCAAATCATAGTAATTGTCAATATCCAAAGCTTGTGACATTTTGGTTGGGAAAAGAGTATGTTCAATATCAAAGGGTAAAAGAGAGAACAATTTCTTTCAATATTTTTGAACTAGCTGCAACTTTTGGTGCTCCCTAAGTAATAAAGCAGATTCAAACAAAGGCTGCAAAGGGCGTCCAGTTATAAAGTTTTAACAAGAACCTGTTCATTTGTCAGTGTCACTGTTACATTTTTGGAAAGGCAAAGCACTGTTCTGCAACTTGGAGATTTTGCGTATCTCCAATAGATCCATTAAGGAGGAGATTTAACTCTGCAACAACAGAAGTTCTTCCAACAATCAGCACATAACGACCAGCAAAATAAATAAATAAAGTAAAAAGAGGCAATGGAATATATAAACTAAATCCACACAATAAACTCTGTTTTGTGGAGATCTATAATTTGTTGACACCACACTCCACCTATCTTCTCCCTTCCCTTCTTTATTCATTATGCAAGAGGGCCATGGTTCAGTAAGCGAGACCATTGATTTGATTAAATTGAACATGGATGGAGATGCCCCAAAACCTTTCATATTTGAATATCCTAATACTTGGATCTTTCAGCATTTGTCTTTATATATTCTCTTCTTCATGTCCCATCAGTAGTCAACCAATCAAAGGCTTGAATCTTCTAAAGTAGGTGATTTTATGACAGAGTTGAAGGGCCTAAAAGTGCATAAAAAGAGATCTAAATTTGATGTGGGCCCCACATCTCAACCTTGGGACCCACCATATAGCTGGTCGATTGGAGAGTCATTTAGTGTAGTTCAAACTAGAACTAAGTAAACCACCTAATTGCACCAGATTGAATTTTGAAGTGAAAATTTATTGCATGGCATTTGTATTCAAATTTGAGCACACTAACAACTCTTCGAAGGACCAGCTATTATGGTGGGTCCCAAGGTTGAGATGTGGGGTCCACATCAATTTTAGATCTCTTTTTATGAACCTTTAGGCCTTCAAATCTGCATAATCTTAGAGCTTCCACAGTTAACAGTGATCCATCAAGCCAATGACGTCAACACGGACGGTCACACACAAGAAGAAAGAAAGTAACATTGAATGAGTGAATGATGAATGAAAAGAAAACACTGAAAATGGAGTTGGGAACATTTCTCCACACCAGGAGAAGCTTAACATATGAAATTCAAGGTGGAAACAATTCTGAAAGGAACCTCTGTATGATCTAATGGCAGTTTTACCAATGCCCATTACTCATTACAGTAATGCTGTAACTGCAGATACAAGTACCATAATAACTGATCCTCATGTCTCAGTTCTGCTCGTGAGAATCAACAGACAAATGGCACTACAGATTATCCAAAATGCTTATCAAGACAATTTTTTTTTTGGTTCTACAACTTACCATGAGGTTTGATCCTTCTCTTTGCATAATCAGAACCCCTTGTTATAAGGAAGCTTATCATTTACTGATATTTTTGGAGGATGTAACTTCAACTGATATGAAATAATTGATGCAAAGGATATGATGAAAAACTAATACAAGTTGAAACCTATGGTCTCAAATCACTCTGGAGATTACTGAGCAGTATCAAGTTGAAATAGTAGAAATTAGATCATGAGATGG